>OY720413.1:10142727-11342727 GCA_963082905.1 Oligia fasciuncula | reverse complement strand
TAAAAGTTATCACGTGTGTAAGATGTTAAGAGTTGGTACCTATTAAGGAGTTATGGGCCATAGAGTTTTTTATCTATACTTACTATCTATACTAATATTATAAAGCTGCAGAGTTTGTTTGTTTGTTTGTTTGTTTGTTTGTTTGAACGCGCTAATCTCTGGAACTACTGGTCCGATTTGAATGATTATTTTAGTGTTGGGTAGTCCATTTATCGAGGAAGGCTATAGGCTATATTTTTTTTCTTCAAAATTAGGGATCCGTAATAAAATTGCTATTTTGTAACACAAGGTGTAAAATCGAAAACCTATTTTTGCGTGCGCTGCAAAAACTATTGACAATAGAACAAAATAATGTACTACGGGTTTGTAGAGCCCATTAAGACCTACAAAAAAGTCCGCGAGAACATATGTCTAGCTATCATGGTTTACTCACAATAACCGATTTTGTGTTCAAAATAATTATTAAATCGTCTGAAGAAAAAAAAACTACGTTAAATATGTATCGTAATATTAATCTTTATCGAAATTAAGCATTATGTTATCAAGAGTATTTATGAAGAAGTAAAATACTTTTTGTTTCATCTCAATCGGATATTTCGTTTAAAAGTTATCACGTGTGTAAGATGTTAAGAGTTGGTACCTATTAAGGAGTTATGGGCCATAGAGTTTTTTATCTATACTAATAATAAGGCTGAAGAGTTTGTTTGTTTGAACGCGATAATCTCTTTAACTACCGGTCAGATTTGAATTCTTTTTGCATTTGATAGCCCAATTCTTGAGGAAGGCTATAGGCTATTTAACATCACGCTATGACCCTTAGGAGCCGAGCAAAAAGAAAAAAACTCAGAGTGAACGGTAAGCGAATACGAAGTGTTGCGACGCGACGGGGTGGGGGTACAAGAAATTTCACGCGGACGAAGTCGCGGGCAGAAGCTAGTACTAATAATAAAGCTGAAGAGTTTGTTTGTTTGAACGCGATAATCTCTGGAACTACCGGTCAGATTTGAAAAAAATCTTTTTGCATTTGATAGCCCAATTCTTGAGGAAGGCTATAGGCAATTTAACATCACGCTATGACCCTTAGGAGCCGAGCAAAAAGAAAAAAACTCAGAGTGAACGGTAAGCGAATACGAAGTGTTGCGACGCGACGGGGCGGGGGTACAAGAAATTTCACGCGGACGAAGTCGCGGGCAGAAGCTAGTAAAACAATAACAATAAACAATATTTATTTGTTTAAGACTTAAACCTATTACATTTTGTACCTGATTAAATTAGGCTTTAAAACAGTGGCAAGATACAAAGACTTGATGAATCATGGCATTTTCTACTACATGACACACCCCACCGCACCGTTATGTTTTTTAAGCTATATACCTAAGTCAAAAACAAGGACATCTCTGCCAAACGAAGAAAAACTGCCTCACCAATTTCATCTTTCACACAAAAAAACATTTCTCATATTATTTTCCACACGAAAATAACATAAAACTTGTAACTTTCTCTGCAGACAGTACACAACTAAGTTTATTTCGTAACTACTCTCTACCCTTATTTCTGAACAATAAAAATATTCATATCGGTTTTCTGCCCCTTTCTCTCCCACAACAAATTACGTAAGAGTGAGCGAGAGGTGAATATGGCAATTTATCAAAAATTTTGCAAGGGAGCGAAAAGATATTTATCTCTATTAGTGTTTTGTATCTTCATCCCTTGTGTTTGGAGGGTAGGTTGAAATGTATGTTGTTTTTGGTGAGATTTTTTCTATGTTAAGTGGGATGGAAGAGGGTAGTTGAATGTTTTTGGGTTGTTAAGTTTTTCGCGTTATGGGGTGCTTATGTGGCGTCTTATAGCGTCAACATTGCCCGCCTTATGTACCTACTACTGTAAAATACTGGTACCTTTTCAGCTGCATCCGGTTAGATCGGAAGCCCACCCCAACATAGTTGGGAAAAGGGTAGGCAGATCGGCTGTGCAATTTTAAAACCTAGCAAAGCAACTAATATTCCTCAAAAAAATCGGTGTTTTTGCATATCTACAATCTGTTAAATTTTTATAATAGATTTTCAACTTTATCGCTAAAGCATAAAGTTCAAATTTGATTGGGAAAATTTGACAGTTTCGGGTAGCTTGATGTGCTGGCGTCTGTACCTACTACCGCGGCCGTATGATCGCGCCTGTCACAGCTTATAATAGGTAATTATTATTAGTACCAGCATATTATTATCCCACTGCTGGGCAAAGGCGTCTTCTCGTACAGACAAGGCACGAGCATTCATCACCATGCTTGCTCAAGACTCAGGGGGCCTAAAAAGGCCACAGTGTGTGGCAGAATCTTTTTCTTTTTTCGCAGCACTACCGCGTAGGTATAATCAAAGAGATTGGATTTGGATTGGATTGATTGGTATTTTAGCACAGACAAAAAAAAAATAACTGAAAAATCCTTCACCAATGGGATTTGATACGATTAACTTAACAGTTTCGATTAACTAATTACTTCAGTTACGAATAACTGTCCATTTATAATTCATAATGTTATCCTTTTATGATTCTGCCAAAGTGGCCGCTTTAGGCCCCCGGTCATGGTATGGTCTAACCATGTGCCAAATTTCATCCAAATATATTCAACCGTTTTAGCACGTTTTGGCGTGAAAGCGTACCTACATCACACAGACATACAAACATTCAAATCTTTTCGATTTATAATACCTACTAGTTTAGAATAAGAAGTAATGTAAGACTCCAGGGGGCCTAAAAAGACCACTTTGCCAGAATCATACAAGGATAACATAATGGACAGTTACTTATCTGTTAATCGTATCAAATCCCATTGGTGAAGCTGAAGCATAGGTATTTCAGTTATTTTTTTATGTCGCGTTTCTTATTTGACTACTCTGAGATGAAACTCAGAGGTCACAGTCTCTTTGTCTCTTTTAAAGTCCAGACATAATTTTGATCAGATCATGTGAAGACCGCAGTACCACTGATGTGGTTGACTGTACCTACCTACACATGGGATAAGATCTTGATATGGCCAAACTTTTAATCTGTCTTACATTTTGGGATTTAACACCTTACTGACTCATCATTTTATAATTAATATAATAAATTGTGGTGTAAGCAGATTGCGGGCTATGAAATAAAACAAAAACTTCAGTATTTTTATTCCAGTGGTAACATTGTGACATAGATTTTTCCCTTGTTATTTTCAGATAGAATATTACAACGTACGTAATTCTCAATGTCCATTAAATTATAAAAATAAAGATATTACCAAAATCGTTTTATAAGTCCACTGAGAAACAAGACGCAATACTATTGTAGTTCTTCTACTCGATAACAGATGGCGCTGTTGCCAGGTTTCATAACGGGACCCATGAACATGCTTGAGGGTAGTAAATCAATACATCGGGATTGTTTTTCGCGCTGAAGCAGTTGCTGAAAACACGTTTCACAACGGTTGATTACATTTTCCGTAGAAGAGACAGAATGACAGCCACTTGGCTAGCTGGTAGAAAAATTCCGCGGGAAAATGGATTACAAATAGGTAGATATTATTTTTTTGAACTAACGTGTCATTTAATAGTCAATTTTGAGAAAATGCTTCGTTGTTATTAGGACTGCCCATAATCTTCAAATATGCAAGCTCACTACCGCATATGGTAACTGCCCAATATAAAATACCGCAGTGGCCTGGCCCATCTATTACGTTGATTGGGAGTTATGTAACCCACAGGCTTTGATTATATAATGCCACAGGGCAGTGAAGAGGCTGTATTTTGGCAGAACACAGAATATTTTTACCTAGGAAAATATCCTTCTTCAGACTTTTGACTCTATTATTAAGTAGGTATCTTGGTAGGTAATAAATAAATATCCTTCTTCAAACCGTTTGGGAGATCTGGGACCCTCAAAAAGTCTGATACCCCACCCACGCGAACATTGCCGAAATTATAGGTACAAATTGGGCGCAAATCAACTTGCCTTCAATATTTCTGTACGATAAACTTAAGTTTCATCGACAATAAATAACTTTGTTCCAACTTATGTATACCAGTATTAGTACAACATCGCAAAGTCAGAGCGGAAGTTACTGACAGTGTACAAGATAAATCGATTGATTAGCTTTCCTTACAAGTCGAACTGGCCTACGCCGACCTTGATTCAATGAATTCCTGAGATGAAATCAAGATCTACCTGAAGTAGCTGACCACTTACCATATTTGGCCATGCGCTCAAACAAACAATTTCTAACTGAATACAGCATTATCAACTGATCAACAGTAAAGTATCAGTCAGAACTTCGTAAAAATCGAACAAAAATAACGATGAGTCAAACTTTGTTCTCGATTGCGCGAAATCGGACGTCCTATTACGTTTGCCAGCTAGTGAATCAGCTGCGTGAAAAAATCAATACTGCGCGCGTTACATGAATTTATTCCGCATTTTCAATGAATTGAGGCACTATTAAGCCTTTAACGTGTGTGTTTTTAACAATATTGTCCTTAATAATAGTTGTTTAATTAAACATTAGTCATAATTTAAAGTTAACTACGCTAATTAAACCGACGAAATTAAATTAACACCGCAGTGAACGTAGCCACAGGTAATAGCTGCATTAGATCAAGAACGCACCAGATGGCGCAGTAGTACTCGTGATGTTGTTACATACCGTATGGGCGTGTGAGTGCTTGTGTAAAAAATTAAGTGTTTTGTGTTGTTTTAAGCGCTAATGGAGAACGAAAACGGTAAGAATAGTTTTATATCAACCCAAACTCTCATATACGGTAATCGCAACATCGTCAACTTTACAGAAAACTCGTAGGAAACGAGAATTCTTACATCTGTCCGATCAGACGTATAACCCGACCGAATTTGGGTCGCTTTATTATCGATGCACTTCCTACTGTTCCCTTCGTTTTCATTTCGGCAGTGTTATATTCCCGCCATCTTGTGACTTGAGCTTTAAGGATTTCGTATAAATATATCGATCGGAAGCTCTGTGTAACCTAATTCCTTCGTTATTCTCGTTCTACATGAAGCATAGCGTCTGTTAAATGCTGATAATTAATTTGGTTTATATGTAAACCTGACCAAATTAGCGCCGCTATGCTTTGTTGACATAGAGTAACATGTAATTTTTTGTTTAAAACTTGATGATTAGCCCGTTTTTATTGAGGAAGCCGTGAAAAATGCAAATGTAACGCTTGTTTGGTTTACAACTACTGTAAGACACTTCTCTAATTGCTTGTAATGGTAGTAGTTTACGTGTATTCTATCGGCCTTGCTCGAGGCGCCTACATAACCAAGAGTGACATCAGATTTCTTAAATAGATTTTACTAAAGAATTACTTTGTTTTTGGATGATGTTACTACATTGGACGCTCCATCTCAGCTCGTTTACCTTTGGACACAACATTTGAATATCGTCAATGCTACTTATGATGCATTTGTTGAGCTGAAATGATGATGTGTGACCTTGTGTGCAAGACTTGTACAGCTCCTACCTAGTCTTCAAGTTTAGTGACATTAGTACCACTTACTGTATTTTTTTTAATTCTAATTTCTCCACAGATTATCAAATATTTTCATACTCTCAAATAGGCTTAGGGTACTCTAATTAGGTACCTACCTAATAATCTAGATTCTAGACATAATTTCGAGTATGACCTCACAAAAGTGTGGGTCAATTTGATCAATATTTTGTTCAAAATATTCCATAGTGAGTGTATCACTATAGCTACCTACAAAATAATGCATTAAACTATGATTAATATTTATTGATGAATAATTGAAAATGTTCTCATCCATAGCTATGACTAATAATTTTGAGAAAATATTTATGCAAGAATGAATTAATTAATGTTATATTCTCAGAATTTGCCTCAGATCTACATTAAAGTCATAATAAGTAAAAACAACTCTTTTTCAAATTGGAAACTTTGCTGAGTCTTTTTGTATTCAAGTATGACCGTTGTCAAAACAATAAATGGGTCCCTATAGCCTACCATAAAGTCTATGATTAAGTATTTTATTCAATAATATTACTTACTTTTAAAATGATTTGCTAACAATTATCAACTACTGAACATTGACAAACATTGATGTGGTTTTGTCAACTACAGTATGCTTGCCGAGTAAGCTATTCACTTAAAAAACAACTCGCTCAAGTTTTCCTGTGTGGTTAAAAAAATAAATTTATAAATCATCTGCTTAGCCAGACTATCAGCAAGGATAAAATTTAAATATTACAGTGATTAATTATTTTATGAATAAAATAATATTTCATTCACTCATACTAAACATACATTTTTCCTTGTTTTATCAAATATGTATTAAACTGTTTGATTTATTAGGGTAATGACTATAATTGGCAATAAGTAAATTAATTGTGTGATTTTGATGCCAGTTACTTACTGATAAACTTTCTAGTGTTATTTCCCATAAAAATAAAGCTGTCTGTCCATTGAAGCGGAGATTTTGTAAAACTATCAATTATTGGTTTCTTAGTAGCAGCCCGGAGCCTGGATTTCTGCCCGGTTTATGGCAATAAGCTACATGGGACTTAAACATAACTGGTGAAATGTGGGTTTACTAATAGGTACACCTCTGCTTAACCCTTCAAGGATACATGCAAGACTGGCATAGCGCCTTTCTTTTCTGATTCGGCCGTATTGATTTTATTGGTCAATCCTTGCATTTCTCCATTTTGCTCCAATGGGCATGCAGTCGGTCCAAGAAAGTCCTAGCAGTCCATTTTTTATTAAAATTATAGTTACTTAAGTACTCAAAGACATTCTGAATAATTATGTTTTATTAATATGCTCTATTGTAATATTGTGTTCAGGGTCTTATCGGTAATACTATGTATACAATGCAGATTAATTAACATTAAGGGTTGGCTACACTGCTATTTCTAGTTGACCTTCAAACTAAGACACAGTTCATACTAAATACATACCAAAATATAGCATCCAGCTATTTTTCTCGTTTCTATTAAATTATTTTACTGTAGTCCATTGTTGGGCATAGAGCATACAAGACTTGTACTCTATAGTCGCTGGCGGCGGCGCCTCATTGTCTTCAAAATATCACATCTACTCAAAAAATTTGACAGCTGATTGGTCGCTGCGTGTGTACCTAGCATTACACCAGAACAGTTTAGGCCTTACACAGACGGCAGACAACACGCTGCACACGTTTTTGTTACATGTCAAGTTTACACACATCATCTGCCTAGCCTTTTCCCAACTATGTAGGTGTGTGTCGGCTCTGCATCGCGATGTCATCATCATCTTCCTGCCCTCGTCCCAACTTGGAGCCAGCATAATATGCTTCTTTATCCGTAGGTACGGTCAGCAACAAAAGTCGATTAACACTTCAGTTTTTTGACGTGACAACGTCTTAAATTAGGTTGCGACTGGGAGTCACTTATGAAAAAGTGTAACGCTCGGTAACGTTACGATGAGTCACCGAACGAGAGAGAGGCCCGCCGAATGCCTTGCGTCTCTCTCCCACTCAACTATGATCGGATGATCGGTCGTTGTCACGTAAAATCTTCGCCCGTAAAACCGACTTTACAGGCAACCATTTTTTTAATCTCAGTTATTGAGCAAAATAGAAGTACAATGCAATTTTGCACAAATATTTTGCTAAATAACTGAGATTAAAAAAACTAAAGTGATAATATTTTGCTCATAACTGAGATAAAAAAAAAAAAACTGAAGTGTTAATAGACTGGTTGCTGACTGTACATCTCTAATGGCCCCTTTTGTATCGCCCCGAAACACTATTTCGTAGAAAAAGTAGCAATTAGGAATACGATTTTAATTAACTGTAATAAGCAAACGATTGTTACAATCCAATTGGATCGAACAAAACAACACTCATCATCTTTCGAGCCTTTTTCCAACTATGTTGGGATCGACTTTCAGTCTTAATCTGATGCAGCAGAATAGGTACCAGTGTTTTACAAAGAACGACTGCCTGTCAGGCTGTCGGACGTCTACAACCCAACGCGATACCACGCGATAAGACGATCTACAAATGATAGCCTGGACCAACAGCTTAACGTGCTTTCCGACACACGGAGGGGTTTCGATACGTAATGGGCCATCCACGAACTGACCGCGGCAAACGCTTAAACCTTCGATCGACCCGTACGGCATTTAGCCACGAGCACCTCAACCAGCAAAAACACAGTTTTCTTGCAAATTACCTTAAATAGTAGAACTGTAATCATTCAATCGATGTTACTGAACTACTAAAGGCTCCTACAAACAGGCGCGACTCGCGACGCGAATCGCGCGCGACACAAAGGCAGCGCTCGTTGCGCGACTTGCGGTGCCTTTGTGTCGCACGCGATTCGCGTCGCGTGTCGCGCCTGTTTGTAGGAGCCTTAAGCAGTAAATCGTGGGCGCGACGACAAAATGACGAAAATTATCAAGCTGCGAGCCCCCGCCCGATGAGGTTTCCTATCGGCAAAAATGACGAACATCCATAGTAACTTTCATCTTATTTTTAACCTCTTTAGGGGATGAATGTTCAAAAGTCCTTCCTCAGTTCAGTGCTCTCATTAGTGCAAAACTTTATGCTTCTAGACAGCGGTTTAGGTTGTGCGTTGTCTTGTCTGTCATTGCATTAATTTAAGATTTTTATTGAGTAGAAGATTATATGTATTTCCAGTTTACTGATCTCGCATTGTAAAATGAGAGGTAATGAGAGGTAGAGACGTTGTAAATGAGAGGTAATGAGAGGTATGGGTTATACGCAATGATATTCTAATAAACAGATATGTTATACACTTACAAAACAACAGAAAAAAGTGTTCCGCGCCGAGAGGCAGCACACGTACCTACACACTTGTCAGACTAAAGGCAATACGTCCCAATTAGGACGTTTTCTAGTCTTCACGATTTGCGCGCTCATAACATATTTGTTTACTAAAATATCATTGGTTATACGAGAAAACCATACACTCACTCTTAAATCGAGCCACTGCATTTTGTGTAAATATTGTCTATGACTTTTTTAATGGTCGTGAATTCAAATTCGGAACAAATGAGGGCCAGTATCTCAGCTTCAAACTGCGTCAAATTTTCTTCGGGTCACTTGCTCTGTGTTTTCTTTGATTTTTTACTCTGTTTTGACACTTTGTTTTCATGTTTTAGGCCTTTATACCTTACCTTTGTCGTTACCTTTTCACGCCATAAGGACTGAACGCATTTCGATGAAACTTAGTCAGACAAGTAGACCATGACCTGGGTTAGCATATAGGACACTTTTTTTATCCCGGTGGCACGTTTCCGTTCGATAAATTCCGACCTCCACACAGCCGAAGTTACGGGCAAAATGCATTAGCTTGAATATGTCGTCGACCTACACGTGCCGATCACATGTCGCACGTCTGTACCAATCCTTATGTTTATGTAAATACGTAGTGTAATAACATTGTCTGATATAATTAAGTATGTATGTAATGTATTGGATGCGTACAGCTAATATTTATTTAATTAGTACACTCGAGGTATTCATAGGTTTTACCTACTGCTTACTAGTTGTTGCCCGCGACTTCATCCGCGTGTATTCCGTTATATTCTCATCTTGTTATAATACAAATATGCACGATGAAAAATAGCCATGTCCTTCTCCAGGACCCAACAATCGGTTCTGTGATTTAGGCGTGAAAAGGTAACTGACAGACAGTTACTACAAATGTACCAAATTACCCATATTTTAAATGCGAAATTTAAAATATGGGTAATTTGGTACATTTGGATGGGTACTTGCTACTGTGTAAGAGAGAGAACTGTACAGAGTGGCAGGGCCGACACGCAACTTACAATGGAGTCTGTCAGTAACTGATTCTGAGTCCCCCTGCGTTGAAATGTTTCGTCGGTTGTTAAAAACGTCGGCGCCTATGTCCAACAGTGGACTGCTCTAGGCTGGTGTTGATGATGATGATGATGAACGTTCCCATTGCTGGGATACTGGCCTCGTCTCTGTGAGAGGCAGTAGGCTGTAATCTATCACGCGTGTCCAGCGCATTTTGGTACATGTCACATGCTTTAAAATTTTCGGTTCTAGGACATGCCAGTTTCCTCACGATGTTGTCCTTCACCGAGTTTCAGAAAAAGTTCATCTTTGTCTCATGTCGTCTCTCTTACTTATACCAGTGACAGTCTTTTTCTAAAGTCCTGAAAAAAAAGACTATCTTTGAAATCATAACCCTTCCTTTTGGCTTTGTGATTGTTGGGTAAAAAGAAAAAGACTGTCTTTTCTAAAGATCGAAGTGTCATATTAACGCCTGGGCTGGTCAGGGTACTGAGAAGTCGTTGGCTTCACTCCTATGGCTTCTAAGATTCTTGTATTTACTGGAATAGCCTATTGAGGTAATTTTATAAGTTTGTTGTGTAAGGTTGCTTGGCGTTGGCGCGCTAAGTAGGGAAAGGGTGGTAGTTATAATCACGGTTATTATATACAGACTAGAACGAAGAACGCTGAATACATCAGCACCCTAAAATTGCGTAACACACTATCAATTACAATCTGAATCATTTGAAGGATATTGCTAATCCATTGCTTCATATGCTCGAAAAATTTGTCTGCTCAACAACGTAAATAACGCAATGAATGTTATTGAACTGTCAAAATGATAGCCATACAAATATCCCGTTGGTTAAATTGCCTCGTTGGCCTAGCGGTCGTAAACGTTACTACTGAGCAAGAGGTCCTAGGTTCGATTTCCGGGCCGGGCGGAGTTTTCCAACAGGATTTTCTCAGTAGCAACCCGAAGTCTGGCTTTGTGTCCCATTGATGACAATAGGCTCGCCCCCTATTACATGGGACTTAAACATAACTGCGAAATGTGGGTGTACATATGTAGGAAACTTCTTGCCTTATCCTTCGGGAATTGCAGACGTGGCGTTGTTATGTTAATGTGGTAAAAGAGAGCAATCTAGAATCTATTGGAGTATTCAAAATGTGTGTAATCTGCATTCGCGATTTCTTTGCCAAAAATGTAAACAAATATGAGTTTATGGAAAAAATTAATTAAATTCTACACAATCAAGTTCCGTTTACGCCACAACTTCAAGCATTTTTATAACTTGTTTTCAATAGTGCTAGTCACTCTGAAATCAACTTATTACCATTAAAATGAAGTTGATATTTTTATTATAACTTGAAATAATATTAATTTGAAACCTATGTTTGAATAGACTTTAGATCTTGTTTATTTGGAAACATACTGAAATGACACAATCTCTACAGATTTTTGTTTGTTGATAAAACTATCACGATAAGAGTTCGTTGACTTGGCTGATAACGTCACCTCATATTTTTTTATTCAAACTTGCCCTTTAAAACGATTTTAACTTTTTTGATGTGCTGGCGTCTGTACCTGTAGTACACCCATACTTCGCCAGTTATCTTTAAGTCCAATATACACAAATCCAGACTCCAGGCTACTACTGAGAAATTCCAGATCGAAAAACCCAATAACAATGACCAATAACACGTTTAGAAGTTATGGTGGAATAAAGAAACTTACAAACATACATGAACCCTGAAAACATAACACTCCTTGTTTTGGGCAGTCGTGTCAAAATAATCGAATCCAGGGCCGCATGTTCAGCAGTAGCTTGCGACCACTACTAGACCAACGAAGCGCTCTCTCTAAGACCTCCATCGACTACTTCAAAAAGACTCCATCAAAACTACTGTTAATTATAAGCTTTCCATTCCACAAATAATATAGGAAACGGCGCCTGAGTCGTAACACAATTGTGGTAAAGTAAATAGGGCAGTCTGAAATAGCACAGGAAGTGTTTCGACATGTACCTGCTGGGAATATGTGGACGGAACCGTCGATTCGTGTGGAGCAGCCATTTTATATGAGCTGCTACTGAAGTATGGGATATAGTAGGTAATGTAATTGGATGTAGAATCTTCTTGTATCAGCACGAACTCATTAATTATCCGAATTTATTTGATAACAGCAGTGGTGGCCCAGTGATAAAGGCTTAGGGAGTTGTAGGTCGTAGGTTCGAACCCAGACACGCACTTTATGTAAATTATTTCATCACCACTGCTCTCAAAACGGTGAAAGAAAACATCGTGAGGAAACCGGCATGGACTAAAACCAAAAACTTGAATACATGTGATATCTACCACTCCGGAGTCCGCACTAGACCCTCTCACCGAGAGGAGGCCTGTGTCCCAGCAGTTGGAACATTATAGGCTGCTTTTGAATTGACAACAATTCGACTAGATAGAAATTTGAAGCTTACTCGTTCCTCATTCAGGTTCATTTTTGCCAATCCAGAAGACCCGGCAATAAACTCCATGTTTTCTCTTCTAAATCTAGTTCTCGTATTTAAACTGTATTGTGAGAACAATGTAAAAAGATGGGCAATTAGGTTAAAACCTCATAAAAAGAAAGAACATGCATTGGTCACTAGCTACCAAAGAGAATCCTCGTTGCTAGCTACACGCTTGCTAACTGTTGAATGTTGCTAATATATAAAAAAAAAACAAAACACAAACTAGTAATATTGGCGCGTACCAAATAATGGGTCAAGACTAAGCTGACATCGTCACGCTAAATCGATCGGTGATGTCACGCTGAATTACAGGAACGCCCAATATAATTAAGCATACCTACTGCTTTGAAAAATTGCTCCAATAATCGTGATCAAAGTATGTATGTTTAACCGGGTGTTTTTTTCTGTTCAATCTCAGATTTGATGCTGCCACTAATTGCCTCAGACTGCTTGTTTTGAACTTTTTAGTCGGAGTCGGATTGTAAACCTTTTAGAGGGTTATTGAAATCGTCTCCTCAAAAGCCCTTTATTTTGATACCACATGGCCAACCACCATTTTTTTTTTAACATTACTTTTTTATGTCTAAAAGCCATTTTGATTTTATTTAAAACAGCATATAACTATCGGATGACCCAGACGAGTCGACAGACACATCATGTATTAAAATCCATCCTGCCGTCAGGAGGCTTCCAGGTTTTAAAGAATCCCACAAACAAAGATAACCCTATCTTTGCTGTCAGGCAAAAAGGCCCATGCCGACATATCTGCCTGCCTGCACCTTTCGTAAATCAAATGAAGTAATTTTGAGCAAAAAAATATGCAGGTAATCGACTTTTAGTTCAGGTGTGAAAACCGCACGCTTTTCTTTGGCTTAATAACACCCTAAAGTGTCCGTATCCGTCATATCCAAAGACATCGCTTAAAAATGCTTGCTTCTGCTTACCCCTCACCATTTCTCCGTATTTAAGGTGGTACCTCTTCCTAATTCCTGCAACATAAGTAGTGCCAATGGGCTCGCCCCTATTACATATGGGACCCAAAGAGAACTGCCGAAACGTTGATGTGATGTACGACACCTCTGTGTACCCCTTCGAGGAATAAATGATTAAATAAAAAATAATAATAAAAATTACTTACAAAGTAAATATTCATGTCATTGTCTAAATAAAATTCATCAATGTCAATGTGTATATAAAAAATCCGCCATAATCTTTGAGGACCATGTAGATTAGTGTCTGAAATGGTCTTTTGAGGAAAGAACCACACAGATTGAGCGGACCTGTCCAGTCAGTGCACGCATTTGTCAGTAACCGTGCAGCTCAACTCAGAACTTAAGGAGCTCAACGATTCGACGAACAATACCAAAGACAGGACATTTGGGTAGGCCGCATAAACTACTCAAACTGCCAGATCATGATTAAAACGAAGAGAGAAAAAACAAAAAATTACCCACATAGTCCTCACATTCACAATAATTAAAATCATATAATACTTTATACAGTAAATGTACATGTCATTATTTAAGTAAATAGATACTTAAAAAAAATAAAAAATATTAAAGTGTAAAATAGCAAAAATAAAAACAACATTCTAAACCTATTGGAGCAGCTCAATCCCAAGCCTGTTTGTCCTCAATATAGTCTTTTACAGTATAATAGGCTTTCTGACATAGTTTTCGCTTTATAAAAGATTTGAATTTATTGAGGCTTAGTTCTTGAATGTGGCTAGGAAGTTTATTATAAAAACGTATACATTGGCATCTAAACGAGCCACCTATTTTTTTGAGCCTTGTTGTAGGAACAACAAATTTGTGTTTGTTCCTAGTATTTATGTTATGGATATCACTGTATTTTTTAAACAGATTAATATTTTTATGTGCATACAAAAGATTATCATAAATGTACTGAGAAGGCACAGTCATTATATTAATCTCTTTAAATTTGTCTCTGAGGGAGTGTCTGGGACTTAATTTATAAATGGAACGAATTGCCCTTTTTTGTAAAATAAAAATTGTCTGAATATCGGCGGCATTTCCCCACAACAGAATACCGTACGACATCACACTATGAAAATAACTAAAGTATACTAAACGGGCTGTCTCTAAATCAGTTAAATCACGAATTTTCCTAACGGCATATGCTGCAGAGCTAAGCTTTTTTGACAATTTATCTATATGGGGGCCCCATTGAAGCTTGGCATCCAACGTTATGCCTAGGAATACTGTGCTATCTTCAGGTTTCAACTCTTCATCCTTAATGAGAACACTAGTTTCTACTTGTCTAACGTGGGGTATGGTAAACTTAATACATTTCGTTTTTTTTCCGTTAAGAAGTAGGTTATTGACATTAAACCAGTTAACTACTTTTGCAAGGGCGTTATTTACATTGTCAGTAACCAGCTGCTGACGTTTGAGTTTAAATAAAAGTGAAGTGTCATCTGCAAACAACACTATATCATGTTCATCCCTTATGAGGTAAGGCAAGTCATTTATATAAATAATAAATAAAAATGGGCCGAGAATTGAGCCCTGGGGGACCCCCATTCTTACTACAGATCCGGGTGACCTTTTTCCGTTAACATCAACTCTCTGAATCCTATCACTCAAGTAAGAAGTAAGAAGATCCAGAGAGGCGTTCCGGATTCCGTAGTGGTGCAGTTTCCTGATTAATGTTTCATGAAGAACACAATCGAATGCCTTGGACAAATCGCAAAAGATGCCCAAAGCATCGCATTTGTCCTCCCATGCATTATAAATATGTTCTAAAAGTTCAACTCCTGCATCGGTAGTCGAACGACCCCTTGTAAATCCGAACTGTTTGTCATGTAGTAATTTATTTTTATTAAAAAATCTTTGCAATTGATTTAAAATAAGTTTTTCAAAAATTTTACTAAAGGTAGGTAGTACTGAAATAGGTCTATAATTAGTAGGGTCTGATGTACTACCCGATTTAAACAACGGTATTATTTTACTGTTTTTCATAAGATCAGGAAACTCACCACGGTCAATACAATTATTAAATATAACAGCTAAAGTAGGTGCTACAATGTCTATAATCGACTTAGCAACATCCACAGAATTACCCCATAGATCTGCGGTCTTTTTAACATTTAACGTGTGAAAAGTTTTAATTATATCTTTACATGTTACATATTGGAAGTGAAATTCAGAATCGCAAACTGGAACGTTTTCTTTAAGTAAAGACTCTGCAGCAATGGGTGATGAGTTAAGAGATTTAGTAGTTGATACGGGAATCTCTGCAAAGAAATTTTCAAAGGCCGCG
Organism: Oligia fasciuncula; assembly: GCA_963082905.1. Taxonomy (NCBI): domain Eukaryota; kingdom Metazoa; phylum Arthropoda; class Insecta; order Lepidoptera; family Noctuidae; genus Oligia; species Oligia fasciuncula. The sequence goes on along the minus strand of OY720413.1, from coordinate 11,327,125 downwards.
GCGACTTGACAATCTGATTTAATTATATTGTCATCAATAACAAGGCTGTAGTCACTACTTCGGGTGCATGACCTTCCCGTTTCGCTATTAATGACATTCCAAGTCGTTTTAATAATGTTACTACTATTTTTAATTTTTGAACTCAAATAACGTGACTTGGCAATACTACAAACTTTTTTAAATATTTTAGAATAATTCTTAACATATAAATTAAATTCAGCAGTGTTTATACAAATCCGTTCTTCATATAATTCATAAAGTCGTTTTCTACTTTTATGTATACCAATGGTGGCCCAGTCACTGAAGGAAGCAATACTACTAACCGATAATGTTTTTGGAATAAATGTGTTATCAAATTGTGTGCAATACATATTAAAAAAATCATTATATTGTTGATTAGGGTCATCATTAGTGAACAAAAGTGGTAATTTACCCATGAGTTTAGTTTTAAATGTTTCCAAGCGATTAGTTGTTTTTGGATTAACAGTGATATCTTTTTTAGTAACTTTTTTGTTTTTATTTGGAATAGTGATTAATTGTCCACAATGATCTGAGTCTATTAGGTTAATAATGTCTTTGTGGGTTGGTATAACATCTGTATAAATGTTATCTAGGCATGTGGCACTAGTAGGAGTTATTCTAGTGGGCTCCAAAAATTGGTTTGCAAGATTGTATGACTGAAACAAACTTATAATTTTAGTACTTAACCCAGAATTTTCTAACAAATTAACATTAAAATCACCACAAATGATGATGGACTTGTTTGTATTACAGATTTTGTGCAACACTTCATCCATAACTTTTTCAAAACAATCATACAATCCTGAAGGAGGTCTGTACACACTTAATATAATGAACTGCTCCAATTCTATACAGGCTATTTCAATTGTCCGTTCAACAGAGAGGCTCACAACATCCTTTCGGTCTTTAAACTTAAGCTGGTTATTTATTAAAATTAATGAGCCACCATGTATAGCATTTACTCTGCTGAATGAACTACCAACCTGGTGATTACTAAAATTGAACATGAACTGGTGACTTTTAAGCCAATGTTCTGTCACACAAAGAATATCTATATTGTAACAATTCAGGAATAATTCTACTTCTAAGTCTTTGTTTGAAAAACCTTGAATATTTTGATGCACCAGATTGATACTATTTAATTTTTTTACACTTTCATTTGACTTATTTACATTTTTGCAAGAGGTTGCCTCTGTTGTCTTAATTTCTAATTTAAATGATTAATGTCAATAATTTTAACCAAATTATTACCAGAGTAATTTAAAAAGTCATTGCATTGCTCAATAGGAGCAATTTGTTTAGCCAAATGTTTGGCTGAAATAGAAAAAAAATATGATAGCGACACAGCTATCTGTCTTTTTTGATAGTTAGAAAGATAGTACATAACAATATTATATCTATCTTTTGTCAAATATAAATTATTACCAACATAATAGTTAGTATCAATTAACTGGAATAAGTTATCATTATATGTCAAATTGTGCAATGTCATGTTTATATCAAATCTTAAGTTATTTTCTTCCTGTGGCAAACTGTTACTGTAAGGTAATGTAAACAAAACAATTTTTCTTAAGCTCAGGTTGCACAATGTTCTATGATATTGGAGCAATTCTCCTTTATTTAAATTACCCCTATTTCCCATAAATATTAATAAAGTTGTTTCCTGTTTAAAGTTACATTTAACAATTGTTTTCATAATATCAAATAAAGAACAACCAGGCATACAGTAATTTATTATTGAGTGTCCCGGATATTCATCTGTCAACAAGTGACCCAACTCCTTTCCAATCTCATCACAAAATAATATAATATCATGATTTACAATTTCTTTAGATGGCATAATGGTACTATCAACAGAGGGAATTGCCAAATCAACACAAGGCTGCGGTAATGTGGTATTGCATGCCGATAATGAATGGTCTGGTGTAGGTACATTGGATGGTGTTTGACAGCGCTCACAGCTGTTCGTTTGTGAGTTCACCAGCTCATTCATTGCCAACACATATTCCCTCATTAGATCTTCAGAGGTATTATATTTGTTAGTCATTGATCTTAGTTTCTCCTGCAGCTGGTCAAGTTGAGATTGCAAGTCCTGTGTGTCAATGTTGTATTTCCTAGTACTTTGCTCTAGATTAAAAGAATACATATCTAGCTGTTTAAGTAGATTTAACCTTTCCCTATTAAGTTTAACATTTTTAATAAAGAACTTTTGTCTTTTTACCATTTTTTGGGTTTTAACAATGTATTTATTAATTTTGATGTACTTTTTAAGTTTATTTTTACTAGTGACTACCCTCACTGAATTACATGATTTTGATTCATCATCACCTGTCAAATCAATAGTGGGGTTTATGGCAGAAACCATTGACGGGGCAATAGACACCAACTCATTGAACAGACTTTGATTCAGCGAGGCGGTGATGTTAAGGTTTGTAGTCTCAAGTTGTGTAATCTGACTTTGAGCCTCATGTAGCTGCTGTTGTAATAAGTGTTTGTGGCTAAGAGCTTGTTCATACTCTACGCTACACTGGCTGAACCCGTCCACAACAAGCTGAAGTCTATCCCGTTCTTCTATGGCATCAGTGTATTGAGTATATATCTGAGCCATTTCAATTTTTAACTTCCTATTCTTTTCGTGGGCATCAAAGAGCACCCTTTCATTGTCATCTATTTCCTTAATTAGTTGGTCACAGGACTCCTTTGACGCCTTTAAAGCGCTCAAAGCCTCATTGAGTTTGGACTCTTCGAGGCGAGCACGGGCGCTGCGAGTCATAATCATGATTAAAAGTAAGGAAGCGAAGCGACAAGAAATAAGAATAGAGAAGGTTGTTGTGGCAGCAGTTGAAAAGGTGATTAGTTTAAAAGTAAAATATATAAGTCAATGGGAAAAATAAAATTTAGATGTAAATAAAAGGAGTTCTGTCACCAAACCTAAGTAAGGTTATGTTTACGTTCAAAGGTCATTGGCATCAAGTAGCCTTACTAAAAGTGAACAAAGTAGGTAATTGCTGGTGTAATTGAACTAATTGTAGTACGTAAACTAACTAATAGCAAGTAAAATATAAAGTATTGTACCTGATATCAAGATGACAATGCAAGTTTCCTTGTGCCGGCAACTGTCACCGATTTACATTGAATTATGTACACTTAATTTGCACTAGCTATGTGAATCTAACACAAAATACACATTATTATCATAATTACTTGAAGAGTAATTGGAAAATAGGCCTAAAAAACAATGAAATATAATATTTAAGATAAAAATTTCGAGAACAAATTCTAAACAGCTGTTAGCTGTAGTGTTGCCACAGGAAAAATATAGATGTGATGTTAAGTTAAAGCTAAAACAAGTTATTCTAATTCTAAACAGTTTTCGCTACACCTAGATCGGTTCGTTTCGCTTCCACAACAAGATATGATCGAAGGTCGCCCCGGTATCCAGTATTTTTACGTCTATCTAAACTTAACCTTGTGTTCACAGCTGTTGTAAGTGTTGTAACGTTTGTGTTCATGTAAAGGTAAATAAGATGTTTGTTTGTGGTTTACATACATACATAATAATCAGCCTATAATGTTCCCACTGCTGGGACTCACGCCTCTTCTCTAAGAGAGGGTTGGCCGTAATACCACGCGGGCCCAGTGCGAGTTGGTGGATGTCACATGTCTTTGAATGTTTGGTTCTAGGACATGCCGGTGTCCTCACGATGCACATTACATACTTTATACATACATAGCATAATCAGCCTATAATTTTCCCACTGCTGGGACTCAGGCCTCCTCTATGTGAGAGGGAGTGGGCTGTAAGCTGTAATCCACCACGCGGGCCCAGTGCCAGTTGGTATAGGTCACATATCTTCTAATTTTTGCCGGTTTCCTCACGATGCACATACATAATTACATACTGTATACATATTAATGTTCTCACTCCTGGTACTCAGGCCTCCCACCCTCAGTGGGAGTGTGCGGCACGTAATCCACCACTCCTGGAACTCAGGCCTCCCTCTTAGTGAGAGGGACGACGACGCGTGGTGGATTTACGTCACGTAAATCCACTACGCGGGGGTAGTACGTGTTGGAGATTTGACTTAATTTGTACTATAGATAAACATCACAAACTGCCTCGTTGGTTTATTGGTCATAAGCGCCACTGCTGAGGAAGAGGTCCTGGGTTTGATTCTCAGGTAGGGCAAAGTGTTATTGGGTTTTTCCATCTGGATTTTCTGAGTCTGGATTTGTGCCCGGTTGATGGCAATAGGCTTGCCCCCTATTACATGGGACTTAAATAACTGGCGAAATGTGGCTATACTATGGGTAAAACTGTCTAACCCTTCATGGATTACATGCGTGGTGTTATGTAAATGTTATAAACATTGGTTTTACTCCCGAGTACTGAAACATTTTTTGATTTCAGAGGAAGTCTTTTAGGCATATCTATGGTCTGTAGTAGAGACCGAGCGATCTAAAATCGAGAACATAATATGCAGTCAACTGTAACACAATGCCAAAGCTTTTTGCCTGCTTTTTGCACTGCACGTTGCAGTTTTTATTCCCAGAATTCAACGGAATAAATCTTGGCAGTACAGATTTTACGTCTATGTTCAAGCATGTAGGATTTCTGAAGGTTTTGCAAGTTATATTATATCATTCGCCTGCCCTTATCCCAATGTCTTTGAGGACGGCGGAGCATGTCTTCTCCCATACTTCTCGATTAGTCGTCATCTCAGTAGTCACCCCTTTCTTACCATATCATCTGTCACACAGGCCATCCATCTTACCTTGGTCTTCTCCTACTCTTATAGCCATCCAGATTCATACTCAAAACTTTTCTTACGAAATTCTCCTCTGCAAGTGAAGAGATATTTTTCTGGACCACATAAATTATGTATTTGGGCCCGTGTCTAAATAATAACAGCCGCACAGGTCGATCAATCAGTTTAAGCTACGCTTGTCGGTCTGTGTATGGGTGACCAGTGTGACCACTGACCATGTTTACATACCGAGACCCCTCCATGCCTCTGAAAGCACGTTAAGCCGTCGGTCCCGGCTGTCATTCGTAGATTTTTGACAGTCGTTACGGGTCGTCAGAAGCCCGAAAGTCTGACAACCAGTCTTACCAAGGGGCTTATATATTATCTAGTAACTGGGTTGTGGAGGTCAGATCGCTCCATGTAAAATAATGGTATTCAGCTGCATCTGGTTAGACTGGAAGCCGATCCCAACATAGTTGGGAAAAGTCTGGGCAGATTGATACAATATGCATTTATGTCTAACCAAGAACAAAATACAAATCAGTCATTCCTATTTACTCTGACCTCAAAGATCACAGAAAAAGTTGTAAGCATAAGCATAAGCATGAGCTAATCGTTTTATCAAACGTTGGACCAAATGTGTTGGCAGTTGGCCAAAGATGGGCTCACGGCTATAAGAGCCGGCCTAGTATGACTCAGGATCGGAAGCACGTGAATTTGTATATATTTTCTTACTTCATGAGTAGCAACATGAATGGAGGAAGTCTAGATTTTGAACGTTTTAATTATGGGAATTGGCCTTCTGATTTGTAATACCTACCTACATTATTTACGAGTAAATATATTTTGTAAAAATCTCACCGTGAAAAAGTGAGATGTCATTTTCCATCTGATGCTAAGGATTGACACTCTTGACAGATCACTACAACATCTTATGCCTGTACCTACATTCATAGCAAATAAAGTTCTAATTCTGATTCTTCACCTAAGGTATCTACAGAATAGATCGACTGTTGTTCAAGTAGTAGAGGTCTTTGAGTTCATCCTGGAACTACTACCACCATACATATGTCCACCGCCAAGCGCAGCTGTGTGAAGGGTATGGATGCCAGTGGAGTGACAGGCACATGAGACGTTTCAGCTTCGTCTCTGTGATGGCAACGCATCTGCGATGCCTCTGGTATTGCAGATGTGTTCAGGTGGCGGTGGCCACGTACCGGTGGACTGTCGGCTTGTATGTCATTCAACCGATGCGGATTTTTGGCGAAACACTAAAGATTCTGATGGTCTTTCTGATCTCATAATCTTAGGTTGACTATTGTATATGGTTTACTAAAATATCAAATAACTATTCGAATCAATGTTCAGTGGTCATCATAGTTGAAAACAAATTCAATTGAATAGCATTTTCGAAAACACAGTAGGTACAGATTACAGTATTGGTTTCAAATGCCGCACTGCGGCATTTCTACACAATATTAGGACGACTTGGATCTGGAGCCTGGATTTGTGGCCGGCTGATGGCAATAGGCTCATCCCCTATTACATGGGACTTAACCATAACTGGCGAAATGTCGGTGCAGGTATTATAAGTACACCCCTGCCCAACCCTTAGAGGAAACAGCGTGATTTATGTTATGTACAGACGCTACCCAAAACTCAAATTTTCCCAATCAACTTTGAACCTTATGCTTTAGCGATAAAGTTGAAAATCTATTAAAGAAATTTGTCAAAATTGTAGTAGCTTGATGTGCTGGCGTCTGTACGTATTAAGGCTCCTACAAACAGGTGCGACACGCGATATAATCGCGCGCGACACAAAGGCACCGCTCGTTGCGCGACTTGCGTTGCCTTTGTGTCGCGCGCGATTTAGTCGCGTGTCGCGCCTGTTTGAAGGAGCCTTTAGATTTCTCATCATCTGGTTTATATAAAAATGCATGACTATTCTATACAATAGCCATGGAAGTCTTAAATCTAGCGATGATTTCTTTCAACGAAATGTGAAGTACAATAAAATAAGACAGGTGTTTATTATCAAAACAAATATAATCGTTTTTCTACTATTATCTAAGCTATTGTGAGTCATCATTAGTTAACAAGGTCAAATACATATGTATTTAAAACATGAACCGTATTACAATGGGATTAAGGTCCTAAAAATGTTACTCCATTATCGAAGGATTTTAAACTTTGTTGTGTTTACTGCTAAGTTCAAAATGGATGGTAAGAGATGTTGGCTTAGTAAATGATTGTGATAAGTTCCTTGTGACTAAATATGGACAAATGAGGTCTTAGTTTGAATACTGATAATGACTAACACTGTCTTCTATGGGCAAAAACGTCAAGCTAGCTCATTCTCCGTCAGACAAAGACAAGTCTGCAAAAAAAAACGGTGGCACTCCGGGAGTGCCGACAGAAGTAAAAACAAAACACAAACAGAATACTTTGCCATCACTCACTGACATATCGGATATAAATTAAAACCGAGTATATCCTGAGGACAGCCGAACACATCCGAAGCGGGTATTTTTTTAATCGTCTTATAAACAAAACACATGCGGTATCGTTTACGGTAACAGTGGCGCGAGTTCAATGGTTTTTTCCCATCTCAAAAAAACTCCAACGCGCCTAAAGAAGTTTTCACTTCAAAAATCAGTGTGTGACTATGACCACACGATAAAGAGGAAACTTACGACTGATGCCGAGTATACGCGATTCAGCTTTACCGTCCCGACCGCGGAGCGTGACGGTTCAGCGAAACTAACCGCTCACTGTCCACAAAGAGCACAAAGTGCGCCTGAAGAAGTATTCGCTTTAAAAACGCACCCGCAATACAGGAGAAATGCCTAGTGCGGGGCAAAAAAAAAAAAAAAAGTGACATCCACAAGCCCGTGCTGTGTCCGCATGGTGGATTAGATCCCGCCCTCACAGAGAGGCACAGAGGAGTGGGAACATTACAAGTTGTTTGTTTTGTGCCCTCCAGGTATAAAATAATAAAAAATTCAAAAATTACTGAAATAAAAAGTTTACAAAAAGTGTACCCACATATGGTTCAGCCGGTCGATTCTGTAAAAATCTCTAAAAAAAGGAATATTATAGGCCTCTCCTTAATTGCGCCAGAGAGCCACAGTTGGTTTCACATCCTTCTGCATCTTGCAGCTATTCGTCTACCCCCTTACTAATAAACGTTATATAGCGTCTGTACTTATAGACGCTATATAACGTTTATTAGTAACGTTTATTATATAGCGTCTATACAGACGCTATATAACGTTTATTAGTTACACAACGCTTTGTCTTCTTCTTTCGAAAGTCAAATTACTGACGACTGAAAGAGAGAAATCGGTGTGTAACTATTCATCTGATATAAAACGTTTATTAGTAAGAGGGTTAGACTGCTTTGTTGGTGTAGTGATCGCAAGCGCTACTGCTGAGCATGGGGTCCTGGGTTCCATTCCCGGGTCGGGCAAAGTGTTATTAGGTTTTTCTGTCTGGAATTTCTCAATCTCAGTAGCAGCCCGAAGTCTCTGGATTTGTGCCCGGTTGATTGCAATAGGCTCGCTTCCTATTACATGGGACTTAAATATAACTGGCGAAATATAGGTGTAACCTATTCTGCCACCTTTCGAGGATTAGAGGCTTCATGTTCTAGCTGTTTATCTAGCTCAATTTTTCTAACGAAGATACCCAACTACTCTCCTAACTCGGAATTGAACTAAAGATGTTTTCTTGGCTACATGCTGAGACAAATTGACTGGGTTAAAGAAAATTAACCTTCCATTTTTCTCTGGCAAACATACATTAACTCAAGCCTTTTTCCGACGGAGATTGGCAGAAATTATAGACCGATGTTGTGCTTCGACCCTCCTCACACACCTACATCTAATCTACATTCGCCCGTCTGAAAGTAGCTGACCCGTCAAAGCTATTGTCAAATTCAATCAATAAATTTTTTTCGGACGGGCAAAGACATACAGGGCAGTGGGGACGACTGGGAAATCGTGTTATTATCAATTCTTAGTTCGGGCCCCGGTCTAACTTTCTTCGTCCGTAACTGCGGGCTTCGTGCTATTGGCGTAGCCCCCAAGTTTTTCTGTAACAGTCAAGTTCGTCCCTCCATCTTCATTTTGGTCTGTCGCAATGTCGTCAATGCAGGCCTATATTGTTACAATTATTACAAAATCATTATTTACTATAACAGTTGGTGTTAGTCATCATAATTTTAACATATAGACACGCGCAGAGAGGAAACATTCTTGTATCAGCAATTCAGCAACCACTACTTCCTAGTAACTATATTACAGTATAATGACTCATCAACATGAATCAATGGCGAAGCTCTTGATAAAACCCCATGAATGTATCATAGTACCGTTAGTTGTAATACCATTATTTTGCGGTTTGTATTAATCGAACTTCAAATAATGACTATTTTGCTTTCCTAAAAATATTATTGAACACTAATACTGTAATGATTGGCGCTTCTTTTGGTGACTATCTAATAATTCCTATTTTGGATTCTTAAACTGTGTGAAAACGCCAGACATTTAAAAAGCCGACGGCACACAGTGGTTGCGGTAAGTTAAAGACACCAAGGGATTTGCCGAAGCGGCACCAATCTCAGATACGAAGCCAATATTTCGTGTGCTTGTAAATTGCTTGAACATTGCTATGCATTTGGCGATGAAATAATGATTGTACCAACCCGGACTATCCTTTTCATAAGTAGATCTGTCAGGTGATGTGTCATTCATTTCAATAGTCATCAATGCCAAAAGTATTCTTCAAACACCATTGATGTCATGTTACCGTTCTGTTAATGATTTTGGCTATAATTATACAACACAATCATCATCTGAAGTCGTCTCATAGTCATAGCCAATGACTCATTATTCTAATGGCAGCAAGAAATAACACTACAGATTTGAGGAGTTTATAGAAAGAAGTAAAAAAAAAACAAATAGATATAACAAACAAAAAAAAAACAAATAAAAAGTGTAAAGTGCGTTGTGAGAAATTAGTAGGAAAGTGTGTGGTCGGTTCGTGGATGGATGACTATAACAAATATCGAGATCCATCTGTGCCTCGTGTTGGTCCCGGCTGTCATTCGAAGGTCTTTGACAGTCGTTACGGGTAGCAGAAGCCCAAAAGTCTAATAACCTGTCTTACCAAGGGATATCGTGTTACCCAGGAACTGTAGTTCAGGAGGTCACGTAGGCAGTCGCTACTACTAAATACTGGTATTCAGCTGCATCCGATTAGACTGGAAGCCGACCAATATAGTTGGGAAAAGGCTGGCAGATATACATATAGCCAGTTTATGAACGAGCTAAAGAAGTATGTAAGGATCGTGAGGACGCAGCGTTCTGAAGGTTCTGCTTACCCCCAAAGTAAAAATCGTGAGTTTATACTTTAATTATGAAATAATGTCAGAACATCGTCGCATATCCTTGAGTGTTGAACTTGCTGATATCTCGATATAGCGACGACATAGTAATGTATTGTACGTACACACACAACTTAGTGCATGTTTCCAACAATATGTCTGTTATCACTGACCTGACCTTACGCCATATAGAATGACTAACATACCTACTATTAGAGTAACTAAGTCGCGGCAACTGGCCGTAAAATACGACACAGAACTGTAGAAAGAGACTCCTCATCATTCTCCTGCCATTATACCAATTTATTTGTGGTCGGCGCAACATGTCTTTTTCTTCCATACTTCTCTCTATTAGACGCCATCTTAGTAGTCAACCCCTTTCTAGCCATATCAACATTCACTCGGTCCATATAACGTTTCTTTGATCTTCCCCTACTCTTATTGCCATCCACATTCATGCTCGAAACTCTCCTCACGACATTTTTTTCATTTCACCGTATCACATGCCCTTACCATGGCAACCGATGTCCACACAACTTTTCAATCACCGGTGCCACTTTCAGACTTCCTCCACTCGGCTTTAGAAAGAGACTGTCACACTGGTATGAGTGACAGAGACGACGTGACACGAAGACGAACTTTTTCTAAAACTCGATGTGCCATATTAACGGCTGCGTATTGACCTAATAATTATAAGAGCATTGTGTCAGAAATTCTTCAAAGAGTTCAGAGTCATGGGGAAAACCACAGAATTCTGACTAGTTACGACCTTACCTTGGCCTGCTCAAGGAATCATGGTGAAATAAACGGGATATGATTCAGGCTACGTGGAGCGGTGATTCTTGGAAGGTGGCTGGTTGAGGAAAGATGAGGATAGAAAGGAGTGACGTGTAATTGCCGAGGTCAATATTGACTGCTAAATGCTGATGATAATGTTTCGATATACTGGCATTAGCTTCTGCCGCGACTTTGTTCGCGTGAAATTTCTTGTTCCCCGACCCACCCCGTCGCATCGCATCGCCTGCCCGCGCTATCACTTCGTTTTTTTGCTTAGCGTTCTTTCTGACTTTTTTCTTTTTGCACGGCTCCTAATATATATTTCGTAGCGTGATGTTAAATAGAGGGAGTGGGCCGTAATTCACCATGCGGGCCCTGTGCGGGTTGGTAGATGTCACATATCTTCGAACTTTTGGCTCTAGTTCAGGCCGGTTTCGTTCACCGTTTTGAGAGCAGTGGTTATGAAATAATTTAAACAAAGTAAAGCGCGTGACTGGTTTCGACCTACAGCTCTATGACTGGCGACCGTTACCTCTGGGCCACCACTGCTTCTTGTGTCACTGTCTTCATTTATGTATTTTACTCTAGTTCTCCATATTTCTGCTACAAATACAATGTTTTTTCCTCAACTGCGCGTATTTAAAATTGCGCTAATTTAAACGACATTGACCTACAAGCGATTCGAATGATTCGCATGTTTTTGTTTTCACCTAACGGGATGACTGCACCGCAGTGTTTCGTCATTTCATTTAAATAAATGTTATGGAATTATTCGCTAATGTTGTTCAGTATTTTGTGGTTTTGTGGCCGATGGAGTAAAGCTGTGACCGAATAGTGGCCAAGGAAACCAGGGTCGTCCAAAAGCGCGCTGGGTTGTCGATATCGTCAAAGTCGTGGGAAATACCTGGATGAGAGATGCACAGAACCGGGAAGTATGGCAGAAGACAGGGGAGGTCTATATACCCAGCAGTGGGTGAAATTATAATGATTTTGTGGTTTATATACCAGTGCTCTATCTATTGAGGGCCTAAAGTCTTATGTAAAGGCCTCCCTCTCGGAACCCATTTCCACACATTGCTTTCTCTGCTAATTCGGGCCAGCCCTTTCGGAAGAAGTTGAGCTTGTCATGACATCTTTGCTAAGGAGTTCCACCTACCACGGTGTCACCCAGCGTACCTCAATCTCTTGGGCTATAAAAAAGATGCGCTAAAATGAGACCAACAGTCTGAAATCACCAACACGCAGTAAGCTGGCGTGGTGATCAATGCTTGTTCCTTCTCTGTGTGCGAAGAGGCCTGAAAACATAATTAGCCTATAATGTACCCACTGCTGGGATTACTTCCAGCAGTAGGCTCCTGTCTGAGAGTTCGCCGAAATGCACTGCACGGGCACAGTGCTGCACCCGAATTGTCAAATCAAATATCAATGTGAATAATTTTGAAGCATATTGCTAATTCATTGCTTAATATGTTTGAACAACGTGAATAACGCAATGAATGTATGTTGTTGAACTGTCAAAATGAAGCCCATTGCTACTGATAGTATGTTACGCATAGAAATGCTTCTTATATCTATGGTGTTACGCAATTACCCGCGGTTTGGGGAATGTCACATGTCTGTCATGAAGTTTTCCCGTAGTAGGATTACTATACTATCCCATCCATTCAGCAGCTGATACACAATATTATTTATTTTCCTAACATACAAATACACATGTTTTGAACCAGTTTTCCTCGAACTGATCATGACACATCGCACGTCACGGCCATTCATAACGACGTTACGTCATTCATACAATCATGAGAGAATCAAGTTCGTATTTATAATTTACCTCAAACTTCGATCATATTAGCACGGACTAAATCAGAAATGCTCATGCCTCCATGACGTGGTAATATTAGCCATTTAAAAGACAGCAGTGCTGCTGGGAAGTCGCCCTTCACCACTGAAGGGTGGGGTACTGTCTCCTGTGTCTGCGCACACACTTGTGCGCTATAATATCTTCCGCGCCGAAGGCTGGTCTCCGTTAAGATTGGCCGTCATGGCCGAAATACGGTTTGGAAGACAATAAAAAAATTTAATTTTGATGTTCAAAAAGTGCTGATTCTCAGCCCAATTTGAATAAATTACTAAGAGATGAGGTTTGAGTCCCAGCAGTGGGAAAACTAGCCGGAGTATGCTCCTTTGTACGCCAGCACATCGATCTACCCGAAACTGTTAAAATTTTCCCAATCAACTCTGAATCTTATGCTTTAGCGATAAAGTTGAAAATATATTAAAGAAATTTGACAGATTGTAGTACCTTGATGTGCTATCGTCTGTACTTACAGTATTTTTTACCTGTGCACAAAGTTTTTTATGAATAGGTTTGACTGACCCGATTGCGTAGGAAGCATGCCAATTGCAGAGGCTTATCCATACTTCCACAGTTTCCACACTAATACTAATATTATAAATACGAGAGTAACTCATTTCACACCTTTACGACTGAACAGAAGGCCAATTCCCATAATTAAAAACGTTCAAAATCTAGTCGCAATCTCATCTCAGCGACAATCAATGACAAAATCTTGTCAAAAATGTAGGGAATGTAGAGGTATTTTTGACAGATTGAGACAGATCAGACTGTGAACGTTCGAATTGTCCCTCTGGTTTGGCACACAGGTAGACCGTCACCTGGGTTAAGATCTAGGGCACTTTTTATCCCTGTTGTGCGTTCCCGTGGGTAAAAGCAAGTAATATTTATTTATTTTTAGTGAAACTAGCAGAAAATTTATATGAGAAGGGCAGATTTTATCTTGAAAACTTTCGAACTTAATTCGCCTAAGATACGAGGCTGTACAAATGTTTCCTCGTAAACAAATCGCCATATTAGTCGAGGTAGCGAATAAAAATGGCGACTCCAAAGACGATGTCGTAAGCGCTTGCGCAAGTGATGTCAATGTCGAGTGGACGGAGAACGGAGACCGTGTCTGCAGTTTATTTTAAGGGTTTGATAAATGCAATATTTTTCCGTTTGCACTTCTTGAATTTTGTGTCGTTCCTGTGAAATAATAGGCAGGATTTTGCACATCGCATCGGTACAATTAGCATTGCTTGTGTCACGGGTAGTCAGAATCTCAAAAGTCTTGACAACCAGTTTTACAAACATGTTACCCAGTGAGTGGGTTGTGAGGGTCATGTAGGCACAGGCTCCATGTTAAACACTGGTATTCAGCCGCACCCGGTAGGCTGGAAGCCGACCCCAATATAGTTAAGAAAAGGGTAGGCTGATTCTTTGCCCTACTCACTAACATCACCTAAAAGAAGAGAAGCAGATCAAAGAAAACATGGCTAAACTGTGTGAAAAGGCCAGCAGGGTAATTGCGTAACACACTATCAGTAGCAATTGGTTTCATTTTGACAGTTCAACAACATTCATTGCGTGATTTACGTTTTTGAGCAGACACAGTTTTCCAACATATAAAGCAATGGATTAGCAATTTGCTACGAAATGATTCAAATTGAGAGTACGCAATTGTGTTACGTAATTAGGGTGCTCGAAAGATTTGAAAACTGAGGCTAATAGAGAGGTACATATTGAAGAGAAATCCACACTGCGCCAACCACAAATTAATCGGGATAAGGTTAGAAGGGATGGTGGCCGAGAAACTAGGAGCGTTGGCAGACTTTTTTTTCCTACCGTTTGTCCTGGCTTTTGAGCCAGGTGGGGACGAGACACAGAGGATCGCTGTTAAGACCTCGTGCATGCCAAGAGACTCGCACAGAGCAGGGCAGCATGGCACCAAAGGGAGGAGGCATATAATCAGCACTGGATGCAACAAGGCTGCCAATGATGATGAAGCACTAGTTTCGACAGTTATGCATAGCCATAGATACGACCAGAAACTCGCTGTGTCGAAGATAGAACAATTGTAAGCATGATTATGTCCGTAAGACCAATAAGCTAAATTGCGGGGTAATTGACCGTGAAAACGTGAGTACAAGCGGCAAAGGAATCAAGCATGCAAGCTAACAATCAACGATACAAGATGTTACGTAAGCGACTGTTAGATCGCCGGCGCCAAGCATAGCTTAGCAAGCAGGGCTCGGAAACGTTATTTAAAATAACGTTTTTAAAACGTTTCTAACAGTTCTTTGTACAACATTTTGTTCGGAACGAAAACGAAATGAGAACGTTTTCAAAAACCGGTTTATTTCGCAGGACGCTGCCGCGCACGGCGTGCGGCGGTAAGAATGAACTTGTATAAGTATCAATTTGTCATTATGAATAAAATAACGAAATAAGTATGAAGAATTATATCTGTACAACTGTAATGGTAGTGGATGACCAACTGTGAATGAAATTCATAATACATATTCGTAGAACTTTCGTATTGAACCACCCAAAATTAAAAAAAAACGGTTAAAAACGTTTTATTAATCGAAAACGATTTAAGTTTTGTTCTTCTTCAAAAACGTTATTTTTAACGTTCCTTTTGAACGTAACCGAAACAAATCGTTTCTTAGGTATTTAAGACGAAACCGTTTCGAAAAATATACCGGTACCCGAGCCCTGTTAGCAAGTAGCGAGAGATAACATAACATCTCGCCTTATACCCCGAAGGGTTAGGCAGCACTGTATCTATAATATTTCCACATTTCGCCAACAAGTCCCATGTAATAAGGGGCGAGTCTGCTATCAACCGGGCACAAATGGATATAATATTTTTCAACAAACATCATATAAAATAAAAAAACAGAATTTTACAAACACTAACCCATACCAGTTCATACATCAGCAGTGCGATGCTGTTAACATCTCACCGTGAAAACTTAGGTGAAGTGACCGTGGAGTGAGCTGTCAATAGTGTCAATTCCTAGCAAAAACAAACTCACTTCACCAACGTTTTCACGGTGAGATTTTTACAGAATCGAGCGGCTGGTCATGTACGCACGCCGGTTACAAGTACTGCGCATCTGAAGATATGTCACCGGTCAAATGGTGGTTTGAAGTTTGAAAACAAACGGACTTGCAAGATCGCTGCAAAAATTTTGTTTATATGTTTGCAAATTTATTTTGCTCGCTGTACAAAAAGAAATTACCCGAACACAACAGATCATTACAATTTAGCTCTGCCGTACCTACAGCGCTTACGTCATGGTTTGAACAACATGCCCTGGAAATAGGGGTTTCCTCGATATTATGAACTAAGCCACTTACTTATATGCAAACGTGATCACAGACCACGTACGTTTTTAAATTAGAGACAGCGCAACGCAAAACAAAACATACATACTTAATCAGCCTACAATGTCCCCACTGCTGGGACTCAGGTACCCTCTCTGTGAAAGTGAGGGGGTGGTATATCCAGTACGCCGACACAGTGCGGATTGATGGATGTCACTTTAAACCTGCAAGTGTAAATATAGATTTACGACCGATACGATATAAAGATTTACGACCGATAGCCGATCCATAGCTACTGGATTCAAACGCAGGATTCATATACCGGATGAATGTAGTCTAAGAAAAGTTCAAATGCATATGTCTCAAAACACAAAAATTTCGTTTCACTGCCCCACTTTCAATTTCGCAATTCGGGACATTAAGAACTCGGTGTTTAAAGCCCACTTGAGAACAACTTTCTCCATGATTGCATGGGGCCCTGCGACCTTTTGCAGGCGTAGGCAGACCGCCTACTGGCCGGATGTCTGGCCTATTAGTGCAGCCTAGTAGGAGATCGATGTTGAAGTGGTGCCGTAAACGGAGGAGCGGCATTTTAATTTCACAACCGTCATTTTCATTTTTCTTTCTGAGTTTATCTTGGACATAGGACTGACTTGGTGGAGGAAAACTAAAATGTGTTTATAAATATAGCTACTCTAGCAGCGCCCCGCGGTTTCACCCGCATAAGTTTCCCGTGGGAATATCGGGATAACAACTATCCTATGTCCTTTCCCGGGACTCAAACTATCTCTATACCAAATTGTATCTAAATCGGTTCAGCGGTTTAAGTATGAAGAGGTAACAGATAGACATACACTTTCGCATTTATTTGAGTTGACACTAATTGCTATACCTTATGAAGAGTCCAGGGAAAGAACTATCCATTATCTTTCGACAGAGTCTCAGCCCATCTTGATTCATAAAAGCATTAGTACAGTCAAAGACGTTGTTTATTTCTTTAAATTATTTCCTTCGTAAAATGAGCACATGAATTGCGTGTGATGTTTACTGCTTAGTACAGACGCCAGCAAATCAACTTATTACAATCTGTCAAATTTCTTTAATAGATTTTCAACTTTATCGCTACAGCATAAGGTTCAAGGTTGATTGGGAAAATTTGACAGTTCGGGTAGCTTGATGTGCTGGCGTCTGTACAATTGTACATACCAGCAACACCATCTGTTTCACAAATATATTATTATGTTCTCATAAGCATAAACGTAACCCACTGCTGGGACTCAGGCCTCCTCTATGTGAGAGGGAGTGGGCTGTAATCCACCACGCGGACCCAGTGCGGGTTGGTAGATGTCACATGACTCACATTTTTTTCGAATTTTTTGGTTCTACGACATGCCGATTTCCCCACAATGTATTCGATTCAATTACATTCTAATCTACACTGCCAGGTGATAAATCGCCAATCATCAGTGCTCTTGCCTAGCATATTAATTTTGACACCATTCATATTCAATCATACAATTAAAACAAATATGTAACAGCTAACTAATCCATCCTACACAAATCTAGAGCACTGACCTATCGTGGCACTAGCGCCACAGTTAAATCTGCGGCTATTTCGAGAACCATTGCTTCATGAGATATTACAGCTCCGAAGTGGGTTAGTGTGCCGTTTATGAGGTTGATAAACCCACTGTCCTGATGCAATGGGTAAATATGGCCTGACGCCATCATTTGGACAGTAAACTTTGTGAAATTGAAAGTACTTACTTCGAGGTAGGAGTTTTTGTTCTTTCTGGGTACGGGTGTAGCTGAAATTTGACCGACTGCCATAGGGCAACACGCGGATGAAGTCGCGGGCAGAAGCGAGTTCGATATACGTTTCATATCAAAGTGAGAGAAATTAAAATGTGCTTCATACTATGAAAACGAGTACCAAATTCTTTTGAGGTCACTCGCTGCTCTCGTAAAGATGATTGATATTTTTGATTTTGCACACAGCCCATACCTTCCATAAGAATCTCTCATGCATTGGAACTTGACGACACAATATGCCCGGATTTTTACGTAGGCGGTTTGTCCCAATGTGTGACAATACAGATCCCTTCATTAGGCTAGACAGCGCCAAGACATCGGCTAATTGAGTCTTCAAGTAAAAATATGGTGGCAACAATATTTGCCAACACGTCAATTCCTAGTCATCATCTCCAGTTTCACCCACGTACTATAAAAGGCGTTGAATATAATCTGATGACAGGTTGTTGAGCACCTCCCAGTGCCTCCCACGGATCACATAACTGCGTTACTTATGGTCACTGCACAAATTATATGTGGGTAGACAGGCACCGCAGATATTTTACTACTTCCATTCATGCTAACCGGTCTGTATAGCATGGCATAGCATTCCACAACCATTCGATACGCTTCCGGATCAAAAACCAATCAATGTTAGAGAAGGAGTCCTGTAAACGCTGTTCACAAATTCAAATATTTGTCAGATAAGGGGGAAGCGCTAAGGTAGCTCGCGAAATTCAAATTTTCTTACGTTTTTTGCAATTTGCTGGTCAGTATTAAGTTGTACGTTGATTAAAATATGATTCGCGGTCGTAACAAATATGTATTTACAGAATTATAATCATTACAATCAGTACTACGCCTTAGATCTTTGTATCCTGTTTATGCGTATGAAGTTTCATTAAATTCGGTTCATTCAATTTGAAAAACAAGGGATTGAAAGTTTGTATGAAATGCCGTACGCGGGCGTAAGAATACATGGTAAAAAAGTGTTATTATAAATTATGTTTTAATGATCTAAAAAAGCTTGTCAAAAGGAGCTAAGTCTGCCAACAAACAGCTTTGTAGTTTTGCAGATGTTGTAATGTTTTGTGTCTATGAATAAACACTTTTTCATTCATTCATTTTCATCATTAGTAGTCCATATGTCTGGCTAGTGGCTATTGGTGTAACCTCTGGAACCGGAAGCAATTGGTTCGTAGTTGAGAAGGAAATTGCTACCGCCAGAATGTGCCCAATAAGATGGTTATGACTCAGTAAGAGGTGCTAACTTCAATAACACATGGAATCGGAAATTCTCTGAACTTTTTAAAATTTTTAATGTTGTTTTTTAACCTGGAGAAATGTGTGTTAACTATACACCTCTGCTTTACCGTATATTATATACATGGTTGCATCCACGCGCAAACTAACCATAAATTCAGCACATGATTCTAGACAGAATTTTTTCTTCGGTTATTAAAAAAATCTTCCTTTTCTTAGAAAAGTGCAATACCTACGCGGTATGTACTGAACAGCAAATTTTTATTTTTAATATCCTACGTAAAATTCACGGTTAGGTCCAGAATTAGGTACTGTATCCTTGGTAACAGGTTGTGCGTCGATGTCCGTGCCACCCTGTATAATCTTCTGTAATTCATAATGGTGTACAATAAAAAGTATTCCATCTAGCTAATTTTATCTCAACACCAAACCCACTACCACCACCGCCATCTATCTTCGTCTACCCTAGCATGTCATAACATTATAAACAGTCGATGTAACATAATATCAAACAGTAGCGTGATTGTTAGCGCGTGCCGTTGCGCCCGCGCATGCCACGCGTCGTTACTGAGTACGGTCAACAGCTCGCATATGGTAACAGTTTGACTTTGATAGTGCCTTTATTTTGTAGCAATAGGGAGTCAGGAACGGTTCAAGTGTTACAACAGTTGTATTGTAGACTGTACAACACAATTGGTTGATTATGATCTGTGCGCGGTTCGATCTGAGGTCAAATATGGAACAGTTTTGGTTCTTTATTTAAATTCTCTGGTTAACTATAGTATCGACGCTTATGTTATTGAAACGTTTGAATTGATCGTTTCACTGCCCGACCCGTAACACACTTACAATGTTAATGCCTTTCATTTTGACAGTTCAACAACATTCATTTCAATTTCCTTTAAAATCTTTTGGATTGTGGTTTAAAGTGTGTTACGCAATTTGGGTGTAGGACTCACCATTAGCACAGCCATTAGTCCAACTATAGAGGAAGTCTAATACAGAAATTACGATCAAAAATGGTTTCGCCATGAATAAAAAATAAGTGCCATACGTAAATGCTCTACAGTTGTCACATTGATGTAGCAGAACAAACAGGAGCCTCTTTACTAGCACGTGCGCCGGCGCAGATAACCAGCGTTACGGCACGTGTCAACACTGACACGCGTCGCTCTACGACATGTTTTTTTAACCAGTGATTTGCTTAACATGCCTTGATTTTAAAGTAAGATCCGGTTAGACTGGATGCCGACACCAACATAGGTGGGAAAAGGTTACGCAGATGATGTCTGGGTTTTAACATTAGCGCTTTTGCTGGTGTTTTGTCTGGGTACTGGTTTGGCTTCAATTCAAACCTTTCCTGAAAAAGATATAATCTTAACACTTTTGTCGAAAATAAATATAATTATAACGCAGTTACGGCTGGTGTTTTAACATATTCTGTAAAAAAAATCTAAGACCCAGATCGGCGTTCACACTCAATTCTATGTTATGGCCTGCACCTTAGACTTTATACTCTAACTTCTGCCCGCGACTTCGTGTGCGTAAATTTCTTATTCCCCCGACCCACCCAGTCGCATCGCATCGCCTGCCCGCGCTATTACTTCGTTTTCATTTAGCGTTCTTTCTGACTTTTTTTTTGTTTTTGCTTGGCTCCTAAGGGCGCCATAACATGATGTTAAATAGCCTTATATTCTCCAAAAATTGGACTATCAAATATAAAAATAATTTTTCAAATCCGACTGGGAGATTCATCAGAGATTAGTGCGTTCAACAAACAAACAAATTCTTCAGGTTTTTTATATTAATATAGACTAATTCACTTCTAATTTCTGTCTACCCTCTTTCTCCTTTCATCTCTACTTGTACATCAAAACATTTGACAATAAATGAGACGTGCACATTAAACACGTCACCAGTTCATATAATAACTAACAACTATGTGCTTATGTCATGATTGACCTATTTACCGCTCACCGCCGAGTAGGTGCCGACTTGTCCTCAATTCAACTACTTGTATGCCCTATAAATCTCACCTGTCACTGCCATTTTCTTTGTAATGAAACAGGGCAAAGGATATTGTGCTTTGGTTATAGATTTCTATAATAGGGAGGGTAGTTTGCTAAAAATTTGTAGTGCTTAGCAAAATGGTATTCCGCTGCATCTGGTTAAACTGGATGTCGACCCCAACATAATTGAGAAAAGGCTTGGGAGAATTGATGATGATGATAAATCGTCAAAAATTGCTATAAATACTTGTGTATGAGGTCATTTTGCTAGTAGTCCTGAGTTCCTGACAATTATTTCATAGAGTTTTAACAATTGTCAAGACACAAAACATAAAAATCTCAGGGCAATAACAAAATATATAATGTTCCTGCATCAACGAGGTCCTGAAAAATCACATAATTAATCCTTACACAAAATCAAGTGGATTAGCGAAACACGCAGACAGAACAAGGCAAAAGAACAAATTGTATCATATTTCACTCTTTTATCTCTTATATTTAATGCCAAATATTTCCATAATGCGTGTGAAATTTTCGCGAGTTAAAGGACGAATTCCCGGGCTGTGGCCGGGCTCAGGTTATGTAAGAGGCTCCATGGAGGCGGCAGACAACTGCCAGACGGCGCCGGCCCGACTGGCGCCAAGAGAAAGACAGACGCGCACTTTATCCCCCCCTCTCGCTCCCCCACAGACTTTTGGCGCCCAACATGGGACCGTTACTGAATAACTTCTTAGGGGGGGAAAACTGTTTTTATAGCATTTTGATTTGTTTAAATTTATTGCATTGTTATTTTTTTCGATTGTAGAAAATTACGGAGATAAATTTAATGTAGTTTTCGTGTCGGTTTTTTTAATTTATTGGTTTGGGGAGGGGTGTTATCTTTCGGAGGGAAAACTATTTAGATGGACGTTAGGATAACTGGGGTATAAGGTTGCGGAAACTTCTCTCTTGTGCTATTTCAGACAAGTAATTCCTAATACATGCAAGACTCATGAATTGAGTGGAGTATTCTTACTCCTATTTTAATACACGATCATAAAATTGTCAAAGTAAAATGTTCATTGAAGAAAAAGTTTTAGCACACAAGCTACAGCGCTTTCAATTACTAGCATTCTTATGGACCTGCACATAAGCCTTGAAATAAATGAGATTGTAGCTCGCTGGCCAACAAAGCTTACTCTAGCAACAGAGATTAGGAAATGTCAATGACTGGCAACGTATAGTTGCCAAACTATTGTTTATTAGTACTTGTTTCTTTTTATTTTCTCGTATTTATGTCACCGTATTATTTATGGTTTCACTAAGTTGAGTATGGCTTTTGTTAATCTCGCAGTTATTGGGTACTTTGTCTTGATATCCGTGAGGGATGTTTCTTTCTTCGACAAACTGCGATTATTCATCTTCCTACTACCCTTATCAAGGACCATACTACGTTCCGCTTCTTAATTCGTGATTGGTACTTATACATTGATTAATACTACTGCGCAAAGTATGTATGTGACTTTTCTACAAAAATGGTATCTGATGGTCTGGAGTTGTTCACGTTTGATGGCAATATCTCCCGGGCTCATGCGATTACTGTCGAAATGTGAGTATACCTCTCACCACCTCTGCCAGCCCTGGAGAATACTAGCGTGACGTTTAATGTGTTTTCCACTCAATGGTAATATGACTAGTTTAGAAATCTGCCTTAACTTAGTTGATAAAAACCTAAAAGTTAATGTTGACGATGTTATTCCTTTACCTGTATCATCTCATCTGAGGCGTAGTTTTAAGAACGTTTACAGTTCAGTTCTGGGGGCTTACCATCACCTCTTATAGCAGGCAGAAGTTGAATTGCACTACTTTTTTGTATTAAGACGTCGTACAAAAAAGTAGTGCAGTTTAACTTCTACCCTGCTTTAAGAGGTGATGGTAAGCCCCCTGATCTCAGTAAGTATAAGTAAGTAATCTGTCAAAAATACCTCTAATTTTCCTAAATTTTTGACAAGTTTTTGACATTGATTGTCGCTGAGATGAGACTGCGATTAGATTTTGAACGTTTTTAATTACGGGAAAAGGCTTTCTGCTCTAGACTATGATCTCACATTCACTATGAATTTAGATACTAATAATCTTCTTTTTCCTCCTCAGGTAAACAGACTGCAATGTGAAGAAGGCTTTAGTTAACCACGCCAAACGAGTGCCTTACAAACGACTAAGTGCCTATTTTATAATAGTTACGTTTAGCTACGAACGATACGAAGTGACGATACGCGAATCATTGGTGAGTACCTGCATATATTTCTAATTTTATAAATTTAACTAGCTCCTGCCCGCGACTTTGTCCACGTGACATTTCTTGTTCTTCCGATCCACCCCGTCGCATCGCATCGCCTGACCGCGCTATTACTTCGATTTCGTTTAGCGTTCTTTCTGGTTTTTTTGGCACTTAACGGTCCTAGCGGGATGTTAAGCAAGAATTGGGCTATCAAATGCAAAAAGATTTTGTCAAATCCAACTGGTAGTTCCAGAGATTAGCGCGTTCAAACAAACAAACTCTTCAGATTCATTATTAGTATAAATACTAAGATTAGCTCGATTTTCTAAAGGCAAAGGTCTTTGCCCAGCTGTGGGAAAATACCCATACCCAATACCCACACACCTTCCATCGGTGTTAATTTTGGGCTACTTGTTAATTCCCAAGTTAATCGTCCATAAATAGTCCGACGATTTGCTTCTTTAAACAATTCACAAAATTCAACGCTTTCCGAAATGTCTACCTATATGATCTAAGCTTTTACTCATGCACAAAATATGTATGAAGTAATCATAGAACTCTTTGTATAAGAGCTCGTCTGGAGAACTTCTACCTTCATACCTACTTCTGTTATCAAGTACATGTCTTCTTTATGTATACGATGTATTTAACAATTCCACGCTTTCCGAAATGTCTACCTATATCACCTATATCTAAGCTTTTACTCATGCAGAAATGTATGAAGTAATCATCTCTTTGTGAAAGAGCTCGTCTTGAGATCTTCTACCTCTATACCTGTTTCTGCTATCGTCTTTCATTTCATTTTCATTGACTTGAATGTTCCCTGGCGGTTGAGCTGATGGTATGTCATGCTCACTCTAAGGTCGCTGACGGTGGCGCGTGTGTTGGATCATTTAGCTCCCTTCAAAATGGTTGAACTGAATGGTGCTAATCCATGCGTCATGTTTGTGAACGGGCGCCGTCAGTTGGGGCTGGTCATCTCTTAACTGCCACGGCTTATTTTAATTTTTGGATTGTTTTCTTTTGTTTCTATTTGCTGTACTCTGGACGCTTTCAACGTGTTCGTGTTTTTTGTATATCGTTCTGATATATAATTATATATTCAACAATATTGATGTAACTAATATTTTTGTAACGCTTTGGAATGGTCATTTTCATATTTCTGACTGACCGACTCCTTGACAAATCAAAAGTACCTGTAAAAGGTATAATTGAAATAAGTGCTTTGAGTTTGAGTCAAGTAGTGTTTCAGTCTCCCGGCTTGAAAGGTGCATGTGTTACAGGCACATGAGACATTTCTGCTTTGTCACTGCTTACGCATCTGGAATGCTTCTGGTATTGCAGATGTCCATAGGCGACGGAGACCACTCATCAGGTGGACCGTCAGCTTTATGTCCATCCAAAAACATGACATGTAAACAGGTTTATGATGAGTTGAAAAGTGTAGCCAATATCCGCTATATCCGCTATATAACACGAGATGCCAATAAAGTTTATCGCTTCAAGTGGATCGTTGTAGTTAAGAGCCACCACGTGGCGTTCCCACGGGGTTTTATCGAAATGACGTATTGTTTTCAACATAGTATTCTTCTTCTTTCTCGGTATTTTAATCAATTTAGATTTTATAAGGAGTTTTTGTCTCCTAATCTCATACTAGCTGATCCGACAGACATTGTCCTATCCAAACAAAAGTTCATTAAAAAATCCCATTCAGAAAAGGACGTTGTTTTTCCCGGGAAACATTCCCAATTTTTCTTTGCGTAAAAACCTAATTCAGACTTAACACTTTAAAGTGAACCAAAAAAAACAAATCAGTCCAGCAGTTTCTCAAGTGATGCGCTTATCAACGAACAGCATTTCATTTTTATTTCTACGGGGTCAAATTAAATTAGCTAGTGAAACTCCGCAGACGTGATGGGTATCGATATCTGAACATGATAAAACAAAATATTTTGTTATGATGTTTGATTTGTATTCCTTTTAATGACATCGTAATTCAATCTAATTGGTAGCTTTAAAAGCATAGAAGCAGTTCCTGTCTTATTCTTAACGTCAAAGAAAACTCCCAAATATACTTAACTTAAGGGGGAAGCTCTAAGGTGGCCCGGGAAATTCAAATTTTCTTACATTTTTTGCAATTTGCTGACCATGACCAGACCATGTAATCCCCAAATGTCAAGATTTCATGAAATAGTCATTCTTGGGGATTACATGGTCTTAGAGAGTTGTGTTGATGACTTTAATGATTATAATTATGTAAATACATATTTGTTACGGCCGCGAATCATATTTTAATCAAAGTACCACTTAATACTGACCAGCAAATTGCAAAAAACCTAAAAAAAAATTGAATTTCGCGGGCTACCCTGGCGCTTTTGCCTTAAAACATCGAACCGAAAAATATATCTCCGTTTATTTTCCCAAAAAACGTTCAAGCATTCCATTTTCATGTTCGAGACAGACCCTCACTTTAAACCCAAATGTATTTTCTACGCAGCACAGCAGGAGACACGTCACTCTTAAGTGCCATCGATTTACTGAACGTATCGACGGGATTTGGTAAAACAAAATACTGGTAAAGAAAGGCATATTGAAAAATAAAGGGTCTTCATGCCTGCTGCCCGCATAATCAACCTCCAATCCAAGATATTCAGAGATCAAACGTGTCTATCCAAGTTCAAGTCACTAGAAAAGGTATAAAAGTACCTAATTTAAATTTAAGTCCACTGTCTGTCCAGTGCAAAAAAAAAAAACGAAGACGAATTATTAGATCAATCACAATACGAATTATTTTGAAGGATATATCTAATCCATTGCTTCTAATGTTTGAAAACTTTCTCTGCTCAGCAACGTTAATAACGCAATGAATGTTGTTGAACTGTCAAAATGAAAGCCATTCCAACTGTTAGTATGTTACCTATGCAATAACACCGCTGATTTTGTGTTAATGTTAACTTTTTATTTTCCAATAACGCCTGGTTTCTGAGGTCCCTCTATAGCTATTTGATCAACAAAGTCATCTATATGTATAAGCGAATTTCTTCTTTCAAGTGTTCGAAACCCAAAGTCTTAAGATCCAACCAGTCCATTGGCACTATGAAATTGAAAAACTCCGGTTAACGATATTCTTGCATCATCCGGTCTATTGTGTTAAAAAATTCACTTAGAAAACTTAGGTGAAATGAGCTGTCATGCTAGGGATTGACATATACTTCACCTTAGTTTTCACGGTGAGATTTTTACAGGGCAGAAACCCTTCAATTATAACCAGGACAATACCCATTCAACCTCGCTCAATTCCGTTTACCCCTTCTCCTCGAGTGCCTACATAATCATCAGCATAAACACTCACGGGCTTCCTAGAATATGAACCTCAAAGTGTTCACTCATAAGTACTCATACGCAACTCTGGCAAATCATAATTGATTCGTGTGATACAACTGATGTCACAATATTTACTTTGATAATGGGTTCGGAAGAGGAAAATTGATCTCGCTAATAAGTAGGGAATGGCGAGAATGAAGATGGTAGGGTTATTTTTGATACTAACAATAGTTGATGTTGATAAAAAAACAATCTTCCGAGCCTTTTCCTAACTATGTTGGAGTCAGCTTCTTCTAGTCTAAACGGATGTAGCTGAATACCAGTATTTTAAATGGAGCGACTGCCTATCTGACCTCCACAACCCACCCCACCCAACTACTAGATACACGATACCCCTTGGTAAGACTGGTTGTCCGACTTGGGCTTCTGACTACCCGTAAGGACTGTCCAAAGATCTACGAATGACAGCTGGGACTATCGGCTTAGGTCCTTTCCGAGGCACGGATGGTAAAGTATCAATTGTAATTTTAGAAATACTGTTAAATATTTTCTTTAGGATTTTCCCAGAAGCAGCCCGACAATTAGCTAGTCCCCTATCTGTATCCCTATTACATGGGACTTCTGAAAAATGCAGAGGTACCATACACCTCTGTCTATCCCTTGGGAGAATATAGGCGTCATGTAATGTAATATAAAAATCCTAGGAATCTGAATTAGAATAGGAAACTCTATTTGTAACCATTGATGTCGTAAGTAAAGATAAGGGACGATTTGTCTGTAGGTGGTAGTCTAAAATATGTGTGCTTACAACGTCATACAAGAAAAATCTGAGACGTTTTATGTAACTCAAGGAAGACAATGCATCAGTCAAATAGAAAGAAAGGTAGGAAAACTCCTCTAAAAATTGCTAATAAATAGTATTAGCATAATCAGCCTATAATGTTCCTGCTAGGACACAGGTCACATAGGTATCCACCACGCGGGCCCAGTGTCAGTCACATGTCTTCGAATTTTTGGTTCTAGGACCTTTGGTGCCTGTTTCCTAAAGATGTTTTCCTTCGCCGTTGTGAGAGCAGTGGTGATGAAATAATTCACACCAAGTAAAGCGCCTACCCGGGTTCGAACTTACGACCTACAATTCGTAAGTCGTGGCCGTTACCACTAAGCCAACACTGCTCTCTTTAAAACTGGCTAATAACAAGTTAAAAAGCATTCAGACAGCTAATCCCACTAGTAAGAAAAAAACGCAAATCTTTCTAGACCAAGGGATCAGGGGGTACCTAAACTCGATGTCGTTGAAATCTTTTCAAAGGAAATAATGAACGGTGACTGACCGTATAGGGAAAAGTCGTACTCAGACATAATAATATGTTATTCACTTCCGATGCCATTGAAGTGAATGTAGTTTTAAAATACCCAGAACATAAAAACTAGTATAAAATAAAAATAATGGGATCGTTTGGTTTTCTATGTGCTTTTATCCATACATCAAACTAACAGTGACTCCCATTGTTATTCCAACTAATGCAATTACCATAGATACTCATAGAAACAATATCTATAACGACATCAATATCTCAATTCGCAACATCAACAGCGTCATGCACATCGGTGTTGCCAGCGTCTCAACCCTTCACGTCGCCGCCCATTACTTCTGTCCCACCGCACAATGCACTCCGCTACGTAAATATTCATAATTGTCCTCTATAACAACACTCTTTGGGGTAACATCTCGGCCCACTAACTACATAGTTCATTGAACTGTTTAAAATCTTCTGCATTTCAAAATAAGGGTGATATTTGCGTGAACGGTTGTTTTTTCAAATTTCCTGTCAATCAGCAGCCTTTTGTCGAGCAAAGTGGCCACAGGTGCATTGTTAGCCCAACCCTCTTTATAATTCTTTTATTGTACAATTGAGTCGGTTTTCGCAAATTTCGACCATCGTCGAGGGAAATATTAATGGCTTGTAAAAAGTTTTATTAGTAACAACATGAGCACTAAATCTTATAGTGACATGATAAGGGGATTAATAACTTTGGCGTCCCCAAAAAGCATCCCATGGAAGTCTTCGCCCCGATACGAATCAATAAACAAAATCACGAGCTCCGGAAATCCGAGCGGAGTCAGAGATGCATTTCCATCTTTCATCGTCTTTCCACCCTCCGAATATCATCCCTAAAGTTCGTTCCCCCATCTCTGTGTTCTGCGCGGGTGCGTGAGGGACGGGAGATTCGCAGGGCGCGTGCGCGGGTCAACCCCTCATGAGCTTCGGAGAACGTTGATAGTGGCAAGCGCGAGATCCTGGCGCGATGCCGGGGTCGCGGTACATTCCTCCGTGGACCGTCCGCGGAAGCGGAGGTCCCGCTCTCTCACCCTCGGCATCCAACCTTGCACAACTGCACAACATTTCTCCAGTGTTAGGTGCACCGCAGGGAGCTACACTAGGCCCTGACTTAGAACATTTCTACTCAATCTCCCTCTATTCTCCATACTCCATTTAAATCAAGTTTTCTAAAGCCAAGATTAACAATACAAGTAAGCGGGGTGTGAGAGAGCGAGAAGGCAAAGTATTTTTCTAAAGTGGGAACGAGACGACGAGATGGTACGGCGCTCCCGATCGAGGTAAGCACCACTTGTAAGGGGCCACGTGTTCCAACTTTTAGTTTTCAGTTTCAGGTGGTTGAAACTCGCCGCTGGCCGTTGTTTCGTCAAAAACTATTGTTTGGCTTTTGAATACATTTCACAGATTTCCTGTTGGTAGCACGTTCGTAATATGTTCTATTGATTATGTTGTGTGTTGCTTTATTAATGTTTATCCAATTGGTTAATTTGGTGTCCTACTTAGCGCGGGGTTTATTGTATTATTTGGGGTACTTCGTCAGCAATTCCGAATTTCCTCGCTATTTGTGCCCTTTTAACTGTTGGGTCAGATTTCGTAACATTTTCATGTTTTGTATATTACATACACTATGATTATCTACAGTTCGTAGATTTCCTTTCAAGTTTCATTAAATATTTTACTGGTCTTAAATTAACCTCTATATTTCACAGCTGCAACATTTTATCAAATAAAACAGTTTATCTAGATAGATCAAGCTTCAAATGGCGTTGTATTTCCTTAGTATTACAGGATTACTATTCATTTTAATGGTTTTAACTCCATTATAATTTCTTACCCCTAAAACATAAATTTCGTCCATTTTATATTACTCGAAATCAGTAAAATCAACTGCCCCATCGTTTCATAACTCTTCATACATACCTTTTCATTAAAACCACATATTTCACCATATCGGCTCCCTTCAAGCCGCGTATAATTATCGCCTGCATCCTTTGTGATTACATCTCGTTAGTTCTCTTCAAGGTTCTCACCGATTCGTATGTATGCCTTCCAATTAACTAGAATTTCTTTCATTTGTTTGGACGTGCATTAAAATTTACGTCTTTGAATCAGTCTGTTTGCTCATCCCGTGTTTATCCGGTATTGAATACAGTTTTTTTTCCGCCACAGATATCTTGTACCTCATTGAACATTTTCCGAGTAACGCCTACACACATTTTTCTGTCTTTTACAGGGTTGTGTTATCTGAAAATAACTTGTTGTTCTATTTCTTATTCATTAAATGGAAGCTAGTTCCATTCATAAATTCTACAATCGTTACAACAGGCTCTTGACATTTAAAATTCGCAATCTTATCTTAATCCTTATCTATGTAAATTGTAAATAAATTTAATGTAAAGAACTTAAGTAGAAAAAAGTCGAAATTTTACATAGATACCTGCATACCTGATACTTTGTTACGTAAGGTAGATAACGTTTCGTCAGTTTTCAATGTCAATATCTACTATTTTTGCACTTTTATGATTAAACTAATCTACTTCGTTCTCGTTACTATCTTTATGAATACCCCGATTACCGTTGCGTAGTCCCCTAGCTATCTTATCAGTATAATTCTCTAATCAGACAAACTTCACGTGTACAGGAATAGTATCGTCATTCATTAGTTGTTCGCAAGGATCGTTTGAGTCAATTTTGTCTCCACGGGGGTCACCTCCTATGGAGATGATTGGCTTGTCTCCTATACTACCTTCTTCGATTAAGGGGTGATGAATGAATGGGAATTAGTCTGACTTGTTTAAGGATAATCGGGGATTATTTAGAGATGTTTTTGTTCGTGATCAATTTGGTATTTGAATTTTCTCTCGTGATTTCTTTTGTAAAGATAAATTAGTTACTTTCAATAGAATTATATCATTATCGGTAGCTTACTCGTAATTATTCATTTATATTTCAAAGAGTTGATTTCAATGGTGACTGCAATTTTCGATGTTGGTTTATTGATTCTTTCAAGCTTCCTCTTTTAAATAGTAGCTAAAAAAGATTCTTGCTTAATCAGAGAAAAGTCCAGCGATTTAATCACAATATTATGTAGAAGATGGACGGTAGTAATATCATCATTTACGGGATTTTCTTGACAAGAGTTGCGTCTTTCCTTCCTCATATTGTCAGTTTTCTATTTACCTATTTCATGACGATGTCGAGAAGATAGTTGTGTTTTATGAAACTGAATATTATTGCCTTCATTAATTTTTTAAGAAGATTTTTTACTATGTTATTTGTGTTTGCTGAATATTTATATCATCATCCGAATTAGTTTCTAAAATACATCTTTCAAAAATCTGATCTTGGTCTTCAATCATCCCATCTAACAAACAATTTGACCAATCATCCCCTAAATATATTAAAATGGCAGTCCCTCCCCTATATCCGGCCACTCAATAATCCCCTAATTCGCTAATAGAAAAACAGAACTATCGGATTTCCCGCGTGCTCTGTGACGACTTCCTGTGGCGACCGGAAGTTTGTTGGCGGACATGTACTGCGAACGTTTTTATCTCTCCTTGAGATATTCTTGTTTGATCTTATCGTTATTTTTAGTTTATATTTCGTTGTTATTATGTTCTGTTTGATCGTAATCATGGATATTAATAGTATTGCTAATTTATAGATTTGTGGGTGTAGAACCAACCATCTATTCCTACGTCATTAGAGCTAACTCTATGGTCTTCGGTCTTTATTTCTCTATCCACAGTTCCCTTGAAAAGAACATATTATGTTCTGAAAACTAGAAGTATGTATTAACTCCACAATGTTCGATCCGAAAAGTCAAAATATCTAAGTTTGGCTTTCTCTTTCTGCCTTACTTAGTATTAGTAATGTTTATGTGTTAATTAGTATTCTTATATCATAATGAGTTTAGTCATTATTTAACGTTTTTCTCATTAAATGACGTTTACGCATTTTTTTTCTATCAATCATCTACCGTTTCATCGTTGTTGCTTAGGAACAGGTATTACATCATTTACTTAATTTCGTTTAGAGAAAGTACCATGCTTTTCATGAATTAGCAAATTCTAATACCTAATTAATGTTTCACGAACTGTGTCCAAATAAACATTTTTCTTTCTTTCTTAATTTTTTTAACCACGCCCAATTCGTCTACAATTTCATCCACATCTTCCATTTCACTTAACCTTAATACCTTCATCTCCATGAATGAGTGAGACAGCAGCATCCCGGCGCCAGACACGGCGGCGCCGGAGTCTATCGATCCCACCCTTGTGGAGGGGGGTACGCATGCGCGGTGCTTGTTTGTGAAGATTTCTTCTGATTATAGATTTTCTTTAAGTACATTATGTACTGGGAGTTTATTAGCTTTTAGTTTTATGAAGGCTTTCATTTTTACATTTAGTTTGTTTTATCGACGAAATGATTTGTTTGTTTGTTCTGTTTGGATGGTGAGCTAATTAGATTGATATTGGTAATTTAGATACGGTGTGGTGACGCAATATGGCAGAATCTTGATCCAGGTAAACAGTATTGGAAGATAGTCTAGTTTCCTATTTTTCTAGAACTTTATAGTTACCTTTTTAGGGTTCCGTACCCAAAGGGTAAAAACGGAACCCTATTACTAAGACTTCGCTGTCCGTCCGTCCGTCCGTCTGTCTGTCACCAGGCTGTATCTCAAGAACCGCGGTAGCTAGACAGTTGAAATTTTCACAGATGATGTATTTCTGTTGCCGCTATAACAACAAATACTAAAAACAAAATAAAATAAATATTTAAGGGGGGCTCCCATACAACAAACGTGTTTTTTTCGGCGTTTTTGCCTTGTGGTACGGAACCCTTCGTGTGCGAGTCCGACTCGCACTTTGCCAGTTTTTAATGATTAATCAGACATCATTAGTTCTTCAAAAACTTTCACCGTCTTATTACAAAACGAGTTCTAACTTTAGACCTAGTCTAAACCTTCGAGCCAGTACTGTATTTTGAACTTTATTCCGACAAACGTTCTTAATGTAAAATTGCCAACTTAGACTCTGGTATAGCGTCAATTTGTGTAATAAGAACTTTAACTTTGTCTGATAATTATAGTTCGAAAATAAATGGCCATGGTTTAAACCCGGGTCTAAAGATAAACCTTGTTTGGTAATGAGGCCGTCAAGATTTAATTATTTTATGACTTGGAGTTCAAATAATAGTTTTCTTCTTTTAGCTTCAGCTTCAAAACCGGTCGAAACCATAACATATACGTTATCTTTCTTGCCAAGCCATGCCATGCTTTTCTGCACCAGTTTGCATGAATACCTATTTCACTTGGAAGAAAGAAAGACGCCCCTTTAGAAAAAACCCAAAAAAAAAAATGCCATTAACCCTCATATCGGATTAACAGCTACACCCATTGTCTTCCAAACAAAAAGAAACCATGACGTCACTTATTCGGTAACATTACACCATAATAGTGTCGATATTCCCATTGTGTGGAGACACTATGGTCAGTGACGTGGTGTGACACTCCCTTTGTGTCTATGTATTGTTTGTTAGTATTGATTCTAAGGTTTATTTCTGCTCTTGTAGCTCTAGTTTTGATTATATGTAATATGTCACGGGTAAGATAATTGAGATGTTGTTTGTGTCTGATATTATTTGATACATAACACACATAATAAGATAAGATAATACATTTATTTGTAGTAATCAGTTTATAATGTACCCACTACTGGGACACAAGCCTCCACTCTTCTTGAGAGGGAGTGGGCCGTAGTCCACCATGCGGGCCCAGTGCGGGTTGGTAGATGTCACATGTCTTCAAGTTTCTGGTTCTTAGACGTAGTTTCCTCACGATGGTTTCCTTCACCGTTTCCTTATAATGTTAGTTTGTAATTATTTTCTCGTATGCATCATCATCATCATCATCTACATCCACTGCTGATGGTCTAGGCCTTAGACTACTCCTAGGAGAAGGTAGTCCTATACCAGTCATACTCTTCCACGCACTATACAGGGTATCCCTGGAAGTATGGATCAAATCAAATAGGGGCACGGGCAAGGTCATCTCCAAACTTTTTAACCCTGAGAATGTCGGTCAATTTTTTTTTTTGGCCAATTTTTGTTTTCTTTCCATCACTTCGCAATAGTGCTCAAAGGAAAAAATCATAAAAAGAAAACTATCAATTTAATTTTTTTGGATAGCCCTAGTAGTTTTTTTCTTCGAGCACTCACTATGTATGCGAAATGATTAAAAAAAAATAAAAATTGGTCATAACTTTTGAACCGTAAAAAAAATCACCGTCATTATCAGGGTTAAAAAGTTTGGAAATGACCTTGCCCACGCCCCTATTCGATTTGATCCATACTTCCAGGAACACCCTGTAGGTATATGAAATGCTCATGTCACATTGATAAAACATTAGCCATTCAACAAGTTTCATTAGTAAGTTTATTACTCATTAGTAGCCGGGCCACACCCACTACCCAGGATGCACCGGACGTACATTTAAGTACCTACCGCCACTTTTAGGGGTTATATGGTAAAGAGCTTTTGTACAAAGAAATAACAAAGTATCGAGTACCACTTCCATTGTGTACAAGGTGTGTACCAGTTTCAAACCATTAAGTTCGACTTTCCCTAAGATTTTCCTCATTACATAATTCGACGTAAGAATTTAAAAATATCTCTCTGTCGCCAAAAATCTCAGGACCAAATTACACGTAATCATTATTATTACCGTAAACCCAATTTTATTTTTACCCCCATTCATTCATGCCGCACACCTTTCGACCAACTTTCCAATTGATTCAACCTCCCAACTTTAGACTTTACTTAGCGGCAAGCTCCGGTTGCTTAGCAACCGGCGCGACGCAGCGTCGCCGCTGAAACTTCAGGCTTGACTGACTTAGAATTTGAACGTATTGTGGGGTAGTAGGAAATTATTTTGGCATCGGGTCGCTTGGATCGGGGAAGTAGGGCAGGGTTTACTTATGTTATCGAATGTTCCTGGGTGCTTCAGTATGGGTTTTAAATTCCTGTGTTAATTTTTTCTTTGTCTACTCCAGCCCATTTTCTTGTGTATTTAGTTTAATTTTTTTGTATGATTGGTGTTATTTTCTAGAAAAGGGAATTAGTTGAATGCGATTGGAAGTAATTCTTATTAGATTCTTAATTGGAGTTTGTTTAAGTTGGAATTTATTAAGCTTACTGTCGTTCTACCTTAACCTGACTTCAGTGAAGCCTGAAAGGAGAGTAGGTTTTCAATCAGTATGACGACAAATTTTTGGGTTCATTTTCTACAATACCAATTTCTAGTATTGTAAAAAAATAAAGTACGTCGTCATTAATCATTAGTTACATAACATCACGCCTTGTTTCGCCGAAGGTTTGCAGAGGTGGACCTATGGAACACCCACATTTCGCCAATTATGTTTCAAGTCCCATGCAATACGGAGTGAGCCTATTGCCATCAACTGGGCACGAATCACACTCAGACTCACACAGTCTCAGGGTTATACAACTGGTAAATTCCAGATAGAAAAACCTAATAACACTTTGCACGACCTGGGACTCAAACCCAGGAGATCATGCTCAGCAGTAGATAGCGCTAGCGACCACTAGACCAACGAGGCGATCATTAGTTATCATTAATTTACAATAATGATCTCATCAATACAATAGACACGCCTCTGCTAACACCAGTCGACGCGTTAAATCAAGATGTCCATTTCTATCAGCTTCTGATGGAAATATTCCCGAAGCCATTGATCCGTTAACAATGTGTACCGACATGCTTTGAACTCTATGAATATTTTGATAAGGCATCGCGTTTATATTCACCCTCACTTGTTTATGTTTTCAATTTTATTGATCCATTAGAATATTAGATATGAAGACAGCGGCGCTTTGTTTATGACTTTCTTCATTAAAGTAAGCAACGTTGTTATAACTCATCGTAACAGTGTAATACTTGAGCTTTCGTTTATCTTTAGCTAAATATTATAAGACTAGCTTCTGCCCGCGACTTCGTCCGAGTGAAATTTCTTGTTCCCCCGACCCACCCCGTCGCATCGCATCACCTGCCCGCACTATTACTTCGTTTTCAGTTATCGTTTTTTCTGACTTTTTTCTTTTTGCTCGGTTCCTAAGAGTCTTAGCGCGATGGTAAATAGCGTATAACCTTGCTCAAGAATTGGGCTATCAAATGCAATATCAATTTTTCAAATCCGACTGGGAGTTCTAGAGATTGGCGCGTTCAAACAAACTCTTCAGCTTTATTATTTGTATAGATTTACAAAAACTTTCAACGTTGCACCCGAACCCGATTAACAAAAAAATCCTACTATACCACAATTTTTCAAATCCGACTGGGAGTTCTGGAGATTGGCGCTCTCTTCTTATTAGCTCAACCCTTTTATACTTAGTAAGTTATTGATGAATGTCTGGCTCTTGTCAATTATCTGGGTAATTTGATTAGAAGCGTCCCCATTTCTGTTGAATGTCAACGAATAAATGAAGTGTCTCAGATAATCTGAGCTGAATTATGTGCGTTAGGAGCTGGAGATGGCGTCACTCAATTATTTTCATTTCGACCCTTAGGCTAGTCTGTCATAAAACAATAAAGTCATCCACATAACGAATGCAGACAAAGTTATATTGAACTATTAAAATTCCAACTGGGTGGTGTGTTACGAGTGCCAGGGGCTGCTCTGATGCCTTTTTATGCAAAACTGTATGCAATAACTCGCCCGTTATTACTATGGGCTTTTTAATGAGTCCATGGGAATTTGATAGTATCCCGAATCCGTATCCAGTCACCCTTATGTGTGGGGAGTAAGGTTTAATATTCTGTTGCGTCGAGATTGGGTGAAATGCCTTCGCGTCGGTTTTTATTGCATCTCAGTTGAGTTGTTGAGGGGTCTAGTCCTTGTTTCTGTTAAGTATGAGTTTATAGATCTAGATATTAATTCAAGGGTTAGTACTTTTTAGGGATGTTAAGTTTATTGGTTAGTTATTTCGTATTAGTCACGTTCTCGTCATTAATACGTCGTTCAGTGTTTGATGGGGATTCGGAATTATGATTAAACCCTGCTCGACATTATTTGTCGTTATACCTTTTGGGATAATTTAAAAGGTCACTACTCTGACTCGTACTTTCCTTTTAATAAAGCCGAATTTTGTATCAGTTTTGGTGATATAATATTCGTTTGGCTAACTTAATTTAAAAGACTGTTCAAAGAGTTTCTTGACCATTCTTCTCCATAGATATATATGTTTTCGAACGGGCAACTAGCTTCTGGACACCTAGCTTCAACTTTCTTCTCCTTGACAATCCAAAAATGCCTGTAAATGATTAATTTGAAATAAATACATACTTTGATTTTAATTTAAGAATAAGCTTTATGATGACATATCATTAATATTCTTAGTATCTATTCATTTCCATTTGACATTTGCTTCATTATTGTACAAAAAAAAAAAAACAAGACAAATATCCTACCAGGAAGTTCAAACCAAACATTCAAATTCTAATCTCATTCCCATAGTTATCACCCAAATAGCTATCAGCTGTGTCTACTCGTTTTTTATCCGAACGTCCGCATAGCATTCGTTTTAAAGACCGACTCTCATACGACGAGTTACAGAAATAGATGAACTCATAAATATTGCTTTGTGGCTAATAAACGGAATAAGTTTTGACTCTTCGAATGGTGTACAGTAAACCACTCGTACATGGAAACATTGATATTTTTAGCGCCTTGATTTCTTGTTTTTACGAGTGGTTTTCGTAGTTGACCTGGCTTGTGGAGTTCGTAGAGAGCAGTGGTGGCCAAGTGGTAACGGCCGCGACTTACGAGTTGTAGGTCGTAGGTTCGAACCCAGACAGGCGCTTTACTTTGTGTAAATTATTTTCATCACCACTGCTCTCAAAACGGTGAAGGAAACATCGTGAGGAAACCGGCATGTCCTAGAACCAAAAATTCGAAGACATGTGACATCTGCCAATCCGCACTGGGCCCGCGTGGTGGAATACGGCCCACTCCCTCTCACCGAGAGGAGGCCCGTGACCCAGCAGTGGGAACATTATAGGCTGACTATGGTATGGTTTCGTAGTTGAAATGTTACTATTACGTGTCGACTGTACATAGATATTATTGGTGTTAAATGGTTTGCTCTGTACTATTTTTACGTACATAGCTATGAAGCTTGAATCTTGCGTCGTTAATCTAAAAATTGACTCGCTCTGTCATAACATTTTGTAATGATTGATGAGGCAGTTAGTTGATAGTCTGAAAACAGATAAATATCTTTTGAATTCATGTTTTAAACTGCTTGACACATTCTTGTAGAATAAACGGAGAGTACAAATAGTAGACAGGAGCAGGTAGATAGAATAGTCTTTATAGTACAGCCTATAATTTCCCATTGCTGGGACAGAGGCATCCTCTCTGTGAGACAGTGTGGGCTGTAATCTACGTCGCGGACCTAGTGCGGGTCGGTGGAAGTAATGTCTTGGAATTTGTGGTTCTAGGACATACCGGTTTCGTCACAATGTTTTCGTTCACCGTTTTGAGAGCAGTGGTGATGAAATTAAATACACAAACTAAAGGGCCTGCATGGGTTTGAACCTACAACCCACAACTTGTAAGTTGCGGCCGTTATCACTGGGCCACCCACCACTGCTCCAATTTATTTAATGATCATCAAATGCATAATTTCTTCCACTCTCCAATTCCGGAAGATATTTTCGTCTCCTTGTAGAACCATAAGCAACAAATCATAACTAAGAAAATAATGTTCAATCAACTCCATAATTATACTCGTATATGTAGCATGTCATTAGAAAAAGAGTATTTTTAGAATGTTTGTTGAGCCGAGATACGAGACACAAGAAAAATAGTTTCAAGATGTGCTATTCAAACAAAATAATGAGGGACTCATGCCAAAGTAACAGTCACACAGTTCAGGTACGCTTGCCGCGGACGATCCGTAGATGGGTGACCATCTGTTTCATACCGAAACCCCTCCGTGCCTCTGAAAACATGTTAAGCCATTGGTTCGGCTTCGACAGTCATTACGGATAGTCAGAAGCCTGAAAATCTGACAAGTAGTCTACCCTATCGTGTTATCCAGTAATTGGGTTGTGGAGGTCCGTCTGTTAAACTGGAAGCCACTACATTGGGGTGCGCTTTTTTTTTTTTTAAAGCCCACCCCAATTTAGTTGGGAAAAGGCTAGGTTGATGTTGACGTGCTATTCAAAGTTTTTAATCTCTGATAAACCTGAAGAGTCAAAGTGTCTTAATTCGATGATCGTATAGTCAACCTTTCAACCATGGTTATCTACTGCGCCTGTATTTCGTAGCAGTAAGTTCGGTTTTAGTGGTTCAAGTAACGTGCGGATGGCCGTACCTGCTACTACTACCTTCAGGTTGTTCCTGCCTGTAGCTTAAGTTAGCTTAGCTCGTCTATTACTTCTCATGCATATGTTGCAGATGTCCATAGACGGCGGTGTATTTAAAGTCATCACAATGCTCTCAAAACGGTGGATGAAAACATCGTGAGGAAACCGGCATGTCCTAGAACAAAAAACATCAAAGCCAAGTGGCATCCCCAAACCCGCACTGGGCCCGCGTGGTGGAGTACGGTCCACTCCCTCTCACAGAGAGGAGGCCTGTGTCCCAGCAGTGGGAACAATATAGGCTGATGATGATAGCCGGCGGTGACCCCTTACCATCAGGTCGGAGATTCTACGCCATACAATAAATAACAACAAAAAAATAACGCCAATTTCTGTGCGTTTGAGAGTGAATAATGTTTAATGTATTTTGGCTGGAAATTCGGAAACTAGGCGCAGAAGAGTTACGAAATGTTTATGGATTGACGTGTGGCAAACACTTGTCACAGACAGATAATGCAGAAGGTCTACTATAAGAATGAAAAGCTATCAATCACGCTTTATCATACTAATAATAATTACGAAAATATCGTAAATGTCAAATATTCTCAAAAGAGTAGCCATGCCGTTTCTTGCCGGTTCTTCTCCATACAAAACGACGAATTGGAACCGTGTGTTTCATGAGTGATGTTGGTTTATGTGAAATAAAATATTTTGAATGGAAATATAAACGCCTCAATGAATATTTATGAATGAATTTGACATACAGGTAGACAGACGTAGATTAGCATAGTACACTTTTTTTATCTGGATGAAATGTAGTAGGTTCCCCAAGTGTGTGTGAGTGAAACAGCAACTACAAGAATATAAGCTCACTACTCTCAATCCCAGTCAAACACAGTCGCAAATATCCCAGATCATACAAGCAACAAACAGTAGTAAATTCAGTCAAATTGAGCGTGAATGACACGCCCTTTCTAACGGCTCGCTTATGGAGGGTGCAAAAAATTTGTCAGGCTTGACGCTGTATTGCACGATGTGCATTTTTCGCGCTAAGTTGGCTTGACAGTTTTTGGCGTCGATCGGAGCTTTGGTGAATCATTTATGGTGTCTCACTTGTGGTGGTTTTGGATTTAAACTTAGGCATGCTCTACTTCGGGCAATTTATTTCGTCACCACTGCTCTTGAAACGGTGAAGGAATCGTGAAGGCACCAGATGTCCTTACTGTTACTTACTGTTCGTGTTAGCCTGGATCATTCCTCTGCTGAGCTCTCCCCATGACTTCCAGCTCTTTAGGTCCAGGACTAAAGTGGACCACTAGTCGTTTGTTTTCTCCAACACGTCCCGCCATCTTCTAAGGTGTCTGCCGCGACGCCTTCTGGTTGTGTCTGCTCCACGTAGTGGTTATTTTGGCCCACAGCTCATTGGGTCTGATGTCTTATTATAAAATCT
The DNA here is from genome assembly GCA_963082905.1 of Oligia fasciuncula. Taxonomy (NCBI): domain Eukaryota; kingdom Metazoa; phylum Arthropoda; class Insecta; order Lepidoptera; family Noctuidae; genus Oligia; species Oligia fasciuncula. The sequence goes on along the minus strand of OY720413.1, from coordinate 11,286,193 downwards.
AAAATTCAAAGACATGTGTCTGCGTGGTGGTTTACGGCTTGCTTCCTCTCACTGAGATAAGGACTGATTCCCAACAGTGGGAGTGGGAAAATAGAATAAGCAGGTTATGTTTTTAGGCATGACATTCGACTGACTCAACGGATGTTTTCGAAATTCGGGGTCAAGCCCTTAAATTGTGTATGCGGAAAGTTGGTCAACTTAGTAGCCTAATTAGGTCAGAACTCTGACCCTGTGTCTTAATTAGGAAATAATTTAGAACAGTAATGTATTTGTTTGTTCGAGCAAGATATTTACTTAGGTACTAGCTTCTGCCCGCGACTTCGTCCGCGTGAAATGTCTTGTTCTCCCAACCCACCCCGTCGCATCGCATCGCCTGCCCGCGCCTTTACTTACTCCGTTTTCGCTTAGCGTTCTTTCTGACTTGTTTTGTTTTTGCTCGGCTCCTAAGGGTCCTAGCGTGATGTTAAGTAGCCTATAATATTGGGCTATAAAATGCAAAAAGATTTTTTAAATCCGACTGGTAGTTCTAGAGTTTAACGCGTTCAAAGAAACGAACAAACTCTTCAGCTTTATTATTAGTTTAGATGTTAAAGTAAGGTTTTTAAACCTTACTTTAATAATAATCTATGGTGGAGAGAGAGTTCATTTTCCAATGCTTTCATTGCAATGCTACAGTATTCCAATATCTTCTTACTATACAATATGAAACTTCTGCTCTATCCCTTCAGTTCTCATTTATAAATAGCTGTCTATATTTACCGTCACAGGTGATGGCGTTGGCTATAGAAATACGCCATGGTGTGCCATGCCTTGCTACAGAACGTTTGACTTGATCGTTGGGAATATGGTTTGTGGTGAGATGTGAATGGGGTTAAAGTGGGTCTTGATTGAGGAGTTGTCATCAGGTGGGGTTTTATGTTTGAAAGGTGTGAGGACTTCCTTGTCAAAGCGTTTGTTAAGTTTTGTATTAAATAGGTTTTGGTCTTGATTTTTAAGCATTTTTATATGAAGATATACCTCCTTATCGATTAACCTATTAGACATAAGCTACTTTTTTGTTGACAAGCTTGAAGAGTCATTGATCCATTTTGGCGTGCGTTTTAGGACGTTGCGTATACAGCACTCTCGATTATCATTATTCTTACCGTAATTAATCTACTCGCATCTGCCTGCTAGAATGACTTAATTACTTCAATCTTCTGGAAAACATAAAAAATGCGTTTGATTTCGTCTTTTTGGCTAACCGCATTATAAGAACTTGATACACTTTCTGAGCATCAAGAACCTTTCTTACTTACTGATTATTTTGTGATTGATTTTTAACCAAGTCTTTTCGTTGTCACCAGGTACCAACTGACGATCCACCACCGCAAACACAGGGGGAGTCGTGACGAAGCCTGCGCCAGCGCATCGAGGACGCGTTACACGACAACTGGCGGCGGCTGACAGCCACACGCACTGTAAGTCTCCCAAGTACCTATTAGATGAACTCGTGGTTGCAAGAATGGCTCCTGAGCTGGTCCTGGCGCGGTTCGATTCCAGCCGAGGTTGTGACGTTGGGTTTTCCGTCAGGAATTTATTATTAAATACCCGAAATTAAAAAGATGGCGGCATGACACTCACATGTCTTGGACAGCATGTAAAGCACCAAGACACGATGCACCTGGTCTCTGCTGTCGGATTGCCGTCTCATAGAACTATGACAATGAGAGAAGAGGGAGTGCACCTGTGTTTGCGCACACACTCGCGTAAATCGTATGTCATGGTCACTCAAATGTCTCGGTGACGGTGGCGGGTGTGTTGGATCATTTAGCTCCCTTCAAAAGGGTTGAGCTGAATGGTGCTGATCTATGCGTCATGTTCGTGAACGGGCGCCGTCAGTTGGGGCTGGTCATCACTTAGCTACCTCGGCTTATTTTTAATTATTTTATTTTTGGATTGTGGTTTTGTTAAGTACTATTTGCTGTACTCTGGACGCTTTTAACGCGCACGTCTATTTTATTTTTTACATCGTTCTCACATTATATAATTTTAAATTCAAAAGTAAATGATGTAACTAATATTTTTGTAAAATATAATTTAAAAAGAGGGCCCATGGAGTTTCTTGCCCATTCTTCTCCATAGGTACCTACGTTTTGGAATGGGCAACTAGCTTCATATTTTCTGACTGAACGACTTCTTGACAATGCAAAAGTGCCTGTTAATTTTTGAGTTAAGAGTTTGAATCTCGATGTGTCTTATTAACGGTCTCGTACTTGCCCAGGTATCCGGTATTTATTTGTAAGTTACAAGCAATGCAACCTTATGACCCGATAGAATCTGGTTAACGTCGCCTGTAGCCATCTTCTTCCATTTACTTTGTCAGACTGTTTCTTTTTCTTTTCACTCCCCAAATAAATATGCTCTTCATCGTATACACCACCCCTTGCTTGCATTCCAGGGTTCATTCCAATCCAGGCCGCGCCTGCGCTCGTTCAGTCAGGAGCGACGTCGCCGGCCCAGCGCCTGCTCCCTAGACCTTCAGGAGTTAGAAGACAGACCCTACAACACTGCTACTATACACAGGTCAGCATACATACATAAACTCACGCTTTTTCACATGAGAGTAGACAGAAACTACTGAACGCCACCTGCTACGAGTTTTTAAGTTCAGCTTCGTGTTGTCTTTCACTCTTACCTGTTTGCCTGTCTCTTTCTAAAACTCGATTCATATTTACGCCCGGGTAAAAAATGGTTTTGGCTCATCATGTTTGGGATACGAAAAGAGCCATCGAAGAGATGTGACATACATCCGACAGTGAGCCCGTTTGGTGAAATTCGGCTAACTCCTCTCAGAAAGCAGGCCTGTGGCCCAGCAGAACATTAAAAACTGATTATTATAACCTTATTATACTGTGTTAACAATTTAGATTCTTATGTGATTTCGAAAAGTAACCAAGTAGTAAGTTTACTGTCCGCTGCAAGTTTTTATGAACTATTCATCAGTACTCTGAAATCTAATTTTTCCTTTATTATAGTTTATACTTGTTTAAATAAAAACAAGACTTCAATTTTGTCCACAGAGCCCACTCTCTATCCAAGATGGCGGCGCTATCGCTAAAGATATCAATAGATGGAGGCAAGGTGGTGAAGACCATACAGTTCGACCCTTCCACCACCGTCTACGACGCCTGCAGGATTATCCGGGAGAAGATTCTAGAAGCCAGTAGTGGTGATCGTAAGTACTTTTGATATTTTCAAGTCATAATAATTGGGGTGCTACACACTTGTTCGGGTCGGCATGATTCGGCACAACCAGGCTGCATAATCGAATAAGCCATTCCTAATCAAACAAGTGGATGGTTATGACTCCGTTAGATATACATGCCAATAACATCGTAGCGTCTTAAGTTCTGAGTTGAGCTGCATGATTGCTGACAAATGCGTGCACTGACTGGACAGGTCCACTCAATCTGTGTGGTTATTTCTTCAAAAGACCATTTCAGACACCAATCTACATGGTCTTCTCATGATTTGCCCAAGATTATGACTGGATTTTAAAAGAGACTGACCTCCGAATTCGTTTCGGCCTTTCTTCTCAGAGTAGTCAGTTAGGAAACGCTGATCTCATCTAGTTTTAAAAATATGATTGACGTGTAAAAACAAATAAAATCATTTATCAGTTACATCACCCACTATAAGAGTTATCTCGGCCTATTTTCATCTCATCTAAACCTCAACAGCGAAAGAATACGGCCTCTTCTTAGCCTCAGAAGAGGACAACAAGAAGGGAATATGGTTGGAGGCGTCCAGAAGCCTTGATTACTACATGCTGAGGAATGGCGACCTGCTGGAGTATAATAAGAAGACCAGGAATCTGAGGGTGCGGATGTTGGATGGTGAGTGTCCTATGTGTAGTGTGGATAAGGTGTATATTTGAGTGGAGGAGTTTAATAATTGGGTTGGTGGTAGTAAATGTCGAATGTCAATTATTTTTTTCTTTTTCGAAAAGTATTTACGTAAAGTAAGAATGCAATAAAGAAAAAAATATGGTAATACTAAGATGTTTCTTTAGTTAGGTTATAGAGGCCTGGTAAGAAACATTCTAACAGGAATATACAATACGGCACTCCAAAATGTGAACTTAGATGGTGGAACAAAACAATTTGATCCTTGTCATAATAAAATAATGTTTACACTTGCAAAACTTTCTTGCTTCGTAAAATCAAATCCAATTTCAACTTACACATTACAGCTTCTAAATATAGCCTACTAGCTTCTTCCCGCGCCCGCGGCTTCGGCCGCGAAGTATATCGGTAAAAACTATCTTATGTCCTTCCCCGGGATGCAATCTATCTTTCTGCCAAATTTTATCGAAATCCGTTCAGTGGTTTAGGCGTGAAAAGGTAACAGACAGAGTTACTTTCGAATTTATAATATTAGTATGGATAACATTATACTCAACTGTCTATCCTTGTTCCAGGCACGGTGAAGACCTTGCTGGTTGACGACAGTCAGGTGGTGGCCAACCTCATGGTGGTGATCTGCACCAAGATCGGCATCACCAACTACGACGAGTACGGCCTGGTGAGTACAGCTAGTGGTATGCGCACGCGGCCAACACCGCGACCATAGTCGCAAGCGTAACGACCAATTTTTTGCTAACATAACGTGAAATGGTGGTCACTGCGACAATACGGAAATATGCATGTATTTTTTTTATTTGTTTATTTAACATTTATTGTTGTCATAGACTTTTACGTAATATTCGCTGTAGACAATGGCGTCGCTTTTCAAATATTTGAATATCCCATAGATTTATTGCAATTTAAAAAATTCTTACTCAAAAAAGCCTACTGCACATCCTTTTACACGTAGGCTGCACGTGTAAAAGGATGTGCAGTAGGCTTTTTTGAGTAAGAATTTTTTTATTGTTGTTGGTGAACTTTACGGAAAGGGATAGTGGCCTGCCTGCGCACACAATATAACAACACGATCCGGGGGTTGATAGGCCTGCCGCGTTTTTGTAGCGCGTCAGGCATGTTTGTACCATTCTTAGAACGTTGGCTGACAAGTGGGACTCTCCGATCTTGGGGCGGTGGATACGACTGCACGCAGTCAAGTAACCACTCCCCACGATCGGCGAATCACATGCATATTGCTATATATACAGGGTCCCATTAAAATAGATGGACAAATTTTAACACAGCGCTCAGTTCGTCTAACTAAAGATATCCAAGCAAAAAAAAAACACTGATTAAAGTGATTTTATTTTGATCTAAAATAATAAATTGTATAATAATAATTTACATTAGTGTATTTTCGTTAGCTGATTATTTTTCTTGTAAGTATCTATGCGTTTTTCTTATATATTTTTTTTAACATCGTCCCTATTTTGGTGGTCTGAATGATTTCTAAAAGTTTGTCCATCTATTTTAATGCTTGATCGCCCAGTGTGCGGGGCTTACAAAGCTGAAGTAAACGAGGGAACTGGTTTAGTGGTCGCAACCACGACTGTTCATTTCAACAGTCGTGCTTCAATGGCACGAAGATCCTGACCTTCCTGGGTTCGATCCTCAGATGCTGCCCGGTTGATAGCAATAGATTCGCTATCATATGGGACTTAATCACAATTGCCAAAAAGTGGGTGTACATCTTGACCGTTCATCTTTATGTTAGTTCCTAAATGAGCATTTTAGAACATCAGAAACTCTACAATCCTTTTCCTCTTAGGTCCGGGAAGATCAAAAAGATGACCCAGACCCCTGCGAGAAGCCCAACTTCGGCACCCTGACCCTCAAGAGGAAGCACCAGGAGAAGGAACGCGACGCCAAGATGGAACAGCTCCGAAAGAAGTTAAGGACTGATGATGAAGGTAAACATCTTAAAATGGCCGACTACAGTTTATTCTTCTTAAATCTCGTATCAACGAATGATTGGTTGTGAGTGGCGAAATGTGGCCTCTGTCTTATCCTTCGGGGCGTGATGTTATGTGACTGTTGTGAGGTTTTTTTTTTCATAACTATGTAGATCGGAGGTTTTTGTTAACCAGAGATCATCGTCGCCCACTTTGAAAACACTCTGTATACTCATAACTCAAAATCTTCTCTTTCCCACAGTAAACTGGGTGGAACCTTCAAAAACCCTCCGCGAGCAAGGCATAGACGTGACAGAAACCCTCCTCCTCCGTCGTAAGCTGTTCTTCTCAGACCGCAACGTGGACTCGCGGGACCCGGTGCAGCTGAACCTGCTGTACGTGCAGGCCAGGGATGCCATACTGGACGGCCAGCATCCTGTCACTATGGACAAAGGTATATTAAAATGCGAGAATTATTGTACAGAATCGCTTCGCTCTGGAGTTAACTCTGACGCTAAAATCCTTCACAACTCTCCGGATTCAATATGGAGCCCGTAACATAAGACATTGCTTTATCCCCTTGGTGAATAATCTACTGTTAACCTAAAAAAATTATGTGGGTGTATTTTACACCCCTGGTTACCCCTATGGGGAATACAGTTGTTGTTTTTTTTTAGCTTATTCTGTCCCACAGCTGGGCAAAGGCCTCCCCCAAGTCCTTCCACGAACTTTTTTCCCGTCATGTGATATTTGAATACTAATGAAATGATATATTGTCAACAGCTTGCGAGTTCGCGGGCATACAGTGCCAGATACAGTTCGGAGACCACAGAGAAGACAAGCATACTCCTGGATTCTTAGAGTGAGTGTGTTCCTTTATCAAATAGATACCTACTCATCAACATCATCATCATCAGCCGAAAGACGTCCACTGCTGGACATAGGCCTCCCCCAAGCACCTCCACTTCGACCGGTTCTGTGCTTCTCACATACAACGGGTTCCTGCGGCCTTCAAAAGGTCGTCGGACCACCTTGGAATCATCATCATCGTTTTGGGCCGAAAGACGTCCACTGCAGGACATAGGCCTCCCCCAAGCACCTCCACTTCGACCGGTTCTGTGCTTCTCGCATCCAACGGGTTCCTGGAATACACACTCACAAATTTTAATATAATTTTGTATTCGCCCTCCAATGAGTGGCGCCCTTATTGCTATTTAATTTTCCACTTGTTATACAGTGTCTTTAGTCGCCTATACATTATTTTGAAAAGTAATAGTTATAGTAGACCAGCCAAACCAATTTCTCGCCATTTTGTTTTTGACAAAATCTGAAAAACACAGCAAGATAATTACATCCCTGGGCCAACAAAATGGCGACCAGAAAACTAATTCCCGTAATTAAAAACGTTCAAAATTTAGTCGCAATTTCATCTCGGCGACATTCAATGTCAAAAATGTAGGGAAATTAGAGGTATGTTTGACAGATTGAGACTGAGATCAGACTGTGAACGTTCTTTGGCCTTCTGATATCGACGAAAAAGCAACATAAAAATAAACGAAATCTTAGTTTGAACTGCACAAAACACGGGAGAACTTTTACCTCGACTTGTCATTTCAAAGAAAATCAAAACATTAATTTTTTTAGTGATTTATAGGGTTCCGTACCCAAAGGGTAAACACAGGACCGTATTACTAAAACTCCACTGTCCGTCTGTCTGTCTGTCACCAGGCTGTATCTCATGAACCGTGATAGTTAGACAGTTGAAATTTTCACAGATGATGTATTTCTGTTGCCACTATAACAACAAAGAATAAAAATAAAATAAAGTTAAAATTTAAAGGGGTATGAAAGAAACGTTTTGTTTTTTTTCGGCATTTTATGCCTTGTGGTACGGAACCCTTCGTCTGCGAGTCCGACTCGATATGACTTTATTTGTCAATTTTGTCTCAATCTAATAACCATACCTAAGAAATAAATGACAATCTACATTTCTCATATTATTCCAGCCTTAAGGAATTCCTGCCAGCTTCCTACATGAAGGTCAAAGGCATAGAGAAGAAGGTGTTCAAGGAGCATAAGAAGCACATCACCCTGACGGAGCTCGACGCTAAGGTGCTGTACACCAAGAGTGCGCGGGACCTCAAGACTTATGGCGTCGCCTTCTTTTTAGTCAAGGTTTGTATTATCCTGTAGCGGTATCTACAACACCACATGCGAACCACGCGTCACACTGACGTCACGCAAAATCCTGCATCGCGCAAGAAGAGTTTACCGCGCAACTAGCATAGATACAACGGCCCGACATGAATCATCGGGCAGTGGCCCACCAGACACAACACCCGTCTGGTCGGAGGATCCTCCCTTTTCTATAGACTATGAGTGAACTTTACACCCTCTATAATCCTGTATATTAACTCCTTCTCCTATAACTATAACTAATATTTGTATATCAATGGTGAAGTATGTCGACATATTTATAGGCTTTGAAGATTGACGGGTAGTCGGAAAAACAAACATCTATCTATGCCCATTTGCACCACACATCACTAGTGCTCTGTTCCTATAAACAAAACCGAATTGTTTTGCTTACTAATGGCTTTTTTATTGCCGAACTGGGCATATAAATAGTGTGGAATAGAGGAGTGGACTGTAAAATACGCTGGTTGTAGAATGAGAATTAGGTAGTTCTGTTCGAACGGAGTTCACCCAATCCAGGAACAAATTCAACAGAGAAAAATCTGAGTAAGGCCGCTTTCACATTAGAACGTTAGCAGCGCGACAGTAGTAGTAGTAGTTAGCAGAAACCTTCACGCACGCTTCTGTTTATAATATGAAATTCTTACTGGGCGACGGTCGCGCGTCAGTCGCGCTGCTAAAGTCACCTAAATGTGAAAGCGCACTAAAAGTTTGAGTGGACCGTTGATCACGAAGCACGAATAACACCGCACGGTGATGCGCAATTTGTTCTTGTTTTATCAATTTTCACTTATGGCGTAAAAAAATTTATATTTCATTGGGTTAATGGCGACGACAGACTATGCGGCGCTGCGCGTTCTCCATTCTTCTCCAGATGGCGCACTCGTCGCTCTGGCGCCGTCATGTCTCGCAGCTCGCGGGTACGGCGCAGACAATCGCGTGCCGACTTAGCGAGCGTATACACACATTCACTCTCAAATTCCTCCAATCATGGGTTATTTACAGAACAAATAGAAGTAGCTACTTCCTTAAGGGAGGGTCTACTATGCAAAGCTGGTAAAGATACAAGAGATAACGGTCCATAAATTATAGGAGTCGGCCATTATAACCCCATTCTGTCTCGGGTCATCTTCAAACAATTGTTAGAGACAGAACGATTTTCTATACACTTACAGCACTAAACGTGTTTAGTGATTTGCGGTGCAAGTGAGCTCTAGAATCATAGTTCTAAACTTTACTCTCTCTTGACCAGGAAAAAATGAAAGGCAAGAACAAACTAGTCCCCCGTCTCCTGGGCGTCACCAAGGACTCAGTGCTGCGCCTCGACGAGAAGACCAAGGAGATCCTGCAGACCTGGCCCCTCACCACCGTGAGGAGGTGGTGCGCCAGTCCCAACACCTTCACCCTGGACTTCGGAGACTACAGGTGAGCTTCACGACAATATACGACGAGGGAGAAGGCAGAGCTGTATACTTGAACATACATCATCAATTATAAAAAAATAACCCATACTTACGCAAAATTCAAAAGCAATTTTCACGTGAAATAACAATTGCATCTTTGATAAACGACCAGAAAAGAAAGAGAAATTCAGAAAGACAGAAGAGAAATTTAATTTTTATTTTTTGTTTTCAAAAACACGTTCGTAACACCATAGTCAATAATTAAGGCGAAAATCGCTTTTGAATCTTGCGTAATTGTAACGTATTTAATGCTTGTGAGTTATGACTATTACATTTCAACAGTGGGTGAGATATCTGGACTCAAATTTACCGCTTATTCTTAAAACTAACATTAAATACCGTTGTCCACAGTGACCAATACTACTCAGTTCAAACCACCGAGGCTGAACAAATCCTGCAGGTCATAGCAGGCTACATCGACATCATAGTGCGCAAGCAGCGCGCCAAGGAGCACCTCGGCATCGAGGGCGATGAGGGCTCCGCCATGTTGGAGGACTCCGTGTCGCCTTCCAAGTGAGTTTAATTATCAAAATTCTGGATAAAATCTGGAAACTTCTGGGGAAGTCTGGAAACCCAAGGAAAAGCCATGGTCTCGATACATATCTATTCGTAACGCCAAGCAGGTTGCTGTGTTCCGATTTGTGGCTAGTGGCTTTAAAGTGGCTTTTGCGAAACAGACTCCACAAAATTATCAATATCACGGGTGCAAGTATAAATCTCATGCATGAGACATATCGTCGTTGATAGTCCAATTCCGCGTAACTAACATTGTTAAATACCGCGTATGTACACTTCTGCTAATTTTACAGGAGGGTTAAAAAACTGATTTTCTAAAAGACTAATAGGCCGAATTTTGAACGAACTTGAATATAGGACCGTTTCGTTCTCCTTAATCCAATATACTATTTTTAAATTGAATATTCCCAATAGTTTACTTACAAAATCACTTACGCTGTTTAGTTTCGAACGATTCTGGTTCATAGACAGTACTTACGCGAAATTGTAAATGAAATAAAATAATGCCAAAACCTCAATCAATCATGTATTAAGTGTTTAAATGACTTTCAGTCATTAATAATGGGTATGAAGGTATGAAAGAATACAAGATATCTCGTTTTGTCCATGTTCATTTTAAGACCCACTCTTTCGGAGGCTCTACTGAGGTCATCGAGCAGGTCTTCCATAGTCTCAGCCATGACTACGATATCGTCGGCAAACCGAAGGTGAGTTATGTACTCGCCATTGATGTTAATGCCAGCCCCTTTCCAGTCCAGAACCTTGAAGACGTCCTCAGTGCAGCGGTGAACAGTTTCGGAGAGGTACTCGTAACGTCTCCCTGTCTCACACCTCGTTACAGAAGTATAGGTTTCGAGGTCTGACCCTGGAGTCGGACTGACATAGTGGTTTGGTTAGACATAGTAGTTTTCGTACAGACACTTCAGCACCTTGATGTACCGATAGTCGATCTGGCACCGTTGAAGAGATTGCAGTACAGCCCATGTCTCGATCGAATCAAAGGCTTTCTCGTAGTCCACAAACGCTATGATGTACCGATAGTCGATCCGGCACCGTTGAAGAGATTGCAGTACAGCCCATGTCTCGATCGAATCAAAGGCTTTCTCGTAGTCCACAAACGCTAAGCAGAGAGGCAGGTTATACTCTTCGGTCTTCTGTTTAACCTGTCGCAGCGTATGTATGTGGTCTACGGTGCTAAAGCCTTTACGGAATCCGGCTTGTTCGGGAGGCTGGAAGTCGTCTAACCTGCGCGCGAGACGGTTCGTGATGACTCTCGAAAACAGCTTGTAGACATGGCTCAGAAGTGAGATGGCCATTGTCGCCCTTCTTAAAGAAAAGTATCACCGCTCTTCTGTTCTTTTTGCGTTGCTTCAGAGCCATCCTAATCTCGTACAGGCTGACGTCCGGGATGTCTTCGATATAGTCTCTATGGGTATAGTGTCAGGTCAATCTAGCTCTTGGGTCGTTTGTCATATTCGTAACGGGGTTACTTGTTGATGTTTATAACTGTCCATAGAATCTCTCTCAACAGCTCAGGTTTGGCGGATACGATCCTGCCATCATCGATCTTCAGTTTCGTAAGCTGGCTCTGCCCAATAGACAGATCTCTATCAACGACCTTTGACCCTTTATTTCCCTCTATCGCGTCCTTAATACGGTCTGCATTAAAGTGGCGAAGATCGCTTTTCAAGGACTTAGAAATCCGTCTATTGAGCTGCCGGTAATTGAGCGCATCATCTGACGACTGCAGGATCATCTCGCGCCTCTCCTTCATGAGCCGTAAAGTAGGATCAGAGAGCTTTTTTTTTGTATTCGTAGAACGGATCTTGAAGATCTTAGAACCGACCGTATGGACAGTTTCCACGAACCCATCGTTATAATCGTCCACGGAGCTCCCTAGGCATTCGAAACGATTCTGAAGTTCGAGCTGAAAGCTCATGGGGTTTTGGACCTGGATCGGTGCTGGGCGGAGCGTAGACTTCATCAGTCATCTTTCCAGCTTGATATTTAAGTACAATGTGCCTCTTACCATGCGGTGAACACTTCCGGTTTTTACCGCATTGATCACAGAGACATCATTGAATACTAGCTTCTTCGTCGACATAATGAAGTGAATCTCATTTTTAGTAGCACCAGTTTCGAGATTGTGGTAATCGTTTCCTACAGTAGTCTACATCCCAATTTTATCTATATAAAGTATAAAATACGTGTGACATACTTGCTTTAAAAATAATCCAGTAATTACTTTAAAAAAACAATTTTTACCCGGAGCGTCACTTAGACACTGCACAAACAAATAGAAATTGGCCCAGATACGCGGTTTTCGTGTCGTAACTTGTTCGTCGAAAGATCCGCGGTATTGTTATTTTTGAAATACTCGTCTTCCTTTTGGACGATTCAAAAAATTGTCATACGGGTCGACGCCAATCACAATCAGTTACCTACAGCCGCGAAATCTCATTTTTGATTTTTTTGTAGATTCGCGGTTTTGAATAATGTTAGTTACGCGGTATTGGACTATCAACGACGATATCAGCTTTGTCTCTGGGATGCCTTTCGTATTTATTTTTTATACGTGGCTCAACCACCAATATTGGAAAGTATTTTGTAATAATAATCCTTATCTTAGTTATTCTCAACATACAAGATACCAAATCATGTATTTTTCCAAACATAAGTAATTGAGTATACCTAAATACACATGGCATGCAAGATATTAACATTATGTATTAAATTAAATCACAGTACTGTGTTGCTTTAACGGCGTACAAGTACCCTTATAATCTAAAAATACGTGGCCTTAAAGTCACATTACCTTCTTCTTTGTCGTATCAAAGCTTACCATAGGCTCATTCAGCATCATCATCAGATGTCAGCATCGAGGAGGGGCCCCTGAGGGCCGAAGCCTGCCGGGTCAGCGGGATTGTCCGACAGGGTTACCGCTGGCCCGGAACATAAAGGGCTAAGGAAGGAACACGGGTGGGTTTTAGTCAGTAAGAGTCTGACACTCCCTTCCGCTCCACCCAGAGCGGGAGGGGTCATTTGATGATTTCCAATCCGCAAAAAAAAAAGGCACGTTACCTGAAAGGATAACTAATTTGTTCTCAATGTAACCACAATAACATTTTGTCCTCAGAGCCAACATCATCCAGCACGACACGTACAAGTCCGGCAAGGTGAACACGGAGTCGGTGGCCAAGCCGGCCGTGCACCGGCCCGGCGCTGAAGGTAATGTTCTGTTGTGTGTTTTATGTATGGATTACATTTATTTAGATGAAGTGTATTTTGTTTTTTATAAAGTATAGTTGGTGGGACATTGTATTGTTTGTTAGCTAGCGAAACTCGTCAAGCTTTAAAAAACTGAATAAAATTCCATATTTTTTTTATATATACTTACAGAAAAAAATACTATGTCTATATTGAAGTAGCTGTTTTTTTGTCAAATTATAAATTCTTACAAGAACAACATAACGTTGCTTGAAAAAAACCAACGTAATTTTTGTCTTGCAAACTATTGCAACTAAGTATTGTAAATTAATTTTGCCCCATTTCTGCAAATAAAATGAAAATCAGCACAATATCATGTTCCGCCAAAAGCACACGTATTTGTTTAATTTTCCGTTGCCACCGCTTCACACGATATAATTTGCCGGCTAGGAGCCAAGCCGTTCGCCGTGAACCACATGACGAGCGCGCAGCAGACCACGGTGTCCGGGCAGATCATCACCGGACACACGCCGCCGGCCGTCAGTATTAGCTCATTTATTTTATTTTGCTTTATTTTTAAGACCCTTTTTCATTGGAAACAAAGTTGACCAACAGTTTCCTGCAGCATCAAAATGTTCCTGAATACATTTTGCGCAACATGGGTTACCATAATTTTGGCCCTCTGTCCGGAATTTGCCCGGCCTTCTCATTTGTTCGGCTCTTTTGAATGAAGGGGATTTTCTTCAGAAAATAATACAGTTAAATGTTTAGGTTTCGGAAAAAAAGAAATTAGTACTTATTATAAAAATTAAAAAGTATTTCCAGAAAAAAAATGTCCGATTTGTTTTCAGGGCTTTAAATTTTGAAATGGTAATCGTATGCGCGTCTGCTGTTCTTATCAATCCTGCGACTTAAAATCATGGTGCTGAAATAAGTTTGTTCAAGTTTTTCCAATGAATATGGGACATTTCGCAATTTTCGCACTCCCGCTCAAATAGTGTTGTAAGTCAAAAAAGACAACACAAAGCAAACTTTCGAGAAAAACGCGTTTGAAATTTTATTCTAACGTTTTTTTTTTCACTTATAATGACACTAATGCCATCTAGGGATAAATATTTAAACCATAAGCACGACATTATTCGAGATATTTGAAGTTTTCTGAAACGAATGGTGCATTAAAAGATTTTTTTATTTTGTTGTTACATTATTTGAGCGGAGGTGCGTTTTCTATTTTAGAGATTTTTTTTTATTTGAGGAAAGTGGCCATGATTTGTAGGCTGTAAATACTTTTTGGGAGATATTGAGGTACTATTTTATAGTCACACTTTTTTTTTACTTTTCTACAGTTGCAAATTACAAATTCCAAGAAGTTTTTAAGTCTTTATGTATATTTTTTATCTGAGAAAATATCCAGATAGTTGGTCGCTCTATGTAAAGTACAGCATTCAGCTGCATCCGGTTAGATCGGGGAAAGGCTTGAGAGCTGGCGATCTAAGGAAATATCCAATTTTATTAATTAAATAACATAAAACACTTTGATGACACGCAAAGAAAAACCTCTTATTTGAATGCCAGAAAATGCAGCCACCTTTACTCTAATTAACCATATCCATAGTTATTTTATTTTACTAGTCTAATAATGTGTTTATCATCTTGTTCCACGCTGCTATAATGGCTACATGTAGTCATCGAAATGGGCTGTGTAGGTATATATTGTATACTCACTATTATATCTAGAACTTATATCAAATAAACTGCCTCGCTGGTTTAGTGGTCGCAAGCGCGACTGCTGACCATCCTGGGTTCGATACCCAGGTCGGGCAATGTGTTATGATGTGTTGGTCGGCACGGTTGGCGCAGTGGTTAAGCGATTGACTGCTGCGCTGCGTGTCGCGGGTTCGATTCCCGTACGGAACAAATATTTTTATGACCTACAAGTAGTTTTTCCGGGTCTGGCTGTTTGTGTATGTGAGTTTTAATATTTGTAAACCGCATCCACAATACAGGAGAAATTTCTAGTGTTTGGCAACGTTTTTTTTTTTAAGAAAAAAAAAAGGGTTATCGAATTTTTTTCATTATTAAATTCTTAATAACAGCCCGTGGTTAGATAACGGCAATAGGCTTGCCCCTTTTTACATGGGACTTGAACATAACTGGCGATATGTGTGTGTGTGTGTCACCTTACAAAAACGTTGATCACTTTTGGACTTAGTCACATTCTACTATTTATGGTCGCGTTATTTTTTTGACGTCGCATTAGCAACGTTTATAATGACAAGGTATGATAAAGGTTTTCGTAAGTTGATCATACTGTACATCCCTGCCTACTCCATCGAGGAACACAGGCTCAGTATTCTAATAATACTATCAAGAGCTTTATTTAATACTAGCTGCGCCCCGCGGTTTTACCCGCGTAAATGTCGTTCCCGTGGGAATATCGGGAAAAAAAGTAGCGAATATGTTAATCCAGGGTATCAGCTACCTGCATACAAAATTTTATCAAAATTGGACCAGCCGTTTGAGCGTGAAGAAGTAACAAACATATAAACACACCCCCACATACACTCACAAACTTTCGCCTTTATAATATTAGTGTGATTGAAACCACAGATTTTCGACCTTTTCTAAAACCAATATCTTCATGTACCAGGCCTCTCAGATGCAGCAAACACGCGTGACGTCAATCCTGACGGAGCCACAGCGCGGTCTAATGTCCACCATCACCAGCGGCGTCGAGATCATCAAGCAGACGGAGGAGGGACTCACCAGGGTACGTACACTACACGTGCGCAGTGCGGCACACCCCACCCTATTTCAAGTTAAACAAATATCAACTTTATTTCAATGTCAATTAAGTTGATTTCAGAGTCACTAACACTGTTGAAAAAGTTATGAAAATGTTTGAAGTTGTAGCGTTAACTGAAATTTATGGTGTAGGAATTAAAATTATTTTTAACGTGACTCTCGGCTTTAGTCATTACAGTAATTTTGAATATGAGCCGTCCCCACCAAAAATTCTGCCCTAAGCGAATTTTTTCAGACATCTTGACATGTTGATACTCTTTCTATAAATAGTAAGTGTCAGTCGGATGTCCAATTCTATTTTGGTTCCACTTCCCTAACTGCACTGTGGAGCGAACTTCCATTTTAACGTAGGTTCGATAGCAAAAATTTAGTTTTCGATTCTTCTATTTGTAAAACGTCGAGTTTTTGTTTTATAAAACCGAGTATTTCTATTATTAATTAGTTAAATAAATGACTAAAGAAATTAAAACTATATTTGGTTATTTTAGATGAAAAAAATTTACTTTGAATTTATCTACAAAAAGTTGCATGAATACGTAATGCAAAAAGATGATGCGGAAACTTCAATTTATAGTGATCAAAAACCAGAGAAATGTAAAAACAAATACTTAACTTAAACTAACCATACAGTTACGATAAAGACTTTTTACACCCATTATAATATTAAATTTCGTTCCTCCCCAGGCCACCTTACCAGCTCTAGGCCACGACGCGGCCTCCGTGAAGTGGAAGCAAGTGACCATGGACACCAACAAGCAAGTCGTGACGTCACAGATCGCCGCCATGAACGCAGCTACTGCGCAGGTCGTCACACTTACTTCAGGTAAGAAAAGAAACATCCCAGTACTGTAACCATATTATATGACGAGGTTCTTAGTATCAAAACCTTGTCTTAACTTAGAACAGTGTCATTTTATACGATAAAAATAGCTTTGACCTTCAAAAAGTAAAAAAAAAGTTGGAACTTTGACCTTCAATATCTCGGTAACCAAAACATTCCCAGGATATGAACCAGCACAAAAAAATAATCACAATGACGTGGAGTGGCTCTCGGCTTCACCTTTTGACGTCACAGTCATGTATAGATGACAAACCAAAATGTGCCCAGTACGCCACGGTTCGACTACATGACAGACTTTGACGCCGAGGGCACGTTTTTTGATTTTTTGACGTGGCGGTCAAAATGTTAAGCGTTTTTTACACCTAACGCCACATGGCATTTGTCTACCATCCAACTGTCCTAGTAATGACATTAATTGGCCAAAACTTTATGTAGTAAAAACTAAATATACTAAAACCGAAACAATTTTACAGGAACAGAGGAAGTAGACCACACCGCCGTGGGCGCAGCGATCACCACGATCACCAGTAACCTGCCCGAGATGACGAAGGGCGTGCAGATGATCGCGGCGCTGCTGGACGACTCCGAGCACGAGGACAAGCTGCTGGACGCCACCAGGAAGCTCTGCAGCGCCTTCACCGACCTGCTCAAGGCGGCTGAGCCGACCACTAAAGAGGTAAGATCATCATCTGATTCTAGAAGGTCACTGCTGGACATAGGCGGCTCCAATGACACGCCATTTTGAACTAAAGGCGGCTGAACCGAGTACAGAGGTAAGCTCATTGTCATTAGACTATAGCAGTTCTCTGCTGGAAAAAGATATAGCATATAACTTATATAACTCGATCCTCTAATATTCTCATCCAGCTGCTATCATAAAATAGGTATGTTTGATTTTTTATTAAGGTTTTTAACAGCCTATCAAGATAATGGGTGAAATGCGGCCCACTCAGGGTACTCTAATTGCAGGTCAATATTAGACGAAAAGTGAAGTAAGAAGCGTTTTAGAACCATGTGCGGTGCAACTGTTAATTATTGTCACTCTGACTTGTCCTGCTCTTGAACTGCCTTGCATATGATTATGGTATGGAACCAGTGTTAAACAAACACATTCGGTGATATTATTATTTAAATAATACTGAACTACTACATCCATATCTCTACCAAATCGAAACTAGCATTTCAAATATGTCAGTTGTGTGGTAACACTCTATCGTCTAAAGTATAGAAAGGACTACCATTCCCAGACCCTGTTACCTGAACCATTACTCAAAGCAATATAAACTCAACATATTTCTATCTATTTCCAGCCACGCCAGAATCTCCTAAACGCAGCCTCCCGCGTCGGAGAAGCATCAACAACAGTCCTCCACACCATCGGCGAGGAGACCGAGGAGGACAAGGAAACCCAGGTAACAGACCCCAAGCGAAACCCTAAGAAATCTTACTTGTACAGGAAACTTAATTATTGCTACGATAACTTCTACAAAGTATTTTTCGAAAAGGAAAAAGGTGATACTTACGACACTGACTTTGAAAATGTTGACATAGGCAATGGAAAGTCTAAAGACGTAATTGACGATGGCATCTATGAAGATGTCGATACGACACGTAATTGGGGACTCGATGTCATACAAGAGGAATCTGATAGTGATTATTACCGAAGTATCGATTATGCTAACATGCTGTTCAAGAATCGACCAGAAAAGCGGAATAGCGGTAACGATTTTGAATCGATTGTGCAGAACTGTGAAGGGTATCTAGATAACAGTAATCCGAAGTTGTATCCGAAAACTATATATGATAAGATTTATAACTTTAAAAAGGATTTCTCTAATCACGATTATGCTAATGTTAATTATGACGTCAAAAGTAATATCGATAAATCTAACTTGAATAACGAAAACGTTAATATAGACTTAACCAGACGCTCCAAAAACGATATACTTCGCGAACAATTCTTCATGTCCGACAATGTCGATAAAAACGACATTAATGACCAATTCAATCGATGTAACGGCAAAAAAATCGAATGCCACAGCATTGTTAACGACATCACTAAATCTGGCCCAAATGTCAAAGTATCAGGGTCTTTAAACATGAAATTGCTGAACCCAGAAAGATACAACCGCGTTTTAACAACAACAGAAACCTTCATGGAGACAGCTGAAGCTAGTTTTACTAAAAGCCAAATATCGAAACTACGACACGATGGCTTTGAAAACTTTGTCAAAAAAAGCGAACGGTACTACACTAGCGAGACTAGGGACAAACATACAGAAATACTAAACAATTCTACTGATTCTACACCCAAAACGGAGATCAGGATATTCTATAATCCGACTTTTAAAACTACAGTTGAAAATATTCGAGGGTTTTGCCAATTTTGTAAGCGAAAGTGTCCTAGGACCGAGGAGAAGTGCTGTCCCAGGTGTGAGTGCTTGGAGATCGAGCTGGCGACGATCTGGAAGGAGAACTGGCTGAATATTTTGTGTTTGTTGTCGATTTTATTTATGTTGTTAGCGTTGTTGATACAGTTCTTTATGCCGAAGGATGTGTGTGGAGGGGATGATAGTACGGAAGCCAGTGAGAAATGTTTTGATATGATGTGATAAGGGTACGAGGATTTCGTTTTTCCAAAAATATAAATATGACGTAAATCATTTCACACACAAATATGCATACGATTTGTTTAGACGAAAATATTTCTTAAAAATATTGATTATGACTATTATAAGTTACTTTACTCAGCACAATTTGCTGTAGTTCGCGCGGAACTAGTTGGCCGTGCCTTAGGTATATGAGCGATGGGACGGAGGGGCGGGGGGGGGGCGCTTTGTCATGACTCAGTACGTGCGTTGCGAACACTACGCAACCCCGCCGCCCTCACCCCCGCCCCCACCCAAGGCGCGGCCAACTAGTTCCGCGCGGACTATAGAAGCAACACTACGTACGTTGACCAAACGAATGCGTTATTAAATAAAATAAAGGAAACAACAATTAATTAAACATTTTCATGTGTTGTCAAAACAGACTGAATTCTTGTTGATATTATTTTTTTTTTTCTTCAAAATTTATTCGTTTATATTTTTGGAAAAATTGTAAAATAAGGGTGTAGAGTAGGTAGTTTTGGTTTGCGGAGGCATTTTCCTAAGGTGTTAGGGACCTATAGTAATACTATGTATTCTTCATAAATAGTACCCCAGTGTGGTATTGAGTTCCTTTCAAATACCTCCAGTGTATTTAAAAAATCCTCTTATAGAGTAGTCTCACTGAAAGAATCTTAAAAGTGACCTGAAAATCTTAAAAAGATTTGGTCAAATATTTACTGAACAAGTAAAAATTCTTTCGAAGCCTACTACTGCTGGTTATAGGCCAAAAACCATAATTGATTATTACCTGCTAACATATAGAAACCAGAGATTGGTTTCTGTCAAAACTCGAACAATCTTAGCATTTTTCTACCATGTCTGAAAATGGTACCAATTTCGCGTTTTTATTATAGTTACATAACTATAATATCTTTCCTCGTACTATAATACAACATTAGTTTTTGTTTATACTAAACCCGAAAAGGGGTCATTGTACTCGTCTATTTGAGCAACTTTTTCTATGGGACCAAGCTTGAAATCGCCAAAAAAAAATCAGCTGTTCCATACATTTTGTCGATTTAAGTGAACACAAGCGTATGGAACAGCTGATTTTTTATTCGCGATTTCAAGGTTGGTCCCATAAAAAAAGTTCTTCAAAATGATGAGTACAATGACCCCTTTTCGGGTGTAGTATAAACAAAAACTAATGTTGTATGTTCCCTTGAAGGTATTCAAAAATATATAAGTATTATATTTTAAAGTATTCCTTTTGTACTGCCTCTCATGGCATTATTATTTTAATATACAAAGCACATTTGTCTTTCTATATTAAAAAATCGTCTTTTTCCTTTTTCTTCACCTTTCTTGTTGGATAAAAGATAATAATCAAAATTATAAAGACAATTATGAGTAAGGGAAAAGACTGCACTATGACATTTTTTTTTATTAGTTTCTAAGGTTATGAAGTTTTTGGGAGTATGTGGTTCACATAATTTTCGAATAGAGCTTGATAAGAGATTCCCACGAATTGAATAAAGGGGGCAAGTTAGGCTCGTGCTAAATGAATATTCTACAGTACCTATCACATAATTGTTTTTTTTTATTAATATAAACGTCCAAATTACCTTTTTTTTTTTGTAAAAACTAACTTGCATTTAAATTATTGTGGGGTAGGTATGTGGAATGATAGAGGTAACAGGTATTTTGAGCTCCGCCGAAGTCGAGTAAGAATATGTGAAGCACACACTCCCGTCTAGTTCCACAATAAAGAGTTAACGTACTAACTATCAGTTAGTTTGACTTAATCCTCAGTTCGGTAGACAGTTTGTTGGTAACGGTAAAGTAAAAACATAATGCACTAACTTCACTGTTAGTAGGTATTATAGTTTCATTGTATAGGCTTTTGTGGAACTGGGCGTCTTAGGTGGAAGACGAGGTGGAGATGGATGGGGTATACTCGCTTATGAGATGTCGTAATAAAAGATTCTGACAAATTGAGAACCTCCTTTTTTAAGTCGGTTTATTAGTTTTATAACAGTCCTTGAATGCTAGTCAAAAAGTCATCACAATTTTTACACAGAGTCGATTAATTTTTCTGGATTTTTTAATCCAAATGTTTAAGGAATATTAATTAATTACAAAAATATTCTAGTCTAATTGCAGCTGAAATATAAAGTAAATCAAAATGTTAGGGAGTAGATTTACTATAATAACCTTGCGAGCAAATTGGGTCAAATAAAAAACATTATGAGGTCTTTTTATAATAAAGAAAGCTAAAAGTAGTACCAGGATGTTTTACAACTTTCGTTTATTTACATTCAACCAGTACTGGTAATTTCGGAGATACCAAGATTTTTCTGACTGACCCGAATCAAATGCTCGCAAATATAGTTAGAATCTCAACGATCGACATTCTTTGTCAATTATGCGCCATATATCACAATATTGCCATTTCAAAGACATAAGCGAGTTTATTATAACCCTTATAATAGCTTCTATACACAATGGTTTACGGTCGACTTTACATTAACATGCACAGAAGTGTCTGTATGTCATCACCGAACTTCATGGTACAGTCAACAGCAAAAGTAGATGATCAAAATCAGAAATTCAATACTAATTAACGGAGTTCGCGTCAGAACTGTGTGGCGTCGAAGTACTACTACTTAGAATACTTGCTACGTAGAATACTTTTGAATCATTTCGACGCCACACAGTTCTGACGCGAACTCCTTCATTAGTATTGAATTTCTGATTTTGATCATCTACTTTTGCTGTTGACTGTACATAGCTCAACTTCTACTGAAAGGCTGGCCTGAATGAGCAGAAAACAGAAATGTGTGGAAATGGGTTCCGATGGGAGGCCTTTACACTCGATAGACAAAGCAATGGCATAATCAACCTATAATGTCCCCACTGCTGTGACTCATACCTTCTCTTCATGAGGGAGAGGGACTTAATCCGCCGCGCGGGATCTTATTGGCCCTTCAGAAAGCCTGTGTGTATGACCCGAGGGCCTAGACTGAATAGAATAATGGTGATGGAACACTCAAAAATGTATTGGATTAAGGTAAATCAAAAACCTTATGTCAACCCTGAAAGTCGTGGTGATACGAAACGGTTTGAAAGCGATGACCACTTGTCTAGTCCCAAGATGTATGACCGTGGACGAAGTAAAAAGAGTGGCGTTCTGTAGGTTCTATCTACCGCCCCGCCGGGGAAAAGGCGTGCGTTTATGTATGGCCAATTGACAAGTTGGTAATATTCTAGATTTACGTGTAAGTAAGTCCATCATGAACCATTGTGTAAAGAAGCATCATATTTTAGGTTAAATTTTGTGTTCATTTATTTTTGTTAACGATAATCTTAATGCTTACTAATCTAGTCTTTATTTTTTATTATTTTCACTTTTTTTATTAAAAGCATTAAGGTAATTGGCAGCTAAGGGTCGGTTTAACCTGCTAACTTAATAAATTGGACGTCAATGTGGGCCGACCCTTATATTTTATTTTTGTTAATATTTTGGCAGCTATTTTACACGTTATAAATTTTGGTTCTGATTTCTTTACATGTACATATTTTTTGGTTGTTTAGTTTTTTTTTAAGTTCTGGTATACATTGTCGAATAATAGCAGTATGTGTTAAGTTATTGAAACATGTTACAAAAATGGAATTAATCGACAGTGTGTACATTAGCTTAATCTGTTAATGTACTTTGTATATGTGTCCTTTTTCGCATTGCTATATAATCATACTGCATTATAAAGTAATACATTATAAATATAATATAAATATTATTACTAATACTTGTACTTATAAAACGCTTAAATAATAATTTAATACGTTAATCCTGAGAAGTACAGTATTTCATTCGTCAAAAAATTGAGATGTTTTTTGTCTTTGCATGCCTGTATCAATTTTATAAATAATTTTATAAATATGTTTCAGTATCTATTCATTTATACAATGCAAAAAGTCACATATACTTATGACTCAAAATATTGCCATCACGAAGTACAAACATACAAATTGCCATTTTATATGAAAATAGAGGTATATTTTTAATTTTATTTTTTGCCATTTATTTTTTAAACGCTTGGCGAGTTTCGAGTATTTTTTATTTAAAAATTGAGTGCCAACTCATTTACTTAAAAAATTCTACTTATTTTATAAATTGGATGATACTTAAATTTTAGAGTAAAGACTGATCTTATTTTATTACTTATAAATCTTATAACGTTATGGTATTACCGCCATTTTTATTTTTGATCTATCAAAAGTTTATGCTATTTATATTTATATTCTTACTCGAAACTCGCCAGCCACTCGACATAGTTATTTTTATAATTGTTTTAATACAATTAATTGGGAGCAGAAGAAATTGTACCAGCATTTTCAAAGTATATTTTCTCTTGAAATACCTTACCATTTGAATCTCATCATATGACAGACAGTTACACAGCAGACAGTTATTTATTAAGCAGATAAATCAAGAATAACATATCAAATCTTTCAATGTCTAAGTATTTCATTACAAATACTGGTACAATTTCTCTGCACTCCAGTGTATGGTTATGGATTTTAAACACTCACTGCCATGTTGGTTATTTTTGGTTAATACATTTGCTTAAAAAAACAATTGTTTTATTTATAACTAACTGTCTTGGAAGTAAATGTATTTAGCAAAAATAACTAACTAATTACCCCCCTGTATATATTTACGGAATAACACCATGCTGTATATAAGCCGGTGAAAGAAAATAATTTGAGGTAATCTGGACTAAATAGTCTAAAGTCGCCAATGAGCAAGCTGATGATCAATGCTGTTCCTTCACAGTAAGAGAAGCTTGTGTCCTGCAGTGGATAATTACAGGCAGACTAAAAACAATTGTAAAACTATAAAAATCATCATCTGCCTAGCCTTTTCCCAGCTATGTTGGGGTCGGCTTCCAGTCTAACCGGATATAGCTGAATACCAGTATTTTACATGGAGCAACTGCCTATCTGACCTCCACAACCCAGCTACTGAGTAATACGATACCCCTTGGTAAGACTGGTTGTCAGACTTTCGGGCTTCTGACCCGTGACGACTGTCAAAGATCCACGAATGACAGCCGGGGACTTAACGTGCTTTCCGAGGCACGGAGGGGTCACGGTATGTAAAGATGGTCACCCATCCACACACCAAACCAACCGCGGCAAGCGTAGCTTGACCTGTGTGGCTGCAATTTAGCCACGGGCCCCTCCCCCGGTTTTCTCCCTGTAAACATTAAAAATGTAGTTTCTAAATGGCCTTATCTCATTCACAACATACTAAAGACATAAGCCAAATATGTACAAATCATTTCAGTAATTGACAATAATCATGTACAGGCAATGGGCAGGCAGTTCCTACATGTAAAATACTGGTATTCAGCTGCATTCAGTTAGACTGGAAGCCGACCCCAACATAGCTGGGAAAAGGCAGGCAGATGATGATGTACAGGCAATGGGCTCGCCCCCTGTTACATTGGACTTGATTACAACTGGCCAAATATGGATGTATTATACACCACTGTCTAGCGCTTTGAGGAATATAGACATGTATCTAATGAATAGGTTATAATATAGCATTCACATACATACATCTGAAACGTAAACAATCTAAGTTAAAATAAAACAAAATATAGCACATCCCACGTTCGATACGTAAGGAAGTAATTCAACATAATGTCAAGAGATGGCGTTGTAATAAAAATAAACGCGCGGTGACCTAGATAGTCGAGGGGACAGATGTCTGGTTTTTATAACGTGCATGCCGTGAGCTCGATGTCTGAGTGGAGACTAATGTTCGGCCTAGATTCTTGACTGGAGTGAATGTTTTCGTTGGGTGTAGCAGGAATGAAAGGGGAATCACGATTGATTGAAAGATACTTTTTATTATAATAAAATTCTCATAGAAAGAACCAAATCCAGTCAGCAAGACTAGAGTCTAGGGAACTTTTAAAATGCCCGTTTCATTATCTCCGTATAGGCACTATCAAACAGATATTTAAAAAAATCTATTTAAATAAAACAAAAGTCGGGTTAGTTACACCATTTATAGATAACTCAAGAACGGCTGGACCTATTTTTATGATATTTGATTTGTTGGATTTGCTTCAAACTCGAATAGCAGAATAACTATTAAAACGAAAAAAAAACATAATTCCTAATCTGTGGCGGTACAAAATTCTCAGGGTCAGCTGGTATAAGCATAATTAACATGAAATTATGGTCAAATTAGGTAATCGAGGCGTATTTAGAAAGGACAAAAGGCAAGGCAGTGTGGTAAATAATAGGTAGAGGGATGATAAAAAAGCTTGTTAAACAAAATCTTGTCGTGAATGTCATGTCATGTTCTTGCCAGGTCCACGTAACATCAAACGTATATTTTTACGACTGAGATAGTTTTTATTTATGCGAACATGACGTGCGGAACGACGGCGTTTGCGTATTATTTCATAAAAAAGTTCGTCGTAATATTTCAGTCATGGTTGAAGTCTTGTCGTATAAATTGTATAATGTATCAAGACTGGACATTTTTTATATCAACATTAGGAAATGTAAGGCGTTTGTGTACCCAATTGACTAGTGTCTTGTAAATTATATATTCTGAGTTGTTAAACACAACACACAGATTCGACGAACTTTTGTAATTAGGGGGAATAATTTTAAAGGGTTATTAGTACAACATCAATAATTCAATGAATTACCTAACCATGGAGTTCCTTGACCGTTCTTCTGGAGTAATCTACGCTTAGGAACTGCAACTGCTTAAAAAGCTTCCACTTTCTTTCTACCTGGCTGACGCTGTGAATATTTTAAAACAATGAGGTGCAGCGCAGACGACAGACTATCCGTGACGCACTTTTTAGTCTGTGAAAATAGAAACTAAGCAATGGTCCGGCGCACAAAATATCCTTGTCATTCTGGCAGATCGTGCCGCGGCGCGCCGCACAAAAAGTGCGCGAAAAAAATAGAACGTTAGCTTCAACACGCGCTAACGCAGACGGCGCACACTTTTGGTGCAATCTGCACTCGTTACTGGGGGACGTAACGTACGCGGTATAATAGTATGGCGCTAGAGATCGAGCGTTTACGCCGTAAGGCATTTCATACAAACTTTCAAGCCCTTATTTTTAGAAATTAATTAATCAATTTTAATGACACTTCATTACATTTTCGAAAAATAGTGTTACAGCCAAATTAGACCGATTTTAAAGTTTCCGTAGAAACAGAGATTTCCAGTTATCTTTTTTTAAATAAGTCATTTCTAAAATGTTCTGTACTATCCTTTTAGACCTTTGTATCCTGCATAAGCGTATGAAGTTTAATTAAAATCGGTTCATTAATTTGGAAAAATAAGGGCTTCAAAGTTTGTATAAAATACCGTACGACGTAAATGCTCTTTGTAAAAGAAATATAAAACAGACCAGCAATTTATGATACTTCTGAGGCAGAATATCATGATAGACATTTAAAAAGAAAATTGTGGGAAGAAGTGTGCTGTTATATTTCTCTCTCTATTTCTTCTTTTTTTTGTACACTTCAAGTATAAAGTAATACATCGCAATCTCTGCATTTCCATAGCGTCTACGTCCCTACAGTTCTGCCGACAGAATGATCGAAGATGTGCGTCGTGTGCGTAGAGTCTGCGTAAAATCCGCGACGGACTTTTTGCATGCTATGCAGACATTTTGTGCGCCACAGACTCGATCGCACAAAAAGTGTGCCTTCTGCGCTGCACCTGAATTTGACAATTTGTCTTTCTCCCACAGGACATCCTGCTATCCCTGGCCAAGGCAGTAGCCAACACGACCGCCGCGCTGGTGCTGAAGGCTAAGAACGTGGCGGCGCAGTGTCGCGACGACCAGCCGCTGCAGAACTCGATCATCTCAGCCGCCACGCACTGTGCGCTCGCCACCAGTCAGCTTGTCGCCTGCGCTAAGGTAAGAAGAAAAGCAACAAATGGGTTTAAATACGCACGAAAAGTAAAAAAATCGTTCGAACACATACTTACATAAGGTTCGAATACAGAATCTTCCTTTTTGATGTTGGTAAACGACACAATTTGCAGTTTGTTTGTAAAATTATTTTCCACATTTATTTTCATTTGTAAGAAATTCGTCGAAAATCCTAGTGTTTAATTATTTTTTATTTGCCGCCTTGTTAGTCATAAGATAAGATATTTTTATTTGCATAAAACATGGTATACAAGGTGTTATTAAAAAGAAATGAGATCAAACAGGTTTTGCTTAAAACTTAAGCGTGCAAACTTACTTACTAAAAATACATTATGGAATTGAAAATAATTATATTACATAATATGGAGATTGCGGTGACTGCTGAGCGTGGGGGCCTGGGTTAGATTCCCAGTTCGGGCAAAGTTCTGTTGGGTTATAGGAATCTCTCTGTAGCAGTGCAGTCTGAATTTGTGCCTTAAGGCGCCACTAGTCGATATTTTTTCCATACAAATCTCGAGAGGGTATTACTCCACTGTTTGACATTGTATATCCAAAGTTAAACATGATATCGTTTTTTCTTATTATTAATTGTGTCTGTACGGAAACAGAATAGTAAACTAAAAATCCATTAAAATGTTATGAGCCAACAAAGATTCGTTTTTTTTTGCTAATTTTAGCGTAACTTTGGGTGTAAATAAGTTATAAAAGAAGTGTAAAATATTTAAAACAGAGTCGGTACCGAGAAAGCTCATTTTTTTCATACGATTCGGTATTTCAAAGGACTATTCGTATTTTTTTACGCGTGTTTTAGATCGGAACGGTGTTTATGTATGTGCGAACTAGACGTTGTGCGTGTAAACTAGCGTTTTACTGCTCATCACTGATACTATCTCTGTCGGACACGATGCCAGGTGAGACAGCGTGCTTTTTGGCCATGACCACCAGTGAGTTCGAGCTCGCGACTAGGTCCACCTTAATTGCATAAGGGTCACCCCTATTACATTGAGATTGTCTTCTAACCCATTCGGGGACAGCAGTCATATTATTATGTCACGTATTATGTTTTTTAATCTAATTTTCCCTTTTGTCTCCTCCCCTAGGTGGTAGCCCCAACCCTCCACAACCCCGCCTGTCGCGAGCAGCTGACCAGCGCGGCGCGCCTGGTGGCACAAGCGGTGGAGAGGCTGGTGGAAGCGTGCAACAACGTGCCCGAGAGTGCAGCTCCAGGTATTTATTTATGACTAACTTCTACCCACGACTTCCTACGTGCGTTTCAACATCAAATAACGGATGTAAAAGGACACTTTACGAAGCCAAGAGAGAGAGTACTTGGTACTCCCCGTATTTTTTTTTTGTACTAGACCATGTCAGGTAACCTACACCCTAATTGCGTAACACACTATTACGCTCAATTTGAATCATTTGGAAGCATATTGCTAATCCATGGCTCCATATGTTCGAAAAATGTGTCTGCTCAACAACGTAAATAACGCAATGAATTCTGTTGAACTGTCAAAATGAAACCCATTGCTACTGATAGTGTGTTACACAATTGCCCTGCTGGTTACGAAGTTATAGAAAGCTAACTTTTATCTTACCTCCTGCACTCCGCTCCCGACGACCATGAATATTGATAATTTATTTTAATTGGAAAACTATTTGATAAACAATAGTGTACTAATAATATCATAGTCCCAAAATACATCATTTCATTTGTTTTCAGGTGTTGAACATCTGACTGCGGCTGCGCATAGAGTCACTGAGGAGCTGGAGCGGTTGCTGGCGCATTGTGATCTGGGTGAGTACGCTGATTGGCTGTAGTAATTATAGCAAAAATAACCCAACGAAATGTACCCGCCACCACCCTTTTCTTTTATAAAGACATGCTATCTGAATCCAATCAAATATTTAAAAAAATAGATAGCTTCTTATACTACAGGGGCCGGTAGTTAAATAATAACAGCCGCACAGGTCGATCGATCAGGTTGGTTTGTGGGTGGGTGACCATCTTTACATACCGTGACCCCTCCGTGCCTCGGAAAGCACGTTAAACCGTTGGTCTCGGCTGTCATTCGTGGATCTTTGACAGTCGTTACGGGTAGTCAGAAGCCTGAAAGTCTGACAACCAGTCTTACCAAGGGGTATCGTATTACCCAGTAACTAGGTTGTGGAGGTCAGATAGGCAGTCGCTCCACGTAAAATACTGGTATTCGGCTGCATCCGGTTAGACTGGAAGCCGACCCCAACATAGTTGGGAAAAGGCTAGGCAGATGATGACAGATTATATAAAATACACACAACATTTTGGTTTAGTATTGATAGTAACTTTTTTTACAGGACATGCTTTATTCTTGGCATACTGTAGAATTAATGTACCATAGTTTATGTTGGGGTCTTGTGAATCATAACTAGCTGTTGAAAGATTGCTATGAACATTATTATTAAACATTTTCAATTTATTTTTACTTAGAGGTCTTAATTGAATGGATTTATCTATGTGTAATCTTTTACCTAAGTCAAATGATACAAGTAGACCAGGGCCTAAAAAGACCACTTTGGAAAATCATAAAAGGATAACATTATGAATTTTAAAATGGGTTTTCGCTGCACTACGTAGGTACAATCAAAGAGTTTGGGATTGGATTTGGATTGGATTGATTGGTATTTTAGCACAGACAAAAAAAAAATACAAAAAAATGCTTTACCAATGGGATTTGATACGATTAACTGTCCATTCTGTTATCTTTTTATGATTCTGCCAAAGTAGTCTGTTTAGGCTCCCAGTACGGTCAGACCTGACGCCACTAATTAGGGACGAGTTTTTTTATATTTTACAATTAGTAAATACATTGTCGATGCATGAAGCTGAAGTTGCTGTTATTCTAGTCGCTTCATTAAATATACATTTTAAATTAAATTATTTAAACAATGATATTAGTTTACAGTTTTCTGGTAAATTAACTAATATATCAATACTAGCTGTTCCCCGCGGTGTCACACGCTGCCCGGCTCCTAAGGGTCGTAGCGTGATGTTGATGTTGTGCAGAAGTTGAAGGCCATACATTCTTATGTGTTTATAGACCACCAGCCTCAAATTTGTCATCATTTTTGATCATAATGGAAGAAATACTAAGTAAACTTTATAAAGATAGTAAATTTGTTTTTGTTTGTGGTAACCTTAATCTATAAAAAACAAACAAACAAACAAACTCTGCAGCTTTATAATATTATTATAAAGCTGCAGAGTTTGTTTGTTTGTTTGTTTGAACGCGCTAATCTCTGGAACTACTGGTCCGATTTGAATGATTATTTTAGTGTTGGGTAGTCCATTTATCGAGGAAGGCTATAGGCTTTTTTCTTCAAAATTAGGGATCCGTAATAAAATTGCTATTTTGTAACACAAGGTGTAAAATCGAAAACCTATTTTTGCGTGCGCTGCAAAAACTATTGACAATAGAACAAAATAATGTACTACGAGTTTGTAGAGCCCATTAAGACCTACAAAAAAGTCCGCGAGAACATATATCTAGCTATCATGGTTTAATCACAATAACCGATTTTGTGTTCAAAATAATTATTAAATCGTCTGAAGAAAAAAAACTACGTTAAATATGTATCGTAATATTAATCTTTATCGAAATTAAGCATTATGTTATCAAGAGTATTTATGAAGAAGTAAAATACTTTTTGTTTCATCTCAATCGGATATTTCGTTTAAAAGTTATCACGTGTGTAAGATGTTAAGAGTTGGTATTAAGGAGTTATGAGCCATAGAGTTTTTTATCTATACTAATAATAAAGCTGAAGAGTTTGTTTGTTTGAACGCGATAATCTCTTTAACTACCGGTCAGATTTGAATTCTTTTTGCATTTGATAGCCCAATTCTTGAGGAAGGCTATAGGCTATTTAACATCACGCTATGACCCTTAGGAGCCGAGCAAAAAGAAAAAAACTCAGAGTGAACGGTAAGCGAATACGAAGTGTTGCGACGCGACGGGGTGGGGGTACAAGAAATTTCACGCGGACGAAGTCGCGGGCAGAAGCTAGTACCATATATAATTCCGTAGTACATTAATTTGATCTATCTCATAAGGTTTAGCCAGCGTTTGCAATGTAAGCGCACAAAAATATGTTTGTTACGGCATCACATTACAAATCTTTGAATTTCTCGACTTTTCTTTACTATAATATGCAGGTACTTTCGTAACTTTCCTCTTGAATTTATTGCTGAAAACTGCGTTAAAATCCGTTGCGTAGTTTAAAAGATCTAAGTTAACAGAAAGCGGGAGCGACTTGGTTTTATACTATGAAAAGATAGAACTAAACGACCGCGAAATGTGGGTTTTCTTTAAAACTCTACGTACCCTTTCGGCGAAAATAGGCGTGAGTTATGTATTATGCCTAAGCTCAGCCTCTACTGTATACTTACTCTTTCAGAAAAACAGTGATTTTATGTTTTATTATTACAATGTAACATTTTTATGTAACTTGTCCCACAGACCGTCGCGCCCAACAGCCCACAGTAACAGAACGCTCGGTGGAGAGTGTGATGTGTGCCAGCGAGCGCGTGGTGGCGGCGGGAGACCCGGCCGACATGGTGCGGCACGCGCGTCTGCTGGGGCAGGCCACTGCGCACCTCATCACCAACATCAAGGTACGTGCCCTGGCTCCTCACGTGGTGGCGGCGGGAGACCCGGCCGACATGGTGCGGCACGCGCGTCTGCTGGGGCAGGCCACTGCGCACCTCATCACCAACATCAAGGTACGTGCCCTGGCTCCTCACGTGGTGGCGGCGGGAGACCCGGCCGACATGGTGCGGCACGCGCGTCTGCTGGGGCAGGCCACTGCGCACCTCATCACCAACATCAAGGTACGTGCCCTGGCTCCTCACGTGGTGGCGGCGGGAGACCCGGCCGACATGGTGCGGCACGCGCGTCTGCTGGGGCAGGCCACTGCGCACCTCATCACCAACATCAAGGTACGTGCCCTGGCTCCTCACGTGGTGGCGGCGGGAGACCCGGCCGACATGGTGCGGCACGCGCGTCTGCTGGGGCAGGCCACTGCGCACCTCATCACCAACATCAAGGTACGTGCCCTGGCTCCTCACGTGGTGGCGGCGGGAGACCCGGCCGACATGGTGCGGCACGCGCGTCTGCTGGGGCAGGCCACTGCGCACCTCATCACCAACATCAAGGTACGTGCCCTGGCTCCTCACGTGGTGGCGGCGGGAGACCCGGCCGACATGGTGCGGCACGCGCGTCTGCTGGGGCAGGCCACTGCGCACCTCATCACCAACATCAAGGTACGTGCCCTGGCTCCTCACGTGGTGGCGGCGGGAGACCCGGCCGACATGGTGCGGCACGCGCGTCTGCTGGGGCAGGCCACTGCGCACCTCATCACCAACATCAAGGTACGTGCCCTGGCTCCTCACGTGGTGGCGGCGGGAGACCCGGCCGACATGGTGCGGCACGCGCGTCTGCTGGGGCAGGCCACTGCGCACCTCATCACCAACATCAAGGTACGTGCCCTGGCTCCTCACGTGGTGGCGGCGGGAGACCCGGCCGACATGGTGCGGCACGCGCGTCTGCTGGGGCAGGCCACTGCGCACCTCATCACCAACATCAAGGTACGTGCCCTGGCTCCTCACGTGGTGGCGGCGGGAGACCCGGCCGACATGGTGCGGCACGCGCGTCTGCTGGGGCAGGCCACTGCGCACCTCATCACCAACATCAAGGTACGTGCCCTGGCTCCTCACGTGGTGGCGGCGGGAGACCCGGCCGACATGGTGCGGCACGCGCGTCTGCTGGGGCAGGCCACTGCGCACCTCATCACCAACATCAAGGTACGTGCCCTGGCTCCTCACGTGGTGGCGGCGGGAGACCCGGCCGACATGGTGCGGCACGCGCGTCTGCTGGGGCAGGCCACTGCGCACCTCATCACCAACATCAAGGTACGTGCCCTGGCTCCTCACGTGGTGGCGGCGGGAGACCCGGCCGACATGGTGCGGCACGCGCGTCTGCTGGGGCAGGCCACTGCGCACCTCATCACCAACATCAAGGTACGTGCCCTGGCTCCTCACGTGGTGGCGGCGGGAGACCCGGCCGACATGGTGCGGCACGCGCGTCTGCTGGGGCAGGCCACTGCGCACCTCATCACCAACATCAAGGTACGTGCCCTGGCTCCTCACGTGGTGGCGGCGGGAGACCCGGCCGACATGGTGCGGCACGCGCGTCTGCTGGGGCAGGCCACTGCGCACCTCATCACCAACATCAAGGTACGTGCCCTGGCTCCTCACGCCAGCAGCCTATCGCAGTCTGCTGCAAGTCACAGGCGTCGCCCAAGTTCCGCCACGAGCTCGATAAAAAATGGGTATTTCTTGAAAGCGAATTCTGTCTATATTATAAGCTTTCAAGCTGTTGGTTTCATTGCTTTGTTCCACAAGTGGATCTAGTAGAATGTTCAAGTACTCTTTGTCTCCACTACCTAAAGGAAGAGTTCTGGCCGAAGGGTGTTGTGTAGCGCCAGTTTCATGGCTGGCTACATGACACCAGTCAGCGAAACACGACGCAGACACTTCGTGTGCGTTAGTTTTTAGTGTAATTATAATGTTGTATGTATTTATAGTATTTCTAAGTTATATTAATATTGTATGTGTTTATATGGGCCTTGATGCCTTGCCTTGCCTTGATAAATAAATAAAGTGAGTGAACAGTACTAAAGGATACTTTGCTAGGCTTATTGCTCATCAATATAAAGTCTTACTTTTGTGAATAATATATTTAAGGTTGATATTGACCAATTCTGATAGAACAGAGATAAAAAGTATTCCATTTAAAAGTGCATCACTATTTTAATAAATATGGTATGAATCTGTAGTTTTTATTTTGGAATTTCTCACTTTAACATAACTGGTTCATATTCATGAGTACGAATACTATAACCCTTTAAAACATGTAATTAACACGTTCTACCTAAATGTCATATTGTTTTCTGTGGACCAAACAGAATTCTCTAAACCCTTTTACATTCAACAGACGGAGGCCGAGTCTCAGCCATCGGACTGCCAACGCAAGCTGCTAGCGGCCGCCAAGCTGCTGGCGGACGCCACCGCGCGCATGGTCGAGGCAGCGCGGCAGTGTGCTTCGTCGCCACAGGTATGTTCGTATACCTACCTAATTGATAGATGGAATGACTTTCCATCAAACGAAATCGAGATCAAGAGTATAGAGGTATGAGGAACAAGGTGTAAAGCTCACTCATAGTCTATAGAAAAGGGAGGATCCTCCGACCAGACGGGTGTTGTGTCTGGCGGGCAACTGCCCGGCGATTCATGTCGGGCCGTTGTATCTAGGCTAGTTGCGCGGTAAACTCTGCTTGCGCGATGCAGGATTTTTGCGTGACGTCAGTATGACGTGTTGTTCGCATGTGGCGTTGCAGATACCGCTACAACCAGTCCATTCAATATCATCACACACAATATCATAATGCCAATTTATTTGGGGTCCACACTTCTAAATTAGTCGTTATCTCAGTAGTCACCCCTTTTATAGCCATATCATCTGTCACACAGTCCATCTATCGTTTCTTTGGTCATCGTTTTTCTGGCCCATTCAGTAAAAAAAACAGTGGCACTCCGGGAGTGCCGACAGAAGTGAAAACAAAACACAAACAGAATATTTTGCCATCACTCACTGACATATCGAATATACATTAAAACCCATCATACATCCCGAGGACAGCCGAAGACATCCGAAGCGGGTATTTTTTGAATCGTCATAAAAACAAAACACGCGCGGTGTCGCTTACTGTAACAGTGGCGCGAGTTCAATGGTTTCTTCCCATCTCAAAAAACGCGCCTAAAGAAGTTTTCACTTCAATAAATGCTTAAACCATAAAAAAAATTCGAGGTCTGATCTACTATTTAAATTAAAAATCTAAATAAAAGTGGATTTTTATTTACTTGATTTCGCCCAATAGAACGAGTGGATCCATAATTATGCCTGTTGACTCTTGCATAATATATTATTATTGTACAGGACCGTGAGAAACAAGAGGCTCTTCGCAAGGCTGCGGAGGAACTGCGCTACATCACCGTGGACTATGCGCAGGGGCAAGACATCGTGGGCTCGCAAGTCGCTAGACTACAGGTAACAAACAAACATTTACGTCATATGAATTATACAAGGTGTAGTTGAAACAACTGAAAACCTCCTAACCGATTGAATGCCGTAATTACAGAAACAATTGAAAAGCCATTGTGTGTGTCGTGGATCCACGTTCGGCATAGGAAAGGTGTAATTGTACTCATCATTATGATAAGTTTTTACAATGGCATCAAGCAAAATATCGCAAAAAAAATCTGGTCCCACATTTTGTCGGGTTGCGAACTTAAATGTCTGCAGTAGATTGAGAATGAATACAAGCTGGTGTTATGTATAAACTAATAATGTATGTTGTCTACATAGGAGAGCGCCCGTCAAGCCGCTTCAAGCGCTACACAGCTCATCACTTCAGCTCACAACGCGACTCAGTTCAACACTAACAAGTATACACAGGTATGTAGTTACAAATGGTCTTAAACTGAGTTAGGTATCATGAATAAAATTCAAGTTTGCCAAGGCATTCATGTCGAAATTACACAGAATAGACAGAAAGGTAAAGCTAATTGCCAGTTCTTGTGAAGAAGAACGGGCAAGAAACTATGGTTATCTCAACACAAATTCAACTTATAGCAACTTACACTAACTTATAGTAAACTTATGTTTTAAACACTTTTGTTTTTATGTTTTTTTTGTTTTGTTTTTTTTTTTTTTTTTTTGTAAATTGACGTTATTTCAGTTTAAACAAATATCAACTTTATTTTAATGTTAATTAAGTTGATTTCAAAGTGACTAGCACTATTGAAAAACTTATAAAAATGTTTTAAGTTGTAGCGTTAAAGTGAACTTTATTTTGTAGGAATTAAAGTTATTTTTCCATAAACTCATATTTGTCTATATTTTTGGCAAATAAATCGCGAATGCAGATTAGGTCTTACTTGGTGGAATATTTCATTTTATAGTTGTAGTAACGTTCATGAGTGTATAGGAAATGCATCGGAATCTTGGTATATAGATAACTAGCTTCCACCCGCGGCTTCGCCCGCGAGGTATGTCGATAAAAACTATCTTATGTCCTTCCCCGGGATGCAATCTATCTCTCTGCCAAATTTTATCAAAATCTGTTCAGTGGTTTAGGCGTGAAAAGGTAACATACAGACAGACAGACAGACAGACAGAGTTACTTTCGAATTTATAATATTAGTATGGATTCACCTTTATCAAATCAATTGAATTGTGAGAGGAATTATTGATGATATGTCAAGAAAATAAAAGTAGTGCTCAGTAAAGTTATTTCTGATTGGAGATAACTTATTGTTTTAATCATATTTAATAATTATGTAATTGTTGTCATAAACCTCCATTAATAAATGTAATAAATGTCTTCCATTTACCAGGAAACCCTGATCGAGGAGTGCAAGTCCCTCACAGAGCAGCTCCCCCGCGTCGTGGACGCCGTGAAGGTGTCCAGCGTGCGGCCCGGGCAGGCGGCCGCGCAGCTCGACCTCATATCGGCTTCCGAGGCTTTCTTACAGGTATGATATTTCTTAAATGGAGTAGAAATCTAAGTCGAGAAGCTTAAGGTGCTACTAGTCGATATTTTTTCCATACAAATTTCGGGAGAGTATTACTCCACTGTTGTAATATTGTGCATCCAAAGTCAGACATGATATCGTTTTGACTTATTATTAATTTTGTCTGTACGAAAACAGAATAGTAAAATAAAATACAATTAAAAAGTTATGAGCCAACAAAGATTCATTTTTCTTGCTATTTCTAACATATCTTTGGGTGTATAACAGTATAAGTAATATAAGAACTG
Source organism: Oligia fasciuncula (assembly GCA_963082905.1). NCBI lineage: Eukaryota > Metazoa > Arthropoda > Insecta > Lepidoptera > Noctuidae > Oligia > Oligia fasciuncula. The sequence goes on along the minus strand of OY720413.1, from coordinate 11,248,832 downwards.
TAAAATCAGACAAAGTTCAGTTATCGATGTGTTTAATAAACTTTATTTGTAATTGATTTATGCAGTGATTTTTTCATAAAACTTGATTTCCCGAAGCAATTTTCGAATTATTTTACGCGCCTATTAGTTCGGAACGGTGTTTCTGTGCGTGAGAACTAGACGTTGTTCGTGTAGACTAGCATCTAACTGCTCATAACTGGTACTAGCTCTGTCGGACACGAAGCCAGGTGAGACAGCGTGCTTTTTGGCCATGCCCACCAGTGAGTTCGAGCTCGCGACTAGTTTACTATACACGTATTAGTATATGTCCCCCTCCCCAGCCGAGCTCGCGCGCGGTGTCGGCGTCCCGCGGAGCCCTCCCCACAGTGGGTCACGGCCCCACCGCCAAGCAGCTGGCCGACACCACGCACACCTTCACCTCCAGCTGTGCTGAACTCAGGTAACTCACTATTATGGTATTTCATTGTTATGATACGACTGCCTTCTGCCCGCGACTTCGACCGCGTGTTTCTAGTACCCCCGACCTACCCCGCCCATGTCGTCGCCTGCCCGCGCTATGACTGTCTCCGTGGTCGCTCGACGTCCTAGGGTCCTAGGTTAAACTAGCTTTCCTCAAAAATTGGGCTATCAATTGCTATTTTTTTTTTTCAAATGCCACTACTAGTAGTTCCAGAGAATAGCGCCTTCAAATAGACAAACTCTTTAGCTTTATTCTTAGTATGGATTACACACACCTTTTTTGACATTTTCTAATCCCACCTACATTTAATCTTTCCCCAACAGATCAGCAGTAGGCCGTGCCCGCATCTCCTGCAAGGGTCTAGAACTGGACGCAGCGGCTGAGATCATTAAATCTTTGCAAGTCGAACTTGATGAGCTAGAGGAAGCTGCCAGAGCATTCGAACTCAGACCTCTGCCTGGGCAGACCGTAAGTTATTACTGAATTTTGTATTTTCTTTTCAATCAAAAATGCTTCTTGAAATTAGTGATTTGATATTGAATAACAAATGAAAATTACAATGTCATATTACATATTTATTTATCCTTTTATCATTTACATAATAATTAATTACAGCAAAATATTCTAAATTCTTAATTACAAATGCGACATCGAAAAATAAATTAAACTAAGGTCTTATTAAATTAACTGGCGAAACCTTATCACACAATTTGAAGTAATATTCATATGGAGATTTATAGTATTTTTTCTTCTTATTAGATATCTATATTCAACATGTCTGAAGTTTCACTAACTAATTTAATTTGACCCTATACAACAGCTTCTATATAAATTCCATATCACCACAAGTTCCCCTCCCTAGGCTGAATGGGCGTCCTCGACGATGAAGACGTCGTCCCGCTCGGCCGCGTCGCACACGGCGCAGCTGGTGTCGGCCGCGCGCCACGCCGAGCCGGCCGCATGCGGGCGCGCTGCGGGCGAGCTGGCGCAGTCGCTCAAGGACTTCACCACGGGGCTGCGGGCCTCGGCGGCGCTGCATGACGAGCAGCCCCGGAGGGAGAGGTGAGGACCTATCAGCCTATGATTATCCCAATGTTGGGCAAAAGCCTCTTCTCACACAGAGAAGACACGAGGGTCAATCACCACGCTTGCTCAAGACAAGTTTCCTCACGACTTTTGCCTTCATAGATATCAGTGATATTCAAGATAAACTTAGAAAGTACATATAAATTAAATAGTAGTGTCAAAATCGTCAATCAGTTGGGAAAACCAGCTTCATAACGAAGGTTCTGTCCCTTGTCAAATCTTCCATCGTTACTCATAAGTTCTCTCTTCTCTATACTAAACTCATTCTATTTCTTTCTACAGGGTGATCAACTCAGGTCGTCAAGTCCTGTACTCGTCACAGACCCTCGTGGAACATGTCAAGAGATACCTGACCACCTCGGAGACTGTTGACACCACCTCCATCATAAGCATCGCTAAGGATATCTCACAGGTAAGCCATAATATTATTAGTTTTAAAATTACCTTTCAGTGTATGACATTGGCCATCTTCAACTTAGGTTTCCTAAGTGTAGCCGTCATTGTGATGGACGTCAAACTTCCTTTATCAAAGTTTTCAATTCCCAGTCCAGTTCCCTTTAACATTTTTCATTTTTCCTCCTCTGTACATTTGTCTGCTTAAAGTATTAAATAAATCCATACTAATATTATAAATTCGAAAGTAACTCTGGCTGTCTGTATGTATGTATGTTACCTTTTCACGCCTAAACCACGATAAAATTTGGCAGAGAGATAGATTGCATCCCGAGGAAAGACATAGGATAGTTTTTATCGACATACCTCGCGGGCGAAGCCGCGGACGGAAGCCTCTCGACGGTTTTTGCAATTTGCTGCTCAGTATTCGATTGTATGGGTAATCAAAAAGTTAGACGCGCCCTTAACAAATATGTATAATCATTATAATCATCAATACAAGTTAAAACTCTCTTAGTTACAATTATTTTCTTTTCTTTTTTTTTTAAACGTTTAAAAACCAAAAAAATAAATGGTCTCAAACGTCATCTTTTCTTGTATTATTCGGCCAATTTGATATTGCGTTGTATTATTTACTACATTTTCTGATTCTGTTTTTCTTCTACAGGGTCTTGAATCAACGTTGGAAGCCATCCCCTCGCACACCGAGCTGGACGTGGCCATGGAGAACATTAACGAGACGCTCAACATCCTCAACATGAACGAGTTCCCGCCCTCCGACAGGAGTTATGGGTAAGTCACATAATTATATTCTACAGTCGGCGTCAAATATTTACTGCCTTGTATTATATAAGGCGTTTGACGTTACCATAGACGTTACACACGGTTTTCACAAGAGTCTTTTTTTTTGTATTAAAGTAAGACTCATTCAAAATAAAAAAAACTGGCCAAGTGCGAGTCGGACTCGCACACGAAGGGTTAGCGCAAAAGCACGCCGAAAAAAACACGTTTATTGTATGTGAGCCCCCTTAAATATTTATTTTATTCTGTTTCTAGTATTTGTTGATATAGCGGCAGCAGAAATACATCATCTGTGAAAAATTCAACTGTCTAGCTATCACGTTTCATGAGATACAGCCTGGTGACAGATAGACAGACGGACAATGGAGTCTTAGTAATAGGGTCCCGTTTTTACCCTTTGGGTACGGAACCCTAAAAACGATTGAACTCTTCGTGTAATCGGAACTTTGTTCCTGTTGAAGTACTTTTACTTATAATCTTGTTATTTTTCTCCTAGCGAACTACAAACAGAACTTAACGCAGCAGCCGTAGGCCTGAACACCGCCTCGTCAGAAGTAGTCCAGAACGTGGAACGTCCTGCCGCCCTGGCCTCTACCAGCGAGCACTTCGGAGACGCCTTCAACAGACTGCTGGGCGTCAGCATGGAGATGGCAGGACACACAGAGGTAGGAGGCCAAAGCCATCATCAGCCCACCCATAGCAGTCCACTGCTGGCCAATCGTACCTACATTTAATTTGATCCTTGGCTAACTATAGGGTTGCCATTACGGTGTCCAAATTCCACTTCTATTTATTTCTTGAAAGCGCCAGCGTAGCCCGCGAAATTATTTTTTTTTTACGTTTATTGCAATTTTCTGGTCAGTATTAAGTTGTACGTTGATTAAAATATGATTCGCGGCCGTAACAAATATGTATTTACAGAATTATAATACCTTATTGCATCGAGTTGCCGTGTCGGTCCATACCGCTGTTAAACCCGCGATGGTTTGTGCGGTATGTTTAATTGTTCAACAATGATTTGTAACTGCTTTGTTTTTTGATTAATAAACAATAAAAAAAAAACCTTACATCAAATGGATTTTCAGCCAATTCATATAAGTGTTCCAATTTGCCAATTCATGTATGTAAGTTCATATAATAATAATAATAATAATAATAATAAGGGCTTGATCCAGAAAGCGGTACTTCTGGACACGGCCCGCATTGTTAGGAGGTTCCTCTCTCTGGAGCCCTGACCGCCGGTAGCTTGGACCCTGTTCCCGATACCGGTGGGCTACTATTTTAAAATGTTTTTATATTTCTTTATAGGTACTAATATTTAAAAATATAATTTATAAGAATTTAATTTAATAAAGGAGATAATAATAATAATTTATTTCGCTCTCAGAGTACAACAAAAACATCTATTAAATAAGGTACAATTTAAATAAGGTATTTGATGGTTGTACAGCAGCACGTAATTGATGATCTACCAACTCCCAAACTAAGTCAAACTTGTATTTTGGGAGTTATGTGTATATTACAAATCAAACGAACTTACCTGTGACTGAAGTTCGATGTTAATCACGTGAGAGTGTTCTATAATAATAATATTCTTTTGTTTTAGGATCGTGACGCTCAAACTCTGATGGTGAGCTCTATGAAGAGTGTGACTGTGAACTCGTCCACACTACTCGGCACCGCCAAGTCTGTCAGTCAGGTGAGATATTACACGTTACTCGGTTTATTATGTAACATAAGGTAAATACGCTTTGAGGGCCCGTGGCTAAATAATAACAGCCGCACAGGTAGATCGATCAGGTTAAGCTACGCTTGCCGCGGTCGGTCTGTGGATGGGTGACCATCTTTACACCGAGACCCCTCCGTGCCTCGGAAAGCACGTTAAGCCGTTGGTCCCGGCTGTCATTCGTGGATCTTTGACAGTCGTCACGGGTCAGAAGCCCGAAAGTCTGACAACCAAGTCTTACCAAGGGGTATCGTATTACCCAGTAACTGGGTTGTGGAGGTCAGATAGGCAGTCGCTCCATTTAAAATACTGATATTCAGCTGCATCCGGTTAGACTGGAAGCCGACCCCGACATAGTTGGGAAAAGGCTCGGCATAGATGGGAAGGTAAATACGTTTTGCCAATCAATATTCTTGACTATCCAAAATCATTAAAATTACCTTTGTGTGTCTCACTCTCAGTATAAATACATGAAGTTTATTTTATTTTAGGATTTGACTCGTCCTAATGCTAAGAACCAGTTAGCGGCTGCAGCTCGCGCCGTCACCGATAGCATCAACAGGCTTGTGAGTATTTGTGTTTTATGTTCTTTATTATTACATCTGGCATACTTACTTATTAAAATAATTATTTAAGTTTTTGTGAATCATAAAAACTGTACAACATTATTTTGAGTATATGCGAAACCCGAAACACGTGTCTAGTATTTTTATGTAAAGAATCTATGTACAAAATTTCAAAACTGTATCATGAAAAAACACAAAGTTTTAAGCTTGTTAAGTTACCTGTTTGTCCATACAAAAACTTGCTCACCCACGCCGCGCCGTCTTGCGCTCATTGATAATAGTACCTAGGTACCTAACTTCGGCCCGGAGATTGGATAACCTACTTAGGGTCAGTTCACACCGAGACGCGACGCGACGCGCAGTCACTGAATCGTGTACCTTTTTGTGTAGTAGATAAGGTCTGTAATTGTATTTCTATCTTGAAAACTGCGCGTCGCGTCGCGTCTCGGTGTGAACTGACCCTTAGTGTCGGCTCGGATACCGAGCGACACTAACTTTTAACCTTTTTTAAATATTTTTGGGAAAAATATAACATGGGGTAAAAATTATTGGAATCGATTCAGTTACTTGTTCTGAACAAACTATATTCAGGTTTCGCATATACTAAAAATAACGTTGTATAATTAAGATGAAGTAACAACACGAAAAAATCATAACCCTCCTTTGTCTTTGCCGCAGTCGGGTAAAAATGAATGCCTAACAGGTTTCTTTCAACGATTATAATGTTTCCTCCCCCTCAAGGTGGACGTGTGCACGGAGGCAGCGCCGGGTCAGAAGGAATGCAACGCAGCTATCCGCAGCATTGAAAGCACCCGACCTTTGCTTAACAATCCTACTCAACCACTGACTGAGTTGGGATACTTCGCGTGTCTCGACTGCGTTGTGGAACAGAGCAAGAGTTTAAGTAAGTTATTATATTAAACCAAGTTTTACCCGCGGCTTCGCTCCCCTGGTCCATATGACTGGGGCCGTGCTCTAGCACTGTTGCTGAGTGAATGAAGAAAAAATCAACTCACTTCCGCTTACGAGATACCAAGTTAAAATCTACGCATTCTGTACGTTTATGTTACACTGAGCTGAAGTAATTGTTAAAATTATTATTATTTATTAGAAGTTCACATCATGCAAAAAAAAAACTTACAAAAAAAAGTAAAAAAAAAAGTAAAATAATAAACGTCTTTTCTTAAACGACTTGTGTTTGGTGTGAAAACCCGCTGTAACTATAACGCACAATGTAGGAAAAAGCTTAGCTTGCATGATTACTGTAAAAAAAAACATTCAGTCAAATCAAATCAAATGTCATTTAAACAAACTAGACTGAGAATCAGCACTTTTAAGACGTCAAAATGACATAAGACAGTCCCCCGGCACGCGCGCCCTTCACCACTTGCTAGAGCTGCAGCTGTGGAGAAGTCGTGCAACAAACTGTTCAGCAGCACAGCTGTCTGTTCAGTCGGTCCCCAGAAATGATACATTACAAAAAAATAAGAATAATATATGTAACACTCGCTTGGTGATTCTTATTAAACGCGTCTTAAAGGGCAGTTTGCAGTGCACAAGTTTTTAATTATCAGAACTCGCAAGTTTTGCCACAGTGTTTTCCTTCGACCTAACTAAATAGTTATTTTATTTGAACAGGCGAGGGCATGTCCTCAATGGCCAGCTCGGTGAAGCGCAGCGAGGTGGATCAGTTCAGCCGCGCCGTCGGGACAGTCGCTAATGCGGTGCAAGGACTGGTGGAGTGTACTGCTCAGGCGGCTTATTTGGTCAGTATTAGTTAATATATGGTTGATTCCTAGGTCTGGCAAAGTGTCATTGGGTTTTTCCATTATTTTTGTGCCCAATTGATGGCAATAGACTCGCCTCCTATTACATGCGACTTAAACAAAGTGGCGAAATGTGAGTGTACTATTCATACACCTCTGCTTACCGCTTTGAAGAGTAAATGCGTGATTAGTATATTTCATTACAAGTGCGGAAAGGCTGTCATTGCAACTTGTTCCGACTATCAACCCTCGCCTTCGGCTGCGCCTCGGCTCGGGTAGACATTTGTCGGAACTCTTTGCAATGACGGTTCCGCAGGTGTACTGAACAACTATTTTTAATACAGTTGCGAAAAAATGAAGCAATTTAATAAAATAATAAAAACACAATAAATTCAACTAACTAATCATTTTTTCTGGAAAATGGCGCCAACCGTAGAATATAAGCAGAGTTTTTTTTTCTTCACCCATTTTGCTAGGCAAAGGGAACTATCCATACAGCTTAGTCTTCAGTAATTATATTTTTTATTGATATGAAATGATAATGAGATGAAATGAAATGAAACCTAACCTAACTCATTCAAGTAGGTTTAGTAGGTTTGTACAAACCTACTTACAAAAATAAAATCATTTCATTTCAATAAAATCATTAAATCTGATATTGAAATAAATTAGTAGCTTCTTTTTAGAAATATACGTATTTGTATGAATCACAAAAACTCTTTAGTAAAAATTTCATGGTTGGTTTTTCTTTTTAATAGACATTATTTTGACAGTTGAAAAAGAGAACGCACGAGTTCGGGAAAGGTAAAAAAAAGCACTAGTATGTAATAGCCCACATCCCGAACGCTATACGTCCCTGCAATACACCACTTTTTGAGCAACTGTATTAAAAATTATGTAACGTACATGAAGTTATTGATTTCAAAACTTAATAACTTCCAGGACACTTATTATAATATTTCTATTTTTCATATAGCCCATAACGACTAAGCGGAGTCTATATCAATTGTCATTCGCGAATATCTTTCTATACATCCTTATTACAATAATAAGTTTGTCTTCCTCCCCACAGGTGGCCGTGTCAGACGAGACCAGCGTGGCCGGCAGACCAGGCCTGGTGGACCAGGCGCAGTTCGCGCGCGCTGCTGTGGCCATAGACCAGGCCTGCAGGGCGCTGTGTGACAGTAGCAGTAACCAGCAACAGGTACATACCCACACGAAGAGGCCCTTTGATGGCACTGTAGATGCCGCAGATTATTTCTTTAGGCTTTATTGTTTTTTTTTTATTTCGTACTAGTTATGCCCGCGACTTCGTTCGCGCGGAGGTCGGGAAACAATAATGTGTCGCTGAGGAATAGTGTGATTACCACTCCTTCATTGAAAAGGAAGAATCTTCCGATCTTGTCAGGTGGGAGACGTTACCTGGGGTTCTCTACCACAGCCCTTTCGACTGTAGTCACTGCGTGTTCAGGATTCATAATGTTAATCCGACGAAGTGTCACTTTGATTTTTGAGAATAAATAAGAATGAAAGCGCCTGGTCGAGGCTATGTGTCTATACAATATCTTAACTTTGATTTGGCCAAAATAAATTTTCACTTTGTTGGTACTCCCGGAGTGCCTTTTTTTTTCTTTTTTGTAACATTTTGCATGCCACGTGTATGTATAGTCATGTTTCGGGCGAACAAGTGAGACGTGGTCGTGTCCGCAGGTGCTGTCGGCGGCCACAGTGGTCGCCAAGCACACGAGCGCGCTGTGCAACGCCTGCCGCGCGGCGTCGGGCCGCACGCCGCAGCCGGCCGCCAAGCGCCACTTCGTGCAGGCCGCCAAGGACGTCGCCAACTCCACCGCCGCGCTCGTCAAGGAGATCAAGGCGCTGGACACTGATTACAGTGAGGTAACGAACATGTGCACTTGTTTATGACTCAGTTCGCACACACATAATCACTCTCAAATGTTCGCACAGTCATGACTCAGACCTCTCCTCAGCGAGAGGGAACAGGACGTATTAACAGCACGCATTTAACTCGTTATTTGAACAATTGTATACGAATGACCACAAACAAAATAAAAATTAAAGCTTGAGTTTTAAAACCTTAAAACTTACTCACTTATTGTTATACTGGACAGTTGGTTGCGTCACTTCTTACCAAATCAAACACTAGGAAGTGGTGGGAGTGCATTTTAATGACAAACTTTGACTTTATGAACGTCAAGTTAAAACTCCTTGAATTTCGTCTTGCCATAGAACAATTTTTATTAACCCAAGCAATCACCACTTCTTCACAAGAATGATGATTTTGACCAGTCACATAATACCCTTCCCCTCCCCGGCCAGGCCAACCGCGCCCGCTGCGCCGGCGCCACCGCGCCGCTGCAGGACGCGGTGCGCAGCTTGTGCCAGTTCGCGGACTCGCCCGAGTTCGCCTCCATACCCGCCAAGATATCTCCGCAGGCCCGGCACAACCAGGAGGCTATACTGGACTGTGGCAGGTCAGTCGACCATTAGAAAGTAATAATGCCTGTTGAGGATTGAATGATAAACGTCTCAACTTCTTGTTATTAAAATATATTGTATAAAAAATGAAACGGCTTTACATGGTATAATGGCGGACACACGCGTTTGCGCATGCACGTTTATCATTCAATCCTCAACAATGCCTGTAGTCAATAATAATAATAACATATTTATTTCTATCAAGGTAAGTACAGACGCCAGCACATCAAACTACCCGAAACCGTCAAATTTTCCCAATCAACCTTGAACCTTATGCGTAAGCGATAAAGTTGAAAATCTATTATAGAAATTTGACAGGTTGTAGTAGCTTGATGTCCTCGCACAATGCGGGCACGTGAGCACACCATCTATGTAATGATAGTTGATTACCGTAAGTGGTAAGCGTCACTTTAGCAGGTGCGACTTGGAGCCGTCTCCGTGGGAGCAGCAAGCAGCTCCAAGACTCGAGTGGAGGACTTTGGTTAGAACCAAAGTTCATGACTGAATTTCGGCGGCGCCTTGAGCTTGATGCCAAGCGTGACCAATTGAAAGCCCGACCACCTACGGTAATGAACAATCTACTATAGTATCGAATGACGACGAAGAGAGTAGTGTAGTAGCGTCGATGCTGTGTCGTGTGTGTTTTACTAATCGAAATATTTGTCCACAGGAACATAATATCGGGCTCGTGCTCCATGCTGGAGTCTGCCCGCTCGCTGGCTGTGTCTCCGGCGGAGCGCTCGCACTGGCAGCTGCTGGCGCAGCACAGCAAGACCGTCTCCGACAGCATCAAGGCGCTCGTCACTAACATCAAGTGAGTACAACAGATCCGGTAATATCAAGTAACTATTCGACAAGAATGGAAGAAAAAGACATGTTGTGCCGACCCCAAATAAATTGGTATAGAACAAGAGAATGTTGATGATAATCAAGTAACTATATCATAATTTTTCTGCCTTTTTCAGTAGCTTTGGCATAGCTTTTGTGAGTAAATGATTAGAATACTGACGTCAACTTCCCTTTACAGAGAGAAAGCCCCGGGTCAAAGAGAATGTTCGGCGGCAGTGGAGACGCTCAACAAACAGTTGAGAGAACTCGACCAGGCCGCCATGCAGGCGGTGGGACAAGAACTGTACCCCAGGAAGAATAACTCGCTACAAGGTAAATATAGTAATAATAGTAATACTGTAGCGGTATCTACAACGCCACATGCGAACAACGCGTCATACTGACGTCACGCAAAATCCTGCAGAATTCAGGATTCAGGAGGCAAAATTTGTACTTTGTCATGTATATCATTGAGTTTGTAGTTCCAAAACATGACATTTATCTAAGAATCTCAACCTTACCTTACAGTTTTATCCGGAATAGCTATCTACATTTAACTGGCATTTTGTTCCCATGTAAGAAGAATCAATAAAAGTATTCCTTTCTCTGTCTCACCAGGCTACTCGGAACAGATCGAGAACAGCGCCACAGAGATGCTGGAGCGCCTGGAGCCGCTGCACATCGCCGCCAACGGAGAGGCCGAGAACCTGGGACACGCTGTCATACAGCTGGTGAGATTTTTTCCATTTTACACGAAAATAATACGTCAATTTGCCGTAATATAGCCATTTTATACAACTGTCAAAGAATGTCAGTTATGATTTGAATACACGGGCAATTTAAGTTGCTAGTGAATTTGCTTAACAATACCATGATTTACCAGTGTCTTATTGTTACAATAAAATAATACAGTATCCGGGCGTAACTAAGACATAGAGCGTTGGAAAGAGACTGTCACAGGTAGGAATGACAATGAACATTTTCTTAGGGCTTGTACACAAGACTGCGATGCGACGTCGCATCTTCGAGCTCGCACGACGCGGCGACGCATCGCAAGAACTTGCGAATTGATTCGCATCGCGCATTTTATTTATATAAATAAATAAACAAATTATATTGGTTTTTCTTTTAAAAGTAGAATGTGAAAATTCATTTCCTTTCTTTATTCTCGCACAGGTATCGTACGCCGAGCCCCTAGTGGCAGGCGCCATCGGAGCCGCGTCCAACATTACCGAGTCCAACACTCAGACGGGCCTGTTGGAGCACACGCGCACCGTGCTGGAGACGCACGCGCAGCTCGTGCTGTTCTGCAAGACTGCGGCCGGGAACCCTAGGGTGAGTAGCTACAACATTACCGAGTCCAACACTCAGACGGGCCTGTTGGAGCACACGCGCACCGTGCTGGAGACGCACGCGCAGCTCGTGCTGTTCTGCAAGACTGCGGCCGGGAACCCTAGGGTGAGTAGCTACAACATTACCGAGTCCAACACTCAGACGGGCCTGTTGGAGCACACGCGCACCGTGCTGGAGACGCACGCGCAGCTCGTGCTGTTCTGCAAGACTGCGGCCGGGAACCCTAGGGTGAGTAGCTACAACATTACCGAGTCCAACACTCAGACGGGCCTGTTGGAGCACACGCGCACCGTGCTGGAGACGCACGCGCAGCTCGTGCTGTTCTGCAAGACTGCGGCCGGGAACCCTAGGGTGAGTAGCTACAACATTACCGAGTCCAACACTCAGACGGGCCTGTTGGAGCACACGCGCACCGTGCTGGAGACGCACGCGCAGCTCGTGCTGTTCTGCAAGACTGCGGCCGGGAACCCTAGGGTGAGTAGCTACAACATTACCGAGTCCAACACTCAGACGGGCCTGTTGGAGCACACGCGCACCGTGCTGGAGACGCACGCGCAGCTCGTGCTGTTCTGCAAGACTGCGGCCGGGAACCCTAGGGTGAGTAGCTACAACATTACCGAGTCCAACACTCAGACGGGCCTGTTGGAGCACACGCGCACCGTGCTGGAGACGCACGCGCAGCTCGTGCTGTTCTGCAAGACTGCGGCCGGGAACCCTAGGGTGAGTAGCTACAACATTACCGAGTCCAACACTCAGACGGGCCTGTTGGAGCACACGCGCACCGTGCTGGAGACGCACGCGCAGCTCGTGCTGTTCTGCAAGACTGCGGCCGGGAACCCTAGGGTGAGTAGCTACAACATTACCGAGTCCAACACTCAGACGGGCCTGTTGGAGCACACGCGCACCGTGCTGGAGACGCACGCGCAGCTCGTGCTGTTCTGCAAGACTGCGGCCGGGAACCCTAGGGTGAGTAGCTACAACATTACCGAGTCCAACACTCAGACGGGCCTGTTGGAGCACACGCGCACCGTGCTGGAGACGCACGCGCAGCTCGTGCTGTTCTGCAAGACTGCGGCCGGGAACCCTAGGGTGAGTAGCTACAACATTACCGAGTCCAACACTCAGACGGGCCTGTTGGAGCACACGCGCACCGTGCTGGAGACGCACGCGCAGCTCGTGCTGTTCTGCAAGACTGCTGCCGGGAACCCTAGGGTGAGTAGCTACAACATTACCGAGTCCAACACTCAGACGGGCCTGTTGGAGCACACGCGCACCGTGCTGGAGACGCACGCGCAGCTCGTGCTGTTCTGCAAGACTGCGGCCGGGAACCCTAGGGTGAGTAGCTACAACATTACCGAGTCCAACACTCAGACGGGCCTGTTGGAGCACACGCGCACCGTGCTGGAGACGCACGCGCAGCTCGTGCTGTTCTGCAAGACTGCGGCCGGGAACCCTAGGGTGAGTAGCTACAACATTACCGAGTCCAACACTCAGACGGGCCTGTTGGAGCACACGCGCACCGTGCTGGAGACGCACGCGCAGCTCGTGCTGTTCTGCAAGACTGCGGCCGGGAACCCTAGGGTGAGTAGCTACAACATTACCGAGTCCAACACTCAGACGGGCCTGTTGGAGCACACGCGCACCGTGCTGGAGACGCACGCGCAGCTCGTGCTGTTCTGCAAGACTGCGGCCGGGAACCCTAGGGTGAGTAGCTACAACATTACCGAGTCCAACACTCAGACGGGCCTGTTGGAGCACACGCGCACCGTGCTGGAGACGCACGCGCAGCTCGTGCTGTTCTGCAAGACTGCGGCCGGGAACCCTAGGGTGAGTAGCTACAACATTACCGAGTCCAACACTCAGACGGGCCTGTTGGAGCACACGCGCACCGTGCTGGAGACGCACGCGCAGCTCGTGCTGTTCTGCAAGACTGCGGCCGGGAACCCTAGGGTGAGTAGCTACAACATTACCGAGTCCAACACTCAGACGGGCCTGTTGGAGCACACGCGCACCGTGCTGGAGACGCACGCGCAGCTCGTGCTGTTCTGCAAGACTGCGGCCGGGAACCCTAGGGTGAGTAGCTACAACATTACCGAGTCCAACACTCAGACGGGCCTGTTGGAGCACACGCGCACCGTGCTGGAGACGCACGCGCAGCTCGTGCTGTTCTGCAAGACTGCGGCCGGGAACCCTAGGGTGAGTAGCTACAACATTACCGAGTCCAACACTCAGACGGGCCTGTTGGAGCACACGCGCACCGTGCTGGAGACGCACGCGCAGCTCGTGCTGTTCTGCAAGACTGCGGCCGGGAACCCTAGGGTGAGTAGCTACAACATTACCGAGTCCAACACTCAGACGGGCCTGTTGGAGCACACGCGCACCGTGCTGGAGACGCACGCGCAGCTCGTGCTGTTCTGCAAGACTGCGGCCGGGAACCCTAGGGTGAGTAGCTACAACATTACCGAGTCCAACACTCAGACGGGCCTGTTGGAGCACACGCGCACCGTGCTGGAGACGCACGCGCAGCTCGTGCTGTTCTGCAAGACTGCGGCCGGGAACCCTAGGGTGAGTAGCTACAACATTACCGAGTCCAACACTCAGACGGGCCTGTTGGAGCACACGCGCACCGTGCTGGAGACGCACGCGCAGCTCGTGCTGTTCTGCAAGACTGCGGCCGGGAACCCTAGGGTGAGTAGCTACAACATTACCGAGTCCAACACTCAGACGGGCCTGTTGGAGCACACGCGCACCGTGCTGGAGACGCACGCGCAGCTCGTGCTGTTCTGCAAGACTGCGGCCGGGAACCCTAGGGTGAGTAGCTACAACATTACCGAGTCCAACACTCAGACGGGCCTGTTGGAGCACACGCGCACCGTGCTGGAGACGCACGCGCAGCTCGTGCTGTTCTGCAAGACTGCGGCCGGGAACCCTAGGGTGAGATGTATAGTCTGAATCTTTACTTCTGATGTACTATTAGAACCGGTTTCTCACTCCCCTGTCAAAAAAAAAATGGTTGCCTGTAAAGTCGGTTTTACGGGCGAAGATTTTACGTGACAACGACCGATCATCCGATCATAGTTGAGTGGGAGAGAGACGCAAGGCATTCGGCGGGCCTCTCTCTCGTTCGGTGACTCATCGTAACGTTACCGAGCGTTATACTTTTTCATAAGTGACTCCCAGTCGCAACCTAATTTAAGACGTTGTCACGTCAATACCGAACGATTTCTCAATCACCTTTGAAAATATAAAAATGAATTCTTTTATCCAAGATAAATTCATATAAATTTTTCTTAGCGTGTCAATGGCAAAAATATAGTTTTTGACGTGACAACGTCTTAAATTAGGTTGCGGCTGGGAGTCACTTATGAAAAAGTGTAACGCTCGGTAACGTTACGTTCTTATTTTAAATTAGGTTGCGGCTGGGAGTCACTTATGAAAAAGTGTAACGCTCGGTAACGTTACGTTCTTATTTTCATTTAATTCCTTGTTCCTATTGTGCAATTTAATTATATTCATATCAATAAATATTCTACCGAGAAAAAGACGTTGTCACGTAAAATCTTCGCCCGTAAAACCGACTTTACAGGCAACCATTTTTTTTTTTCTTAAATTTGTTGGGCCCAAAATTCAGCAACTCGGATGGCATTTCCTGACGCAGCCATTAAGTCCTCACGTGTGCAGGTGATAGGGCATGGTAACGTCACATTGGTACTTGTTTATATTTGAATCCATAGCCTCATGTATGAGAGATTTCACCACGGTATGATCTATGGTTGATTGATATTTAAATAGTTTTTTTTTGTCTCACAGGCAGTAAACATCCACGGCAGGGTGTCCGCGCAGGTGTCTGCATGCCGCGGCTCGCTGGGCGAGCTGCAGGCGCGCGTGCGCGAGCTGAGCGCGGCGCGCGGGGCCGTGGGGCCGCTGCTGGACACGCTGCAGCGGGCCATCGCCAGGCTCACGGAGCACAGGTGCGTGAGTAGCATTAGATAAGCATATTACAAGACAGGTGGGAGTGGACACGACGGGAGAGGACATACAGTAACCTTATTGGTGATGTTCTTCAGTCCGATCAGGTACCGTATTATGACGGCTTAATGTAAGAGAGAGAGATGCAGCTATACATGACCAATAGCACCATCCCTTTTTCGCATTGGAATCATGATGGCATTAGTACTTAGTAATACGGCCCCAGGTGCGTAGTACTCGCTAGCGGCGTGCGTGTATGACCAGATGTATGAACGTAAACGAAACAAAAGGAATATATAAGAATCGTAACAGGTGGCGATCTGTAGTTTCTACCTACCCCCATGAGAAGAAGGCGTGATATACTATGATAAGCACGATAAACGGTTAAGAAAGCCAGTCAACAGTCAAATGCGGTCCTTTGTCTTGTTACTAACTCAAATAAACGCGCACCGGATATCCGCTCCGATGTCGCGAAATTTCCTAAAGATCGGTAACAATAGAAAAAGTAATTGTGTCTCGTTAGTGACAGTTGAGCTACTACCCATGAAAGAAGAAAGAAACCCACATACGAGCCCCTCTATATGGGTTTCTTTCTTAGCCACAAGTCGTGGCTAAGAAACCACCAACACCACCATTTGGTACTGAGAACCCTGCGTGCCTCGGAAAACACGTAAAGCCGCGCGTCCCGACTATCCTTCGACAGCTGTACGGGAAGCCGGAAACTGACAACCAATCTAACGTAAATATCATGTTACCCAGTTACTGTGCTGTGGAAGTCAGATAGACAGTCGGTTTATGTAAACTACTGGTATTCAGCTGCATCCGGTTAGACTGGAAGCCGACCCCAACATGTTTGGGAAAAGGCTGGCAGATATTTTGAACCAAACTTTCAAAGAACAAATAGATATCAACGTTACGCACTCCTAAACATAACTGACGAAATATAACTATATACTACGGCGTTCTATACTACGGCGATGACCGTTTTGCGTTTTATATTTTCCCCAACTTGTCCTTTTTTGTGTTAGTGTATTTTTTTTGCGTCATGTTTACGGCAAATAAATGTTTCTTTATTTCTTTCTCCTGTACTCCTATCTATCCCTTTAGGGAGTACAGGCGTGATTTTATGAACGTATATTATAAATTCCGTTGTATCATTTGGCCTTAACCGCTCAGCTGTAGTACAAATATAACGCAGTGACGTGCGCTATTTTAAGATGCGCTCAACGACCCACATGTGCTGAGAGCTTCTCGTGTAGGCTTTATATTCTGTATGGTAGACATTTTCAGGGGCAATATTATATAAGCTCCCATTAAAATAGATGGACAAACTTTTAGAAATCATTCAGACCACCAAAATAAGGACGATGGAAAAAAAATATATGAAAAACGCATTGATACTTACAAGAAAAATAATCAGCTAACGAAAATACACTAATGTGCCGGCAATTTATTATTTTAGGTCAAAATGAAATCACTTTAATCAGTGTTTTTTTTTGCTTAGATATCTTTAGTTAGACGTACTGAGTGCTGTGTTAAAGTTTGTCCGTCTATTTTATTGGGACCCTGTATATTTGCAGGCATTTTATGACGAGATATATAATGTATGAGACCTGCCATATGCTTACTTGAGCCGAGATACAACATAAGTCGAAAGTTTGATTGATTATTATAGATTTTTTTCTAAAACTGTTCACCGTTAATTTTCTTTAAAGTGGTAAGATGTGTTATATATATCATACCAGCACAGTACAGTAACACTAATAAAAACATTTATACAAAAAAAAAAAAACTACCGACTTCCAAAAAAGACTACAAAGTGAAAAATAACTTTAATTTTCGGAAATCGGTGTCGTGGGGTTCACAGTTCACCGACTTGCGAAATTTAAGTTATTTTTCACTTTGTGAATGACGATGTTGATGGGACCAATCTGAAAGTATATCCTTTCAAATAAAAAAATATTAGGCAAATCGGCTTTTAAATAACTGAGATTTGAGGTAAAAAACATTTAAAAAAAAAACAACCGAAATGAGAACCTCCTCCTTTTTTTAAAGTCGGTTAAAAAGACAGGCACCTAAAACGTATAGACAAGGATGACTAAACTCGTGATAATAAAATCAATAAACAACCACCCACAAGTGCCGATCCCGTGGGAATATTTGAATAAAAAGTAGCCTAGCCTATATGTTAATCCAGGGTGTCAGCTACCTCCATACAAAATTTTATCAAAATTGGTCCAGCCGTTTGAGCGTGAAGAAGTAACAAACATATAAACACACACACACTCACAAGCTTTCGTCTTTATAATATTAGTGTGAAGTGTGATTGACGTTCGAAAAATGCTGATTCAGCCTATTCTTTAGCCCTGATTCCAATTTGAATATTATTTTTATTTTGATTTAATATCTACACTAATCTACACTTTAATATTATAAAGAGGAAAGATTTGTGTTTTTGTGTGTATGTTTGTAATGAATAAACTCAAAAACTACTGTGCCGATTTAAAAAATGCTTTCACCATTATTTATTTATTTTATTTTAGGAAAGCTTATGAGCTGGACTCCTTCAACAAGAACTGGTCCTTAACAGCTTTGAACAGAGAGAAGTGGAAAGAGAGTAGGGAGGCCTTTGCCCTGCAGTGGGACATCACAGGCTAATAATAATAATAGGAAAGCTTACAGACTAATAACATTATAGTAACAAAAATATATAACTAAATTGCTAATGACAAGACTCATTAGAAAGCTACATTCACCCTGAGTAACATAGGCTATATTTATTGCTAGAAAAGATTAGGGATCCTTACTAAAACTTTAGTAACGTAACCCAAGGCACAGTATAAAGATCATACAGTATTGTAACTCGGCCGTAACCTTGAAATAAATGCCTACAGCCGCGCGGTACGTAAACATGCGATAGGGCTGCCCGCCTCCAGCATTTTAATTACATTTGCCTACTGCGTGTTTCCATTTAGTTTTGTTATTGTATTTTACTGTGTGTACATAAATATTAATAATAAAAACCACGTCTTTACTTTGAATTATACAAACTAAAAAACAAAACACACATGCCCCGAGGTTTTAACACAAGCGTACCTACCATATAATGATTCATGAACCGCCTATAACTACCTACATATTTCACTCGTGTCTATCACTTTCCTTTACTCTATTCACTTTATTTATTAATCCAGACATCTTTTTTTTCGGGAGATAAAAGGAAATACTTATCTATTAAAAAGACACACATTATGTACCTACCTACTAGTAAGTAAAATTATTTTATAGTCTTACCTTTCAGAGTTTCCAGGTAATTTAAAAAAAAATATCTCTGGATGCGTTATTGACGAATTCATGCAACCAAAAACAGCACAATATAGCCTACTCGTCATATTAAATATGTACTTCAATTTATTTTTAGTGAAAAAATCGCGCGGATTGTTAAGAAAAACAACACACAGTCCGTTCGTCACTGCGGCACAGTCACGACTGTCTGCATCCCGAGCGCACTCCGAGGTCGAGGCGCGTAGGTATAGCTCGCGTTTCGTCCGTTTCTATGAAGTCGAAATACTGTATATCTTTATACTGTGCCCAAGGTGTAAAAAAAATGTCATAAAACATCTTTCGTCGCATGCGCTGCGGAAACTATTGATGATAGAACAAAAGTATGTTCTACAATATTAAAGAACATATCAATAACTACAAAACCCCTAACCACTTTTTACATTTTAAAAGTTGATAGAAATACCGACCAAAATTAGACTATGTTAGTCATACTTCTGTTTAAATCCTTATCCAAATAAATCATATTGTTTTCAAGACTGTCTCAATTCATGTATATTAATTTTTGAATTGTTCAAATTGGCTATATAATTCGTAATATCTATTGAATGGACAATAGATATAACTAATTTAATAAGTCATAGAAATAGAAAAAATAAACACATCTATGAAATAGGTCCCTACGCAGCGGACGATCCACATATTGATTATGCTCATCAGAACAGCATCAAAAAATATAAATAAAAGGTAAAAATATTTAAATAAAAAATCATGTCCACCCGTGCGAAGCCGGGACGGGCCGCTAGTCTATTTGTAATGATGTACAGTCACGGCCAGAAGTCCACTTACACCGCAATGATCATTATCGCCTGCGCTATACGGGCTGCGGCGCCTATACACACATACGCATTTTTATCCGTGTGAGTGATGTTCCAACGCTAACAAACTAACATGTCGTGTAGCATCGCGCATTCGCGCTACGAGTAGTCGTAGATGTGGTCAATGCCAGACAAGGATGACAATATCAGTAACTTGTTTCTTTATCGCAGTCTGATTATTTTTTTCATAGTAATGCAAAATTTCAACAAGTGAATATAAGTTAACATTAGCTAGATCGGTAACGAGGCTGCACTCGCTAATGTGAACGGGATAGGTGTAGGTTCGAATCCTAGTTGGGCCAGTTTTTTTTTATGTTTTATATAATTATTATTATTTGTATGTTTTAGTAATTTATTTTAGTAAATTACTTTGAACAAATAGATATTACAATAAAGGTAATTTATTATTATAATATGATAATAAATGAAACAAATTTTGATATGGTAACATTGTAATATTTTTTATACAAAAGAAATCCTTTACACTTATTTATGTTATTATAGGGCCACAATATTTGCCTTGGCTTCAATACTAATATTAGCCTGCATATTGAATTGAGAAGAATACTAAAATAGCAACAACAAGATAACACAAACGCTCGTAACAGAACTATGTTCACCAACCAACAATAGCGAATAGTGGCATAATTTAGGTAAACTAGTAAAGTAGTTAAAATATGAGGGTAGATTTACAAAGTGAACTTATCACTTTGTTTTAAATCTACCCTCATATTTTAATAACGACGCTAAGATTATAATTGTAAAACGAAAGAATATTCGTTTAGTTGTGGAATATTTAAAATATTTGTTAGCAACTCGGCATTTTTATTCACATGATTGTAATACTTAAAAAATAATTTTCATGTTTGATGTGAGACTCGAACCCGAACGTTCGCCATGCGAGGCACAATGCTAACTACTTTGGCCACCGTAACGCTCACTTAGCATATTGAAATTTGTAATAACAATCATAAGCGGCCAACAAGTTGCCAATGTGTAGTGTTGTCAAACGTTCTTATAGAAGAAGGTCATAAGTACAACTAATATACTTATGCCATAGTTTTGTGAGATTGCTAGTCGACTTCTGACTGTTATAGTACATCAAACTCCGCCAATTATCCGTTATCTTAGCTCACTATACCGCACTGCAGCCCACTTTTGATCTCCAACTGTCAGAGATTAATTTATAAATTAATTATGGCTCGCTAATTTCTTAAGTAGTCTCTGGTTTAATAAGACTTGCATTTGGCATCGCGCCAACGCTTCGGTTGTCGATGATCTAACTGAAGATGGTATTATTTTTGTCCATAGTTAGTTGTGTGACGTCATACGAATGGTCAACAATGCACCGTGGCACCAGACTCCATGTAATTTTACATTACAGATTGTCTGACACAATGTATTTTGTCTTGACAATCAGATAATGAGAGTGAGGGAAGAGAGAGAGCACCTGTGCGTGCGCACACACCTGCACTATAATATCTCCCGCGCCGATGGCTAGTCTCCGCTTGGGATTGGTCGCCATGGCGGAAACACGGCCTGGAGGACTTTTTTTTTTTAATTTTACTTGGACTTCCAAGTCATTCACCTCTCAAAATTGAAAATTCATTTATCATTCCCCTATTACCAGTCTTATTAAGGGGTAACTGTGTTGTGGAGGTCAGATAGGCAGTCGTTCCAGGTAAAATACTGGTATTCAGCTGCATCTGGTTTGACTGAAATCAGACCCGAACATGGGGAAAAGGTTAGGTAGATTATGAATGCACTGTAGCCTAAATAAAAACAAATGAATGAAAAGATTTTTGTGAAGGAGCTCTTTGTGAATATAAAAAAACCTATTAAAAATCAATGGTTTTGTTATTTCGTTTAACAAATCACAAAACTTTATTCTAAAAGCATAGCACACTGCCTATAATGTTCCCACTGCTGGGACCCAGGCTTCCTGTCGGTGAGAGGAAGTAGGTCGTAATCCACCACGCGGGCCCTGTGCGGGTTGGTGCATCATGAAAGCATATTACAGCATTTGCAGTCGGCCAGTTAGCATTTTGTGCTAATAAAGGAAATTGGCAGCAGATTTACAGATCATAGACTTTTCGGTTGTAAGTCTTTCAATCAGTCTAGACTATGCGCTTACGTAGTTATATCGATAATCTAGATATAGGGCATCTAGATTATCGATATAACTAACTACGTAAGCGCATACGCAAGTCTTGTTTACTATAACGTTCAGTTGAGTTAGGTCGCTCGCTGCGAGGCAAGGTTTTAAGACATAATCTGTTTCAGTTTTTACGTCGTGTTGTTTAAAGTTTAGTGAAGTAGTTTAGTGTCAAATATGAAGTATATTTAGTGCGGATTTTTTGTGGTTAGCAAAATTGTTACTAACTTTCTTTTTATTATTATGGTTTTAAGAGTAAATGATTGATAGTATAGTGTTTATTAAATGATGTTTTGAGATTTAATTTGTGTATTAGTGTTGTGGTTATATTTTGTGAAATTTTGGAGATTCTACTTGTGTTAACTGGAGTGTCATACTCAAGCGTATAACATGGATAAGTTGAAGTTAGTGTTATTTGTTCATTTTGATATCGTGTTGCCATTTGCCCCCTTATTTATACTTCCAATGTAGCACTCATTAGATTCATTGATTTTAATGTGAGAATATGACATTTACTAATAAATTACTATGAATATAATTATGATCAAATCCCCGTAAATATTATCATGACTATAATTTCTATTTCATAACTATGGTACTTATGAGGTCAATTTTGATTCGAAATCGACACACCACCATCACCTGCCTAGCCTTTTCCCAACTATGTTGGGGTCGGCTTCCAATCTAACCGGATGCAGCTGAATGCCAGTATTTTACATGGAGCGACTGCCTATCTGACCTCCACAACCCAGTTTCTAGGTAATACGATGCCCGTTGGTAAGACTAGTTGTCAGACTTTCGGGCTTCTGGAACCGTAACGACTGTCAAAGATCCACGAATGACAGCCGGTACCAACGGCTTAACGTGCTTTCCGAGGCACGGAGAGGTCTCGGTATGTAGATGGTCACCCATCCACAGATCAACCTGTGCGGCTGTTATTATTTAGCCACGGGCCCCTCGAAATCGATGATTCGAAATCGGCATGGAGATAGAAATCGGTGGGCTGGTTAAATTGCAAGCTGACTTTTAACATTGGGAAGTAACAAATAAATTGTATAAAAATCGGAAATTTTCACCGATAAATTGTACATACTCACGCTTTCTCCATACGATGTGGAGTTTCTTGCCCATTCTTCTCCATACGAAAACTACCTTTTGGAATGGGCGACTAGAATCAATTCTATTTAGTTGTAATTTTTGACGTTCTAAAGTGCCTTTAATGTGCCTGTTTGAAATAAATTATTTGACTTTGACTACATAGTGTTAGGCAAAAAATTGCTCATTTGGCGAAAACGTTCTTACATCTGGACACCGCCAATATTAAATTAATCTAGTAGGCAATAAAACACAGAAAAATTCTCAGTAAATAAACCCCAGAGTTACTGTGAATGTCGCGTGACTGGCGACCACGTTACCGTACAGACATGATCGTAAACTTTATTTTAACAGTTCTAACGTTGCTCGCGTTTGAAGTCGCAGCACCTCAAGGTTAGGCCGGCATGGGATTATATTTATCTAGAAATAGGGATGTTGGTACTAGCACTAGGATATTAGAAAGAAGAAGAAAGCAAATTAAATAAGATTATTTGCGGCAAACATGACGCAATACCGTACCGTTCAGACGTTTTAGCGTGAGAGCGTAACAAACAATCAAACTTACTTTCGCATTTATAATATTACTAGCAGCGCCACGCGGTTTCGCCCGTATAAATGTCGATCCCGTGGGAATATCGGGATAAAAAGTAGCCTATATGTTAATCCAGGGTGTCAGCTACATTCATACAAAATTTTATCAAAATTGGTTCAGCCGTTTGAGCGTGAAGAAGTAACAAACCAATAAAACAAAAAACACACAGTCACATCGCCGGTTATGTTTAAGTCCCATGTAATAGGGGGCGAGCCTATTGCCATCAACCGGGCATAAATCCAGACTCCTGGCTGCTACTGAGAAATTCCAGATGGAAATTATTGAAAAAAAATCTTAACTCCAAACTAGGAATTTATTATCTGTTGTGCGTATGATTACAACATGATAATAGACACCACAACTAATTGTTTACAAGACAAACTTGTACAGTCAACAGCAAAAGTAGATGATCAAAATCAGAAATTCTATACTAATTAACGGAGTTCGCGTTAGAACTGTGTGGCGTCGAAGTGATTCAAAAGTATGTGATTGTAAATTATACCAAACATTTACTACTAGTACAGCTGCCATATATTCGTGATCAGTTTTGATTCCTATTGAATTTCTGATTTTGATCATCTACTTTTGCTGTTGACTGTACAGATGCCAGCACATCAAGCTACCCGAATCTGTCAAATTTTACCAAACAATTTTGAACCTTATATTTTAGCAATAAAGTTGAAAATATATTAAAGAAATTTGACAGATTGTAGTAGTTTGATGTGCTGGCGTCTGTACGTCAACAATGCTTGGCATCCCTGACCATTCCATGTAGTAAATTAGCGAGAAGTTCGCGCGCGGTATATAGGTCATGTCCAACGATCTGCGTCTGTTTATTTGCTTGTGACTGACTTTCATCTGGGAAAGTTACTAAAATATTCGTATTCTAACGACTCGATATCCGTCTACTAAGAGAGGTGATAACTATTGCATTTTCCATATCCATACTTCCATACTTAATATTATAAATTCGAAAGTAACTCTGTCTGTATAGACAGACAGAGTTACTTTCGGTCTTTCAGTGGTTTAGGCAACATACAGATAGCTGTATGTTACCTTTTCACGCCTAAACCACTGAACGGATTTCGATAAAATTTGGCAGAGAGATAGATTGCATCCTGGGGAAGGACATAGGATAGTTTTTATCCCGATATTCCCACGGGATCAACACTTATACGGATGAAACCGCGGGGCGCTGCTAGTAATATTATAAATGCGAAAGTAAGTTTGCTTGTTTGTTACGCTCTCACGCTAAAACGTCTAAACGGATTTGGATTAAAGTTGGCACATGGGTAGACCATGACCTGGAGAAGGACATAGGCTTCTTTTCATCCTGGATCGCAGACGAAGTCGCGGGCAACAGCTAATAATTAAAATAAATCACAGTTGCTGATTTGCCTGAACTAAGTTGAATCTGTGTTTCGAGCTAGAGAGTGCATAAATACCATAATATAAATAATTTACTTATTAATTTATTACATATAAATTAATAAGTAAATTAAAAGTTAGGTAAATAAAAGTAAAATAGCATGTTAGAAGTTCTATGAGCGATCATTGGGAGACCGGATTTCTATAGTGAGTTAACTGCTGACAAAACTTATGTTAAATGTTAATCGTAGTATTGAGAAAAAAACAGTGGCACACCGGGAGTGCTGACAGAAGTGAAAACTTGAATTACTTATAAACAAAACACGCGCAGTGTCGCTTACGGTAACAGTGGTGCGAGTTCAATGGATTTTCCCATTTCAAAAAATGTCCAACGCGTCTAAAGATGTTTTCACTTCAAAAAAAACATTCAAAAAGAAAACAATCCAAGGCAGTCCTGACGACACCGGTTCACAAATATGACATGTGGTTTTATGAAACCGCGTTCTCTTTTATAATAATACCAGCCTCTAACTGTCCCACTGTTGGGCAAAGCCCTCTTCTCATGCAGAGAAGGTACGATCACCACGCTTTTGCAAAACGGGTTGGCAATCTTCTCTATAACGCGCATGTTCTCTCACTCGCCTCATGTCACCATTTGGTTCCTAAAAAATCTTACTGCGCAGCCTTCTGCGCAAAGTTCAGGCCCGCCAAGAGACGTCGGTCGTATTGTACTTCAAGTGACCTCTTATTATCTCCTCCCCTCTTTAAAATAACTGAACATGATCAATTTTTTTTGTTACAGAATGTCACTCATCGGAACGTACGATGAGACGGATTCGTTCGTGGACTACCAGACCAGGATGGTCGGCGCTGCCAAGGAGATCTCCAGGCTTGCTACCGACATGGTAACATTATTATTATTTTATGAAATTGTCTCACCACCTTGTATTGAATAAGTTCTACAAAGTACTGTTTATGAGATGTTTGGTGATGTAATGAAAGAGAGGATGATTCCTTTACTCTTAATTAACGTAGTATGCGATGATCGTAAGAACGTGCGAACATACTTTCTTCATTTGCAATATGTTTTTAACCTAAAACAAAGAAGTGCTGCAAAAGTTAGGTTTTCAAGCAAAACATCTCCAGTCCTTGGTGGATGCTGTGCTTGTTTTGACTGCATCATATTGATTGAAGAAGAATTAGCGATTCTCAATATAATGTAAAACATCTGTTATTTACCTCCTATAAATATCGCTTTCTACGAGGGGGCCCGTGGCTAAATAATAACAGCCGCACAGGTCGATCGATCAGGTTAAGCTACGCTTGCCGCGATTGGTCTGTGGATGGGTGACTATCTTTACAAACCGAGACCACTCCGTGCCTAGGATTCGTGGATCTTTGGCAGTCGTTACGGGTAGTCAGAAGCCCGAAAATCTGACAACCAGTCTTACCACCAAGGGGTATCGTATTATCCGGGTTGTGGAGGTCGGATAGGCAGTCGCTCCATGTAAAATACTGGTAATCAGCTGCATCCGGTTAGACTGAAAGCCGACCCCAACATAGTTTGGAAAAAGCTAGGCAGAGGATGACATACCGCTTTCTAAAATTTAAAAAAATAATTACTTTTCTTTACAAATTCACACACAACATAGTCGATAGGTACCTACAATGTTTAATTAGTATGTGTAATTATAACTTTTTATATCACAGACTGCGAAGTCAGCTACAGACGCTAGCCGCCTGGTGCAGCTCGGTAACGAGATGTGTCAGAAATACGAACAGCTTGCACAGGACAGTGTCGGTGCCTCCGCCACCACTCCCAACGGAGATGTCGCTAACAGGTTGGTGTTTATAGTTAACAACAAAATTAATGCATAAACGAATACAGGCAGGAAATAAAAGACGTACAGTGGAGGAAGAGAGTCTTAAATACTAATAAAAAGCAATCTGTGAAAACGTGTCTGTTTAGGTTTCCGTACCCAAAGGGTAAAAACGGGACCCTATTACTAAGACTCCACTGTCTGTCTGTCACCAGGCTGTACCTCATGAACCGTGATAGCTAGACAGTTAAAATTTTCACAGATGATGTATTTCTGTTGCCGCTATAACAACAGATACTAAAAACAGAATAAAATAAATATTTAAGGGGGGCTCCCATACAACAAACGTATTTTTTCGGCGTTTTTGCTTTGTGGTACGGAACCCTTCGTGTGCGAGTCCGACTCGCAATTGGCCAGTTTTTTTTATATTAAGACTAGCAGCCCGCCCCAGATTCGCACGGGTGCAATTTTTCCTAATTTCCTTAATTTTGTTTCATACAAATCTTGTCCTGGCAATACCGAACACAGCAAAAAAAGAATTATCCAATTAGGTGCAATCATTCGGAAGTTATGCGCGTACAGACATTTCAGCGACTTCGTTTTATACTATGTAAGGATATATGAAAACTAGCTCAAACGGAAATCAAATCGAGACAAATATGAAGAAATAAATCCTTTATTTATACAATTGATCGATGTGGCGTCGCCTGGGGGAGACCTATATCCAACAGTCTCGGCCGAATAATGATAAAGCAAGATTATTATTATATAAGAACAGTGGTGGCCCAGTGGTCACGGACACGACTTACGAGTTGTAGGTCGTAGGTTCGAACCCAGACAGGCGCTTTACTTTGTGTAAGTTATTTCATCACCACTGCTCTCAAAACGGTGAAGGAAAACATCGTGAGGAAACCGGCATGTCCTAGAACCAAAAATTCGAAGACATGTGACATCCACCAACCCGCACTGGGCCCGCGTGGTGGATTACGGCCCACTCCCTCTCATTGAGAGGAGGCCTGTGTCCCAGCAGTGGGAACATTATAGGCTGTTGATGAAGATTATTATTACTATCGCCTAATTTACATCTTTTCTACAGGATCCGTGTAGCAGTAGTTGAGCTGGGCGAAGGAGTGGCGGAACTAATAAAGGCGGGAGGACACTGTCGCCTGTCCGCCATCCCCACCAACCAGCGCGCCGTCGCAGACGCCGCCAAGATTGTCAACGAGAAGGTAATGTATAGCATAATAGAACTTAAAGCTTCGATGAGCAAAATTGATCAAACACACAACGTGGCCACGGCGCCACGCAAAAGTGTAGGCATTTATCGCTGTAGGTACGAGGGAAGGAGGCCTGACCAAACTGCCTTGCTAAACATTCGCGCTATTGAAGTAGTGTTTATTACACCATATAAATTGAAATGTTACCCATATGACTGTCCCGCAGGTGATCGCAGTGCTGTCGGCGCTACAAGCTGGCTCGCGCGGCACGCAGGCGTGCATCGACGCCGCCGCCACCATCGCCGCCATCATCGGCGACCTCGACACCACCATACTGTTCGCGAGCGCTGGTGAGGAACACTTACAATGTCATCGTCGTCCTGCGCTTATCCCAATTTATTAGTGATCTGCGCAACATGTCGTCTTTCTTGGTTAGATGTCTATTCATAGTTGTAGCGGTATCTACAACGCCACCCACATGCGAACAACGCGTCATACTGACGTCACGCAAAATCCTGCATCGCGCAAGCAGTTTACCGCGCAACTAGCATAGATGCAACGGCCCGACATGAATCACCGGGCAGTTGCCCGCCAGACACAACACCCGTCTGGTCGGAGGATCCTCCCTTTTCTATAGAGTATGAGTGAACTTTACACCCTGTTCCTCATACCTCTATAATAGTCATCTCAGTACGACATATCATGACAGGTTATATGACAAGAAAGGGGTTTCAAAAGCCTTCCACAGTAATTCAAAGTGTCATTTTTACCGTTTTATTTCAGTCCATTCCATTTTATTTTTAATAGCATTTAACAAGAACAATTTTACGATTCCATAGATCTAACCTCTCAAAATCGCAACAAAAAGACAGTTTCACCAATCTTTTGTCTCATTCCCCAGGAACCCTGCACTCCGAGAAAGAAACAGACACATTCTCTGACCATCGCGAGAATATCCTCAAAACAGCTAAGACCCTGGTGGAAGACACCAAGACCTTGGTGGGCGGAGCGGCCGGCACACAGGAACAACTGGCCACCGCTGCCCAGAGTGCTGTTAGCACTATTGGTAAGTTAGCAACACCAAAACCTCTGCCTATCTTTTTCAGGACTACATGGTAATGGTCAGACGGGCTGGTGTCCGCAGCTCCACGTCAAAATTCAAATCAAGGAATACATTATTTTAGTGATATATCGAATAAATAATACCATTGTAGCTGTATTTACAACGCCACAGGCGAATACTGTAACTGCGAATACTGACGTCACGCAAAATCCTACATCTCGCAAGCAGAGTTTACCGCGCAACTAGCATAATTATATACAATGGCCCGACATGAATCATCGCCCATATATTCCTGGCAACTGCCTGATGATCGGAGACACCCGTCTGGTCGGAGGATCCTCCCTTTTCTATGGAGGATGAGTGAATTTTACACCCTGTTCCCCATACCTCTATACCATTAACTACATTACGTTTGAATTTTGGTTTTCAAATATGTAAACAACTTGTAAGGCATTAAGTCCTTCCTTAGCCCTTTATGTTCCGGGCCAGCGGTAACCCTTTCGGACAATCCCGCTGACCCGGCAGGCTTCGGCCCTATGGGGCCCTTCCTCGATGCTGACACTTTGTACATTTATTTTTACTTGTGCATAAAGTTTTGCGACTGCGACGTGAGATTGCGTCTAGATTGGAATAGCTCTTCTGTAATGACATTTTGACACTTTAAATGCCACAATACAATTACAAACAACAATCTATGTGACTCGCGTGGATATGCGTTCCAGCCACTTGAAATAGATTCTTCTGCTTCCTCGTGAGTAAAGTTGTGTCTCCCCCCAGTCCAGCTGTGCGAGGTGGTGAAGCTGGGCGCCATGTCGCTGGGCTCGGGCAGCCCGGAGCCGCAGGTGCTGCTGCTGCACGCGGCGCGGGACGTGGGCGCGGCGCTGCGGGACCTGGCCGCCGCCACCACGGCCGCCAGCGGGAAGCACGTGGCGCATCCCGACATGCACCGCCTCAAGCACGCCGCTAAGGTAGGCGGATTGTGTAGCAGCCCGGGTCATCATAATCACAGCGGATATTCCTGGCAATTATTAAAATATTAATATTTAAAAAATATACAGGGTTATTGGTAAAACATTAACAACCTCTTAAGAAGTCATTGTACTCATCATTATGAACAACTGTTACTATGGGTCCAAAACTGAAATCGCAAAAAAAAATCTCCTGTTCCCTACATTTTGACGAGCTAAACGAACATAAATGCAGGGAACAGCTTATTATTATTATTATTTTTTGTTTATAATTATGTTAAAGTACACGCTTATTATATTTCAATTAATTCAATATTTTAATTTTTGCCAGAATAATGTCTGACAGCAGTTTTACTTTTAAATTTTATTGTTGTTATTATTGTAAATAGAAACGACTCTCCATGTTTTTTGCAGTTAATCGTCGCTTAAGTAGTACTAGTAGACTTGTAAATTAAGTTTTCTTTTTGGTCTAATTTGGCAAATTATCAAACGAAAAACTAAATTTTTAATTAATATCAAGGGAAACAGGCAAAATTCTTTTAAAGACTTGACCATCTGTTTTTTAACATTTTTCTTTGTATTTAACATTATTTTTGGCAACGCGCAAAATTTAGTCGTTCAAATGACATGCACTGTTTCAAAAATCTATTGCGTCACTTGTGAAGACTTGTTTTAAGTAAATTAAAAGCGTTTTCTTTATTACTCTTATCCTTTTATTTGCTTCTCGATTCATTTTAGTCCAAAAAACTAAAGTAAGATTAGAAAGTATTGTACAAGTGCTGCAATATTTTTTTGGTGCAATGTGATACCTAAAAACCGTTAAAAACATCTATAAATAAAATAAAGGAACATTTCCATTCCATGACATTTGTGTTGTTGTCTATGGTAACGCGGCAATATACCCTCCACCTGGCTATATTGCCGCCACTCGGTTTACCGCCACATTGTGTTCGTCTGTCAATATTGGACTGAGCTGGTATTTTCTTTAGCGGCTGTCGGATGCCACTCGTCGTTGGAGCCTCCCCCTCAAAACCAGCACCATTCCCCGCCCCAACAGGCGCTCCGCCCTCTTGCGAAGCGAGTATAACTCGGCTGACTCCGAAACCGACTTATTCCAATCAGACCAAGAAGATGAACTGGTCAAACTCCTCGACTACTCAAGCCAAGACGATGACGTCTCCCCGAGTATCTTCCATGATAATTGCGAAGAGGTTATCACGTATATTGAGAATTTGATGACTATACCGCCTGTTAGGAGCCATAAGAATGATGATTTAAATGAAAGGTACAATCTGGCTGCTACCAATAGCTTGCTGGATATGGATTGGAGGGTACTTAAATACGGTGAGAACATTCTCTTAGGAGAGGTCAAAAAACTAGCAGATCTTGTACAAGATATTGGCGATAGAGTCGAAAATAAACGTAAAATAGACAAGATACAAAGATTGAAAGCTAACAATGATTTGGATACGGAAATGAAACGATTATCAGCTGTCATTGAGAACATTGACACTGAAATAGAGATAAACGTCAAAACTGAAGTCAAAATCGAAACTGTGCCTCAGAAAAAGCCAAAGTTAGAAGATGTTAAATTAAAAAGTCCTGTTTTTACACTCAAAAAAGTCAGACCAGTAAGCTTGGATATTCAGACCACATCTCCTGAAGCGACAGAGGCTATCAAACAAATGCTTAGCCCAGAAGAGAGGCAGAAAGAGGAAACCATAGAAATTGTCGTCAAACCCGAGGTAAAGACAAAAGACGTTTCAGACGTCAACACAATGACGAGAAAAGTGAGAATGGAATTCTGGAATATGTTCAAGGATGACACAGAATGGTGGAAAGCTCTAGCCAAGAGAAATCTGGACAAAATGGATGAAACTAGACGAGAGTTGGAGCGATTCAGCGGACATGAACTAGTTCTCGGCGAGTTTCAAGCTCAACTCGATAGATTTGAGAACGAGAAACATACTCTACAGAATTTCATCGAAGAAGTCGACAAGTCCAAAGCTGATAACCAGGACTTGGAATATAACAAAAAATACGAAGATATGGTTTTAAAACTCATCGAATTCGCTAAAAAGGACTTTATCTATAAAGGATTTGATCCTCTTATCGAACAGCTAAAAGCTCTGTCGAACATTAAAATCGATCGCAGAAAAAAAGTCGACGTCCAAGAAATACTGAACATCTACTCTCAAATTGATACAAGCAAATATACTTACGAGGAACTGTGCCTACTCGAAAGATATTACAAAGAAATTATCAGAAAATACAAAAAAGAATCCAGGGATAAAGAAAATATAATCCCCGAAAATCGTCAAGATATTAACAGAAAAGTTACTACAACAAATGTGTACTCAACGAACAGTTTACACCGGAATATCAACCACCATATAACCTACAATACGGATACAATAAAATCAACAAGACCTAACCCGGAAAACTCGCAAAATACCCCCGAAATTTTAGACCTCACTCGCACCTACCCTCTGCAATACTACGCAAACAATTGGTGGACAATTTACGAAGACGTACTCAAAAGTCGCGAGCAACAATTCGGCTCTATCGACAACTGGTGGAATGTTTACGAAAGAATACTTGATAAAACTGAAAGTTATGAAGATATAGAGAGGATTCGCTCTCTGATGCGTAGTCAGTCCCGATCGAGACCGAATTCAAGAATGGAAGAACAACTTCGGATGTTAAACGAGATCAGGAATGATCGGTTTAAGGAGACTGAGGCTGTGACGAGGAACGACGATGAATCGGTCAGATATTATTGAATTTGATCGCTACTGCGCACGCCGTGCATGGTGTGGAGGCTTCTCATTGGTTCTCAAGTCATTGTCGTGTGGCGGTCGGTTTTGCACTGTGATCTTATTTTGCACGCTGTTGTAAAGCTTTTTATATTGTTTTTTTTTTGGGTTGGTATAGGGTTTTTAAGACATGTCATCATTAAAAATACCATCACCGAAGAAATCTTATCATAAATGATGAAGTAAGCTCTTTTTACAGCTTACACAGCTCTTTTCACATTATCTCTTTTTTTTCACAATAGTCGCTTCATACTATTTAAAACTCTATTGTCAAAACAAAAAATATTCTGACAATAAATACCTCTCATTTACAATCTAAATTTTAAATCATAATCTAATTCATTATTGGTGCCGATTCCCTTGTTCACAAACTAAACTAAATTTAAGTTCAGTGCATCTTTTTCTTTCATTACAAATAAACTGATTGATTGATTGATTAAGAAAAGGACAGAAGACAAATATTAATTTAGTCCTGTTAAATTAAGATACTCTATAGACAAGTTTAGACGTGATTAAAAATTTACTACTAAAAATACGTTTATTTACGTCAGGCGCTGACTAATTTGACAGGACTAAACTAAGATTTATCTTTTGTCCTTTTCATAATGAAATTTAAAGAAAAAGATGCACTGAACTTAAATTTAGTTTAGTTTGTGAACAAGGGAATCGGCGCCACTGTTTGAATACATTGGTAAATTTAAAAAGGTGTTTTAATTACACCCCATTTTCACATATTTATGCAAAATAGATGATTTGGTCCGAAGTATCCACCCCGCCCCGCTCTCTGTACGCGTAGTGAACTACAGTCCTCTTTGTCCCACAGAAAAGAGGTCTGAGTGGGAACATTATATGCTAATTATGTTATAGGAAAGTAAATGCTGCAAAAACCGGTCGCCGCACAAACTAACTCGCTTCCGTCATTCTCATCGTCACACTTGTTCGAAATGTGTTTAGTTTTTATGTCTCAGTGTGGCATGACCCTGACCAGTGTCCTAGCTTGTACATCTATTTGTTTCAGAACTCCATGTTGACAATATATGTCTGTGTAACTGCATCCGGTTAGACTGCAAGCCGACCCCAACATAGATGGGAAAAGGCTAGGCAGATGATGTCTGTGTATCTTTTTCCTAGCATTGAATTTTGAAGTGTGTTAGATACAACTGCAATTCGTAGCCTCTTAAGAAATTGAAATATCCTTAGAGACGAAGAATATAGGCCTTTACCCAGCAGTGGGAAAATACAGGCCTAGAATGAATATATTAGTACTTAAATATATTATTTACTTCAATAAGATACTAAAAGATATTTTAAGGGTTTTTTTTTCTGAGGTCGTTTTCGAAGAAGTCGTCTCCTAAACACATTTCCCATAGGAATCATGTCATGGTAGCCATCAACTCATGGTGTCCGGTTCAAGAGGACGCCTGCTTGTCATCTGTCTATAACACAAACCACAAGCTTTCATATCAGCTGCCATACGGTCCAATATTGACAAGCAAATATCTATGAAAAGGCTGGGATCAGGGCGTAAAATACTCCGCTCAAAATAAGCCGAAATTTTTTCAAGACTGATTTCTTGCGACGTAGTTTCGGTACTTAACTCATTTTCGGCGGCGTAATTTTGGTTGCCCATTTTGAGTGGCGTAAATTACACTGCGTTACGCTTTTCTGGTCCTACCCTTATATAAATTATGTATGTATTTTTTTAAAGATTATTTTCTAATATATTTATGGTGTTTTTTTGAAAGCTTATGGGTTACAGCTATAGCATGGCGCTTATGTCGTTTAGCTAACGGGTTTTCTCATTTTTTTTTAATATTTCGTATTAAAAAATCCTAATTTCTAGTTGGCAACCCAAAGCTTTAAATTCATGTTTTTAGTTTAATTTTATTAAAACATTGTTGTTGTTTAATAATTTATTATGATACATGATAATTCAGTTGGGATGTTTTGGTGTTTTTCTGATCATTCTTTTAAGAACAGTCATATTTACGAAGCAAAAGGAGTATGTAAGAAACGTATCAGCCGGTCGATTCTGTAAAAATAGTAGTAGAGTTTGTTTTTGCTAGGAATTGACACTATTGACAGCTCACTCCACGGTCACTTCACCTAAGTTTTCACGGTGAGATTTTTACAGAATTGCACACCTGGTAGCGTTTTGTAGTTTCCGTCTACCCACAGGGGAAGAATGCTTGAGTTTAGGTATATTTTACTTACAAAAAGCATTCAATTAGGGTTTTTATCGTAACTACACCAGTTTGTAAGCCGAAAAATCGAACTGAAATTCATTAGGTAATTCATTTAGGAGCTCACAAATCGTATCTATGTATCTATTTAAAAAAAAACTGACACCCGTGCCACAAGACAAAAACTTCACAAATGACGTGTGTTTTTTTCTGTTTTTAGTATTTGTTGTTATAGCGGCAACAGAAATACATCATCTGTGAAGTTTTCAACTGTCTAGGTATCACGGTTCATGAGATACAGCCTGGTGACAGACAGACAGAAAGTGGAGTCTTAGTAATAGGGTCCCGTTTTTACCCTTTGGGTTTGATGAAAACTTCAATTTATATTGCTAGTCTGCTCTGTCTTACCTCCCGATATCTGTACATGAGATATTTCAGCTTTTTCAGAACACTTCCACACTACTTGTCACTTTGAAATCAATTTAATTCATATATGATTAAAGTTGATAGTTGTCTAACGTGTATTGGCATTTGGAAAGTCGGTTCCAAGTCAAATCATTTATTTCAAATAGGCATATAAAACGTCAACATTTACAAGAAAATAGAATTGATTCTAGTCGCCCCTTCCAAAAGGTAGTTTAGTATGGAGAAGAATGGGCAAGAAACTCCACATCAGAACTTCATTTGTTTTCACGACTGTTCTTATAACATTGATCAGAGAACCACCTATCCCACACAGAGTTCCCTCAGTGACAGTATGTATCCGTTAGGTGATGGTGACCAACGTGACATCCCTGCTGAAGACCGTGAAGGCTGTGGAGGATGAACATACGCGCGGCACGAGGGCGCTGGAGTCTACCATTGAAGCTATCTCGCAGGAGATAGAGGTAAGAATAGAACTTGTTTATATTTTGTGTATTTATTCATCGACTAGCTTATGCCCGCGACTTCGTTCGCGTGAAATTTCACCCTCTTAGGGGTGGAATTTCGAAAAACCCTTTCTTAGAGGATACCTACTCTTCACAAAGAACACACCCTCCGAATTTCATGTTTCTAGGACCAGCGATTTAGGCTCTGCGTTGATATATCAGTCAGTCAGTCAGGACTTTGAATTTTATATATTTAGATTTCATCTTTCAATCAATGGTCTATATAAATAAGCTAGATTTTTACCCGCGGCTTTGCTCCCGTGGTGGACTATCCAAAAGAAATTACATGCATTTTTCGGGAAAAAATATGTAGCCTCTGTCACTCTAAGGCTCAATTTACAACGCCGGCGGAACGGAGTGGAATCGAGTTTTCGTAATAGCAAAATTAACTTTATGTCAATTGTCTAACGTACAAACTAGATACAGTGTTTGTTACTGCGATGTGGATGCGCGACCTGTGCGTATGGGTGTATCTAATTTGTGCGTTACACTATTGACATAAAGTTCATAATGCTTTGTACAAAAAAATGAAATGTGGGTGTATTACAAACCTCTGTCTATTCCATCGTGTAAGATGTAATGTGTCACTAACGTTCTCTCCCCCCCCCCCCAGGTCCTCATGTCGCCCTCGGCCCCCAAGTCGGCCGCCACCCCGGAGGAGCTGATCCGCGTGACGCGACAGATGACGGTGGCGACGGCGCGCGCCGTGTCGGCCGGCAACGCCAACAAGCAGGACCAGCTCACGGCCGCCGCCAACCTGGGCCGCAAGACTGTGGTGGACCTGCTGGTCGTGTGCAAGGTAAGTGACATGTTCCCACTGCTGGGACACAGGCACTGTTTCTGTGAGAGAGTGGGCCGTAAAATCAACACCTGAAACAGGTTCCCAATATGGACCATTCCTTCAAATGTCACATTTGGCAAGCTATTTGTTTCTCCATAAGAAATGTATCGTCCGTACAGGGAGCCGCGCAGTCCGCCGACTCCGCGGAGCTGCAGACGCGCACGCTGCAGGCGGGCCGCGCCGCCGCGCTGGCCTACCGCGCGCTGCTGCAGGGCGTGCTGGCGGGCTGCGGCGGTGACGTCACGGCGCGCCAGCAGCTGCCCGAGCTGTCGCGCCACGTGGCGCACACCACTGCTGATATCATCGCCATTGCTGAGCTACTCAAAGGTAAAGTACTAAAGACTACATCTTCATCATAATTGCAACTGAAAGACGTCTGCTGGGCATAAACCTTCATCGACGAAGGTTCTTATTGTAATTTTAACAGAGCAATTATTATTAATTAGCGAAACTTCTACAGTAAATAACCACACGCCTGTACGCCCTGAATGATTCCCAAAAAAGAGTATTCTGCATATCTACTAGTTTGTAGTCAATAACACTGCAATGCCTCTTCTTATACAGAGAAGAAACGAAACCCATGTTAAAAGCAACTACCTCTTGTTCCCACTAGGTTCTGACTGGGTGGACCCGGACGACCCCACAGTGATAGCAGAGAACGAGCTGCTGGGCGCGGCCGCATCCATCGACGCGGCCGCCAAGAAACTGGAGTCGCTCAGACCTAGGAAGAGCGTTAAAGTGCAGGTCAGTGGGGCGTTGTTGCACCTGTAATGTACAGTCAACTAAAGAGATAAGTATGCAGGATCGCCGGAGTTTAGTAAGAAACGATGGATGTTCTCGAATTAAATTTAATGTTATAAATAGAAAACAAACAGCTCATTTATCAAATTAAATTTCAGTCGACGACATACAGCGGTTTCTTACTAAAATTCAACTATATCCGACGATCCTGCATACTTATCTCTTTTGTTGACTGTACAACAATAAAGTCAGGGAACTTTATTGTTAAGCAGTTTAACTACCAATACTTACTACTTTGGGAGTTATATGTTCGAGCCGTTTGGGGTTGAAACACTAGGGCCATGGGGTCCGAGTGCCCACTTGGTTTTTCGAGATATCGCCAAGCGGTTAGTCGACTCTTCACGTGACCAGAGGGCTGGCCTATTTCTTGGCCAAAGAATTAGCATTGCCATACAACGTGGCAATGCTGCCAGCCTTTTGGGCACTGTTCCTGTTGACAGCGATGCGGACGAATTTTTTGATGCCCTCTGATCATTTTGCTAATTTTTTTTCATATAAATGTACATATTATTATTATTTTAAATAGGTATTAGCATAAATTATGTAAATATTAAATAAACTATAATTTTTATATACTACCAATTGAAACTCCGTATATTCAATACACAAATCTTTGACAATTGTATGCAATGCTATAACTCGGTACATAAACGAAGGGTGTCAATTCGCTTACTAATAGTTTCCCTGACTGTATTTTACCAATTAATTACTAAAATATTTAATTTTGTGCAGGAGGGATATTATTTTTACGTGTAGCCGAGCCATATGTATAATTATACTACGCTATTTTTCTATAGATTAATTTATTCGAATGTCGAGAGAGATAATTTTATGGTACACATAAATAAATTAAACTATTTTAGAGATGTCTAACATCTTTGTCAAATATCCCCCGTACATGATAAGCCCTAATGAATATTCTTGATTTACTTATTGAATATTTCTGTATATGTACAGACGGCAGCACATCAAGCTACCCGAAACTGTCAAATTTTTCCAATCAACTTTGAACCTTATGCTTTGGCGATAAAGTTGAAAATCTGTTAAAGAAATTTGACAGATTGTAGTAGGTTGATGTGCTGGCGTCTGTACTTTTCTTATTAAAAACTATTCTTCATTGAATTTATCTACATCAACAACGTCTACCAAAATGCAGCAAAAATGTTCCACAAAGAAGAATTACTCACAGAGCATCCAGAAGAACATAAAAGAAGGTCATTCTTCTTGAAGGCTACCGCGTGTCGATGAGATATGTTTGATATTCTTGGTTGTATCGTTAGCGTCACCCAGGAATCAAACATATTACACATCGATGCCGGTACTAACTACTGAACTGCGGCGACGGGGGAAGTATGAAGATTATCTTTCAGCAATATTTTATTTCTCTTTTTGTCTGTCTAAAAATCTATTGTCTGTCTTGGTGTCTAGTGTTCGTTATCTATACATTTTTGTATTACGTATGTTTTGTGTTACTGGCTAAACCTGAATGAATATCTGACTAGATTTATTCGTTTAAATTGTATTTTTTTTGTAATAAATTCATGAATCGAAATCTGTCTCGATTTTGGTTAGAAATTGATTGGGAAAACTTAATTCTATTCGTATTAAAATATTCGTTAGTAAAATCTAACTCTTGGAATTTTTACTCATTTTCTCAAAAAATTACAAAATTGGGTTTTGTCTGTAACATTATTGTATGTCTTGTAATGTTTAAATCTATATATTTCAATGTTTGTCTTATGTACAGTCAACAAAGGAGTTAAGTATACAGGAGCGTCGGATATTGTTGAAGATTACTAAGAAACAGATGGATATTTTCGGATAAAATTTTAGTTTATTAATAAAAAACAAACAGCTCATTTATTAAATTAAATTTCAGTCCAGAACATCCATCGGTTTCTTAGTAAACTTCAACTATATCCGACGCTCCTGTATACTTAACTCCTTTGTTGACTGTACATTTATATATACATTCTATCATATGTGCATGTCAGAGTGTTAACTCTAACTAAACGAACGAACGTTTGTACAAAC
Source organism: Oligia fasciuncula (assembly GCA_963082905.1). Taxonomy (NCBI): domain Eukaryota; kingdom Metazoa; phylum Arthropoda; class Insecta; order Lepidoptera; family Noctuidae; genus Oligia; species Oligia fasciuncula. The sequence continues at coordinate 11,209,346 of OY720413.1, read as the reverse complement.
GAAATTTGTCCCTTTATTATTAAACTAGCTGCGCCCCGCGGTTTCACCCGCGTAAATGTCGATCCCGTGAGAATATCGGGATAAAAAGTAGCCTATATGATAATCCAGGCTGTCAGCTACCTCCATACAAAATTTTATCAAAATTGGTCCAGCCGTTTGAGCGTGAAGAAGTAACAAACATATAAACACACACACACACTTTTCGCCTATAAAATATTTGTGTGATAAAGGGACAAATTTCGTTTATATATTTGGCACTGATATATATTGTCTTATTGTGTTTTTTCATATTTCATTCTGTTTATATTATGTACTTGTATGTACCATCATCATATGATTCTCAAACCTTCCCTCCCCTTGTCTGCAGGAGGCGGATGAGAGCCTGAACTTCGATGAAATGATCCTGGAGGCTGCCAAGTCCATCATCACGGCCACGTCAGCGCTTGTGAGGGCTGCGTCAGCCGCACAGAGGGAGCTTATTGATCAGGTTGGTTTATAATAATATTCTGATAAAGTCGTAAAGAGCCTTTTTAAAATTAATTTAAAAACGGGAAAGTAAAGACCTTTTGAAAGTTAATTTTAAAAAAAGCCGTAAATACCTTTTTAAAATTAATTTAAAAACCGGGGGAAGTAAAGACCTTTTGAATTTTTAAAAAGAAAGTCGTAAACACCTTTTTAAAATTAATTAAAAAAAAAAATAGTAAAGACCTTTTTAAAATTAATTTAAAAACCGGGGGAAGTAAAGACCTTTTGAATTTATTTTTTATAAACTCGTAAACACCTTTTTAAAATTAATTTAAAAAAAAAGTCGTGAAGACCTTTTAAAATTTATTAAAAAAAAAGGAAGTCGTAAAGACCTGAAGCAGATGTAGCGATAAACTCAGAATTAATTTATTTGTATAATGCGTTGGTGTAATGTATTTACCGACCTACCGACATTGTACGAATAATAATAATTAATAACGTAACAATACATAATAATCTCTCCACAATATACCGATATTATGCGTAAATACAGACATACACTCAGATCCATAACGCTAGTATATTTTTTAATCTTACCTTTTTCTTCCCAGGGCAAAGTAGCCCGGCGCCCCACCTCATCATCAGACGACGGGCAGTGGTCCGAGGGTCTGATCTCCGCAGCCAGGCTCGTGGCCGCTGCAGCGCACTCCCTGGTGGAAGCTGCCAATGCTTTAGTGCAGGGAGCTGGCTCCGAGGAGAGGCTCATCTCCAGCGCCAGGCAGGTGGCCTCGTCCACGGCGCAGCTGCTGGTGGCTTGCAAGGTATGGTATACTTAGACTAGAATTACTTAGGGCTGAATTCACAAATCTTGCTTCAACTTTACTTATAAGAAGGATTACTTATAAGAACAATGGAACGTTTGTTGACATTCATGAACATTCACCCATCCACGGAGTGGCCGCGGCAAGCGTATCTTAACTTTGGTTAATCGACCCGCGCAGCTGTTAATTGATCCCCTAAACGATTTTCGGTTAGGATTTTTTGTTTGTAAAAAATCGCTTTTAGCGATAAGACTACCCATTGTTGTAGCACCCTATGTAACTCTCAAAAGTTGTTATTTGTAGAATAAAGAGTGTTTAATTATAAGCAGTGTTTCACAGCAATCACATTTATAAAATTGTTTTGAAAATGCAAGATGGCGTTTGTCCCAATTTTTGTCACGCGCCTAGGTTTTCATCCTGGTACAGTTGCATCTCGATTTCAATGTGTATGTATCATTCTCCCCAGGTGAAAGCCGACCCATCATCGGAATCAACCCGCCGCCTGCAGTCGGCCGGCGCCGAGGTCATCCGCTCCACCGACAACCTGGTGCGCGCGGCGCGCGACGCCATCCAGACGGAGGAGGAGCGCAGCCTGGTGCTCAACCGGCGCATGGTGGGCGGCATCGCGCAGGAGATCGACGCCAGGTGCGGACATAGGCCTCCCCCAAGCGTCGCGACATTGACCAGTCCTGTGGTTCTCGCATCCAGCTGATTTTTGCGACCTTCACCAAGTCATTGGTCCATGTTTTGTAAGGCCTATCCATAAGGGACAGGCCTTACACAACATGAGAAGGACAAGAAACTTTAAAACAGTAACCACAGGTTTTCTTGCCGGGTTTAGAAAACGACTAATTTGAACCGTGTACCGAGTTCCTGACGTTTCATAAATGCTCATATAGATTCATGTGAAATAAAATAATACGAATTAGCCGGTTTAACTCAACACTTCTTTAAAAGAAACGAGGTTTTAACTTTTCAAAATATCTTACTAAAATTTCTCTCACCAGGTCCGAAGTCCTTCGCATAGAGAAGGAGTTAGAGGAAGCTCGAGGCCGACTCACTGCCATCAGACAAGCGAAGTACAAGATACGCGCGGGAGAGACGTCGGGAGACGACACGGACACAGATGTGCAGCTGGGATATACTAGTGACGCGTCGCAGCAGCAGCACCGGTAAGCATAAACACTAACCTGGATAGAAAAAAAAATTGGCACAAAGGTTCAGAAACAATAAGAAAAAACTGGCCAAGTGCGAGTCGGACTAGCACACGAAGGGTTCCGTACCACAAGGCAAAAACACCGAAAAATAAACACGTTTGTATGGGAGCCAGAAGCCCGAAAGTTTAACAACCAATCTTGCCAATGGTTATCGTATTACCCAGTAACTGGGTTGTAAACTCTGCTTGCGAGATGCAGGATTTTTGCGTGACGTCAGTATGACGCATTGTTCTCATATGACGTTGTATATACCGCTACAAAAGAACCCAATGTCTTCAAAATATTTTTTATGCAGCAGATTTCATGCTACAAGGCATTTTCTGCCAGTCAACCATTAGGTTTCCTGAAGTAAATAATAATAATTTTATCTCACTTTCCACAGATTCAAAACCCCAAACAGCAGTTTCGCGAACACAACGTACAGCCCCAACAGCACCTTCTCCCCACACAACACGACACAAACAACACACAACAGTACCAACATAAGCACACACATTTCCCACCTCAACCAGTCTATACACGGAACGCCCGGGCAACCTGCAAAGAGCCCTGTTTCACCCGGATACGGATATACAACCCCTAAAAGTCCGACGGTACCTGCAAGACCGGAAAACTTTAACAATTTGTCAACTTTGAATCAGTCATCTCAGAACCAGTCGACTTTGAACCAATCATCTCAGAACCATTCGACTTTGAACCAGTCGTCTCTGAACCAGTCTTCGTACAGTCAGAATTCTGGTTATAACCAGTATAGAGACGAGAAGCAGTATACGGTTCAGAGTCCAACGTTCTCGAGTTTCAGACCACAGGAAGAACCCAAACAGAATTATGAAGGATTTACTACTCGGTAAGTGATTTTTCAAGTTTTTGGTCATTTTTTTTTAGTTATCTTTTGGTGGTGCAACTGTTAGGAAGATAGTTATGATACCTGTTGATTTTATGAAGATTGACTTAAAAACTGCCGATGTTTAAAGGTAAGCGTCCACAGTTCCGCATCGGACGCATCGCATCAAACGGATCCTTTGCCGATGAGCAGATTATTGCGATCCATACGATGCGGATCAGTGGACGCACTTGTGTTACTTTCTATACAAAGAATACTAAAATCCGCTACGTGCGATGCGTCCGTAGCGTCCGATGCGAAACTGTGGACGCTTACCTACATACTCATTTTGATTGGATAAATTATTATTATGCAAGAGAATACTTGGTCCTTAGACTTATTAAATTTTTATTTGTGCATCAGAATAAATAGAATAACTTTTGACTTTTTTAACCCTTTCCTTTAGTAACTGCTTTTTTAAATTTGATCCACATACAGATGTGGATCAAATTTAAAAAAGCAGTTACTGGCTAACAATAATATAATGAAACTTGCCGCCCTTAGTTTTCAAGAAGATATTATAAGACTTAAGAACACTTAAATAAGACTATAAAATTCGTGATTAGTTTACCACAAAGGATTTTCAATTTAAAATGTCAAATATAATAAATCCAGACAGTTTCACCACCAAAAACAACGTCCATTTTGATTCAACAACACAGCAATTCTAACACATTTTTTTTTCGAAATTATTAACTCCAAACTTTTGCTTTCCACGCTGCCATCGGACACAAACAGATGATAATACTTTTATATACAAAAAAACTACTTTTTCAAAGTGCCTTCACAACTTATGATATGTGCCTACTATTTAAATTATATATACCTATAAATTATAGTTTATAAGATTACGAACACAAATATACAAACACTCTGGAAGCCAAACTCAAGGTTAGAATAATTACATTTTAAAAATAAATTACTTTTACCGGTTATTCTGCGATTTGACCTCATAATTGTTCAAAATACCCGGAAAAATTTAGAAAAGACGGTAATTCGGAAAATAATCCGTAAAAGTAATATTCAATGTGTAGACTGTAGATGTTACATAATTAAAATATTTAGAGTAGAAAATATAACACTTATAAAGCTTCAAATGACACTATTAGTCATGCAACACTGTTTTCTTTACATTTCCAAACTTGTGAACAGTAAAATAAATTGCAAGCCATCCATTTTTCCCCTAAACAAAAAAAGATTTAATCGTAGCAAAGACTCGCTATATCAGCCTTATATTATGAGCATATATTTTCGCCCCCTATTACATGGGACTTAATCAAATTCAAATACAATACTATTTCAAGTTTTTTTTTTGTAGTTTTTGTGTGAATATTGTGTGCCTGACTTAACCTGGGTCCAATAAACTTTTTTTCTTTCTTTGTAAATGGTAATACCCTTCATATTGGTGCCCAAGATACAGGCTTACCTAGTTTGGGGCCAATGTAAAACCTCTGTAATCTTTTTAGGAATAAAGTTTTTATTTTGTTAACCCTTCGTGGCCTTAAATTTGTTTATTTTACTGTCATACACATTTCTATACTTCATGCATGTCTTCACGCTTAAACAATGTATGCTAAGCAGAATATATGTAGATTATAATAATTATCATGTATCTGTTAGAAAACATGACAACTTGTGTTAAAACTAAGGTTAGTGTTAATAATTCGGGTAATTTACAAGTTAAAAAACCACTTATTTATTGAGTTATATTTATATACTTCACTCTGTTTTTACGGTAAAGCTGTTAATTTCCCGTAACTATTTTTAGTTTACCCGGCCAATATCAACACTAACTATCAACTATAGCCTCTACTTGCACCACAGACTGGTCTAGCTTTAAAACTGTCTATCCTAGCTTTGAACCTAGATTTAATCCTAGATCTATGCCTATAGTCTGTTCAAAAAGTATCTTATGAAAATGTAAACAAGTAGATCAGAAAACGTGCACAAATTGAGTCCCAAAATTCTTCTTCAATTACAATTTAACAATTTTATTTAAACAATAATTGTTGGAAAAACTGGTAAATATAAAGCTAAAACCTTCTAAATACAGATAAATGTGTTACTAGTTTCCTTTAGTGAGTGATTACGTTAGAACCTAGACAAGGTGTGTTTACACTTTCAACAGATACTGTAGCAACAGGCTTTAGTTTCCTAGATCTGTGCCTAGTTACCTAGATCTATGCCTAGTTGAGTCTCATGTGCCTTTCATTGCAGAGTCTCTTCCAATGACAGAACGATGAATCAAGAGTAAGTTTAAAAAAAACAAAGCTTTTACATACATTATACATGTATTATAGTTGATTGGAATGTTATATTTTATGTGGCAATGTTAACATTGTAAAAAAATATTGACAGAAATATACTCGAAAGAAAATGACGAAAAAATAAATATTTACATGCTTTAATTTAACTTTATAAAAACTTAAACTTGCAAGGTATAGACCTAAAATATATTTATACATGTTAAAAATAACTGGGGTAATATTCCATTCGTTATTTTTAGAAGAGTTCAAATTCGTTTTTAAATCCCATGCAAGCAAGACTTTAAAAGGGGCATAAATACACACCCCGGGCTGCTACTGAGAAATTTCTAATGGAAAACCCAATAAAACGTTGTCCGACTTAGCAATCAAACCTCAGCACCCAGTGGACCACCAGTGCACTCAGCTCGCGCGCTTGTGATCACCACACTAACGATACAGCCATTTTTTTCCTTTGTTTACATTGTCGACAAGTAATATTAAAATCAACTATACATATTATGTAAATAAATACATATACATACATAATGTAAATACCTTTTTGTGAGCGTCCATACAAGCTTGAATTCCGCTTTGCAATATGCTAGGAACGTTTTTGCCACATTATATATTTGCTTTATTTTTATTCATTATTTCATACAAACAAACAAAAAATAATTGTCATCCCGATCTACAACATCAAAAATTCTCCCGTTTTGAGAGTGTCACCTACATGAAGACCCGGAACAACTATCTGTAAGACATACAAATATTTGTTCCTTATGGGAATCGAATTCATGAAAATACCAACAAAATTGTACACATGCTTGGCCTCTAGTTTTTGAAAGACAGTTTTATACACATTTTATTTTTAAGCCCCATTTACATGATGCAAGTTTCTGGCCAGTGGCATACAATACAATATACGCAACAAATGAATTGTGCAAATCGTTGTATTGTTGCTTCAACTAATGGTATGCCACATGCCACTGACATTGCAGCGCGTAAATTAGGCGTTAGGGCTTATGCAAATGGCGTTTCATGTAATAAGCGTCGTTAGCGCGTTTACTGCCTTCAAAATGCAGCGCTAGTTGCGTTTACAGCGCGTATACAAAGAAATAAAAATGCATTAATGGCATTACCCTCCTAGAACCAAAAATTCGTAGACATGTGACATCTACTACCCGCACTGGGTCCGCGTGGTGGATTACAGCCCACTCCCTCTCGAAGAGAGGAGGCCTGTGTCCCAGCAGTGGGAACATTATAGAATGCTTATGCTTTTGACATTACAGCAAAAAAAATCACCTTAAAACTATAAAAAACAGAAAACAATATGCGTGTCGACGGCGTCTAAAATGAACGCCATGTGCTTTAGCCCTTACAGACACATAAATGAAGTCTTCAAATACCTAACATCAAAGGTGTTCATACTAGTGCCACAGACTTTCAAAAACTAGTGGTCACAAACATACCTGCTTGACCCCGACGCTCCTAACATATGCGCAAGCGGATCGAGCCATCGTTCTGTACATAATACTGTGTATAGCTTGTGTATTATTACTTTATACTGTGTACTATTACCTCATACATAGAGCACTAACTAGGCATGCTCCGTTACTTATGTTTGCGAGGTTTTTAATGGTGGTACAGTTTTTAGATCGAAATACGATGGTTTTTAAGGAAAGTGATAACATTTTATTGTTTCTGTGATATCAGTCCGTTTTGATGCGTTTTTGCTCTGAAATGTCAATCTAAATATCATTCACAAAGCGACGAGAGACTCCCGGGAGTCTCGCAAAAATAGACGAATTAATTCTGTCCATTAGTTGTCGTTTGATAAGGATAAAGTTATAAATATTTCTTAAAATAAATTTTGTGTGTACTCTATAGGTACCTACATCTCTGCCTAACCCACGCCTGTATTCCCATTGGCCCGATGCAATGTTGTAAATTCTATAAACTATTTCTAGCGAGCAAGAACGTAATCGAATGGTACAACAACAAAATTATATGGTATGGTATCAACATTATACCTATTATTTATCCATTCCTAAACACATCGATATTTTCTCCTACATCATGACAAAAAAAAAACTTTACCACCACAGACCCCCTTTGACAACTAATATAATCTAACTAACCTGCATGGGGTGCTTCACAAGGACAAGCCTAGAGGAGGTGACAGTGCGGTCGCTAACCCTGCCCGAGGTACGCACGGCGCTCCTGGTGGGCGAGGAGCGGGTGCCGTACCGCCGGGAGCGCGCGCCCCCGCCCCCGCCGCGCAGGGCTTCGCTACTTAGGTGCGAGGATACGGCTAAGTGATAAGCGGTTTGTGATGTTCTTCTTCTACCTTTTGTTTTGTCATGCACTGGGTTGCCAGGTAAGGGGGTAGTTTTAAATTGGTTGGGGTGACAAATGTGGGGATTGGTTCCTAAGTTTCTGCGTGGGGATGAAATGTCGTTTGTCGTGTCATTTTGGGTAATAGAAAGGAAGGGTACCGGGAAAAATGGTTTTTAGTTTCTGTGTGGGCAAAATTAAACATTTCAAGTCATCTTTCATTGTAGTTATTAAAAATCAATTTGGGTAATAAAAATATTTTTTTATATTTGAAATGGCTTTTTAAAAAACTTTGAATCTCATCTCGTGGTTGTCGTAAAAGGCTGCAACCATCAGAACTATTACAACCATATACCATCAAAGATATGGTTTACTTATAGACCATAAACTGGCAATACAACAGTAATAACAAAAATAAAACATTCATTATTTTCTATCATAAAAATAAAAACATTTAAAATTCACATAAAAAACTATCCTGTTATAACAAATTATCATCAAACCCATCAGTTTCATCATCAAAACCTGGCAACCTCATCGGGATAGGTATCGGGCACACTGTGCTAATATGTGGCACATGACACCATCACTGACCGCGGGACGGGACACGCCATGTAGGTGCAGTACCAGCCGTTCTATTCTGTAAAAATGGCACCGTGGAAACTTATGTGAAGTGGGCTTAAGGTGAGCTGTCAATCTCTAGCATCAGGTGGAATGACAGCTCACTTCAGCTAAGGTTTCACAGTGAGATTTTTACAGAATTGACCGGCCGGCCGTTAATATGATACATCGAGTTTTAGTAGTAGAGCTGTCTGCGAAGGAGCTCGTCTGAGATACTACTACCACCATACATATTGAATAAAATAAAGAATGAAAATATGTTTATTTGCGGTAAACTTGACGCAAAAAAGTACAAGTTGGGGTAAATATGCGTCACATTCACGCACAACGGCCATCCGATCAGCATAATGCTGCGACCCTATGCGAGAGAGCCCAAGCGCTAGTTTTCAGCGGCAGCCGGCGTTGACGTGTTGACGTCCACCGGAGCAGCTTAAAATGAAATACAAATAACAAAATATGAAATAAAATAATTTCACAATATAATATTTAAAAATGACAACATTCCGGTCCGCATATGAGCTGCGCTGTGGGAAAAGAATGGGTGTCGGTGTAGTTACAGACTCATGTGATTGCAGGTCTCTATGATGGCCAGATAGGCTGCCGGATTATGTTTTACTCCAAAAGAGACTCACAGGACAGATGTCGCTCTACACGACCGAACTTTACTAAAACTCGATGTGATATATAAATGGGCGGGTACTATAACATTTTATGTAGGTGGTGAAATAATGGAGAAGGGAAAACAATATAAGGAATGGTAAGAAGGAAAAGAACGAATGAATGAATGGGTGAGTGAGTGAGAATGATTGAACGATGATTGAAGTGAATCGAAATAAATTCGTTTACTTCTTCTGCATGTACGAAAGCGTTTTTGTAACTGTTTAAATTGGACTTTAAAATAAATAAATAAAGTTTATTTACTAGTGATGAAAGAAAAAGGTCAAATGAATGTTGATGGTGAGCCTGGTCCTTTATTAATTTTGTAAATATAACATTTTTGCTGTTACAACTAAAAATAAAAATGTGTTACTAATAATTTCGGCATCTCAACCGACAGTTTGTCAAAACTTCTTGAATATTAAAAGAAGATACTAATATTTTGTTTCCTAATGACATTTGTGGCCTGAAACTAATTCTTCTTGACTTTAATACTCTTCTGGCATGGCATGGCGGTGCTGGTGTCTTAACTCTTCCGGGAAACTTTCTATGGGGGCTAACTTCATCACTTTTTGTTTAGCAACTTGTTTTTAATATTACGTCAGGTTGTTTAAAAAAAAATTGGGAGATTTTTTAAATTGGGGTGGGGTTTTTAATTTGATTAATTTTTGGTCTTGTGTTGTTTATGGGTGAATAATATAATTATTTCAAATATTACCAAGTTTAAAATATGGAAGTGTGGTTAATAATCAATAAAAAACACACAGTGCTCCTAATTTATTTCGAAGTCTTTTGATTTTAATAAATAGAAGTAGAGTCGCCCTTTATTACATAGGACTTAAAAACCATAACAATATCATGCCTGTTCCCCAAAGGGTGAGGCAGTGATGTACTGTCAACAAAAGAGATAAGTATGCAGGATCGTCGGATATAGTTGAAGTTTAGTAAGAAACCGATGGATGTTGTCGACTGAAATTTAATTTGATAAATGAGCTGTTTGTTTTCCATTAATAAAATTAATATTAATTTTTTTGGGTGACCATCTTTACATACCGAGACCCCTCCGTGCCTCGGAAAGCACGTTAAGCCGTTGGTCCCGGCTGTCATTCATGGATCTTTGACAGTCGTTACGGGTAGTCAGAAGCCCGAAAGTCTGACAACCAGTCTTACCAAGGGGTATCGTATTACCCAGTAACTGGGTTGTGGAGGTCAGATAGGCAGTCGCTCCATGTAAAATACTGGTATTCAGCTGCATCCGGTTAGACTGGAAGCCGACCCCAACATAATTGGGAAAAGGCTAGGCAGATGATGATGATGTTTTCCATTAATAAAATTAGGTTTTATTCGAGAACATCTTACTAAACTCCAACTATATCCGACGATCATGCATACTTATCTCTTTTGTGGACTGTACCTATATGACACCCATATTTCGCCAGTTACGGGCAACACCTCTACGTACTTGTTGAACTATATCATCGAAAAGTCTAATAAATGCGACAATCTCCAATAAGTTTTTTTTTTCCGTATAGCAAACCCACACATAAACAACTCAAGCCAATAACCTACTACATTAAAATTTAATCAACCTGTAACAAACTAAAAATAACATTACAGCTACGAGACACGTCTGTACGACACGCCGCGCCCCCATCACGACACCCCGCGCCCCCTTCACGACCCTCCGCGCCACCTGGAAACCAAATCCGAAAGACATGAATCATCGCTTTACGACTACAAAGAACAGAAGTATGGATACGAGGCCCCCAAGACCCCACTGAGCCCAAAATTCAACGCCAGAGAACTCAAATTTGATGACAAGGAACCTATTTATTCAACCCTCAAAAAACCATTTGATGGTGTTGGTCAAACATTTTCCGAGCATCAAAAATCTACAGAAGTCATCCCTGGAGGTTCAAAACAGTCGGAGTTTAAAATCCACAGTGAATCTTACCAATCGTATCCTAAAACGGAATTCAGTAAGACGGAATTCCGTGAAGAAGTTAAGTCGCCTTTTGCATCTACACCCAAGTTTGATCGGTCTACCGAGCTGGTCAAAGCAGTGACTCCAGATTATGATAGAATTGCTTCCCCGTACAAGGAAAGTTCTAGCTACGGTGGTCCGAATTTCATGGAAGAAACGACTACAGAAGTGAAGGAAATTCCGAATGGTACACAAAAAATTACTACAACAAAAATCTACAGTTCTTCACCCGTCAATTTGACAACAACCAACACTAAATATGAACCAATCCGGCTAGATGGAATCGATGAATTGTCGAAGTCATTCGATAACGATTCGAAGTACAGCACTTTAGACTCTCGCTTCAACACTTTAGAGTCCAAACTAAGTTCGGATACCAGTCGATCTTTCATGAGGCCTTCGGAGTTCCAGTCTTCGGACTACCAAGCTACCACGAATGTTACAAAGGTCAAAAAGCCTTCAGAAATGGTCAAAGAATTAGATGCTTTGGATAAGAAGTTCTCTAAACAAACAATTACTTCGGAAACTATTGAGAGGAAGTCTGTTATGACCAGCTCCCATAAGTCAGAGTCTTCGTCAACTGTCACTAAGAAATTTGGCAATTTCTAAAAAGGTGCGTCTCACTATGTGTCTGTGAAAAAATGCTTTTATTTACCACAATAAATTATCGGAATTTAGTACATAGTATATTTTCGGTTAAAAAAATGTTTACCCCGGTAAAATTCGGTTTTTACCGCGATAAGCAACTTGGGTTTAAAAAAAGTTTTTACTGGTAATTTCTTGCGGTAGTTCGTAATTTAAGTGTTGAAATTAAAAGGACTATGCACGTTTTAAAAGAACTTTGAAATTATTTACATTTTAATAGTCGTGTTTGTAATTTGATATTTTCTAAAAGTCTCGAAAATTATTTGATAGATATTTTGACTTTTTTACAGGGTAGTCTTCATTGGAAGTAGTCTCGAAATCGTATAAAAGTTATAAAAATCAAATAGCCCAGTTGCTAAAGTGTTAATTTACGATCATAAGGTCATCCATTCGAATCTCAACCGTTTCATTCATGTCCTTACATAAAATATTTAAAAAAAATTGACAAAATATCTATCGAAGCAAATTGTATAGTTGTTGTATATTAATATAAATCTCAAAATTATTGAAAATTTTACTTAAAAAAAGAAAGTGTGTCTATTTAAATGTTTGGCTTTGTGCTTTTGATCTAACATTTTGTTTTGTTTTTGTAACACAAACGATGTTTGTTAAAACTGCTAAAATATTTATTTAATTTTTTTTTAAGTTTTATAAACCAAAATATTTATAAAACATAAAAATATTAGATTTTTCAACACGTTATAAGTAGATAAAAAAAATTAAATGTAAGATTAAAAACACAAATGAAAGCAAAAATTACTAAAATTAAAACTGTAAATTAAAATATAAGGTGCTAATATTTAATTTAAAACAAACGGTGTCTTAGTCAGCCTTAGAGATTTGTCGTTCAATTATTATAATTGTTATTAATACTTGGATTTAGTTGTGTCAAAGACTCGGACAACTGCACTTTACTGCTGGATCTGTTTTAATGATAATAAGAATGGTGATGTCGATAAAGTAGCTTTTAATAGCAAATTTGGTAGCTCTAACCGGTTTAATGCCGCAACTACAGAAACAATTAAAAAGCCTTTGTATCTCGCATGGATCTACGTTCGGCAAACTAGGCAGTTTCAATTCATAGATAACTCATCTATTGAAATGAATGAAAATTGGTAGCTTTATTTATTTATATATATAACAATTACTTGCTGCACTTACAGTGAACACCAAAGCGCGCAGCAAGCCAACAAAACAAGGCAATTTCAATTTTACAGATAGCTCATCCATTGAAATTGTCTCAGCTATCTTAACTTTCAAGAATATTGCTCTTTGATTGTCGTAATTAGAGACACAATAGAAAGACAATTGCTTATGTCGGACTGTGTAACATAAGACATTCGAGAGGTTAAATTAATATATCATGTATTTCATATAAGGTTTTGCTACCATTCTCATGGTATGGATGATGGGTGAGGAACGTGGTTACTTATTGTTTTTTTTTATTTGCTTCTTTTTGTGTACCTACTGTGCAAATATTTCGACACAAATGTATTTTTGTTATGAAATAAATAACTTGAACTTGAACTCTCCATTCATACATTCCATATAAAATTATTGCTTGCGCAAAAAAATTTTGTGACATAAATATGTAGTTTTCATAAGATCTCATTCACAAATCAGGCAGCAATTTTTAACATAGTTCAAACGTATTCTTTGCCACAACTAAATCCAAGTCCCACTGCTGGGCAAGTTGCCCACGTTTCACAAAGTGCTAGCCCCACGGGGACCTTATATTCGATGCCTTCGATTTTACCGACTGTGCCATTACGTATAGTATTGTTATATAAATTGTTTTTGGATATGTCGTGCCTTTCTTCTATATGTAAACGATTTTAAAGGGCTGTATTGCGAAAAAAAAACATTGTTTAAAAAATATTACGTAATCTCTAAAAACTGATTGAAAACTTAAAAATAATATTATACAGCAAATATACAGTAAAACGATTATAAAATAACTTAACATCAAGTAAAAATAATAATAAAAAAACCGTAGCAACTAGTTAACTTCAAATACAGCCCGATTTATTATGAAATGATGTGCCATTTTCAGAATATATTTAATTTTATAAATTATAATATACATTTTATTAAAAATTATACTAACGGAATAATCTTCACGATGTCCTGGTATACAGCTAACTTATTTATTGAAATGAAGGTAAATAAAGCTAGAGATGTCAAAAAACATAAAATATCTTTGTAATAATAATAATTACAAATATTTATTCCGACCTGAAATACTAGGAAATAGTCATATTTTAAATAAATGCAGCTAAAATGAAGTAAATCTACCTACCTCCTTAGCAGGAAGTCGTGAATACAACAGTGATCGTATGGTGCAATTATTTTACAAATATACTAAAAATATATTTAATAAAGTATTTGTGTACTAATAAACTAAGATTTAACCATTTGACCGACACTCCGTGAACATGGCAGTTTTAAGTCGGGCAAATGGTTAACACAGCTTGCAAACATTAACGCATTTAATACAAGGAATTTTAATAATTATTAAAAAAACAAAATTTTATTTTTATTGTTTTTATTTTTGTAGCATAGTGATGGTGTCGACGGGCGAAGTCTCGTGAAATTATTTACGAAAAAATATAAATATTAGATGTAATTTAAATTAAAAATACATTTATTTTTTCGGAGTAACTCGCACTTACTTATATTCAATGAAATTAAATATAAATGTTTGATTATAATTCATTATTTAATTTATATTCAAGTCGTTGGATTGTCAGAAAAAAAATTAAATGTAATCTTATTTTTCATATAACGTGCCTTAAGTGATTCACAGCTTAATAAACATTTTTCTATTAAAAAAATATTCAACTTAAACATAAAATACGGATGTTTGATTTGAATATAACTTCGTGTATATTATATTATACATTGTACTCTTAGGATAGATGCCCGCGAAAGCGATTCGTCCACTGAAGGTAACAAAACACCAATTCTTGTAGTTTAGTATATAAAAATATAAATAATTATGTAGAGGTTATAATATAAAATACGTATTTTGTACCCAAAATATATTCCCTTGTCTATAAATTATTGGAACGATGTAAAAAATCCGACATTTCATAACTGCCAGAAAACAATGTCGTCGAGTACAGAAAATAATAATTCTATGCGTGTATCGTTTTGTATAGTTTTGACGTAAAGGTTTTACACAATTTTGGAAATTAAATGGTGTCGGAAATGTGTTTTCTATGCAGTGAAAATATAATTACATAAGTGTAACGACAACAGCGCTATAGTATGCTGACATGTTTGAATATTCTTACCAAAATTATATATTTAAGAATATAGAAATTTATTTAGCTTAAAAAGAGCAAAATAAATATATATTTGAAGGCGTTATAACCACGAGCGATAGTTCGTGTCGGGCTAAATCGTGTCTTATTAATATTAATAATACTGTACTATTATTGTAATCTATACTCTTATTATAAGCCGTAGCTTAGAGCGCTTAAAGTTACCACAGGAAAAAAAAACGCCTTTATTTTTCTACGTGTCGAATTTAGTGAAGAAATCCGACATTCTACGAAAAATGCAAAATATATACCTATATTATTCTGGCAACATTAAATTGATGTCTGGTTTCAGTTTTAAGAAATTTGGCGTTAGTTATACCTATCCGAAATTATTTGTTGTCCAATGAAATCTTATCAAGATGGCGGCTATAATAAAAATCCGACATTTGAAAAATCTGTGTCGGATTTTCTGACATTTTGAGCGCTCTAAGCAACGAATTTCGCTTGTACACTCATATAATATATTATTACACTAATTAAATATAATATAACTATATTATACACGTAATAAACTGTAGTTTTTGATACATATAACCTAAGTCTTGATTACATGAATAAAATCTCTTACAAAACCAAATGGAAAGTAATTTTTACTAATTTTTATTGTTTAAAAAAAACGCTTGGTATTTTTTGTTAATATTATGTTAAATTTTATGTACGGTAGCTAGTTAAGTAAGCTTGTATGGTGATCGTGTCGATGTAATAAACTTGTAACTAATAGTGTCGTGGTTTTATTTGGTTAAGCGGAATATCATTGTACCCTTCTATTGATGAAATAGAAATAATATATCAATAAACAGTTTCATACGGACTTTTTAAATAGGAAAACAATACTCATATGACGGATCTTCTACTTAAATATACAGGGTTATTGGTAAAACATTAACAATCTCTTAAGAGGTCATTGTACTCATCATTTTGAACAACTTTTACTATGGGAACAAACGTGAAGTCGCGAAAAAAAAATCAGCTGTTCCCTACCTTTATGTGCGTATAACTCGTCAAAATGACAGCTGATTTTTTTTTCGCGATTTCAATTTTATGAAGTTGTTAGGTCAGATTTATGGGTACTAATTATTTGTATACTTAGAATAGCTGTAGCGTGCCCCCTTTTTCGGCGCTCATGGTGGTCCTGCTGAAGAGAGCGTGACCACCTTCAAAGTCGATTTTCTCGAAAACTCCTAAGGTACCAATTTTGTGGTTCGAGTACTAATTAGTACCAATTGAGTACTAATTATTTACCAAATATGGAAGAGATTGGCGTTGGTGGGGCGGCGGTAGTCACGGACATAATATTTTACCAATAACCCTGTACAGTGCACACAAAAAATATGCGTAATCGGCCTACAATGCTGCCGGCGCCGCTGCTGGGACACAGTCCTGTGTGAGAGGGAGTGGTTCATGATCCACCACGCAGGCCCAGTGCGGATTGGCGGATGTCATATGTCTTCATTTTTGGTTCTAGAACATGCCGGTTTCCTCACAATGTTTTCCGTTGGCGGTTTGGGAGCAGTGACGATGAAACAATTTACACAAAGTAAAGCACCTGTCTGGGTTCGAATCCACGACCTACAACTGGGTAAGTCGTGGCCGTTACCACTACTGCTTATTCTACCCTCCTATTGATAAAATAGTCTATATCAATAAGCTGTTTTATAAGGAGGAAGGATAAGTTGTTTTATTCAGGAAAATAGTACTCGTAAGACTACTACTTAGATTTATTTAGTGCACGCAAAAGATATAGAATAGTCACTTCTAACAACTTTAGTGGGAGCTATATGTTTAGAGTCGTTTGGGGTTGAAACACTTAGGGTCTTGAAGTCCGAGTGCTCATCGTCGAGTATTTCGGGACATCGCCAAGCGGTTGATCGAGTCTTCTCGTGATCAAAGGGCTGGCCTATTTTTATCCCACAGAATCAGCATTGCCATCCAACGTGGTAATGCTGCCAGCCTTTTGGGCACTTATCCCGTAGACAGCGATGCCAACGAATTGTTTGTTGCCCAATGAGCTCCTCCCTTTTTTCATTATATACTTGTACAAGATATATAGTAGTTTAGTGTTAGCTTGTATATTGTAATTAAGGCTTTGTTCGTATTTAAATAAAAATGCGTCACATCTTAATAATTTTCTTATAAAATTAATGCTATTCACAACTGATGACTATTATTCTAGCAAATAATAAAAAATAGCAGAAGTACAATAATGTCTTAATTTTGAATTGAAGTGTGATTTTGATTCTTATTGATTGAAAAGCCATTGTTCAAGTTCCAAAATGATAACGTAATTGTTTTGTATCGTCGATGACATTAGTGTCTCCCAATCACCACAGGTTCTTAATGAACGATACGGGTGATGATTTTAGGAAGACGCTAATAAACAAACCTTAAAAAACTGGCGAAATGTGGGTGCCTCTGCTATATACACCTCCGACTTCACCTAATTTGGAAAATACAGTAGGTACCAGAAAGGTGAATTTAGCAGTTGGAATAAACATTACTTCAGGGTTTGATACCAAATACACCACTTATTTTCAAAAGCAAATCAAAGCAATAACATTATAGTATCTGTTTCATGATTCCAGTGAATAATTGGAAAATTTTAAAGTACAAACACATGAATGGCCAAATGTACTGTATCAATATTTGTAACAAATTCGGCCGCATTTCGGAGTGACGTAGTTTTATTGAACAAATAACACTTCTTGTAGGTTTATTAATATTAATATGATCACAGAAATTGCCTGTTTATTTGGACGGATTATGAATCTCGCCTTAGGATGAGTCAACTTGACTCATTGGGCGAGAAATACAAACTTCGAGCTAGAATTGGCCTCAAATGTCATGATTTCATTAAAAAAAAAAAAAAAAAAAAAAACAAAAATATTTATTTCAACTTAAACATTGTGTCATACATAAATTGAGGCAGCCCCAGTAAGTTACAAAAGCACTTGTGTCGGAGCTGTCTCGCTCTTCCCATAAGTGGTATCTTAACAATGATGAGGCGTAAAAAGTTTTTAAAAACAAAAAAAAAGAAAAGTAAAATAAAAATAAAATAAAACATTAATTTAGCAGCTCTGAGTGTGTGCTTGTGTGTGTAAGTGTGTGAGTGTTGAGGGTGTGTGTGGTGGAGGTGTGTGTAGGTACCCTTTTTTTTTTTTTTTTTTTTTTTTTTTTTTTTTTTTTCAGCTTATCCTGGTCAGAATATTTTCTGTTTCGTCATACGTTAGGGATCTCAACCATATAATTATTGTTTTTTTACAATCGTATAACAACAGGGGATATATATCTAGTTTACGGTTCAGTTTATTATAGATGTGGGTGGATTGTGTAACATATTGACGTCTAGCAAAGGCAGTTCGAATCCCTGGGGAGTAGGCCACTATATCTCTGCGCCTTCTGCTTTGAGATGCTGCGTCAAAAGGAAGACACTTATGCAGGGTTAAGGACACGTAAAGAATATACAGTTTTCTAATTGAGAGCAAGTTGCTATCTCTATAAAGGTCAGTTGTAGGGTACCTAAATGGTTTGAAGTACATCACCTTTATAAGTGATCGCTGAGCTCTTTCCAGGTCAAGGAATTTAATTTTGGTAGCTCCACCCCAAATTGGAATGCAGTATGTTATTACAGATTGCGCCAGAGCTATATAAATCTTGTTTATAAGTTGCGCGGACATAACATGACGTAAAGTTTTAAACACCCAACATTAGCGACACTTTTCGCCAGTTATGTTTAAAAGTCTCATGTAATAGGAGCCTAACCTGTATTTTAGCATTTTGGGTACCGGACACATGTAAGTTTGGCAGCAGCGCTTGGCCCGAACTGAGGATCGAAGCCAGGACCCTACGCTCAGTGGACGTGCTTACGACCAATAGACCAACGATAACTTTCGTAAAGGCGTTAAAATCGTGGTGGCCCAGTGGTAACGGCCGCGACTTGTAGGTCGGGGGTTCGAACCAAAGCCGGCCCTTTACTTTATTTCATCACCACTGCTCTCAAAGTGGTGAAGGAAAACATCGTGAGGAAACCGGCATGTCGTAGAACCAAAATTCGAAGACATTTGTGACATCTACCAACCCGCACTGGGCCCGCGTGGTAGGAGGAGGAAGCCTGTGTCCCAGCAGTGGGAACATTGACGTGGCTGATTTTGCTAATACCTAAAGGTGCTTTAACATGAAAGAAGGGTAAGTATGTACCTACTTATCTCAGTAGATGACGTACAGTCACGAGAAAAAGTATGTATATACTTGGCTTTATTCAAAGGCGATTTTCTCCTTTATTTTTGAATGAAATTTTATATTAGTAGGAAAATAGTATTTTCGAACCCATAGGCGGTAAAGTGTCGTATTTCAACGTAGCATTCGTTATTTCGTGAAAAAATCGCAATTTAAAGTTGCCAAGTGTTTACATATTGGTGCTCGTGACTGTACAGACAAAACTACCTACAAAATTATAGAAGAATAAGATTAATAACACAATAAATCGATTAATACATTGACCCAACTGTACAAACATAATAAATTATCCTTTCAGTAAAGTTCCTCTAGAATGTATAATTTAGTAAGTAAATAAGTATTATTATATTATTATTGTAGTCGGATTATTCGTTAGTCGTTCATCAGTTACATTTTGCGACGGCCGCCCCTGCAGCAAGATGGCGAAAATTATCATTATTTTAGTGGTGATCGCAATCTGTTCGACAGGTACCTACTTAACGTTTATTTTGTGATTACCTATGGCTGTTTCCTATTATTTTACGACAGGCATTTGTACTAGACACGCGTTCAATAATTAATTGGACACGGTTGGCGCAGTGATTAAGCGATTGAGTGCTGCGCTGCGTGTCGTGGGTACGATTCCCGCACGGAACAAATATTTGTATGACCTACAAGTAGTTGTTCCGGGTCTGGCTGTTTGTGTATGTGAGTTTAAATGTTTGTAAACGCACCCACAATACAGGAGAAATTCCTAGTCGGGCAACGTTTTATAAAAAAAAAAATGCAAACATTAAAATAAGAATAATTATGGTGGCCCAGGAGTAAACTTAACGGGTTCTCGTATATCTACTACATGAGGCCCTGGCTTCGATTCCCCAGTCCAGCAGTGTTACTGTATTTTATTTCTGGAATTTCTCAGTAGCAGCCCGGAGACTGGATTAGTGCGTGGTTGATGGCAATAGGCTTGTGCACTACACATCTACATTTCAACAGTTCGGGGAAACAAGGCGTGATGTTATATAGTAGGGCGTGGTCCGAACCCAGGGGGCCTAACAAGGCCACTTTTGCAGAATCATAAAAGGATAACACATGGACAGTTAACTGTTATGTTAATCGTATCAAATCCCATTGGTGAAGCATTTTACAGTTATTTTTTTTTGTCTGTGCTAAAATACCAATCAATCCAATCCCAATCTCTTTGATTGTACCTACGTAGTGCAGGGAAAAAAAGAAAAACACGGACTGTCTTCGCCATATTATGATTCATAATGTTATCCTTTTATGATTCTGCCAAAGTGGCCTTTTTAGACCCCGTGGCAGGTAGATATGCACTTTACTTCGCGCAACTTATTTAATCACCACTGCTCTCAAAACGGCGAATGGGAACCTGCACGCCCTTAACCAAAAACTCGAATATGCAACCTACCCACTCTGGGCCTGCGTGGTGAAATATTGCCCACTCCCTCTCACAGACAGGAAGCCTGAGTTACAGCAGTGGGAACATTATATACTGACTAGCTTCCGCCCGCGGATTCGCCCGCGAGGTATGTCGATAAAAACTATCCTATGTCCTTCCCCGGGATGCAATCTATCTCTCTGCCAAATTTTTTCGAAATCTGTTTAGTGGTGTAGGCGTGAAAATGTAACATACAGACAGAGTTTACTTTCGAATTTATAATATTAGTATGGATTATGTTAATCAACAGTTAATTATTTATTAGACATCTACAGTCATAATCAGCATATAAATGTTCCCACTGCTGGGACACAAGTCTTCTCTCTGTGAGTGGGCCGTAATCCACCACGCTGGCCCTCTGCGGGTTGGTGGATGTCACATGTCTTTAAATTTTCGGTTTTAAGACATGCCAGTTTCTTCACGATGTTTTTGACCCACAGCCAACGATGCACATTTTTCTAGAGGTAAGTAGGTAGGAATAGGTAACCTTTTCCCTCGTGTCAATAACCAAGTTATCTTGCAGCTCTCGCCAAGATGGTCAGACCTTGCGACTTGCGCGACTACAAATGTATCCGCGACAACTTAGCAGCCAACTCCAACTGCAGGAAGAATGTGAAAGGAAGTCTGCCCAACAAATACTTGGTGAAGGAATTCCGTTTCGAGACTCCGTACTTCAACGCTTCGTATATTGATCGGAATCTGATCGTGAAGAACCATGACAAGTGCTTCGTTTCTGAATTTTTGTAAGTATTATATTAAGGATGATGTAAGTACCTAAATCTAAATAGGTAGGGTTTGTTGAACGTCGTCGCTGTCATATAAATAGGATTGACAGTCTCTTTTTAATCGACTTCATAAAAAAGGACGAGATTCTTAATTCGTCTGTAAATATATACCAACAGGCTGGCAGGGACATCAACAGGCTGGCAGGGACATCAACAGGCTGGCAGGGACATCAACTGATTTTAGCGTAGAAATATTCCGTCGGTTATCTAAAAAATGTCTCCTGTTTCATAAAAAAGTGCAATACCTTCGCGGTCAATACCTTCGCGGTCAAAATGTGTGGAATATGGAACAGCTAATAGGTACAGAATCATGTACTAATGACTGGATCCATGGCGCGCCGGAGTCCCTGCCACCCTGTTTTTAGGGTTCCGTACCCAAAGGGTAAAATGCGACCCTATTACTAAGACTCCGCTGTCCGTCTGTCACCAACCGACGGCATGAACATGAACCGTAATGGTTAATAAAATAAATATTTAAGGGGGGCTACCATACAATAACAAAGGTGTTTTTTTTTCGGCGTTTTTGCCTTAGGTACGGAACCATTCGTGTGCGAGTCCGACTCGCACTTGGCCAGTTTTTTTTTATTTTCATCAATATTAAACCGATTTTGAAAATTCTTTTTAAAAGCTCGATTAGTCTTAACGCCTGGGTAGGTAGGTACTGTGGAGCTTTTACAACGTTATTGTGGACGTTACGTGTGGTTTAGAAGATCCCTACCTACCAACGCTTCGCTAGTTATATTTAAGTCTTGTGTAATATAGAGGGCAAGCCTATTAGTACTGTCGAAGAACCGGCAAGCTTAGTGTGGGACGCCTCCCAGCTAGCTGAACCGACGACCTCGACAAGGTGGCTGGGGTAGACTGGATGCGGAAGGCGGAGTATAGAGTGTTGTGGCGCAGCCTGGGAGAGGCCTATGTCCAGCAGTGGACTGCGATACACTGAGTTGATTCATTGACCTGAGCACAAATCCAGAATCTGGTCTGCTACTCAGAAATTCCGAAATTCCCAATAACAATTTGCCTAACTTGGGAATCGAACCCGTAGGGCCAGTAAAACGAGCCAGTATACCTACTAATAAAAACTATTTCAGCTTCAACACCGACACGAACAAGGCCGTGCTGACCATAGATTGCCCGAACTTGGACCTGGAGTCAGACCGAGTGCTGATCCAACATCGAAGCAAGAAGGAAGACTCCTACTATTACTACCATATTCATGGTACCTATAGTAAGTACCTACCTTTATCCCAAATAATTTTAGGTCATGATGACCTAAATTATTCGTTTTTTTTTTATCTATTCTATTAAATTATCCGACTCGTAAGTCGCGGCCGGTACATCTAGGCTACCATTAGGTACTGGCAGCCCAGTGGTAACGGCCGCGACTTTCGAGTTGTAGGTCGGAGGTTCGGACGGTTTGTGTAAATTATTTCATCACTCATCATCATCTGCCTAGCCTTTTACCAACGATGTTGGGGTCGGCTGCCTAACCTACAGCAGCAGTCTAACCGGATAATTATTTCATCACTATTGCTCTCAAAACGGTGAACGAAAACATCGCGAGAAAACCGGCATGTCCTAGAACCAAAAATTCGAAGACATGTGACATCTCTCGACTCGCACTGGGCTCGCGTGGTGGATTACGGCCCACTCCCTCTCACCGAGTGGACGCCTGTTTCCAGCAGTGGGAACATTATAATGTCGAATTTTCGTTTCTAGGACATGCCGGTTTCCTCACGATGTTTTCCTTCACCTTTTTGAGAGCAGTGGTGAAAAAAATACAAAAAGTAAAGGGACTTTCACTGGCAGGGGTCTCATGTTATTATAACCCTTTGAACGCCATTGTCACATATACGTGACAAACAAGCAAGCGCGTGCCCTGTACGCCAGTCGTGTGTCGCCTATCCTATTACGAGCGACATAAATATGTGACAAAAAATGCGGTGCACTTTATCACGAAATAAACAATTAAATCATTACTTTTGTGTGTTTTTAAATGTATACCTTAAATATTTAAAATTGTGGCTTGGCGTGGAGGGCACGCGCGTGCGTTTATGCTCTGGCGTTCAAAAGGATAAGGAGTAACTTAGTACACTTTTATTTTAGAAAATGAACACCAACACACAAAATAAATAAAAACGTGTAGGTACTTCAAATGACAACCAGCAGTGAGCTAAACAAACCTAATGTTTTCAGAATTGATCCGTATCACAGTGAACCTGCCCAGCAGCACCCTCATGGACTTGTGCAAGGCGCACGTCTTCACTGACGTTGTCGCGATGCCGCATTACATCATCAGTCCTCGAGGTTGTTATTCTTTATAAGTATTCTTATAGATACCTATAGCTTTTAGCTTTTGATACCGAGAAGAAGACATCATGAAGAAACTTGGACTTAAAGGTCTGAAATCTTTAATAAACCGTGAGCAAGCGTGGTGACCTATGCTTGCTCCTCCTCTGCATGAAAGGCGCTTTAGTCCTGCAGTGAGACAATTACAGTAGTGCGGTTCGGTAAACCAGAAAAAAGCATATAGAGTCATGAGGAACAGGGTGTAAAGTTCACTCATCCTCAATAGAAAAAGGAGGATCCTCCGACCAGACGGGTGTCGTGTCTGGTGGGCAACTTTCCGACTATTAATTGAATGCTAGTTGCGCGGAAACTCTACTTGCGCGATGCAGGATTTTGCGTGACGTCAGTATGATGCGTAGTTCACATGTGGCGATGTAGATGCCGCTACAAACAGTACCCAACAGCAAGTAGGTAAGAAAAGTGAGAATTCACAAACGCAAACACGACTGGGCTCAGTCTGCATTCTACACTAGAAACGTTTAACCGTAGGTACAGAATTTTTGTAAAGCTCACACAAAATATGACCCTCTTATTTATTGGAAGGACAATACCAACTCATTACTAGTCGAACAATTTTATTAGACAACTGTCAACTGTTACCTCAACTATATGACATATGTACATGTATTTGAACGGTAGTATGACAAAATTGTTGAACATGAGGTGGCAATAAGCGGCCGCATTCCACACAGTTGTCTAATCATCTTGTTCGGCTACTGTACAGGATGTAAAAACACCCGTCACATAGCCGTCAACTACGTATTCTGTACATTAAACTAAGTAACACTAAATAATTACGACATTTATTTTTGGTGTGAAAGCTGGTTGCGATAGTGCGCAATGTATCACACGCAAAACTTGTGCTTACACTGCAACGGTACAGCGGTCGTGGGGTATTTAAAGTTGTGTTATAAACTTATAACATCAAAAACTTGTTTTCGTAATTACAACGTCAGTAAAAGTTGGAATTTTGACCTTCAATACCGCCGTAACGAGACGGTTACCGGGTATGGTCCAATACAAAAAAAATATCACAATGACAGGGGAGTACAAGTGACTCTCGGTCTTTTTACACCCATTAGAACATTATTTCTCTACCAAAACCACCACATCATCATCATTCACTAAACAAAACATTTCTCTCCACACAGACAAGCCTACAGAAAACTTCTTATCGAGGGATTTGACGAAACTGAACATATTTGAACGAGAATCATTCTTCTACAGAGGAGACCGTTTAGCCAAGGTTTTCTTAGATTCCTTGATCTGCGACTACGGGTGTAACCGGATGTTGCTACCGCATTATACCGGGGATTTTTTAAATGAGGTTTAATGTGCACAAACTTATTATACTATGTTCAATTTATGATGGTTGATTTGACACTTGCTAACGCGGCAACACTGTTTTGCGCTATTTTTGATTGCGCACAAAAAGTTGGAGGAGAATTCAGTTGATTGTCTATTCGTGTAACTACAAATACGTACCCAATGTTTAAAACGTTTTGTGGTTACACATTGTTACAATATCATGAAATTAAAATTAAGATTAAAGACAATTAAATCAATGCTTGTCTTTCTACGGCTGACTTATCCACAACGTCGAAGTTAGATCGACAATTTACAAATCAGCCGGATCTATTCTGCAAAAATCTCTTAAACTTAGGCGAAGCGAGCTTGAAGTAGTGACGTTAGGGATTGACACTAGTGACAGCTCACTTCACCTAAGTTTTCACGTTTATTTGACAATAGCACTACAGTATTCGAAGATATCTAAATCAAAAGCAATTAGTATGTGCCGTAACCGTAATCAACCATCCTAAAATGAACACATTTTAACACTTAGATACTAAGAACACATTCTGATTTGTAATAAAATACATATTTACTTCAACTGACTCATATCAATTTTACCGAATACTATACCCTACATCATGTTTTTTATTTACTCCACAATGTTATACCTAAAACTATTCATTTAAAATTGATGTTATTTCAAGTTAAACAAATATCAACTTTATTGTAATGGTAAGTAATTAAGTTGATTCCAGAGTGACTAGCACTTTTGAAAAAGTTATAAAAATGTTTGCAGTGGTAGAGTAAACTGCTCTTTATTGTGTAGGAGTTAAAGTTATTTTTCCATAAAGTCATATTTGTTTACATTTTTGGCAAATAAGTCGCGAATGCAGATTACATAATAACTTCAAGCCTGTACTTATTCCCCGAAGGGTGAGGCAGAGCTGTACCTATAGCACACCCACATTTCGCCAGTTATGTTTAAGTCCCAATAGCTATCACTGCCCGACCAGGGGATCAAACCCAGTACACGTGGTACTCAGCAGCTAAACCAAAAAAAATCTGCCTAGCCTTTACCCAACTCCGTTAGGGTCGGCTCTCAGTCTAACCGAATGCAGTTGAATACCAGTATTTTATAAGGAACGACTGCCTATCTGACCTCCACAACCCAGTTACTGGGTAACACGATACCCCTTGGTATGACTGTTTGTCAGAACTTTGGTTATCATGCACTTTTAATATTAACTGTAACACCTACCTATTACATCGCATCACCGAGCTACAAGACTACACACACAGCTCCAATAACATGTATCAATGAAGAAAGAACCACACGAATCCTACTGCTACACAAGTAAAGACGCCAGCACAGCAAGCTATCCGAAGCTGTCAAATTTTTTCCAATCAACTTTGAACCTTATACTTTAGCGATAAAGTTGAAATACTATTAACGAAATTTGACAGATTGTAGTAGCTTGATGTGCTGGCGTCTGTAACTACTGTAAAACCCTTAATACACATGCCAGTAAAATGCACAAAAGTATGCGAGTGGCTTGCATGCCATTGTGACATTCTCCAATCAGAAACTGCGGTGCTATTCTGTAAAAATCTCACCGTGAAAACTTAGGTGAAGTGAGCGTGAAGTGAGCTGTCAATAGTGTCAATTCCTAGGGAAAACAAACTCATTTCACGTAAAGTTTTCATGGTGAGATTTTTACAGAATCGACCGGCTGTGTTGGGCTTACTGGCATGCAAGCTGCTTGTATACTTTTGTGCAAGTTACAGACATGTCGCACCTTTATAGTAAAACCGTTAGGTACTAAACGAAATTATAAAATTTTACAGGAGAGCCAATATTAGAAAAAAAAACACTGTTTTTTGTCAATAAAATTTCAATCTGAGTGCAGGGTTCTTTAAGACATTAAAGATTCAGATGCACTCAGATTTTTTTTTAACACAATAGACGTTTTTAGACGACGCGACGCGACGCTTACGGCAGTACCTCATAGAAGCGCAAAGGAAGCTAGATAATTATGGTCACACTGGGTGTTTCTGTCGGTGAATGTTGCACGAAAATATACATAAATAAAGTACTATACCAGTCTCGTTGCTGGGAATTGCTCTTGCTCATGCTCACGCTCGGATCGGTTAGCTGGCTGATGTCCCCTGTACCCTCGGCCCGGTGGTTGTAGTTGCGTTATCGCGGCACTGCTGCGTCCCATTCGCAGATGTGAGACCTGCAGAATACAAGACAAACAAATTAAAAAAAACGTTTATTAAATATTCAACTATTGCATCGCTGAACCACGTTTGCTTGTCAACGTACCCAATGTTGCCTGGCCTGTTTGCATACGAATGAGACGTACGATGTCGGGATGGCGCCATTTCACCCATCGTTCACCAAGAGCTGGCACTGGCAGTGCCAGCACCACCTCTGTGCAGTTTGTGATTTGACATCCATGAGGCTGTAGAAGGGAGACGGAAAATTAAAAGTGGGTAGTTTTCACATTTCACATACAAGAATCCAGCCGTGCTCGACTGTAAAGCCCGGTTTCCACCGCGAGCGGAACGGACCCATTAATGACTTCGTTAAACTCGCAAACGCTGGTGGTGGTGGTGGTGGCAACCGTTGTTGGAAATACAAATATGCAGTTAACTGTTAGCTGTTAACAGTTAACTGCATGCTTGTATTTCCACCGTTGGCGGAAATACAAGTATGCAGTTTGCGTTTGCGAGTTTCACGAAGTCATTAATGGGTCCGTTCCGCTCGCGGTGGAAACCGAGCTTTAAAGTGTTACATACTCTGTGCTCGGCTGCTTGCAGCGTATCACAGAGCATGTAACACTTTCAGCGCATTGTGCGATGACATTACAGTGCACGGATATGACTAACAATACGAGCCGTGTCCAGAAGTACCACTTTCTGAACAAGCTTTCCAGCTGTCCAACGAGAGCCTCCTCAAGTGTTGGTCGAGGATCTTGGCTATTAAACCATTATCTGCCACGACTACAATGATCGCTGAGTCCTCATCCCGTATGTCGACAACCTCGAGAGCCGTAGCCAGATTGTATGAAATACTAATAATAAATCGATATAAACCTGCCTTTGATACTCAAGCGAAAAATTATGAATATGTGCATTCTTACCATTTTGACCTATAGAGGTATGAGGAACAGGGTGTAAAGTCCACTCATACTCTATAGAAAAGGCAGGATCCTCCGACCAGACGGGTGTTGTGTCTGGCGGGCAACTGCCCGATGATTCATGTCGGGCCGTTGTATATTTATGCTAGTTGCGCGGTAAACTCTGCTTGTGCGATGCAGGATTTCCGTGACGTCAGTATGACGCGTTGTTCGCATGTTGCGTTGTAGACACCGCTACAGACCTATGGATCCCAGACTTGGTCTTAGACAAACATTCAAAATTCCAAACTCAAGGTTTGCCAACGTGCGATGGAGCGCAGTATTCTAGGCTTCCAATTGACATACTATATGTTCGCTACACCACACTGCGTTCCAAAATACAGATTAGGTAGGTACTCACGTTGCTCAAAAAGCCGCTAAACTGAAGTGGGACTGGCCACGCTTGCCGTATGCCCAATAGGCTGTGGGTCGGAATAATCGCTACGTGGAGCCCTGACACAGCTAGAAGGCGTCGCGGCAGACCCCGTAGAAGATGGCGGGACGAGTTGGAGAAAACAAACGACCCAGTGGTCCACTTTAGCCCTGGATCGAAAGAGCTGGAAGTCATGGGGAGAGGCCTTTGCCCAGCAGAGGGATGATGCAGGGTAACAGTAACAGTTACCAATAAAAATACTTTGATAGCAGTTTGGGGGTACCTAATTGTTTTTGTTTTGATAAAACTCTTGAAGAGAAATAATTTCAATATCGTGTAATGATTTTTTTAATAATTTTATAATTGTCTTCTATTTTCAGATCATAAGACAGCAAATTTCTTGACGACTGATTTGAGTCTGTTGGACATCTTCGAAAGGGAGAATTTCTATTACAGGGGATACCCGTTAATTAGAATCTTCATAGATACTATAATTTGCCTTTATGGGTGTAACCCACATATTCATTGTAAGTAAAAATCTTAGTGGATCATTATAACTTTGAATTTATACAGATCAAAAATGGCTCTTTTAGATATACCTACCACGAAATTTTTTACGAGTTTTTATTTATTTCTTAATATTGGAAATAAGTTTTTTTTTAGTTTTGTCTAAATTATTTTTTTCAATAAAAATTAAATGTTTGTATATATGTTATTGTTTTGCGTGTCTTCTTTTTATTTTCTGTCCTCGCAAATCTATTACTAAGTACTCCAAGTGCTTGAACACGTTGACTCGCGGGCGCGGTCACGAAATATCAAACACAGCATATTATAGTATGCGTTCACGTACAAAACGCAGTGCGGCGAACAGTGCCGGATTAAGACTACTTGATGCCCTAAGCAATCCACGCCTGTAGACCCTCCTATCCACTAGTCACCTGTTATTTTTTCAAAACAACGACGAGCGATTTGTAAAGATTGGCGCACATCTCTAGGTAGAGTGACTTTTGGGTCTTGTAATATCTTGCTGATAATTTTCTGGGTCAGTAATAAGTTGTAACTTGATTAAAATATGATCCGCGACCGTAACATAATATGTATTTACAGAATTATAACCATCAGGATCAGTAATACAACTTGTTAGTTCTAAACTAGGTAGTATAATCCCCAAATGTCAACATTGAATAATTTTGACATTTTTAATTATTTTTACATATATTTCTGACATTTTAATAATTCCTCATTTAGTTTTGACATAATTGGAGTATGAAATAATATGTAATCGTTCAATTTATTTTCTAATTTAATACCATAACTATGCATGATTTTCAAATATTTTGTTTAGTAAATTTTAATTTGTAATCCTCGGCTAGACTTGCTCACCATATTTGTACGCCTCCTGGCATAACATAGCGCTCTGTTCATCAATTATAAGATCTGTATTTCTTTACCTATGTTAACAAATAAATAAATTATTATTATTATTATTATCAAGATTTCATGAAATAGTCATTCTTGGGGATTTCTTGATCTTAGAGAGTCGTGTTGATGACTTTAATGATTATAATTCTGTAAATACATATTTGTTACGGCCGCGAATCATATTTTAATCAACGTACAACTTAATACTGACCAGCAAATTGCAAAAAACCTAAAAATAAAATGAATTTCGCGGGCTACCCTGGCGCTTTCGCCTTAAGGTGTCAAAAACGCTCTGTACTACAGATTACTAATATGTAGCAGGCTCTATATTTAGGCATTACGGCCGCATGTGGCGGTCACCGCTGTTCTAGGAACCCGTAGATTAACGCATACATAGTGCGCTGTTGGGTTTTCAACCCTCGGTCCAGCACCGAAAGTTAAAAATCCAACAGAGTGCTTTTATTGAAAGAAGGCATTTCTGAAACAAAATGACCTCTAGAAAAAGGTAATCTTATACCGTCTGTCTACCCACCACCGTCAATGGGACGTCAACGAGATTATTTGAACCGAGCGTGACAGACGTCCCGGTGATGGCGTGCGGTGGAATAAGGGCCGGCGCTGACTGAGGTCGCGGCACGGCTGGGCGTGCTTCGGCAGCCCGAAGGACGCCTTGGTATGACGCAGCATACCGGAGCATGCCGCGTCACGTTGTGGCATCCCGCAGAAAGCCCAGCCTGCCAAAACCTTATTTCAATTAGTCTATCTGTCATATTCCTGTGACCTATGTGGCTCGCCGTGGAAATCCGAGGAATGAAACGGCATGACACGACATGCCGCGGCATGCCACGACACGACGTGCCGTGGTATAATTATATCGAAATAAAGTAATAGGAATTCCAAACTCATTGAAATGAGGATAGAAAGAACTTGATCAGAAACAAAATCCTTTACCTACCGTCCCGCGATGTTGGATTTTCAACGCTGGGCTCAGCAGCGAAAGTTAAAAATCCAACAGAGGGCTTTTATGTAGGCACCAGTGGTGCCCAGTAGTAACGGCCGCGACTTACCGAGTTGTAGGCCGTAGGTTCGAACCCAGACAGGCGCTTTTGTGTAAATTATTTCTTCACCACTGCTCCCAAAACGGTGAAGCAAAACATTGTGAGGAAACCAGCATGTCCTAGAACCAAGAATTCGAAGATATGTGACATCTACGACACGCACAAATCACAATGGTCCATTTGAAGGACTAAGTGCGGAAACCAAACCCATAACATAGAACATAGGCATATTAGACATCTACCAACCTGCACTGGGCCCGCGTGCCCACTCCCTCACAGAGAGCAGGCCTGTGTCCCAGCAGTGGGAACATTATACGCTGATTAAGCTATAGTTAGTGGTGAAAATGTGGGCATTTATGAAACAAGATGACTTCTGGAAAAAGGTAATCTTATTAGATATTTATTGCAGTTTAAAATGCAATGGCCCACCTTCCATCCTGCACTGGCACTTGATGACAGCATGAGCGGAGTTTAAGCAGCTGAATTTTATGGGCCAAAAAAGTTTAAACTTCTTGTCTTCTTTCTTTAAAAAAAAACGTTGCCCCACACTAGGAATTTCTCCTGTATTGTGGGTGCGTTTACAAACATTTAAACTCACATACACAAACAGCCAGACCCGGAACCACTACTTGTAGGTCATACAAATATTTGTTCATCGATCCGGTAAGAAAAAGATTGCAGTTTAGGTTTTTAAAAAGAAACATATCCACAGTTCCAAAAACTTTTATTTATAAAATTGGTTGACATTAGAACTACGCATACGGACAGGCGAAGCTTATAACATATCTTAAACATCTCATATTTATAATCTGTGAAAAACTAATTTATCGATCGCTTGGGACTCGCTTCAAAACATAGTCTTACGTTTTTATTATTTCACTACTTATTGAGAGGCGACCTATTTACGTTTAATGAGACATTAACTAAATTAATGAGTCATTCACAAAATTAATGAGTCATTAACTAAATTTATGAGTCATTAAGTTGACGATAACTTAATCAAGTCTTTTCTTACATAAGATCCAATCAAATTACCTGGATCAACTTTCATAGAGGCAGTACCTACTCATTAATATGAAAAACTTTTACAATTGGGCTAACTCCGATATCACGATAGAAGTGAAAACTTACGACTGGGGCCGAGTATCACGGTTCAGCGTCACTGACCTGAGCGTGACGGTTCAGTTAATGTTCAGAAAGAGCATAAAATGCAACTAAAGAAGTTTTCATCTAAAAAATCTGCTGCATTTTGATCGTAAGCATTGCACATTTGATATGGGACAGTTTCTTTGTTTTTCATGTTTCAGAGTTGTCCCATAGCATAGTCAAAGTCGTTCACATTTATGATTACTGTGATCTGTTAGTTTGTCCAGGTATTTTTTTTAGCTCTTAAGGACAACAGTTTATTAATTAATATTTCATTAACTTTCATAAGTGCGACAGTAGGTATATATTTTAGGTACAGACATCAAGCTACCCGAAACTGTAAATTTTTTCCAATCACCTTTGAACCTTATGCTTTCGCGATAAAGTTGAAAATCTATTAAAGAAATTTGACACATTGTAGTAGCTTGATGTGCTGGCGTCTGTACATAATAGGCAGGCTTTACACACTACAGCCTTCCAACAGATAATTGTCCCAGAGATATTCATAAATAATTTCATCAGGCACACAATAATACTCTCTAAAGAATTATCATAGACAATATTTATTATTCGTAAGAATTTTACAAAAAAAATAAACATTTTCGATTTTTCATTTTATACACAACCAATAAGTCTTCTATAAAAATAATCAAAAGAAAAAAAATAGGCCACCTCGCATCACTATTAATATTATTACATTTCTATATTACGTGTTTTAAAATGGGCATTATCACAGACCTATAACGAGAAATTATATTTGGAGGAATGACCAAGGTACTATAAATTACTATAACAGTATTCGTACAATACAGTCAATGAATCATCCGGACCGGTCTGAACACAGGCTCTCCGAACCTTCGCGCATGTTCTCTCACTCACACTCATGTCATGTCACCATCTGGTTCTCTCAGTCACACTCACTTCATGTCACTATCTGGTTCTTAAAACATGTTATTGCGCAGCCTTCTGCGCTAGGTTCGGACCGGCCATGATTCATAAGCCGTACTGTATTGAGTTAAGACACTCCTGAGACACATTATTAAAATATGAGATTGGAAATAAATAAATAAGGACACAATTTATTTTTCATTGCAAAAACTGGCTGACTTATTAAAAAAACTAGTTAATAACCATCACGCCTGCATTCTCCAGAGAGGTGGGCAGAAGTATCTAGTACACCCACATCACAAGCTCCATGATTTAGAGGACGAGCCAAATTAATTCATAATTATGAATTAGGATTATTAGGAATCACAATCGTTTTTGCAATGAAACAATGTGATTTTATGGCTGCATATTAAGCTTGTACATAAATATATTTCTCTTAACAAATAATAAAAGTAAAATAATTTAAATATAATTTGAATCTTTAAAATTAAGTTTTGTTAAAACATTTTTTTGTACCGATACAGAACATGTACATGAAAGTTGCGCACAATTTGTGTGCGCATCTTTCATATTATTGTACGTTATGGTTCTTGACGAACGAACGGACGGCAATCAAGATTATGTTGATACAAGCAAGAAATACAATCAGTTGCTTAAAGGCTCATCAACACAAAAACTGACTGACAGATTGTCAAACTCATGAAACTCCGTGGCACCGGTGACTGAAAAGTTGTGCCTATAGAATGACTGACTGTGCCATTTTTCAAAGGGAAGCCGGTACGAATTGAATTGTATGGAACCTAGCCATTGGCGACTACTAAGGGCCTGTGCACACCACGTTTTTTAAACGCGCCGTTGACGCGCGTTTGTAGCGATACAGACGCGATACGCACGCGAGTCAGACGCAGCCTGTAGACCTATAGGATAAAAGCGCACCGTCGACGCGTGTTTCTAAAACGCGCGTCAACGGCGCGTTTAAAAAACGTGGTGTGCACAGGCCCTAAGATAGATAGAAGATACTAATAGAGAAGTATGGAAGAAAAAGACATGTTGCGCCGGCCACAAATAAATTGGGTTATGGACAGGAGACTGATGGTAGTCAAACTCATATCAAGTGATTTGATTGGCTTGTTGTTGTTTCAGCCAGCCAATCACAGCAGTTAACATAAGTTTCATCAATTTGTTAGATATTTTTGTCTCGATTTGCCTTTCATTAACCGGGTGTCTACTGTGATTGTACCATCATTTCGATTTGTATCAAAACAAATAAGGTATCATCATGGAACAATATAAAAAAAAATGTAAATAAATAGTTTAGATAGTTTTAAATTAGATCTTATTAGAGATTCTTATTAGGAAAACTACAGTTTTAAGAATCGCTAAGTATGAGCAATTTTTTTAAGAAATGGCGATGCATCGTGCAATAAAATCAGCGATACGCAACCTGTGGCATTTAGAGACTTCGAGCGTTTGTCCACCGCCGTCGTCATCCAGAAACAAGATTATTCGAAGCGAATGTGACATCTTGAACGTATGTAAAGCCCGGAATACAGATACCTGTAACTTGCACAAAATTATGCAAGTACCTTATCATGTCATTATGGTACTCGCCAATCAGAAGTTGTTATGGCACACGGCATGTAAGCTACTTGTTTACTTTTGTGTAAGTTGTAGGCGTGTGTATTCCGGGGTTATCGCTACTTCGGCGCCGTCATCATGTTCTCGGCGATGACGTTCGGGTGACGGCGGCGGTGGACAAACGCCATTAGGCGTATTTGCAACACAAACCAGTACATGCGTTTAGCGCGAAATTGAAAACACTGTTCCGTCTCTATTATCTTCAAAAGATTGAGAGAAACATAACGTTGTTTCAAATTTGGTTAACGCTATTGCATTTATTAGTGATTTGTGATGACAGTGGGCCTTATATTCAGTTTTCTTTTAAATTTTTTATTAGATTGTTTAACTTTTTGGCAATCCGCAATTGTCTTGGTTGAGTACAGATGACTTTTAAAAGTAATTTTCAGTATTACTAGTTAATAAATAGAAGAGAGATAGTTTTTTTCTTCAATTATTGTTCGAAATATTTTTAGTCCATTTTATAATTTTAGATTAATATTTATTATTCTCTTGGAATAATAAAAAGCTTATTTTTAAACAACTATCAACAATACGGCACCAGATCTTATTTATATACTATTTTTTTTATATCACTATCTATACAATTTTCTAGCCGATAATTTTGTGAAGGTTTTCTCCCTCTATTATTATAATTTTAACAACGGACTGCCTATGGTATCACTTTATTAATATACATTTTACTTTAAAAGTTGTTTGTATATTTATAAAGCGAAGGACTTAAAATTTTTTCACCTATTATTAAAGGCAACTTTACTTGTGTATTATTATTTATTATTGTTATTTTTAAGATTATTTTGAATTCAAAATTACTTTCGGATACAGTACTGCCTATTTTAAGAAATGTATTATCTTTTAACGGTAAAAACTTTAATTTTCTATCGACAGCCGATTATTTCTAATTTAATTTTAAATTACGTAATTTTTTTTATCTATTTTTCCCATAAACCTTTTATTTTCCCAAATTAAAATTTGATTCATTTTATCCTACCATTGCTCTTATGAAAAGCGGCTAAATAGTTCACTCCACTGATTTTCGCACACTTTTTTCATTCATATTTTTTTATTAAGGGCGCTGATAGTTATACAACCTTTAATGAAAATTCTGAAAATTTACAAAATAAATAAAATATATTTTTTATAATACTTATCCTAATGTTAAATAACCAAATATATCTATAACCAATTTTTTACAATTTTTTTTTTTTAACTGGGTCAGAAGTACTACTAACCTAAAGTCAATACGAAACACATGAGTCTGTTTTTTGAAAGTATGTATAATAAATATAAATACATCTTAAAATATAAAAAAAAATTGGATAAAAAATATAAAGGAAATTTTGACAAAAATATATAAACGCTGAGCAAATAACTTGGACAAAGTGACTAGGTAGTTATATGGAATGTAGCCAATTTCAAATATCACATAAAAAATATAAATAAATAAAACGCAGCATTTTCTTTCGTAAAAAAAATTAAATATCAATTATTAATAATAAAAATTTGCTGTGTACCCAAGATTTTCATTATTATAAAAAGCCAAGGGACCCAGGGCCCAATAAATAAATAAATAGAACTATTTTAATGTCAATTTTGTGACCAATAAAAGTTTACTTTTTTTCTTGTTCAAATTAATTAATATATATATGGGAAAAAAAAACAATATTTACTATTGATATGAAAATAACTTGATATGAATCTTACTCTACGGGCAAAGTAAAGTCAGCAAATATAATTGTAAAGTAAAGCGACAAGCAACTTAAAGCGTCCTTAAATTCAAATCACAACTGTCATTCTTTGACATGTGTAGGAAATGTCTATTACACGGCCATTTGATGTCAATTTGCTTAACAATTATTTTTTCTAACTGTACATATATTTGACAGTTATATTAATTATCCACTTCAACCAGACAATATGAGTTTTAACTAATTTTAGCAATTTCTAATACTGGCTAATATATTTTGGCGTACTTTTTAACATCACGCCGCTTCCAAATCGGGTATAGGCACATACAAAACCACTTTAGTTACTTATAACCTACCTATTATAGATAATAAAGTACTATGTACATTTTTTATATTATTTTGGTATATACAGGACGAATGGTATAAAAGTTATATATTTATGCGAATTTGTTTGAAAACTACTGGACCGGTTATATTTGGAACTAGGTTTTTTTTATATGTCAAACTGGTAGTCGTTGTGAAATTATTTTTATACTAAATATTTTATTAGAATGAAGTTCCTTATCGCTTTTTATACTCATCGGGGTAATTGTGTAACACACTATTAGTAGAAATGGCTTTCATGTTGACAGTTCAACAATATTCATTGCGTTATTTATGTTGTTGAGCAGACATATTTTTCGAACATATAAAGCAATGGATTTGCTTCAAAATGATTAATATTTAGATTAATAGTGTGTTACGCAATTAGGGTGTCGCTCATTTGGCGAATAAGAGCTAGACCGAAAAAAGTTAACATATTGATTTTTCTTTTTAATAAAAATATCTTTTTTTTTTTCGTTTAGTTTCTTACAAACATTGTTAATTTATTTCA
Source organism: Oligia fasciuncula (assembly GCA_963082905.1). Classification (NCBI taxonomy): domain Eukaryota; kingdom Metazoa; phylum Arthropoda; class Insecta; order Lepidoptera; family Noctuidae; genus Oligia; species Oligia fasciuncula. The sequence continues at coordinate 11,171,780 of OY720413.1, read as the reverse complement.
CTGTGTCTGTTATTTAATACGAAATGAAGTTCGTTCCAACCGGGTGTCCCACGTCACCTCTCTACTCTATTTTTTTTTATTAGTTGATTCATTGATCACTGAAACTTACTTACGTAATTACGCATTCATTTTATTACTTCTTAATAAAGAAGTTTTTATTTAGTTTTCTAATTTTAACTGGTTTCAATTACCTACCTAACTGGTGTTATTTTTTTTACAAAAATGTTTAATAAATACATAATACATAATTATTATTTTATTAACAATATTTTTAAAATAAAGATTTTTTATTATTTATAAATATCATTATGTACGTATGGCACATAAATTGTGACAATTATAATTTCGAGATAGCTGGTTACCCCTATTTTTAATATGTAGGTACTTATCCCTATTAATAATATAATTTAATTCATAAAAGTAAAGGAAAATAAAATAAAAATGTATCTGATAATATGCATACAATTTAAGAATATAAAATAACAAAAAAAAAGTATAAATCTCTGTAAAACTTGAAATATTTTGATTTAAAAATTAAAAACGTAAAATGCGAACGTATTCATATATTACGTAATGTTGGTCGTATTAAAAATAATTACGTAACGAGATTTTTTCTAGAGATTCCTAAGTATGAACTTTTGTATATGAGATAATATAACGTGTGGTCATTGCGGTGAAGAAGGGCACACTATTCAAGATTGCACAAAGAAAGCAGAAGCGCCAAAATGTGCAACATGTCTGCGCTTCAAAAAACCAGCGATTCACAAAACAGGAGATCTGGATTGTCCAGCTAAAAAGTCTGCCGAAAACAGGTACATAAACTCAATCGATTATGAAGGCGCCTAAGAGCGCCACATACCTTTTTTTTTATTTTTAGACTTTACTTTTTATTTTTAATATACTATGGATAGTACTTTAATAACGGACATAGATAATAGTTTTCAAACTGTTTCAAAGTCATGTAAGGTTGAGGACTGCAGACAATATCTTTCCGTGTATCAAAAATCACTAACCATATTAACCCAAAACATCCGTAGTATTTATAAGAACATGGATAGCTTTAACATTTTTCTTCATAGACTTAACTTTAATTGTGATATAATAATACTAACCGAGTGCTGGTTGTCTAATCGCCAAGATAACCTCCCAGTAATACCAGGGTACAACGTCTCTTTTACCAGAATTAATAACAATCAAAATGATGGTGTGGTTGTCTATTCAAAAGATTCTTTAATGGTCACAGTCGAGGAACCCAATCTGCACGACTGTAAGAGTAATTGCTTGATTATCAAAATTGGTACAACCGCAGCAATAATTGCTATATATAGATCCCCTTCTGCTAGAAACTTGGATGCTTTTCATGCTTCCTTAAACCAAATTTTTCAAGCAGTTGCCACTTTTAAGAATGTTATACTAACAGGTGATATAAATATAAACATTAACTCTGATAACTGCAATGCAGGGATCCAAGACTATCTTAATATCTGCTCATTCCACGGTTTTCTGTCCGCACATACACTGCCTACTCATCAAAGCGGTTCCTGCCTCGATCATATGATAATCAAATCCAGTTTTTCGTTTATTACGCTTGTTACTAACTCTACAATTACCGACCATCACGCAGTTTTACTGACCCTCAACTTATCGCTGCCTAAGCAAAATCGGCCGCAGACCAAAACGCAACTTAACACAAACAAACTTGAATATGATTTATGCAACATTGATTTTAGCCCAGTTTTCAATACACCTGACGCTAATTTTGCTTTATCGTACTTAATAAAACATGTCCAATCAGCTATATTACACAACACGACCGTTATTACAGTAAACAAGAAAAATTATAATATTAAACCTTGGATTACTCCTGGCCTAATTCGGTGCATAAGACAGAGAGATAAACTTCATCAAAGATATAGGAGGGACCCAGACAATCTCGTCAATAAAGTCACCTATACCAGATACAGGAATTTTTGTAACAAGCTCCTAAAGAACTTAAAGAGAAGTTACGATAAAAATGAATTAAATAGAGCGGGAAACAATAGCAAGCAACTTTGGAAACATATCAAAAACGTCACTTATATGTCAAAACAGCCCGAATCAAATTCAAGTTTACTGCTTTCTAATCGATCACCTACCCTGTCAGCCAACGAAGTGAATAATTTTTTCGTAAATGTTGGGAAAACTCTTGCTGAGCAGATTCCAAAACCTGACTGTGCTCTACCTTCTTCCCAAAAGTGTGGAAATAGATGTACTCTAAAATCTTTTGCCTTGCTAGACACCGACGAAGACGAAATTACCCGAATAATCTGTGGACTAAAAGATGACTGTGCTGTTGGATGGGATAACATTAGCAATAAGACCCTTAAACTCTATAAGCATATTCTTGTACCTCCCTTAACACATATTTTTCGTATGTGTTTTTCTGAAGGCATTTTCCCTAAATGTCTAAAAAAAGCAATTGTAATCCCTATCTTCAAATCCGGAAACAAAGACCTAGTGAACAATTATCGGCCAATATCACTACTCCCCTCAATATCTAAAATACTAGAAAAAATTATAAACAGTAGACTAGTTAACTATCTAGAAAAAAATGCACTATTATCATCTGCGCAATTTGGTTTTAGAGCCAAATTATCCACAGCAGATGCAGTGCACAGTCTAACAGATTATGTCTCAGAAGAACTTGGTAAAGGAAACCAGACCCTGGGGATCTTCCTTGATCTGGCGAAGGCTTTTGATACAGTCTCCGTTTCGACGCTTTTGTACAAATTAGAGGCCTTAGGAATAAGGGGAACGCCGCTGAAACTTTTTGCTGACTACTTAGACGATCGGTATCAATGTGTTAAAATTGACAATATTAGTAGCGACGAGCAAAAAAACACAGGTTTTGGTGTTCCCCAGGGAAGTATTTTGGGCCCCACCCTTTTCCTGATTTATATTAACGATTTGTGTAGTTTAAATATTAGTCAAGGCAAAATTATATCGTATGCAGATGACACGGCGTTAATATTCACCGCTAAAACAAATACCGAATTGTACGAATTTGCTCAAATAGGTTTCAATACTGTGTCTAACTGGCTTCAAAGCAACTTACTAACATTAAATGCCGACAAGACAAAATATATTCACTTCTCCATCCGCAAACCGCATTCAAATATTACTAACTCTCATCTGTATGTCCATCATTGCGGACTCCGCTCAGTCAGCACATGTAAGTGTCCTTGTATCCTTAAAACATGTAACATAAAATATCTCGGGGTCCAAATAGACGAGTTGCTCTCATTTAGACCACATATTGACAGTTTGGTTACAAGAGTGCGCAGGTTAATTTTTGTTTTTAAAAAATTGCGAGCAATTGCAGATAAAAAACTAGTGTCACAAGTTTACCTGGCCCTAGGTCAATCTGTAATACAGTACTGTATTACTTCATGGGGTGGAGCACCTAAAACTTACTTACTGCCTCTTGAAAGAGCACAGAGAGCTATTTTAAAAGTAGCAAACTTCCATCCCTTTCTCTATCCTACAGATCTGCTATACAAATCCTGTAATGTGCTGACTGTTCGCCAGCTTTTTATAACGCACTTGATATTAAAACAGCACACCATGCTCTCCTATAACATTGAAAGTACTAATAAGAGACGGAATGATATTGTATGTGAGTCAAATGCATCCTCTAAATATGTCTTTGTAAACAGATTTTATACATTTTTAGGCCCATTTCTATACAATAAATTAAATAGGAAATTAAGTATCTATAAATTAAATAATTACGACTGTAAAAAGGTTATTCTGCAATTTTTACTTAGCATATCATACAGCGAGACAGAGGATTTACTCGTTGTCTGTAAATAAAACATGTTAGTCTTTTAAGTTAATATTAGTTTTTAATTAGTTTTCTAAATTGTTAATTATATATTTTAATTTCTAAGCACCTTTCTAGCCTGAAACACAGGTCCTACCTAGTTCAGGCAAATGAGCTACTGTGTTCTTTATAATTTTTAAGATAACTTATTGTAAATCTGCACCATTTTTATAAATAAACGATATTATTATTATTATAACAATTTGAAGGCACTAAGCTATTTAGCAAAATATTAAAATAAAAAAATTATACTTCTATCGAAAATAATATTGTGCTTAAAGGGGAAGGCAGAGGCTTTGTTGATAAATAAAAAAAAATACAATAAAAAAAGTAAATTAAATCCTAATCAAATTTTTTTTCGTCAGTCACTTAAAATGGTTATCATCACTGTTGATCTATGCATAATATAAATATATTTTTTTAAATCAGCTGTGTTACTATAACTTTACAATTTCAAACTTGACCGTTACAATATAAACCTATCAATCTGCCTAGCGCAAGCGAAACAAGTATGTATTTACAGAATTATAACCATTAAAATTATTTAAACTTAGAGGGTTGATGATTTTTATGATTATAATTATGTAGTAGTCATATTTGTTACGCTTACGAAATATATTGTAATCGACATGCAATAAGACAATGACCTACAAATTGCAAAACACGTAAGAACATTTGAATTTTGTGGGCTACCCTGACGCTTCCCCCTTAAGGCGAAAGGACCCGAGTTTAACATTTTCCGACCTGCAAATTGCAAAAAAAACATAACAAAACTAAAATTTCGCGGGTTACAATAAAAATAATACTGTCACGTGCAAAACATGCAGTTAAAAATTGTGCTACAGCCACTACAATATGCCTGAAAAAAAGATAATATAAAGCGTGCAACACACTTGTTAGGGTCGGCATGATTCGGCACAGCCAGGTGGCAAAATGTTTTTGCAAGGTCAAAATAAAATTGTCAAGCTATAGTGACAGATTTTTTTTTATAAATCTCGAAAATCATGCAGGGCACAAACAAACATTTATTTTAGCAGTGCTGTTATGTGCAGATTAAAATAAATACATTTTAAAACACACACACCGTCATAACAACCAAAATTAAATTGCTTAACATTTATTTTTAACATTATCAAAAAAAAAATTAGGCCCGTGTAAAATATTAAATAATATTTCGCTAAAACATTCATATTTTGAGGAGATTAAAACGCGAGGAAACATTACTAATTGATTTCTCAAAAACTGTCAACTAGCCTATTTCCTTCAAAATTCATATGATTCTGATTGAAAGTGGGTTATGCAATTAAGGTACTTGACTAGACTTAGCATAAAATGTGCACTGGGTTATAAATAGTATTGCAGCGAGATTTCAATGAAAACTTACGGGGCGTAATTTTACAATTTTATCGATACGCTCAATGAATGCTAAAGTAGCCGGCGGTCGTGGCACGCGGTCACAAAACGCGGGAGCGAGATGACACAACACCGTACTGCTTGCACGTTTTAAGACCACAACTTCCAACAGTATTTCTATCTCACGAAGCGACGCGTGCTTTACTTGTGATAACCAAGTATACAAACACGCTGTGAATGTGTGCTTGAAGACGAGAAGCGTCAGCACACAACACGCATACACTTTCGACAACACCCGTGTCTCAGACGGTACCGAGAGCTCCTGCGTTTCCTCACACATTTACAACGTGTTTGTACACTTGGTTACCACAAGTAAAGCGCGCATAACTACGTGAGATAAAAATACTATACATGACTAGGTATTTGGTAAGTACTATTTTTTGTTAAATGGGTGTTTCAAAAATGCGCCGCAAGTTTTCAGCAAGACTAAATACTGAGATTACGGGTAAACATTAAAATATTACATTTTCATTATCTTTTAAAAATTAATGCTGCAGCCGAAAGCCGAAGTAATTATATTGTTAAAGTTAAAATGGGTGCAAATATAAAGCATCGTTTACATCATTTCAGCCTTTCGGCTGTCGTACTTCGATATTCGGCTTTAGGTCGACATATTCGGCCTTCGATTTAACAATTTGTTTGATATTTAAATAAAGTTAAAGTAGAGCCCTAATATACTCAGAACTACATTGTTTTAAAATAAATAAATTCTTATATTGTTTCAATTTAAATTGACCAATAAATAGCTTGGCAGCTGTAAACACTGAAGCAATTTTTTCTTATTTTTTTCGCCTATTACTTTCAGAGTAAATTACTAATAACTAGTAATTAAGAATAATATAATTTCGGTTTTCCTTACTGGGAATGAGAATCTCGAATATGCGGCCTTCGGCCCAAAATTTTTACCCAACTACCCCAAAAGTAGGGGTAATGTTTTATCCTCAATATTTCAGGGCCCTACTTTCTTTAGCATTCGGTAGAAACAAGCATTCGTAAGAACTTATAAATGACATAATCTCTATACTGTCGTTCTTTTATCTGAAAAGGATGAAAGAAAAAAAAATCAACAAAAAAAGAGGAAAAAAAAGTTCAAGAATGGTTCTATGTACATTATAAGAACTACAAAGACTGAAGCGAAATATACCGGCAGACTTTTTTTACCGTCTGGACAAAATTAAGGTATAAAAGCTGAACGGAGTATAAGCATATGGCACAGAAACCTGTTTTTTTTTTCACAAAAAACTTTTTTTATATATTCAATCCTTTGATTGAAGCCGGCCGATGGCTTCAGTCAAAGGATTGATTCGTATATTGCAATTAAAGAAAGAAAATTTAAAACTCATTAAAAGAACACGTTGTAAACAAGGATATTACAAATTTGAGGATTATATCCAAGATAAAACTAATTAACTAAATTGGAAAATAATTTATATTTTTTAAAATTTTATGACATTGATTTTTACAAGCTGTGACTACAGTTATAACTCACACACTTGTTAAAATTCTAGGAAAATCATCTACTCTTACAATATTTGTATATAATTTGTAAATATGTGAGCACCATGGTATCTATCAGATAATTGATTTACCTGTCATTGCTTCATTTTTAATTCATTTACCTTTTGTGGTAGACTAATTTTATTCTAGGTGCATCGTCTTCACATATAATTATGTATACAAGACCTTGTAAAACATTTTAAAAGAGTAACGGTGAAGTTTCTTGCCCATTCTTCTCCATACGAAAACTACCTTTTGGAATGGGCGACTAGAATCAATTCTATTTAGTTGTAATTTTTGACGTTCAAAAGTGCCTTTAATGTGCCTGTAAATACATTATTTGACTTTGACTTTGTATAAGGTAAAAACAAATAGATTTCTGGGCCATAGGCTCCGTTACCCTTTTATACCCTGTTTTTGTCCAGACGGTAAAAAAAGTCAGCCGATACAGCATGTATCGGAAAGGTCATAATCGTGTAGTTTAGTATGTTTATAACACGAAGTGACGCGCGCTTTACTTGTGGTTACCAAACACGCTGTGAATGTTTGTTTAAGCGCAGGAGCTCTCGGTACCGTCCCAGACGATGGCGAAGTCGGAAGTGTGTGTTTGTGCGTGTGCGTGTTACGTGCTGACTCTTCTCGTCTTCACGCACACATTTACAGCGTGTTTGTACACTTGGTTACCACAAGTATAGCGAGCGTCGCTTCGTAAGATAAAAATATTATATACATTTTGGTTGAGTAGGTATTGAATGCTTGCATGGGACAGTTGATCATTTTTTCGCGACTACGACATGGGTCCCTCAGAGAAACTTATTCAGTTTAATGTTCTGTACCACACCCAAAGGGGATTGAAGATTTTTACATGGAGCCTGGCATACCTACCTGTCCGTCATTTTGTTTTTTTTTTTCAAAATGGCGGCCTTGCATTAAACCTAAAGTAAAAGTACTCAGTGCTGCACACCCCTGCCCTATTTCAAGTTAAACAAATATCAACTTTACTTCAATGATAATTAAGTTGATTTCAGAGTGACTAGCATTATAAACATGTTTGATGTTGTAGCGTAAACTGAACTTTATTGTGTAGGAATTAAAGTTATTTTTCCATTCATTCATATTTTTTACATTTTTGGCAAATAAATCGCGAATGTACGGTATATAAATCGATAGCTGAGACCAATGCAAACAGAAAACATAATAGGACCAGACCCCTAAAGCGTATTCCGTAAGCGTATTTCGTAGGTATGCCACAGACGTTCAAAGCCCTTTGACCACACCTTTCTAATACACACTGAATAATTTAGTTAGTAACCAGTACCTAGGTGCACGATGCAATATTATAATCTTAAGCTTAATTATATTATTAGCGAATAGAGATGTGTGTTAAAAAATATTAAAATCAACCACAGTTACATTGTATGCACTTAGTCTAATAAAATAAATTGTTATTAATTATTAACAAAAGCAAACATAACACCTTTATTATATTGCACAAATAAATAAAATGTTGCCAACAGTTAAATTGTTTTTTGCTGTTTAAAGCTGCCAATTAACGTGCATATGCAAAATGTGTTTTAAAGTTGGCAACCCTATAAAAGCCATGAAAAGTAAATATTAAGAACCTCCTTCTTTTTAAAAGCAGTTAAATTATTTATAAGAGTTGCCAGATTATGGTAACACTGGTCTAGAAAACTCCCCTTAATCTAAAATTTAGCTAAATACTAGGTATCACGAGAAATTATCAACAATATTGTACTTACAGCTATCTACGGTAAAGTAGCCCACAAAATTCATATTTACTTACGTTTTTTGTAATGTGCAGGTCAGTGTCAAGTTGTATGTTGATTAAAATATGATTCGCGACCGTAACAAATATATAGCTTTACAGAATTATAATCATTAGAATCAGCAATACAACTCCTTAAGTTAAAATAGTTAATAAATAGGATAATATAAACCTAGAGAGATGTAATGATGATTTTTATAAACATTAGTTACGGCCGCGCATCTGGGGGCACGGCAGTGCCCCCGCCAAGTCGAGCGCGAAGCAAACACTGCCGTACCATCCTTTACAGGAACCATTTCGCCGCATTTTCAGGCCCCTATTTGAGAACCTCTGGATAAGACCAGAACGCAGAAATTTTCGTCATCCAGTAAGCTATAATCACATACTTATAATCCAAAATTTCAAGTCTGTAGGTTATTTAGTTCCGAAGTTAAGCGAAAGCAAAGTTTCGCATTTCCGACACTCACTCACTCACTAATCATCAAAATAGAACTAGTACTTCCCATAAACTCAGAGTGCTGAAATTTGGTACAGAGTTAGGGTTTAATGGCCACATAAAGGGAAAACTATAAAAATTAGGATAATCGAAGATCTGAAGTACCTGGTGGGTGACCCTGATTAGAAAACACAAGAGCCCAACCAAACTATTAGAGATCGACATACCGCCTTTACAAAAAATATTTAACTTGGTGGGCCGCTTCATTTGATGTCGAACATTACACAATTTAAATAAACAAAGGAGGATGGGCAAAAATTTATGGAAGCTGGTACCCGAAAAACATGGCAACCAAACAAAATAATTTATATACAGTTTTAAAGGTCTAATTAGATAGAGCAATAGTCGTTAGGGGAGATAGTCTCAGTTCGCTGTCCGTTCAGAGATATACAACCTTTAAAGGTTAGGTTAGGTTATCGTTAGGTTAGGTCATAAGTAACAATAATAGACTCTTGCTTTATAGTGACGTGACTGAATTTTATCTACCTTTTTTTTACCCCGTTTTTCCATTTACACTACGCTGGGGGACGCGGGAACGTACAATCCTTCCGCAACGCCCTAACCTAACCTTAACCTAACCTACATAATGTTAAAGGTTGTATATCTCTGAACGGACAGCGAACTGTGACTATCCTCCTTAAGAACTATTGTTCTACATAATTAGACCTTTCAATCTGTATATAAATTATTTTGATTGGATGTAATTAGTTTTCCGGTATCAAAACGCCCTAACCTAACCTAACCTAAACCTAACATAAATGTATAGTGTTAAAGGTTGTATATCTCTGAACGGACAGCGAACTGGGACTATCCTCCATAACAACTATTGTTCTACATAATTAGACCTTTCAATCTGTATATAAATTATTTTGATTGGATGTAATTAGTTTTCCGGTACCAAAACGAACTAACCTAACCTAAACCTAACATAAATGTATAGTGTTAAAGGTTGTATATCTCTGAACGGACAGCGAACTGGGACTATCCCCCATATCAACTATTGTTCTACATAATTAGGCCTTTCAATCTGTATATAAATTATTTTGTTTGGATGTAATTAGTTTTCGGGTACCAAAACGCCCATCCTCCTTACACTAAAATATTAATTTCGCTCAAAATTTGGTGAAAATATAATGCAATACAAAAAGATTACGTCCGTACGTATACGTTTCTACAAAAAGAAGTGAAATCCCACCAAAAACATTCTGTAAAAAACTAGCCAAGTCTCAATGGAGCTGCTTGTTTATCTCTAAAAAGTAATGAAATCTAGACAAAGTCGTACCAAGTCTAAGGATCCTTACTGCGATTTATTTATTATTATAGTTAATCTTGTGTGACTTGGCCGTTGAAGGGTACACAAGGGTACACACCCAGGTGCTCCATGACACCATTTCACCAATCTGTCGCCATAACCACTACCCATTGACGATGGAAAATTGCCACTTGGAAAACGTTGATTTAATAACTAGTCAATTGTAGGCTTGATAAAGCTGCGTATTTCAATAATACTTATGTTTAAGCGAGCCTGAAACAAACAGTATCAAAAATTATTTCCAGTACAGACGGACTTATAATCATTGATTAGAAGTCCGTCTGTACGTCTATTTTATGTTAGATCGGTGGTCGATTTGACGCTCCAAAAAGAAGAGAGCAGAAGTAAGCATTGTCAATGCTGAATGCATGTGTTGCACAATCAACAACAGCCTAAAATGAGACACTAGCGTCCAATTACCAATACCGGTATGGGCTATTATCTCGCTTAACAAACATAGGTAGTTACAACAGATATAACATTACGTGTAAACAAAATTGACTTGTACCCACTAACGTATAAAGAATGTTCAACGGCCAAGTCACACAACATTAACTATAATAATAAAGAAATCGCAGTAAGGATCCTTAGACTTGGTACGACTTTGTCTAGATTTCATTACTTTTTAGAGATAAACAAGCAGCTCCATTGAGACTTGGCTAGTTTTTTACAGAATGTTTTTGGTGGGATCATATTTAAGTCAACATACAACCTGATACTGACCTGCAAATTGCAAAAAACTTAAGAAAACTTGCAATTTTGTGGGCTATCCTGGCGCTTTCGCCAAAATTACCTACCACCTAGAGTACCCCTAACCATTTTCTGTACTAACGTAAAAAGGCAACTAATTTCCCGAATTTTACCCCGAAAGGGTAACCTACTCTCACCCTAAGGGGTAAACTACTCTCACTATGGTTGACCCTTACCCTGAGTTTTACTCAAAGGAAAAAAGGGGGGTAAATACTATCTGTCGGGAATATAGTTAGAAGCTTTGCTATGCATTTCTATCTAAATTAATGTTACAACTAACTTAAAATAAATTGAGTATGTCCGTAAAGCTTAGCTCCCTTCCCCTTATTAAGTGAATATTATATATGATTATAAAGCTGCGTTGTCATTAGCTACAGGCTATTGATTCACTATGGTATTCGCAAATAACGCAAAAACGTTACATTGCAGATTTAAGCTCATCACAACTATTCGACAGGCTATCGTGTCGAGAGTGACGCATTTTGATTATTTGGTTTGTATTGCTCACGACCGCGCATAGGTAGCCGTCGGAAGAATAGAGGTCCTCTACAGTGCCGGATTAAGACTACTTGATGCCCTAAGCAATCCACGCCCGTAGGGGGGGAGGGGCTCTTATCCACTAGCCGCCTCCTATTTTTCCAAAACATCGACGAGCGATTTGTAAAGATTGGCGCACATCTCTAGCTAGAGTGACTTTTCGGTCTTGTAATATCTCGCTGATAAACAGCCTTGCCTTTCATGTGCTAGCAAATACTGTTTCGGTGCTGTTTCTGCCTTATAGTGCCCCCCGAGACGTGATGCCCTAAGCAATTGCTTAGTTTGCTTAGGGGCTAATCCGGCACTGGTCCTCTATTTGTTTTAAACTGTCAACATTTTCGGGTGTCGTGTTTGTTAACAGTGTTGAGAGGACTCCTTAGATAACACTAATTGCTGTTCGATTCGGCACAGAAGCGTGTCGTATTGTTGTGAATAAGCCATGCTGGTTAAACTGAAGCGAATCCCGCGCAGGATACAGGACAAAATTCGCTCGCGCCGATTTTGTTAACTCACTCGTATGGAGATGTTCAAACTGGCGCGAATAGTCGCGTGATTTTCTCATCATTAAAACAAACGATTCCCGCGCAGGATTCGCCCAAGCGTGGCGAGAGCTATAATGTACGTGATTACGTTTTTCGCGAATTATTAACAGTAAATAAGCGCCCAGATTTCAAGTATTTTTGCTATAAAAATAATTTATTTATCTGCAGTAGCTTTTCATACAATGTTTTAAAGCAACTATCAACTATTTCTAAGAAAATATGAGATTATTATTTCTGTCAAAAACCTCGTCCAACCGACTGCGGAGCTTAAAAGTTATGTTTTTTTTTTTACGTAGAATGACTCTCACCGAGCAGTCAGTACACCCGGGCGTTAACATGACGCATCGAGCGTTAGAAAGAGACTGTCACACAGGTATGGAGTGAGAGAGACAATGCTCTACAAGGAGAAACTTGTTCTGAAACTCGATGAGCGACTGCGTGTTTTAGCATTTTCTCTATGGGACGAGGTACAGACGCCAGCACATCAAGTTACTACAATCTGTCAGATTTCTTTAATAGATTTTCGACTTTATTGCTAAAACATAAGATTCAAGGTTGATTGGGAAAATCTGACAGTTTCGGGTAGGTTGACCTGCTGGCGTCCGTACAAGTTATTCTTGAAGAGTGTATAGAATAAGGCATTAGTTTACCAAGGCTAAAAGCTACCATAATATCGGAGTAATGTAAAAATGGAGTGATATATTCCAGACCAACGCACGGAGGGGTCTCCGTATGTAAAGACGATCACCCATCCACGAACCGACCGTGCCAAGTGTAGCTTAACCTGATAGATCAACCCGTGCGGCTGTTATTACTTAGCCACGAGCCCCAACATTATCACTTCATTTTTACTTTTTATACACATGCAAACGTTTTAGTGCTTATTAAAAATATTATAAATAATAATTGGAATGCTAAATAAACAGTTTTTGTTAAATAAAAACTAAAGGACGGCTAAGAAATAAAGCAACCTAGATATTCTGAAGCTGCTAAGGTAGGATAGCTGGAACCGTATGACAAAGTAGTATAATTGCTATCATGATACCAGTGCGAAAAAGAGATGGTGCTATCGGTCATGTATAGTTCCGTCTCACTCTTACACTGGAATCATGATGACATTAAGAGCGTGCATCCCGCGTGGGCTGGCAACGTGGCATTTTTTTTTTTATTGAAACCATAGTAGGTACTATTTCTTACAGCCAAGTACTAAATCGTTAATATTTATAAGTTTGTATGCTATTTTTTTAACAGTTACTCATAAAAATTTACATATTGTCAATTATTTTTGTTTCTAGGAATCATTAGGATTAAATATTTTTATTTAAGAATAAATGTTAAAAAAAATTAACTTTTTACATTTAATGTAAAAAATAGGAGACACTTACTTTGGTTTAAAAATAGAATAATCACGAAAACTCACTAGAAATGCGACGTTACCAACCCGCGCGGTATGAAACCTCTTAAACCATCATATATACGGCACCTAAAAATACTAATTACTACTGAGGGTAACTTAGAGAGATTCATTTGTTATAGGGGTAATTTTGAGAGCTATTCATTTTCAGTATAGTTTTCAATATGGCTGATTATGTAGTGCATCGACTAAGCTTGAATAAAAATGTCGCTATAACTTACTGCTGGGGAGTTTGTTGCGGCACTTCTTCCGACTAAAGCACTAGGAAGTGGTGAAAGGCGGGTGTGTCGGGGGACTGTCTTATGTAATTTTGCCGTCTGCCAGTTTGAAACAGTCTGCCAGTTTGAAACTGTCCGATAGTTTGAAACAGTCTGCCAGTTTGAAACAGTCTGCCAGTTTGAAACAGTCCGCAAGTTTGAAATAGTCCGACAGTTTGAAACCGTCTGCCAGTTTGAAACCGTCTGCCAGATTGAAACAGTCTGACCGTTTGAAATAGACAGGCAGTTTCTAACTCTTTCTTATTCCATAAGCTAGAATGAGATAGCAATATTTTTAAGCTTAATTTACTCGATGTTCTACACAATCTTAGCCATTCTTTTTGTAATATGAACGCATGTACTTTTCTTATTTCGAGACAGAAAAACTTTCTTATGACGATGATTCTTTCCTATAATTCTACGGCGACTCTTTGAGACAAACTATAGTTAATATTGTACTCATAAACTAGTGTTACGATACCTATATTCGATATACAGGGTGTTCGTTTCATATCTAAGATGATTTTGGAGTTTAGTATGGATTTGGTAAAGATTTGGTTTCCTAAGAAAGCGGTGAACAGTCACGCAATAACGGCTGTCCAAATACAATGTTTTAAATAAATAGTTTTAATTTTTTTTTTATACACCTTAATGTCAAATCCTGGTGAAAATTACAGATTTTCGTGATGTCCGTTTTAATATGACGGCACCGCTCTTTTTCGGAACCGTAGCGTTACAAGAACATAGAGCTGGTATTTACATACATAAAATCACGGTTTTGTCCAACGGGGTAAGCAGAATCCACAGTTGGTACACACCTTGCTACGATCCTTATATATACGTATTTATTTTTACTTTTTCAAGTACGAATTAGTGGGATTAGTAAATATTTTAGTAGACGCTAAATAACATGGGTTTTGCTCCAATTACAGAGAAAAAATGGAATGCAGAAGATACACAGGTACATAGTTCGATAAATAGGTAGGACTTAAAGCATTAATTAAAAAACTTAGTAAATAAAATAAAATAGTAGTAAGTGGTTTAAAATAAAATCATTTTTGAGCAGTTTTGTACTATATACAGATCACGCTAATGCACATGTAGCCTAGGGGCCAGATTCTCGAACGAAAATTATAGCAAAATTGGATGGAGGATTACGGCCCACTCCCTCTCACAGAGAGGAGGCCTGTGTCCCAGCAGTGGGAACATTATAGGCTGGATTATGTATGTCAAATTTTGCGATAATTTTCGTTCGAAAAACTGGGCCTGAAATGGTTTAATTGAACGAAAACATTAAAGTTTTAGTTTTGAGATCTGAAAAACAACCCTGTATATCGATGGGTGACTAAATTTATGTAATATTATGGACGAGTTGACTATTGTGACTAATTGTTCTTAGCGCTAGTGTTTAGTTAGACGTTTTGGTGGCGTTTTGGGCTTAAGCCGGTCCCTCCTTACCTTTGTGAGTCGCATTCTTTCACATCTGGAAAAGATAAAGAAAAAAAATTTAAAGTTTGTATTTTTAGCGCAAAATCTAAGCGTAGCAGCGTAGAAGTCTTTCGTTGTAAAAAAAAACAAAAATAAGCTATTTGACTGTTAGGGCTGACTGTCACTGCCAAACAAACATTGACCTTGCTACAGTTGAAATAAAGTTGAGAATAAATTAATTTCCATTAGCACGAGAGCGCATCTAAGCGGAAAGAGGTACGCGTCTCAGGTTATTTATTATCGACTTTATTTTAAGACTCGTTATGTTGATATATATTTGGCAAAAAACAGAGAAAAAAATTATAAAAACAAAGAAGAAAAAAAAACATAGAAAAAAATATATAGAAAACAAAGTAAGTAAAAAAAACAACAATAAAAAAAAACAAAAAAAAATTAGAAACCAGAAAAAAAAAACAAAAAGTCCTCAGCTCAGTATAATGCCAGAAGACAAGACAAGATATATACCACCTGACACTGATTCTCAGCTGCAACCCACGAGTGCCATACATACGCTAGAATAATAAACACATAAGGAAGTGCATGTCCGTTTGGATAAATTAAAAGAATAATATAAAATATTATAAAGATAAAAAAAAAAAATAATATAAAGATTTTTTTATCACCATCCAAATTTTTACAGGGTGTTCCTACCCATTTATGTGAACAACAACGAAAAAAAATCAGCTGTTTAATACAAAAGTTCAATACCTATTTGACCAAAATGTGAATGAAACAGCAGATTTTTTCGCGATTTCAGAGTTGGTCCCATAGTAAAAGTTGTTCATATTCATGGGTAGAACACCTCGTAAAAATTTGGATGGTGATAAAAATATCTTCCTGTATAACGGATGTAAAAAGACACAACGAAGTCGAGAGTCACTTGTACTCCCCGTCATTGTGATCATTTGTCTGTACTGGACCATACC
The DNA here is from genome assembly GCA_963082905.1 of Oligia fasciuncula. NCBI lineage: Eukaryota > Metazoa > Arthropoda > Insecta > Lepidoptera > Noctuidae > Oligia > Oligia fasciuncula. The sequence continues at coordinate 11,155,500 of OY720413.1, read as the reverse complement.
TGGGAACCTCAAGGTTACGGAGGCATTGAAGGTCAAAATTCCAACTTTTACCGACTTTTTTTACGAAATCAAGTTTTAATGTTATAAGCCAGCGATCGGAGTAGGCAGATTGATCCGAAACGTACGCAGTACACAGGACTGAGCGCGAAAGTGGCGGCTTATGATTTTTTATCGTAAGCTGGTGCGATTTTTGGCACGCGAAGTAGTTGCTCGTGCGTTATCTAGATGTATCTATAACTATGATCCACACCCAAACTCGAAAACTTCCTTCCAAGACAGTTTCCTCATACTAAAACCAAAATGACCAGTGGTGGCCAAGTGGAAATTATTTTCATCACCACTGCTCTCCAAAATGGTGAAGGAAAACATCGCGAGAAAACCAAAAACTCGAAGACATGTGGAGTTGACATTCCCAACCCGCACTGGGGCCGCGTGGTGAATTATGGCCCACCCCCTTTCGGTGAGAGGAGGACTAGGTCCCAGCAGTGGGATGATTATGTAAAATCAAAAATAATAAAATATCTTCAATACATACGTATCCAACCAGCCAGGTTTCCTAAGCATGCCATGCAACCGCCGCATAAGGTCGGGAGCCACTCGATGCGCGGTGGCCCGGGCGTGGGCCCCGCAGGCCCGCATGGCCCCGCCGGTGGAGGGCGTCTGGTATGAGAACGAGGGGTCGTCTCTCGGGATGATGCGCGGGTGGGCCCGGCCGGCACACATACCTGCAAAGTATATAGTAAACATTAAGTAACCTGACCTCTGCAACCCAGTTACTGGGTAATACGATACCCCTTGGTAAGACTGGTTGTCAGACTTTCGGGCTTCTGACGACCCGTAAAGACTGTCAAAGATGCACGAATGACAGCCGGGACCAACGGCTTAACGTGCTTTCCGAGGCACGGAGGGGCCTCGGTATGCTTATTCTAATGATTATAATTCTATAAAGTCATCATAGTTACGGTCGCGAATCATATTTAATCAACGTACAACCTGACACCGACCTGCAAATTGCAAAAAATGTAAGTAAATTTGAATTTCGCGGGAGAGCCTGAAGGTGAATGGGTAGTGGTAGACCGCGAAATTCAAAATTTCTTACGTTTTTTGCAATTTGCAGGTCAGTGTCAGGTTGTATCTTGATCAAAATGTGATTCGTGACAATAACAGGTACATATTAAGAGAATTATAATCATTAGAATAATTAATACATCTTTCTGAGTTAGATTTCTACCATAAGAACCAATCTCATAAGGAAAACTGCTAGTGCTAGTGTGTGTAGTTTAGTATGTGATTGGCATAATTATACATCTAACCGATTTTTTTTTTCTGGATGGGAAATCATCAAATGACCCCTCCCGCTCTGGGTGGAGCGGAAGGGAGTGTCATACTCTTACTGACTAAAACCCACCCGTGTTCCTTCCTTAGCCCTTTATGTTCCGGGCCAGCGGTAACGCTTTCGGACAATCCCGCTGACCACATCTACCCCCTTACATAAACGTTGTATAGCGTCTGTATAGTTACACAACGCTTTGTCTTCTTCTTTCGAAAGTCAAATTACTGACGACTGAAAGAGAAAAATTGCTGTGTAACTATGCATCTGATATAATACGTTTATTAGTGAGTAACTATTAACCTGATATAATACGTTTATTACTAAGGGGGCTAATTAATAACTTATACCTATAACTTTAATTCCAATAAATTATATTAAAATACATTAAAAAAACACAGAACGTAGAGAACTCAAAAATCACAAAAAAAATGCGATTCGAAAGCCTTAGAGAAAATCCTTCAAACTTACCAGTAATAAAAATATCTTCTAAATGAAAGTAGTTAGTTCTTAAAGCGGCCGCGTAGAGGGTTCTGGCGGCGTCTGCGGAGAGCGCGTACCCCGTACCTGACAGATACTTCGGGTACACACGACCCCCGTACATGTACCTCGGGCTGTACCTGTAATTAAATTTTAAGTAATGTTTGAAACCATTTCAGGTATTTCTTTTCACCCACTGCTGAATATAAGCATAACAGGCCGTGTGCCCGTTTACATTCCCCATCGGGAAAAAGGCCGAACTTCCATACCCATTCATCCCCAATTTAACTACTTTAGGGGGTGATATTTTTATAATCCTTCCGTGATACTCCCTCTTTCGTTATATAAGGAACTCTTAGACAAAAGGACTTTGAAGGTCCGTGGCATACGTCGGTCCGTCATTTTTTTTTCAAAATGGCGGCCACGCATGAAACCTGTATAAATGGACTAGCTGCGCCCCGCGGTTTCACCCGCGTAAGTGTCGATCCCGTGGGAATATCGGGATAAAAAGTAGCCTATATGTTAATCCAGCGTGTCCGCTACCTCCACACAAAATTTTATCAAAATTGGTCCAGCCGTTTGAGCGTGAAGAAGTAACAAACATATAAACACACCCCCACACACACACACACACACCCCTGTTTGTACAGACACCCTTACGAGGACCTTGTTAGTCCTAGAACGAACCGAGGACCCTCCAAAAAACTGGTTTAAATACCTCGTTGGCCTTTTAGAATAAGATAGAAAGAGACAGGTGAGTAAATCTATAGTGATGAGCTTATTGGGATAATGCTATCTCAACATTTTTCTGTATGAATTTCGGCTATCATACTGAGGACCTGAATTACACAGCTAAATGTGACCAACGATGCACATACGAGGACTTTGTGTAAGCCAACCGAGGACCTCTTACGTAAGCCCTGCGACGTCCTTCCGAGGACGTATTTTTACACAATATTTCTTATAGCTTGTACAAAGTGCGGACGTTGTGTTAGACTTTATATCACTAAACCGAGGACAGTTTTTCGCGTAGAACTTGTACAAACCGAGGACCTGGAAAATACCTACCTACCTACCTAAAACATTTTACGTGTAAGATATTAATCAATGTTCCGATTTATTTCTTACACACTTTTTCTAAAATGAAGTACCAAGCGAGGACGAGTCAATGTCTTTACCATAGACTACTATTGTCTTTACGTTTGTCAGCGCTTCTCAAAGGATTATTTATCAAAGAGAGCCGACAGTAACGGCTTTATTTTGATAAACACTCGTGATTGTTGCTTATAACGTAAACAAAAACCCAGAAATCGATCCTTATCAGCGACACTATCGAATGGTGTAATAATACAGAGTGGAGTCGTTATTTGGACTGCTGGCAACACTGGCACTGTCTACATTGCTCATCTATTTAAATTTTATTTTTATTTTAAATATGTGTCTTAATGTTATAAATAGCAAAGAAACCGTGGCGAATAAGTAATAAAATTAGGTGACAGTATTGGTGACAATTAATGACAAGTGATTTAGAACATAAAAAGCAATTTTGTGAACTTATCAACTGACGTGAGTAAACCTCTATAAACAATATAAACAGTGCTAATAACATAAATGTGACATTGACACAAACATTGATGATAAATAATATGGTAAAAGTTCCATTTAAATAACTTCGAGTGAATTAATCAAAAAAGGAAAACCGTTTTTTACAAATAAATCATAAACTTGAACTTTGTACCCGACTCCTAGCTCCAGGTGGAGAGTGGAGGCACTAAAATACAGTGCTACCAACCGTGTTATAGTGACAACTACCGCCATTACATATCCTAGTGGTGAATAGACGAACCAAAAACAGTGTTACCATCCCTAATATATAGACAAATTTGTTACGAATCAAAATAATTAATTGAACAACTACCGCCATTCTCGACTGTAGTGGTGAACAGACAACAAAAAAAAACAGTGTGACTACGATCACTTAAAGCAGTCAATAGTTGAACTAAATTAGTGTTGCCAAAGAAAGGCCGTAGGCCGTATTTTATGATGTCAAACAACTCGGACTTACAATCGTCTTCACCTAGAAATGATAATGTAACCATTAGAAAACAGCAAAACAATATAACCATAAGTACAGAAAATTCTTTTGCTTCCCTGTCAGTTGACGATGACAACGAATGTTCATCTATTACGTCTTACGACAATCATAACATAAGTTGCCCTCAGTTACAAAGAACTGAAAATGAGACAATAACAGAATTGGAGACATTAGTCAACACCTTGCGAGAGAAATTGGCTTCTGCGGACTGCGAAATTGAAAACTTAATAACCGAGAATACTTCACTAAAAAATATTATAACTAACCATGAGAAGGTTATAAACAACCTGAAAAAAATATGTAATAGTACACCCGAAAGAGTTTTAAGCGTAACTAAAAGGAAAAGTATCAATAAAGGCAAACTAAATATTTCCCATGAAGAAGATCATTTGATTCAGAAAATAAATAAACCCGAGAAGCTAAGCAAAAATACAACTCCCAAATCTGTAATAAAATCACAGAAGCTAAGCAGCAAACGAACCTCAACTGTAAACCAACGAACAAATACTTTGTGCTCCACAAACACTAAACAAAATTTAACAACTCAAAAAACAGAAGTAGAAGGTAATTGTGTGAAGTTGTGCAGGAATAAGTTATGCATTGTTAGTGCTAATAAAACAAATGACATTCTATCAATAGCGGAACAGACATTCCAAACCTTACAGATCTGCCACTATTTGTCACCGAAATGTGGATTATTACAACTTATCAGCAATTTACATGAAAAAGTTGTAGATTACTCGTTTAGCGATTACTGTGTCATTTTAATTGGGGAAGATGATTTCCAAATAACCAAAAACTATGTAGAAATCGTAATAGAATTAAGGAAAACACTGGAAAAAATTCAAAATACAAATATTATTTTATGTTTACCTACATTTAAACTAAGCGATTATTCAATGATGTTCAACTGGCGTATCGAAACGTTTAACAACTTGCTTCACTTAGATTTATTGACACATAATTATGTAACAGTACTAGACTCAAATTTAGACTTATCCTACGATTTCACTATGTTTTCAAAATATAATAGAAAATTAAATAACCAGGGCATGAGAAATATTTTTCAAAATTTACTGTTACTTATAAATGATTACGAGTACCTTTCACCATCGGAGCCAGAGCCCGTTCTGGAAAATAATGTTAACTCGAATTCGGTTACACATACCGAGTTTTTTCTTTGATCACTTGTATGTTATGCATCAGAATATTGCCGGACTTATAAATAAATCCGACCTGTTAACCGTGCACATTCAAGAGCTGTTAAACAAACAAATAAATGTAGATGTTTTATGCATAACCGAGCATTTTATAATGTCCGGGCAGGAACATCTCCTTCATATACCTAATTATAGACTTGCTGCATGCTACGCAAGAGTCAACATAAAACGCGGTGGAGCCTGTATTTTAGTCAAAAAGGGTCATGAGTATAAAGAATTACCCGACATAATGAAATGCTCGGTTTCAGGAATAATAGAATGTTGCGCAATTAAGATGAAGCAGCATAATTTAATTATATTATGTATATATAGACCGCCTAAGCTATCCAACTTAAGTACATTTTATGAAAATTTAGATAAAATTCTAAAAAAAATATGTGGTAATTTTCACACTAAAATAATTTTATGTGGCGATCTTAATATAGACGTTTTAAAAAATAACAGAATTACCTTGGAACTGAAATGCTTTCTCCTGAGTTACAATCTTATTTTAGAAATTAATGAAGCAACACGTCCGGGTAGTAATACTTGTTTAGATAATTTTGCACATAATACCAAACAGAAATGTCATTCTCAAGTAATAGACTTCGGGCTATCTGACCACACAGCACAAGTAATTAAAATAAAAGTAAATAAATCATGCATGATTAAAAGTTGGAGAACTAAAATTCGAGATACTTGTAAAGAAAATCTCAATAAATTTAATAACTATCTACAAAATCTATCGTTTTGTGACGTATACGACACGGAGGATTCGAACAAAGCGTATGATAAATTTATTGAAATATTTAAGCTTCTGCATGACCTATGTTTTCCTTATAAACTAGTGACAAAAAAATCAGAAAAACCGATTAAATGGCTATCGCGTGGCATAAGATTATGCAGTAAAAAACAGCGAAATTTACTTTGGAAACATAGACTAAGACCATCACGAGAAAATAAAATAGCTTTTGTTAATTACTCTAAGCGATTTAAAAAAATTATTAAACTAACTCAAAAATCCCAAAATAATTACTTAATCGAGAACTCTATGAATAAATCAAAAACCTCATGGCAAATAATAAATAATAACAAAATAAATAAGGAACCTATTTCACAGATAAGAAATAATAACCAAACAATTACGGACCCGAAAGAAATAGCAGAGTCTTTCAATAATTTTTCCATTGACCAAATTACAAATATACCTTATAACTCCATGCTCGACGTTAAGAAAATAGACCATAACCCTAACTCAATATTTGTGCCACCAGTCGTACCTCAAGACGTGATAAGAATAATTAAATCTCTAAAAAATAAAAAGAGCTTTGGTTGTGATGGGATTTCCACCCAAGTCATAAAATTTGCTGCTAATAGTATAGCTGGCCCATTAACTCATATTATTAACGTTAGTATATCATCAGGAACATTTCCAGACAACTTAAAAACTATAATTGTAAAACCTATTCATAAAAAGAATAGTAAAGAGGATATGTCGAACTATAGGCCGATAGCTTTAATTTCAGTTTTTTCAAAAATAATAGAAAAAGTCATATATGAGGCAATATCATCTTTCTTAAATAAATTTAACGTACTTTGCCATGAGCAATACGGATTCAGGAAAAATAGAAATATAAACATGGCAATCTTTGACTTGTTGAATGTTGTTATGTCAAATGTTGATAGTAAAACGCCTATATGTGCTCTTTATACAGATATGTCGAAGGCTTTCGATTTTGTCGACCATAACATTCTACTTCAAAAACTAAACGCCTATGGCATTCGAGGTAATATCCTAAACCTAATAAAAACATATTTATCCGGTCGCAAACAAATAACAGAAATATCCAAAATATGTGTCAAGTCGAAACTAGAAAAAAGATACGTGTCTTCTAGTAGAGAAATTAAATTTGGTGTACCACAGGGAACCGTCATTGGGCCTTTATTATTTATAATTTACATCAACGATCTCCCACGCCAAATCCACCATCCCATGGTGCTTTTTGCTGACGACAGTACAGCACTCTTAAAATGTGACAATAATGGAAATTACGAAAATGATATAAACAACACCATTAAAGTTATAATAAATTGGCTAAATAGTAACAACTTACAAATCAACATACTTAAAACAAAAATAATGCATTTTTATCAAAGACTACGTATTAATGACTTGAACATCAACTATAATAGCCAAGATGTGGACAGGGTAGAGGTCACAAAATTTTTAGGAATTTTAATTGACAGTCAGCTGACATGGAAGCCACAGGCTGAAGCAATCTGCAAAAAACTCAGCGCATCTGCATATGCACTTTATAACCTTAGGAAAAAAGTTAATATCAAAACAGTATTACTAGCATATCATGGTCTTGTCGTTTCCATTCTAAGGTTTGGAATTATATTCTGGGGCAACTGTACCGAAAGGGAGAGTATTTTTAAAGCCCAAAAACGCTGTCTGCGAGCAATATTTGGTTTGAAAGTTACTGACAGCTGTGTTCCAATTTTTAAAAACTATAATTTATTGACTTTTCCTTGCCTTTACATTTTGGAAATTGCTCTTTTTGTTAAATGTAACAGAAACCTATTTTTATCTATATCGGAAAGCAGATACCGAGATGTAACTTTACGATCTCAATACCGAAACTTGTTACGCACTGGGAAATATAGAACAGCTTTATTGAGGAAAAGTGTTTTTGGTATGGCACCCACTATCTTTAACCACATTCCTGATTCTATAAAAGAGGAACCAGTAACAAGTTTCAAAAAGAAACTAACTGTACTCTTATTGAATAAGTGTTACTACTCCGTATCGGACTTTCTAGCTGATACTTTTTAGTTGTGTTTGTAGATGAATGAAAATGAACTAATGATGAACTGCATCAATGTTTGCATGCCAAAATGGTAGAATGTACAAGGCTTCTTCAACATTTCTGTAACCACCTTATTGTAAATACCTACATTCCGAGCAAATAAATGATTATTATTATTATTATTATTATTAATACAGTGTTTTTTTTTCAAAATCAACGGGTTCGATTCCTGGCTAGAAATATTGATTTTTCAAAAATCCAATGATGCAGTTTTAGTTTTCACCAAAATCGAGGCCGCGACTCTTTTGAGTAGGTACTTTTCGCTATTCCTCATAGTTTCGGATTTGGCCATCCATGCTCACTTCGAAAATTCACTGTATATATAAAAGGAGAAACTGACTGACATATCAACGCACAGCCGCAACTACTGGGTCTAGGAATGTGATTTTAGACGTTACGGACGCTTTTAACGTTCTACATTGTTCTCACATGCATAATTTTTAACATGAATGATCTAAACAAGATTTTGTAACCATAATTTTGATTTTAAAGAGTGTCCATGGAGTTTCTTGCCCGTTCTTCTCCATAGGTACCTGCGCTTTAGAATGGGCAACTAGCTTCATCTTTCTGACTGACCGACCCTTTTTTTTTTTTTTGCGGGTGGGAAATCATAAAACCTTCCTTAGCCCTTTATGTTCCGGGCCAGCGGTAACCCTTTCGGACAATCCCGCTGACCCGGCAGGCTTCGGCCCTATGGGGCCCCTCCTCGATGCTGACATCTCTTTGAGGCGCGCGTGGAACACGTACGCGCCGTCCGGCACGGGCCTGGTCCTGATCGGATCGGACGGTGAGCTACCCATTACTCTCCGCCCGCAGGCCCGCGCTTACGGTGGCCGGAAGTCGTCGCGCGGCTCCCGACGCCCGGAGCGTCTCCCGCGGCGGCTGGGACGGGAGGCTCTCTCCCTGAGCTGACCGACCCCTTGACAATTCAAAAGTGCCTGTTGAGTTTGAGATTGTGAAATTTTGCACACGGCTTCCTTTTATAATGTAGGGGAGCACTAAGAAGGGGTTTTTGGAAATTCAACCTTTAAGGGGGTAAAAAAGGGATCCCCCTTGTTTTTGTTTGTATGAAAAATCTTATTCCTTGAGTTAAAAAACTTGGCACAAATACAAAAAATGCCAAACTTCATAATTTACTTAGATAATAAGTAAATTATGAAGTTTGGCATTTTTTGTTTTTCTAAACTACCCCCTAAAGGGGGATTGTGGTGTGTCAGAATTTGTATGGAAGATTTTTAACTCGCGGTCAGATTAGCTCGAAACTCAGTATTTATACCGACCAAAAATAAAGAATACCGTGTATCAGGGTTTTTCGAAAATCTAGCCCTAACGGGGTGAAAAGGGGTAGTTAATTATACAAGCGAGGATTTTACTGCGTGGCTTGAATAACTCGAAAATTGGTATAAATAAATCTTCGAGTCAAGTAATGAACATAATAATATAACAAACGATTTTTCGGAATTCCACCCCTGTGGGGGTGAAGACCAAGAATACAGTTTATATGAAAAATCTTATTCATATGGTTAATAAACTTTAAACTAAAGGGAGATTGGGGGTGTAAAATTTTGTATGAAAGAATTTTAACGCGTGGTCTTTTTAATTCGAAACTCAGTATGTAAGACCAAAATAAATAATAAAGTAAGTATATCAGGTTTTTTAGAAAATCTACCCCTAACGGGGTGAACAGGGATAGTCAATTTCTTAGGGGAGTATTTTATTACGTGGCTTGATATGATAATTGGTCATAATATTTAAGTCAAGCTATAGAAACATCCTAGACGATTTTTCAAAAGTATGGGGATAAAATATTTTTAATAGCCATGTTTATAATCACGTCTAAACTTGCTATGGAGTATCTTAATTTGACAGGACTAAACTAATATTTATCTTCTGTCCTTTTAAATGTAAAGAAAAAGATGCACTGAACTTAAATTTTGTTTAGTTTGTGAACAAGGGAATCGGCGCCATTAAGTTATTAAGTTTGCATGCTTCCCAAATTATTTTGATCTCGCTTGATAATATTTCTTTGTTGTTTTCTAACTAAGCATTGTGTTATGAAATTTTATGTCAAGTTTTTAGCCTAATTTATGTCGATTTCTTTTAATTATGGTTTCTATAAGTCTTTTTGTTTGAGTCGTAAGTTTTATAATCATGCTTCTCAAAGATGTTATTGCAACTTGATGATTATTTTTATAAGTAGATCGTTGGTAAAAGTTTGTTAAATAATTTGTTCAATTTTAAAATTAACCTACTTACTTTTATTGCAGTAAAGTTTATGACGTGGTTTCCTTTAGTATGTTCATGTTCTGTATTTCTTTGTACTTTATATTTGTTTCAAATCTTGCTGCAGACATTTCACCTAGGAAGGCATTTATTTTCTTTATGAAAAGCACACGTATTTAGCTCCTATGACAATACAATATTTTATGGTGCAAATCATAATGTTGTATAATATATGCGGGCCTAGGTACTTAGCACATGCTGCAGAAAAAGCCTAATTATTCCTCGTCCACCTAGTAGCTACCAACGATTTGTTTAAGGATTCAGTCTACCTTCGATTTTCTCCTTCATAATTTTATTTAAATGATAGCATATAATTTGTCTTCTACACACAAGGAAAACTGTCGAAACGAGGACTAGAATACACACTGTTCGGAAAATCTAGCAAACCGAGGTCTTAAATACACATTGTCTGGAAAAGCTACCTAACCGAGGTCTTTTGTGTTAAAGTTAACACATAGGTCCTCGGATAATACAACAAACGTGAAATTAGTGTAAAGAGTCTGTGTATGAGGCGACAGTGGCACCATCTGGTGGATACACAATGTCTGTGTAAGATTATGAATAATCTTGATCAAACCGAGGTTCAGACAACTTTTTCGTATTAAGTATATAGAAAGACTCAAAATCGCTTGCAGAATACGAATCTTTGGTCAAGTCAAACCGAGGACCCTCGAAAAGGTCCTCGCTTTGAAAAGGTCCTCGGTCGTGCCTTGTGTATTCATACGCACGTCCTCGGATGGTACTTAAAACAAACACACCCCCACACATACACACTCACCAACTTTCGCCTTTATAATATTAGTGTTATAGCTGACATTATTCCGAGATATTGTTTTCTGTTTGAATTAATGTCAGCTACCGATTTATATAGGTTTTATGCGGAGCCGCCATTTTGAAAAAAAAAAACAAAATGGCGTGACAATGGGTATGCCAGCCTCCATATAAAAATCTTCAATCCCCTTTTAGCAGCAACCCGTATACTGGGTTTGTACCCGGTTAGTGGCTTTCAGGTAGTACTAACTACATATTAAAGTTAATTAAATAGCGTTACCACAGAACTAAAACTGTTTTGGCAGATATTATTTTTCTTCGGTTCATTTGTCGTCATCCATTGAAGACTTTATTCTGTATCTTCGAATATCTTCATCAATTCATGAAACTAGAGAAAATAGAGGCTAATTGTTTTATATGTTTAAAATAAAAAAATATACTTAAAAAATAAAAGAAAAAAAAATCTGCTGTTTCATACATTTTGATCAAATAGGTATTGAACTTTTGTATGAATTGCAGTTGTTTTTTTTTAGTAAAGGTGAAAGTTGTTCACATTCATGGGTAGAACACCCTGTAAAAATTTGGAACCGGTAAAAAAAAAAAACAACCGTATATTTATAATACTAGCAGCGCCCAGCGGTCTCACCCGCATAAGTGTCGATCCCGTGGAAATATCGGGATAAAAACTATCCTATGTCCTTTCCCGGGATGCAATCTATCTCTCTGTCAAATTTTATCGTCCGTAAACCGTTCAGTGGTTTAGGGGTTTAGGCGTGAGAAGGTAACATACAGGCAGACAGAGTTACTTTCGAATTTATAATATTAGTAAGGATTATTTCTAGAATCAGGCAAAAAAAAAGCATTGCCATCCAACGTGGTAATGGTGCCAGCTTTTGGGCTTTTGGGCAATTATCCCATAGACAGCAATACAGACGAATTTTTTGATGCCCAATGAGCTCCTGCCTTTTTCTTTTATTTTTTATTAGATACTTGTATATAATATATATATTTATATTATTTTAGTGTTAGCTTGTAAATTGTAACTAAGGCTTTTTGTTAGTAGTGTTGTCGTTGTAAATGGAAAAAAATATGTTAATTAACTGTAATGCCTGCAGGAAAATGATAATATAAACTGATATTTTAATTAAGTTTTATAACATACCGTTTTGCTGCAAATAATAATGAACAGTTAAATCATTGTAAAGGTTTAATCACCCTGCTTCGTTGGTTTAGAGGTCGCAAGCGAGATAGTCGAGCGTGGGGTACTAGTCTAGGCCCTAGTGGCGTAACTATAGGGTGGCATTGGGGCAAAATGCCACGGGCCCCCAGCCAGAGGGCCCCAGAGGGCCATGAGCACAGGAGGATCCTAACATAAGGACAGAAGCAGTTAGGTGTTAAATTTTGTAGGGGAACATATGAAAGGGTTATAATGGAACATAGTTTTGGTTTACGTCCAGTGTTCTCCACAGCCCAGTTGGTATTTGGATGATGGAAACATTTGAATTTTCCCCACATTTGGTCCATGGAGCACCGACGGAAATGTACGCGGAAGAAATCGCGGGAGAAGTGCTAGTAAAAAAAAAAACTATAACGTTGGTTGAGCTTCTTTACATTGAGGGAGGGCCCCATCCCTTGAATTTGCCACGGGCCCCAAACGGTATAGTTACGTCACTGCTAGGGCCCAATTCTGTATTATTCCCCGCGAAATGTTACCACGTGCCAACCACTTCAATATCGTGTCTTGTTCAAGGCAAGGAATCGCAATGTCAACCGTACGGACAACTTGTATTTTGACAGTTCAAACTACGCCATTGTATCATAGAGAATCCGTTAATAGCAGGGGGCCTAAAAAGGCCACTTTGGCAGAATCATAAAAGGATAAAATTATGAATCATAATATGGCGAAGACGGTCTATGTTTTTCTTTTTTTCGCTGCACTACGTACAATACGACCGACGGAGGTAACTTGGCGGGCCCGAACTTTGCGCAGAAGGCTGCGCAGTAAGATTTTTTAGGAACCAAATGGTGACATGAGGCGAGTGCGAGTGAGAGAACATGCGCGAAAGTTCTTAGTGCCTATGTTCAAGCCCGCCAAGTCACGTCGTTCGTATTGTAGGTATAATTAAAGAGATTGGGATTGGATTGATTGGTATTTTAGCACAGACAAAAAAAAATACTGAAAAATCCTTCACCAATGGGATTTGATACGATTAACTTAACAGTTAGCTGTCCATTATGATTCATAATGTTATCCTTTTATGATTCTGCCAAAGTGACCTTTTTAGGCCCCCAGATCTCGTATTTTTTTTTTCAAGGGGTATCGTATTACCCAGTAACTGGGTTGTGGAGGTCAGATAGGCATTCGCTCCATGTAAAAAACTGGTATTTAGCTGCATCCGGTTTTTTCGTAAAGAAAATTCTCAGTAGCTAGTAGGTCTGGATTTGGCCCTGGTTGATGACGTGAATAAAAGCATGTAGATATTTACAAAAAAAAAACCACTTACCATTTATTACTAGAATCCAGCACAGGTCTTGCGCCACAGATGAGATCCCCTATGAGCATGTACTCCTTAATATTACGTCCTTTAGTCTTCGTATCAAAGTCCCGAGATCTGTTCCTCAAATTGTCTATGAGATTTGGCACATTAATATACATGTCATCGTCTGTTTTCAGTATATAGCGGACTGAAAAAAAAAAAATAGTTTATGATACCTATGAGTAACTTGTGGATAAGTATTAACTGCCGCACGGGTCAATCGATCAGGTTAAGATACGCTTGCCGCGGTCAGTCCGTGGATAGATGACTATCTTTCGGGTTGTCAGAAAACCGAAAGTCTGATAACCAGTCTTACCAAGGAGTATCGTATTACAAAGAAACTGGGTTGTGGAGGTCAGATAGGCAGTCTCTCCATGTAAAATACTGGTATTCAGCTGCACCCGGTTAGACTGGAAGCCGACCCCAACATAGGAAAAGGCTAGGCAGATTGATTGTTTATGATACCTATTGCAAGTGAACACGATTACTGAGGTAATAGAAAAAGAAATTGAGCTGAACCCGGCCCCTAGCCCGAACACTAGGCCTACAGCTCGATTTTAAGTAGAACAGTTAACGGCCTCGACTTACAAATTGTAGGATTCGAACCCAGGAACACTGCTCTCAAAACGGTAAAGGAAAACATCGTGAGGAAACCGGCATGTCCTAGAATCATGTGACATCTACCAACCCGCACTGTGTCCGCGTGGTAGATTACGGCCCACTCCCTCTCACAGAGAGGAGGCCTGTGTCCCAGCAGTGGGAACATTATAGGCTGATGATTATGTGTAACAGGAAAATATTATAATAATTATTATTTTATCAACTTACCACTATTATTACAATTGTTGGTAATCCATTTCAACATCATAATAGATTTCAGCGTTAAATTATTGTATGAATCAATAAACCCTTCTTGGATAACATCACCATACTTCTCAGACTCCTCCTCGATTTTATTCTGAATGGTAGAATCGTTGTCATGGGTTGGCAACCCCAAGAGAAACACTACTTTATATTCCGGATCAATGTTGCCAGGTATTGTTGGCAATGACAATTTCTCCTTCATTTTTTTGAAGTTTTTATTCCCTTTTAACATTGACAGAACTTTGTCTAAATCTGGGTTATCTTCGAACCCCTTAGGGGGTATCTTCATAACATTAGTATCATAATAATCATAATTTGGCTCAGTATTTTCTCCTAACTCTTGATTCATATCAAATTCTGGCAACATAACTTCGTCTTCGAACCTCTGTTCAGGTACATTGTCAGTCTTCTCGTTAACCAGATTGTCCTGCAGCGCCTTAGCCAATTCGGGCAAAAGCCGGCTAAAGCTGGATATGTCTCTCTTGACCCTATCGCTAGATATATTATGTACAGCATTCTCTGAATAAAGATCATATGTATAATTGTAGTTTATGTACTTTTGTTTCACTGCGTGATATAATTTGGACATTTCTAGGTAACTGTTATAGTTACCCCAGGTTTCCCTTATAGCTACGCGGCGTTCGAAGTTGAGGGTGGATGAGCAGACAACTATTAGTAGAAATAGCTTGTTTTTACTAGTGTTATGGCATAAATTCCTAGGGCTGTGTATTGTCGTTACGTTTTTTGGTTGTACGTATATTTTTGTGTCGCGATTTGTGTGGATCGACCAGCCCGCGACTAAACCTGGAAATTATCGGTTAATGTGAATAAAGACATTTTCAAGATGTGCGTAAAGACATTTTATGTTAGTTGGCAAAACTTCACAGGAGTGATGTACGAAGGTGATGAGGATGACTGCAGTTCGCGACTCGAGGACACTGCGAAGGGCGGCCGTTTTGAGGGACTGTCTTATGTAATTTTGACGTTCAAGAAGTGCTGGTTTGCAGCCTAATTTGAATAAAAGACTTTTGTTTTTTGTATTTAAAAACGTTCACCTGTTGTAATCACATCTTAGCAACAATGCAATCAATGTGAAAAGCGGAGGTATTTTTTGACAGATTGAGACTGAGATTCAAATGGCGACCGTTCCTTAAAATACGGCAAATATCTCTCAGTAATTTATGTTTTGTTTTACTGTTTGTTACCCATCAATTCAGTGAAGTTTCATTAACTAACCAAAAAAACATTTTATTTTATAGAAACTTATCCATAAACCCCATTTTTTCTACAGTAAAACAGGACAATTTAATATACAAGGGACTTGTAATTAACAATCTACATAATTGTGTACTATTGATATTATAATTTGAGATGCCACGAATATTCGGCTACTATTCGGTACTCGGCCTATTCGGCTACTTTTAATATGCGGTTGAGATCTCTAATTATAATGTACAGGGTGGGCCATAAGGGTGTTGGCGGTTTGAACATGAAATAAAAAAAAACTATGTATAACCGAAAACATTTTTTAATTATTATAAAAAAAATTAATTTTGGAATTTTTACGTCTTAAAAATAATGTTGTTTAAATGACATCCCGCGGCTGCTTGGCAGTCTTGAAACCGAAGTCACACATTTTGGAAAATTCGGCGAAACGTTATTCTCGGTATTATTGTTAATTTCCCGAATAATGTTCTCACGGATTATTCTCGGAGACCACCGATTAGCGATTTAAGGTAGCCCCTTAGAAAAAAAACCTGTGAGATCAGGACTGTGTGGAGGCCATTCAATATCCCCCCTTTTCGAAATGAGTTTTCCCGGAAAGATTTCTTTCAGCAGGTATATAGACACCCTAACCGTATGGCATGTGGCACCATCTTGTTGAAACCATATCCTCGAGGTATTGCCTTGACATTTTTGCCGCCTCCTCGCGCCGCGCATTCCCGAGAAATTAAGGACGCAAGCCGCCAACACCCTTATAGCCCACCCTGTATTTAGTCTGTGTCTTATTAAAATGTGAAAAATAAAAAGTACCTTTAGACAGCTGATCGTTGGCCTTATTATAAACAGGTATGTACAAGAGCACGCAGAACAGTATCATGGCGGTGCAGAAGAGGAAGAACTTCGCTAGGACGGTGAGCGTGGAGCGGCGCTCGCGCTCCTCGGCCTTCGGTGACGCGTACGGGGACAGGCGGCGGGTTTTCTCGTACCTGGAAAGAAATGATAAATGTTATTCAATTCTGTAAGCACACTATTAGTAATTAAAGTCAAAGTCAAAGCATTTATTTCAAATAGGTACATAAAAGGCTCTTTTGAACGTCAAAAATTACTACAAAATAGAATTGATTCTAGTCGCCCATTCTAAAAGGTAGATTTCGTATGGAGAAGAATGGGCAGGAAACTCCATCGTTACTCTTTTAAGATGTTTTACAATATTTTGCATACATTAATTATATAATAATAATATGTGAAGACGATGCATCTAAAATAAAATAACTATACCACAAAAGGTAAAATAATTAACACTTTGACTGCCAGACCACATCAAACATACAACAAACGTGTTTTTTTCGGCGTTTCTGCCTTGTGGTACGGAACCCTTCGTGTGCGAGTCCGACTCACATTTGGCCAATTTTTTTTTAGTTTGCACGATACGGCGTGCGCCTGTTGCATACAATTAAATTATATTTTACCCTGGGCTACCCTGGCGCTTTTCGCCTTTATAGGACTATTTTCGATTTCATATTCACGTATCAAAATTATTCGTGACTTAAAAGGCGAGCGGCGCGCGGCGCGTGTTGCAAGTTTCACGAACACTTATAACCTTTAATTTTTTAAGGACATCACAATCACCTTCATAAGAGCTACCCATTTAAACAGACAATTGACCTATTGCCCGTCGATGCCGGACTTGAATCTGTTGTAATTGCTTGTCTTGTTCATTGATATTTTAAAACTATACCTACAAATTCGTACGGAGCCCTCGGTGCGCGAGTCCGATTATTTATATAGATGACGAAGGATTGAGGTTTTGCCAAGTAGCACGGAGCCACGGAGGAAGTCTTGTTTATAAATAAAGGTGCAATGCCCCGACGTTCAAATGACACATCATTTTATTTATTTTTTATTTTATTTTATTTATTTGGCTCACCAACAATTGAATACACTGACACAAAGATATGAGATTCATTCAATAGACTTATAGACTAGTGTACCAATTTCTTACAGGTAAGCACATCATGCATTACTAATTTATCGATTGATATTGAGCGCCTACTTAAAATAAGATGAGTTCTTATACTCGCTGAACATAATCAAATTAAAAATCAAATCATCAAACTGGACACAGTCATGTATTTGGGGGAGTCCCTAAAGTGCACGATTAAAAGTCAAAGTCAATCATCATCTGCCTAGCCTTTTCCCAACTATGTTATAGGGTGGCCTTCCAGTCTAACCGGAAGCAGCTGAATACCAGTATCTTACATGGAGCGACTGCCTATCTGACCTCTACAACCCAGTTACTGGGTAATAAAATACCCCTTGGTAAGACTGGTTGTCAGACTTTCGGGCTTCTGACTACCCGTAACGACTGTCAAAGATCCACGAACGACAGCCGGGACCAACGGCTTAGCGTGCTTTCCGAGGCACGGAGGGGTCACGGTATGTAAAGATGGTCACCCATCGGCCGGCCAGTCCTTTTCGTAGGAGTCAAGCTCGTCCCGCCACCTTCGCCTTGGCCTGCCGCCATGTCGTCGTGCCGAAACACTTTTGTATTTGTTTAGTTGACAAATCCCACGCTGACTAAGAAAACGAAGCATTAGTAACAAGAAAATGTTACTTTACATAATATCTCTATTTATGTTATCCTCTAACCGGGTTGCCAAGGTATAAACAGGTGCATCAAAAATACTTTACATTTGATAAACAAATGAGTGCGAAACGAAGTTCGACGGTAATTTCGACCATAAATCTGCCGTCATGAAGAAAAACTGGCCAAGTGCGAGTCGGACTCGCACACGAAAGGTTCAGTACCACAAGGCAGAAACGCCGAAAAAAACACGTTTGTTGTATGGGGGCTCCCATACAACAAACGTGTTTTTTCGGCGCTCTTAAATATTTATTTTATTTCTGTTTTTAGTACAGACTAGCTGACCCGGCAAACGTTGTTTTGCCATATAAATTATTTCTAGCTGCCCGGCGCTATCGTTCGCGTGGTGTCCAACCCCTTACCCTATCCTACTCCTACTCCTACCCTAATCCTACACTACTCCTACCCAACTCCTACCCTACTCTCACACTACTCCTACCCTACTCCTATAAGTAAATAAAAGTATTAAATACTATGTCCGTCTAAAACCGGATAAAAAGCCGGATCCTATGTCCGTCTCCTGGTTCTAAGCTACCTCCCCACCAATTTTCAGCCAAATCGGTTTAGCCGTTCTTGAGTTATAAATAGTGTAACTAAGACGACTTTCTTTTATATTTATAGATTATAATCATTATCATTACTTTTTTAAATAACACAGACATAAGTATCAGAGTTAATAATACACATGATAATGTTTTAAAGATCACAATATGTTTTCTTTAGTACTATATCGTCCCAATAGATGTCGTTACGTGTTTCCACTTATTGCAATAAAAAGTTGTAATAGAATGCTTTAAATTGATTATATCTTTAAGGGGCTTACAAGAGCTAAATGCAAGTTTTAGAAACAATAAAAGTATATGATCGACTACAGTAAACATAATCAGAAAAATATATGATATTCTTCAGGATATATGCTAGATAGATAGTGTGCTGAAAACATGATTCAACTAATTTGATACGATAGAAAAAAATCATGAAGATACCTCTAAAAATTTTCTTTTTACAATAAAATCCATAGTAATATACATACAATCATTCTGATTTTTTGTCAGAATATTCTACAAGCCACATACTAAAATGATAGTGTTTTAATTTTTTAATCCAAACAATAGATTCTTTGTAAATCGCATATTCAAATTTCCGAACATAATACGTGCGTATGTGTGCGTAAACGCCCGTGTAGCGACACTGCCGGCCGAGGCCTGATGCTAAACGGACGTGTCGCTCTTTTCGCCGCATTATTTCCACCAAGATTGTTATGTTTTTGTAAAGTTTTATTTGTAAATTCATTGTTTATTATTATTTGCATTATCTTCTTTCCGTAAATATTTTTTTTCGTGTAAATATAAAATACTTTTAAGTCAAAATAGCGTAATAATTTGTTATCAATTATCATTTGGAAATATGGGAAATAAAGTGAAAAATTTCGTTCAAAAAATTCCGAACGAAATTAAAAAGTGAGCATTTTATTATTTACTGAATATTTATTTTTTTAACAATAAAACTATGAATTTGGAAACGTCTAAGTGAGTCGTATTTATGGATAGGGTCAATTTTTTCGACTACTCTTATAACCGTTACGTTAGCGTATTTGGTCGATGTGTAGATTTGTATTCAACAGTGCGCGGGTTCGATTCCCAGGGATACAAAGTCGGATTTTCTTTTTTAAATTTTATTTAAATGTATTTTGAATTTTTATATATTTATTAATTTTTGTTTATAAAATTACCAAAAAAGAAAACGTCAACAATGTAATTATCTTTCACAGGAGAAAGAAAGTTGAAAATATCAACACGGAAGTTTTTTTCTAACGCGTAAGTGATGTGTGCGTAATGTGGCGGTGGCGGCGAGTTTTGATAAGATCTATCAAAACTCGCCGCCGAAGAAGCGCGCCGCGCCGCGCGCCGTTTGCAAGGGTTCATACCTACAAATCCAAGGGCAACCAAACCAATACAGCGCAGCGGCACCGCGGCCGCGGCACAGTATATTTTTCTATACAGTATTGTGACTCGGCTCTGTTCTAGAAATAATTACCTACAGCCGCGCGGTACGTAAACACGCGATAGCCCTCCCCGCTTTCTTTATAGTTTTGTGATTGTACCTATAGGTATTTTTTTAACCGACTTCTGAAAAGGAGGAGTTTCTTAATTGGAATGTTTCTATTTTTCTTATGTAAGTATGTTCGGGCATAACTCCTTCATAATGTAGACGGATTTCCAAAATTTTTTTTTCGACAGGTTTATTCCGAAATGGTCCCATTTAAATTTCATAACGATCGAGCGTGATGATGAGTTTCAGAGACAGAGAACGGAACTCTTCAATAAATGCCAGCAAATCAACCGCGATTGCTGCTATCGCACATGATTGTTTACGCAATCACACAACATAACATCACGCCTGTACCCTTTAAAGGGGTAGGCAGATGTGTTCAATAGCTTCCTGTCACTGATATTAACATAGCAAGTATAGTGTTATATGAATTTGTGTGGGGTTGGTTCAACTAAAAAGTGAAAAATAAAAACTTTTTTACAAAAAAAAAAACTTCGGAAGTCGGTTGTTGGTTCTGCATTTTCGTTTTTTGACACCGACTTCCGAAATTGAAGTTATTTTTCACTTTGTATTGTTTTTTTGGAAAAAAGTTTCTTTTATAATAAAAATTAAACACGTGAATGAAATATGAAGAGTTCAATAAAAATACATGGTGTTTTTTGATCAGTATATTTAATAAAAATAACTTATTGACGAATTCAAACAACCAAAAACAGCACAATAATAATATAGTCTCTTTTTGCCATATTAAGTAAGTACTTGTACTTATTTCAATGAATATTTGTCACAAATCTTAAATCTTATCAAACCGAGTACCTGTTTTGCGACTTTGGCGGTCTCTCCAGTCCTGTGCCCTTATCTCTCGCCGGAACGCCCTTGCCGATCTTCTCCGACTTTCGGTACCTCGGGTCGCTTGTCCAAGGAGATGGCGAAGTAGACCGAGACGTAACGCACCGGATCAACTCAGGATGGATGAAATGGCGACAGGTCACAGGAACAACTTGCGACCCACGGATGCCCCTCAAGTTAAAGGGGAAAATTTATAAGTCCGTGATAAGGCCTGTCGTACTGTGTGGGTCTGAATGCTGGGCCGTGAAGAAGACGGATGAAAAAAGATTGCATGCAGCGGAAATGAGAATGTTGAGATGGATGTGTGGAGTGACGAGAATGGATAAAGTAAGAAATGAGTATATAAGAGGAAGTTTCAAAGTGGCGCCAGTGACAGAAAAGTTGAAAGGAAATCGTTTGTCTTGGTATGGGCATGTGATGAGAAAGGACGAAACGCATGTGACTAAAAGAGTGATGGATATACATGTTGATGGATGGAGAGGGAGAGGAAGGCCGAAGAAAAGATGGATGGATTGTGTGAGGAATGATATGAAAGAGAAGGGAGTGAATGATAGCGTAACGGTTGACAGGGGCGAATGGAAGAAGAAAACGTGTTGCGCCGACCCCAAGTAAACATGGGATAAGGGCAGGAAGATGATGATGATTTGTCACAAATCTATCTATGGGTTATCTGAAGTCCGAAGAGAGGGGGAGGACTCGATAATCCTTAAAATCCGGTAACTTGCTCTATTTCCGGGAGGGCAGTCCCATGTTGTGTCGGGTTTATCGTCCATAAGTCCCTTGTGAACAATGTGGTGATGCTGGAGATCGAGAGTGTATCGACCAGGGTGGCGTACCTTCTACTCAGAATATCCGAAAGGTATTCGCTGAAGGTCTTACAGGTTTACGCCCCGACCTCGTCACGCCCTGAGGATGAGGTCGAGACCATGAATGAAGATATTTCCAGAGCCATGCATGGCTCTAAAACTCACTTTACCTTTGTCATGTGGGACTTTAACGCGAAACTGAGTAAGCGAAACGATGATGAGCTGCGAGTGGGGCAATTTGGAGTTGGACGCCGGAACCACCGGAGCCACCTACTGGTCAGTTTTATGGAGAAGGAAGGCCTCTTTATGATGAACAGTCACGAGCATAAGTAAGTATACACTTGGCTTTATTCAAAGGCGATTTTCTCCTTTATTTTTGAATGAAATTTTATATTATTACGAATATAGTATTTTCGAACCCATAAGTTTATGTAAAGTATCGTATTTCAACGTTGCATTCTTTATTTCGTGAAAAAATCGCAATTGAAAGTTGCCAAGTGTTGACATATTATTGCTCGTGACTGAACCCCACAGAATCCCCACAGAAAGTGGAACTGGCAGAGCCCGGATGGTGCAACTAAAAATGAGATTGACTTCATTATGTCGACGAAGAAGTATGAGGATGAGTTGAGTATGTGGATGTATTCAATGATGTCTCTGTGATAAACGCGGTGAAAACCGGAAGTGATCACCGCATGGTAAGAGGCACATTGAACTTACATTTCAAGCTGGAAAGATCTCGACTGATGAAGTCTACGCTCCGCCCAGCACCGATCCAGGTCCAAAACCCCGAGAGCTTTCAACTCGGAACTTCAGAATCGTTTCGAATGCCTAGGGAGCTCCGTGGACGATTATAACGATGGGTTCGTGGAAACTGTCCATACGGTCGGGTCTAAGATCTTCAAGACCTGTCGTACGAATTAAAAAAAAAGCTCTTTGATTCTACTTCACGACTCATGCAGGAGAGGCGCGTGATGATCCTGCAGTCTTTAGATGATGCGATAAATTACCGGCAACTCAATTGACGGATCTCTAAGTCCTTGAAAAGCGATCTTCGCCGCTTTAATACAGACCGTATTAAGGACGCGATAGAGCGAAATAAAGGCTCCAAGGTCTTTGCTAGAGATCTGTCTATTGGGCAGTGCTAGCTTACGAAACTGAAGACCGATGATGGAAGAATCGTATCCGTCAAACCTGAGCTGTTGAGAGAGATCGAGAGGTTCTATGGATAGTTATACACGTCAGCAAGTAACCCCGTTACGAATCTGGCAAACGACCCAAGAGCTAGATTGACCCGAACACTATACCGAAGACATCCCGGACGTCAGCCTGTACGAGATTAGGATGGCTCTGAAGCAGCTCAAAAACAACAAGGCCGAGCTCTTGAAGGCCGGCGGAAAACCCGTTCTTAAGGCCCTTCAAAAGCTGTTTGGTTCCGTCATACTCGAGGGTAAAACACCACAGGCATGGAACAGAGGTGTGGTGATACTTTTCTTCAAGAAGGGCGACAATGCCCTTCTTAAGAATTATAGGCCCGTCTCACTTCTGAGCCATGTCTACAAGCAGTTTTCGAGAGTCATCACGAACCGTCTCGCGCGCAGATTTGACGACTTCCAGCCTCCCGAACAAGCCGGATTCCGGAAAGGCTTTAGCACCGTAGACCACATACATACGCGGGACAGGTTATACAGAAGACCGAAGAGTATAACCTGCCTCTCTGCTTAGCGTTTGTGGACTACGAGAAAGCCATTGATTCGATCGAGACATGCGCTGTACTGCAGTCTCTTCAACGGTGCCAGATCGACTATCGGTACAGCGAGGTGCTGAAGTGTCTGGACGAAAACGCCACTGTGTTAGTCCGACTCCAGGATCAGACCTCGAAACTTATCCTTCTGCAACGAGTTGTGAGACAGGGAGACGTTATCTCTCAGAAACTGTTCACCGCTGCACTGGAGGACGTCTTCCAGGTTCTGGACTGGAAAGGGGCTGGCATTACCATCAATGGCGAGTACATAACTCACCTTCGGTTTGCCGACGATATCGTAGTCATGGCTGAGACTATGGAGGACCTCAGTACAATGCTTTTTATTGGCTGTCAAAGGACACTTCACTTCAACCACAGTGTCTTTTCCAGTTAATCCATCAGGCGATGCACTGCACCCAAGAAATATAGTTCTTGGTCTATAAATAAACCACATGGTCTAATGGTTATGTGTTCTTGTACAGCCAATTGTGCGAGGGCGGTTTTTTCATTTTATTGGCCATGGCATAAGGATTCTACGTGATCAATTTTTTTCGGTAAAGTACTTATATCTTTTACTAAATTAGCACATGGTATAATAGTACGCCTTTTTATAACCCTACCGAAATTGGATGCAGTCAATAAAGATTTTCTCATCTCAAGCCATTCTCCATTAGCACTTTGTAAAATAGTTTTTCTTTCCATCGTTGCTCTTCATCCGTCTTTTTTTATTTTTTTATGAAATCATCTTTCATTTTATCTAGTACTTCTAGGCATATCAGGCTTTCCACATGACTGGCCATAGTCTTTATCACTTTGATTTTTACTGTAAATTAGCCGTCTCTTTTTTTGCTTGAGTCACCGTCAGATATCAGTCGTCCATATATCAGAACGTATAAGCCAAAGATTGTATAAACCTTTGTATAAACCTATAATTTTCTTTCACTTTCTCCAATCTTGTAGACGGACCGGAATAGTTTTTTAAACGAAAATGAAGATAAAAGCGAAAACAAAGAGAAAAGCGAAAGCAAAAATGAAGATAACGACAAAGAAGAACGTAAAAATTATGAAGAAAATTATTCACAACAAATGGTTGGCATTTGTTGTTACGTCTACACGTTTCTTTAGGAACAAAAATAATTTTATAACATGATCATGGGTGTAATATAAACGTGTAATTGTAAACATGAAAAAAAGTAATTAAAAAAAATTAAACCGATTTCAAAAAGAAATGAACTCAAAATTATGAAATAAAATTTCGGAAGTCGGTGTCTTTGGATCTGTATTTTAGTTTTGGTTTTTTGCCATCAACTTCCGAAATTAAAGTTATTTCATAATATTTTGAGTTCATTTCTTTTTGAAGTAGGTTTAATTTTTTTAAATTAGGTACTTTTTTATTTCGTAATTTTTAGTTTTAACTAAACATTGGAATATTTGTTTGTAATAAGTAGGTAATAGTTTTGTTATAAATATTGCACTAGAATTTGACCAAGGTTTTGAGATGTTTTCCCTTTGACGTTACACCCGTAGCTCATATCGTAAGCCAGGCCGTCACACTTACACGTATTAGTCTATATCTTGAAAATTACTGAATCGATTCTGATGAAACTTGCACTGTTCCATAAGTTGAAGTAAATATAACCCTATAATAAAAATGGTCACGATCCGATTAATAGTTGCGGAGAAATGCGTGGACAAACATACATACATACGTCTATAAAATTTTGTATATTTGTTTGGAAGCCCTAATAGATTGTCATATCGACGATGAAGTGACAAGAACCTTTATCTACCAGAACATAATTTTACAGGAAACGAAAAAAACGTTTTATTTATTTTAAACGCAAGGTATGAAAAATATTATTATTGGTTATATATTATACAAGGAGCGGGTATAATAGGATATATGAGACTAGTGTATATACAATAAACTTAAAAGTTATACAATAAAATAAACTTAAGATAAAAAATTAAAATAAAAAAAAATAAACAAATTCTTGTCACTTCATCGTCGATATGTGATTAAAATGCAATTCCAATAATACTACATACATAAGTGTCGAATTGATAACCTCCTTTTTTTGAAGTCGGTAAAAAAAAGCTTAAACTAAATGTGGTAGGTATAATGTAAACCTGAAAAATAGCTTAAAACTAAATGTGGTATAGTGTAAATAAAAAAAAAAAACTCGTAACTACCACTTCGAAATTTTTTGGATATTTTTTTTTTAAATTTCATTGAATCAGTTTAATTTCAAAATCATCCACATCCTTAATTTTTTCAAGTCACACTCAAAACAAATAAAAAAATCATTTTTTACAAAAAAAAAAAACAACCGATTTCCAAAAAAAAAACAGTACAAAGCCAGAACCAACGACACCAACTTCCGAAATTAAAGTTATTTTTACTGACTTCAAAAAAAAGGAGGTTATCAATTCGATACGTATGTATGTAATATTCAATATTATTGGAATTGCATTATATTCACATATGATGATCTATTAGGGCTTCCAAACAAATATACAAAATTTCATAGACGTATGTATGTATGTTTGTCCACGCATATCTCCGGAACAATTAATCGGATCGTCACCATTTTTTTTATTGGCTTACATTTTCTTCAACTTAGGGAACAGTGCAAGTTTCATCAAGATCGATTCAGTAATTTTCAAGATATGGACTAATACGTGTAAGTGTGACGGCCTGGCTTATTGATAAGAGCTACGGGTGTAGTGTCAAAGGGAAAACATCTCAAAACCTTGGTCAAATACTAGTGCAAAAACTAAAAATTACGAAATAAAAAGTAATTTAAAAAAATTAAACCGACTTCAAAAAGAAATTAACTCAAAATTATGAAATAACTTTAATTTCGGAAGTCGGTGGCATAAAACTAAAATACAGATCCCAAGACACCGACTTCCGAAATTAAAGTTATTTCATAATTTTGAGTTAATTTCTTTTTGAAGTCGGTTTAATTTTTTTAAATTACTTTTTATTCACTTTGTAGTGTTTTTTTTTTGGAAGTCGGTTGTTTTTTTTTTTGAAAAAAGTTTTTATTTTTCACTTTTAGTCCCTACCTACCCCACACAAATACTACACTAACACTACTTGCTATGTGAATATCAGTGACAGGAAGCTATTGAACACATCTGCCTACCCCTTTAAAGGGTACAAGCGTGATGTTATGTTGTGTGATTGTGTAAACATACAAATGCGATAGCAGCGCGTGGTTGATTTTCTGGCATTTATTGAAGAGTTCCGTTGTCTGTCTCCGAAACATCAGCAGATCTTTACGAAATATAAATGCAACCATTTCGGAATAAGCCTCTTTCGAATAAAAAATAATTTTGAAAATCCGTCTATACGGAGGTCGTCTATAGAGGACCGGAACACACATAAAAAAAAAACAAACATCCGAATTGAGAACCTCCTCCTTTTTAGAAGTCGGTTAGGTAATAATTTTGTTGTCATATCTACTTGTTTCAGCGCCATCTATTGGAATACACGGGCGTAATCTCGCAAAACCATTACTTCTAAATTTCATGTATGCTTTAAGTCATAATTGTGATGGGCGTTGTCGTTAGATGGCGTTCGCGTCGATTATGTATATGTGTGCTTGCGTTTCTCAAGGACACTTAGCTCTAGTAGTCCTCTTAAGCCGTGTACGCACGTACGAACAAAAACATGGTGAACACGAAGACTGAAGCGATTGCGACATGACTGAAACAAAGACTAATCACTACTCCGAGTTCTACACTATATTTGAGTATAAAAATGAGCCATATTGGTTTGGTACTTTTGACGTTGAACCTGTTCAAATGAAAAATCTGTCACATCCAAACAGACAAACCGACAAACAGACAAAAATTCCAAAAATTGATGAAATGGCATCTGCTGGTTATCCTTTAACATCCCACCTATTTTTTTTTAATATTTTCAATGTACAGAAACGCCTCGTCTACAGATTTATTATATGTATAGATAACAATACACGATAAAACAAAAGAAAACAGATTTTGTCAAGTCTTACTTCAAGTAACAACACTCCTAGCGGTCGTTGACCTCTCAAAAATAAAAACAAAATATTTTGTCCAATATAGCCAAGTAATAACAAATAACAACCGCACGGGTCGATCGATCAGGTTAAGCTACGATGTTATGATTCATAATGTTATCCTTTTATGCTTCTGCCAAAGTGGCCTTTTTAGGCCCTCTGGCCTATCGAAAGCTAGTAAGTATGAGTGAATTGCCTTACCTGTGCGACAGTATGGGGCTGTCATCACTGTTCGAGACAGAAGGGTACAGGCGGTCATCGTCATACCAATGTTTATCGCCATCCATAGATTTAACTGCGGACAAAAACAACATTTAATAACACATAATCATATGAGTAGGTACCTATTGAAATTTTATATTATCTAATAGGACAGTTGCTATTTTGTTCGCGATTATGTTACAAACGCAGTGGGCCTGCGCATCAGCAGAAGCAGTGACGTCACCGCCAATCTATTAATGTAGGTATTTTTAATGAATATTTAATTAAGTAGGTACTATGTTTCCTCGGATTGATTTCTGGTTAATGTTTGGTTAATTATTAATTAGTTTTATTGCTGCTTATATTTATTTTGTTTAATTTATAATCATTCTAAGTATCGAGTTGTACTACTTTGGGAAGGTAGCAACAGATTGTATGCGCTTATAAAATACCTTGTAACCGCCATTTGCGCCCTTTTCGCTGTGAAACGCCGAATAAACTACCTACAAGTATTTTGACCCTCCGTGTTATTTCTACACTGCACCTACGCCCAGCCTCAGCAGACCCCACATAGAAGACACTACTGACACCCTCACACAACCCCTTCTTTACAATTACGATGTTGGGCTCATGGAGAAATTTGGATTTTATTTCTGTAAGTAGGTTTGTACAAACAGTTTTACACGTCAATCATATTTTTAATTAAAAACGAGATGAGGTCGACGTTTCTTATCTGACTACTCTGATAAGAAAGGCCGAAACAAAGTCAGAGGTCACAGTCTTTTTTAAAGTCCAGGCATAATCTTGGTCAGATCATGTGAAGACCATGTAGATTGGTGTCTGAAATGGTCTTTTGATAAAAGAACCACACAGATTGAGTGGACCTGTCCAGTCAGTGCATGCATTCGTTCAGTTTGATGATCTGTACCACCAGTGGCGTAACTATAGGGTGGCATTGGGGCAAAATGCCACGGGCCCCCAGCCAGAGGGGGCCCCGGCCCGAGAGGGCCATGAGCACAGGAGGATCCTAACATAAGTTTATAAATGCAAGTTTTTTTTTTTTTAAAATTTGCAACAAAGGACATCATTTAGGTTTCGAACATTTTGTACCTTTTTCCCATTGTTTGTCTAACTTTTTGGACAAGACCTCATGCTCAGCAGTAGCGTTTGCGATCACTAGACCAACGAAGCAGTCAGGTGTTAAATGTTGTAGGGGAAAATATGAAATCTACGCGGAAGAAGTCGCGGAAAAGTGCTAGTAAAAAAACTGTAACGTTGGTTGAGCTTCTTTACATTGAGGGAGGGCCCCACCCCTTGAATTTGCCACGGGCCCCAAACGATATAGTTACGCCACTGTGTACCACACAATTAAAACAATGTGTACCAAAGGTACACATACAAACCTGGTTTGGCTTTGGCAAAGGTGTGTACATTATGGATGCAATAAAGATTCAAAATCAAAATCAAAATATTTTATTTCACATAAGCCTACATGGGCACTTATGAAACGTCAGAAGCTAGGTACACGGTTCCAATTGGTCGTTTCCTATGGAGAAGAACCGGCAAGAAACTCCACGGTTACTCTTTTTAAAAATAGTTGGCTTTTACAATATTTTCAAATTACAGTAGGTATGGGAGGATAGCGTAGGCCTGTCAACAAGTATCAGGTACTTGATAAATAAAAAATGGTCTACAGATCTAAAGTCTACAAGGCCTACAAAGTCCTCACATTTACAAAATAAGAATCTATCAAAAGGATAAATAAAAACCTAATAAAACCTAGTGATATGATTCCCATTACAACCACTAATAAAGAGATGGAAAAAATTTGAATTTTCTGTATATAATGTCAAGTAATAAAGAGATTATGTCAAAAAAGTAAATAAAGTGATAGAGTAGATTGAATTGAGTATTGGACCCGATAGGTGGCGCTGCTGTCGAGTTTTTTTTTTAATCTGTTTTCTCATTATTGCACCCGTGCGAATCCGGGGCCCTAGTACCTATAGACTGGCCTGTTGGTCTAGTGGTCAGTGACTATGACTGCTATGCCGGAGGTCGTGGTTTCGATTCCCACCCAGGACAAATGTTTGTGTGATGAGCATGATCATTTGTTCTGTGTCTGGGTGTAATTTATCTATATATGTATGTATTTAGAAATATATAAGTATGTTTATCAGTTGTCTAGTACTCATAACACAAGCTCTGCTTAGCTTGAGACTAGACGGCGTTGTGTGATAGTTGTGGAATATTATTATTATTATTATATTATATTTAACTACACACTATTTATTTAGTTGTACAGGAAAACCACAAAACGATAAGGAATATTAATGAACTTTTAAATAAAATGAACACAATGTTTTAATTTTAATGAAAGCATTTACTGTTATATGCTGCAATGGTAACAGGATAATAATTAGGTAGGTAATTATATCAATAGTTCATCCATACTAATAATATAAATTCTAAAGTAACTCTGTCTGTCTGTCTGTTACCTTTTCGCGCCTAAACCACTGAACGGATTTCGATAAAATTTGGCAGAGAGATAGATTGGATCCCGGGGAAGGATATGGAATAGTTTTTATCGACATACCTCGCGGGGAAGCCGCGGGCGGAAGCTAGTTACATTATAATAAACAGGTAAAATTTTAGAGTTTGTATTGAGGGAGTAATCTTCGGAACTACTGATCAGATTTCGAAAATCATTTCACTAATGAGAAGCTACAGTATTGCTGAGTGTCTTAGGATACTTTTTTTTTTGGTTGTGGAATCATCAAATGAGATCCCTCCCGCTCTGGGTGGAGCGGAAAGGACCGCTCTGGGTGGAGCGGAAGGGAGTATCAGACTCTTACTGACTAAAACCCACCCGTGTTACTTCAGTTGCCTGTGCCAGGAGCCACGGTATCTCTTTCGAACAGCCCGCGACCCTGGCAGGCATCGGCCCTAGCGGACCCCGTCAGTTAGTGCTGACATCTCTTTGAGGCGCGCGGGGAAGTATTAGGATACATAAGTATGCAAGATCGCTCAGCGAGTTATGGAACGAGCTCTTGCCTCTTGGGCTATGCTCTGAGGGATAGAATCCGGAATGGGGTGATCCGGCAGGGAACCAATGGCACCCGCGCTCACACTACTCCCAACCCGTCCGAGTGCGTTGCTCGAGCGCACTTTGTATGTAGATTGCCTTCTGTACTATCTGTATTTTGTGGCAGTACTGCTTGACCAACGAGACACACAGACGAGAGAGTCACATTGTCTTGAAAGAAATAAATTATGTACCTACACTAACTAAGTGTGGGATGCAGGATGCGTCATGCACCCATCGCTAATATCGCACTTCAAATAGACAATGACAGCATGAAGGTTATATTATATAACTTGTATGTGTGGTGCAAACTGTTAATATAAGTTTATTATTAATAAATAAATAAAAAATAAATTATTTAAATGTTTTACACATTGTTCGACTACTCTTTATGTGGCTGTAAGGGTATTACGTAAGTCTTGTGGCTAAATAATGACAGCCGCCAGCCAGGGTCGATCGAAGGTAAAGCTACGCTTGCCGAAGTCGTTCCAATGATGGGTGATCCATTACGTACATACCGAGACCCATTTTCCATTTTCAGTTAAGCCGTTGGTCCCGGCTGTCTTTCGTAGATCTTTGACAGTCGTTACAGGTAGTCAGAAGCCCGAAAGTCTGACAACCAGTCTTACCAAGCGTTATCGTGTTATATAGTAATAATAATAATGTCCTACAGACCGTATTTCGGCCACGGCGGCAGTCTCAACGGAGACTAGCCTTCGGCGCGGGAGATATTATAGTATAGTGCACAAGTGTATGCGCAGACACAGGTGCACTCCCTCTTCCCTCACTCTCATAGTCCGATGGGACGGCAATTCGACACGACCGGAGAAAGATCAGGCGCAGGACCAACGGCTTAACGTGCTTTCCGAGGCACGGGGGTATCACACATCCAAACTCCGGGCTGTTACTATGAAATTCCTAATGAAAAAACACTTTGCCCGACCCCGGAATCGAACCCAGAACCCCATGCTCACGCTTGCGACCACGAGACCAACGGGGCAGTCCAAGTCAGTTATCTACTTATCTAGTAACTGGGTTGTGGACGTCAGATAGGCAGTCGCTCCATGCAAAATACTGGTATTCAGATGCCTCCGGCTAGACTTTATTTTAAAGTAGACGAGCTTATGTAGTGTACATGGTTTTTTTTTTTTTTGCGGATGGGAAATCGTCAAATGACCCCTCCCGCTCTGGGTGGAGCGGGAGGGAGTCTCAGACTCTTACTGACTAAAACCCACCCGTGTTCCTTCCTTAGCCCTTTATGTTCCGGGCCAGCGGTAACCCGAATAGTAATAAGTTAAAAAAAAAAACTGTGCTCTTCACATACGTGATGGGTATCGATCGATATCTAAACACAAATAAAAACAGATTTTCTAACTCATACTTCACGTAACAACACTACCAGCGGTCGTTGACCGGAAAATTAAATAAGAAAAAAATGAGGGTAAATGATGAGGTGGCCAAAATGCCAAAAACCTTAAAAATACAACAACAAGCTGTTGATAAGCTAAGCAATGAAGGAATTGACACATAAATCTTCATTTTAAAATATCAGTAATTTAATATGAGTCAGAGAACATTTACATAAAATTGTGAGCAGAATAGGTAAATTACTCAAGTTTTAAAGAACACAGGTTCCGCCCGCGACTTCGCCCGCGTGGAGGTCGAAAACTATCCTACAGGAACGTAGGTAGTACGGAGATAAAAAGTATCCTATGTGTTAATACAAGTTATAAGCTATCTGTGTGCCAAATATCATCCAAATTCGTTCAGCCGTTTTCGCGTGATTAAGTAACAAACATCTAAACCTAACATTCATGTAATTAGTTATTATTTAATCGTGCTTTTGTATGCTGTGCTATGCCTCGTACACCAAATAAACGATTTACCTATCTATCTATCAAACATACAAACTTTCACATTTATAATATTACTAGCTTCCGCCCGCGGCTGCGCCTGTGTGGTATTATGTCAATAAAGGGTATAGATAGATAACCTCTGTCTTTCCCCAGGGTTCAAAGTATCTCCCTAGAATTTTATCGAAATCGATCCAGCCGTTTCGGAGATAAGCCGGAACAAACAAACAGACATACAGACAGATTTTTTTTAATTTTATTTTGTTATTAGTCCCATAAGTACTTTCATATGCATTTAGTAAATAGTAGTTATTTTGGCATAACAAACAGATACTTCCATTTTATTTATTTGTATAGATATGGAAATAGTAGCCGGAATCAACTTACATATTATACTGTTAAAGTTCTTCATCTGTCATGTACTCTTCAGGTTTAGCCTTGTAATAGCCTGTAACTGCATGTCTATTTACATAATAATGTCAGCATCTGCCTACCTTTTCCCAATCCCAACTATGTTGGGGTTGGCTTCCACTCTAACCGGATGCGACTGAAAACCAGTATTTTATATGGAGCGACTGCCCATCTGCCCTCGACAGTGTTGTGTCAGTAACTGTGTAGTTACTGGGTGACACAGCTTGTGTTATTTATTTGCACAATGACAAACATCAAATCTATAATAGAAGCAAGTTATAAAAAGGCGAATATCAAGCATTGTTAGCAAACATTCTTAGTCATATTATGAAAAATGGTTTATTATTTTAACAAATACAGGAGTAGGAGCCTCCTTTTAAGCAGATAAGCCTGTATTAGGAGACTCCGTGCTTCCATAACTTAAATAAGTATCATTTACTACAGAGTAAATGATTTTCATTAGAGAGTTATTTTTCCTTCAGACAGTTCTGAGAAACATAATTTCATAAAGAAACCTTCTTATTGTTATCTCAGACCGATTATGTCTACTTTTTTATGGTTTTCTAAACGTATAATTATTGCGAATACAATGGTCGTTCAAGGTACGTAAATTAAATTATTGGAAACTCTTATGAATAAAACATAATTGTATGCTGTTTCCTAATATGAATGAAATCCTATTAGAATTACAAATGAGCTTGTAAATTATGATCATAAACTTCTGTGTGTGTAACTCTTTAAATGAAAGGCCTAATTTCATGTAATTTAGCACAGTATTAGAACTAATATAGTTTTAGTAGAAAATACACAAAAAAAAATGTTTTAACTGACCCGATTTGTTTCAAAAGGATAACGAATACAGAGTTTAATTGTTGCTCGAGTAAGTAAAGAATGTTGTAGAATTTTTAAAGACGTAATATCACATGACTTTGTGGAAAAAATACATCGTAAAGCGTAAAGATTAGTACACATACAAATATTATGATTTATTGACATAATTAACCTCGATGTGGGGAACTTTCATTTATGACGTAAAGTAACACAGTAGGTTTAACTTAATAATTATATTAGCAAGCCTTCCTGAAATCTAGGACGTCGTGCAGTCCCAATAAAGACGAAAATTTAAAATATAAATAAACAATATCGCAAGAAATGTCTTGTTTCTTCAAATTACTCACCGTTTAATAGCCACTAGGCACTAGAAGTAACGAGATTCACACAATTAAAGGTTATGCTAGTATTTTCAAACACTATAACACTATTAACAATTAATTAAATTATTTTTTTACAATGAAAACAGACTATCACATTAAGTTTGATTCAGCTGCAGCAGCCATTTGTAAAAAACTTGAATGTTGCCAAACTTTGACGGATTTTACACCAAATTGCTTGTCAAAGTTTTTACGACATAGTAGAAACTTGGCACAGTATGACATTCAGATTCATACCATGCCTGATGATGATGAACGTCATAACAGAAATAGAATAAAAGTGTAGTATTTACTTTTACACCATTTTAAATGGAAGCAATGGCGTATTGGTGGACGAAGATCGTCGGGGGCCGGGGTGCAAAACAAAATGAGCACTTGAAAAAAAAAATAGGAGTAATTTTGCAGATAAACTTGACACTGACAGTAAAAGGAATGTGTGTTAATGACAAGAGTGAGTAGGAGAGAGGAGTGGCATCGAGTTACTTTTGAGACTTATTTATGAAAAATAGTTTGAGTACTTACTTCTCAAGATTTCGGGAACCGCAAAGGTTTAGCCCCTGCCGCCTGCTGCGCGGAGGTAGGTAGGAGGCGGGTTCACTGATTATAGGCCTTCTTTATTGTAGCTGTTTTTATTTTGTGGGATTTAGTTCATCATTTTATCCTTCTCTCTTCGTATCGTGCTGATTCGTGCTCCTAGAATACGACTGAAAGATTGATTTCAATCGGTGTTAATTACCATGGTACAAAAATTAAATTACGTGGCAACACAGTCAGATAATTTCGTTTCATTTCACGTAGAGTACTGTTTAATAGACTGAATTTCAAACATTTCACAACATTTTTTTTCTATTATTTTTGTACTTTAGGTGATAAATAAAATAGATTTGATTGAATGGTTAAAAAATAATAAACTAAATTTAAGTTAAAAGAAGTATATTGCTACGCAATATTATCATCAAGATATAAGCAAACAATTTCTATGAGTCAAACGTAACGTGATCAGTTGATCATATTTACAAATTCATTCGTTTTCGTTTCGTTTCGGTGAAAATTCCTTGTGAAACAGAGTAAGAAAAATATATTAAAAATGTCTTCAGGAGTGACAAGACGGCAAATTCTATCAATGTACAAGTTACTCTTGAGAGAAGCTGACAAGTTTTCTAATTACAACTTCAGGTAAACTCTTATAATTAATTCAAATTACATAACCTCAATTGGCACAAAAAAATAAAAGGTTACCGAAGTACAAAATTAAGTTACTAGAAAAACGTTAATAACAACACGCGATTCAATATTCAAATATGTTTACACATACACATGACCAGATAAATATTTCATCAGCATGTAATTTTTTGTTATTGGCAAAAAATACAAACGACACTAGGGAACTCGGCACAGAGACCACAAGCTGCAAGTTTTGAGTACTTGCATTGTACATCTGAACACATTATTGTTGCAAGATACCTTAGGATCAAATACATTAAAGGAGTGAGGGGGTAATTGCAACTTACTCAAAAGCGGTGCACCTTGATTCACTAAAAACTCTTAAATACCTACATGAATACTTGAGGTACCTACTATCAAACAGGAAGGAAATTGGTTCTGTGAAAGATACAAAGAGAAGTTAAAAACGGCCACTCTCTGGCTAGGGAATTATTTAACAGCTTAGGAGATATCAAACACCTCAAGCGATGGCATATACTTGAACTAGGATAGATATTCTGAACTGGGGATACATTAGGGATGATTCTTAATGGAGTATCACCTAAAACAAACCAGTGTTCCGTACCATCATAATAATATGTTTTTGAATTTTCATCAACGTGGCCTATATTTGTCAGAGAATTTAAACACTGCGTGCTGCGGTGTAGAATATTGCAGTTTTTGGTCAGCGCCATTTCTTGACTTGACAAACTACTGAACGGATTTTGATGAAACATTACAGTAATATAGCTTATTCATCAGAATAACACATATGATACTTTTTATCTCTATATTCCCCCGGGAACGAAACTAATGCGGGAGAAACAGTGGGGCACTGCTAGTATAAAATATAAACTTAAGAACTTACAGTATTAACTAGTATGCACTTTTCTCCTTTTGAAGAAGTATGGAAGATAACAGGGAATAATCTCAGAGGATGCTTACAAGAATAGATATATTATTATGTATTAACATGATGTCATAATATTTGTTTTGATACTGATAACGTTATCAGCAAATGTTTTAAAGTTACTTTCGGTCAATTTAACACCATTCCAAGGTTGATAACCTTTTTTTATTGGTTATACCTCTATAATTCTTATTTTTACTTAATTTTGTAGTAAGTTCAATCAATCTGTCTAGCCTTTTCCCAACTATGTTGGGGTCGGCTTCCAGACTAACCGGATGTAGCTGAATACTAGCATTTTACATGGAGCGACTGCCTATCTGACCTCCCGAACCCAATTACTGGGTGAAAATGATACCCCTGGGTGAGACAGGTTGTCAAACTTTCGGGCTTCTGTCGACCCGTAACGACTGACAGACGAATGACAGTCGTGACCAGTGGCTTAACATGCTTTCCGAAGCACAGAGGGTTCTCGATATGTAATGGCTGGACACCCATCCACGGACCAACCGCTGCAAGCGTAGCTTAACCTGGTCGATCAACCCGTGTAGCTGTTATTACTTAGCCATAAGCCCCTGAACTATCACTATTTCTAATCATTATCATTATGATAACTACTAATTATATTTCTTCTATAATTTTCAGGGCATATGCAGTTAGAAGAGTAAAAGATGGATTTAGAGACAACAGGACGCTGACGGATCCAAAACAAATTCAGCAACAATATGACTTTGCTTTGCAAAACCTTACTATTATAAGGAGACAGGTATGCATATACACTGAACTAATATTTTAAATTTTTTAACTGCCTCATTGATCTCATGGTTGCAACTGCAACTGTCGAGCGTGGGGTCCTGGTTTCGATTCCGAGGTCGTACTAAAAAAGTCCACCCCCTCAACAAGTGTTACAGGGTTTTCCATTAGGAATTTCTTAGTAACAGTCCGGAGTTTGGAAGTTGGTGGTTTAATACCCCCGTGCCTAGGAAAGCACGTAAAGCCGTTGGTCGTGCGCCTGATCTCTCCACGGTCGTGTAGGATTGCCGTCCCATCGGACTATGAGAGTAAAGGAACAGAGAGTGCACCTGTGTTTACGCACACACTTGTGCACTATAATATCTCCTGCATACCTGCCTAATCTCCGTTGGGAGCAATGCAAGCTATGGTGGCCGAGCAGTATCGGCCATTTTTAATCCATCCAAAGTTTGTCTTTAAAAGATCGTTTTTAGTGATAAGACCGCCCATTGTGTCACCCTTTGTATTGTTTCTATTTTTATGTCTGTAATTTATATGGTGTACATAATAAAGAGTATTCTATTCTATCCTATCGGCCTCGACTTACGAGTTGTAGGTCGGAGGTTCGAAACAAGGCAGGCGCTTTACTTTATGTAAATTATTTCATCGTCACTGCTCTCAAAACGAAGAAGGAAAACATCGTTAGGAATCCGGCATGTCCTAGAACCAATAATTCGAAGACATGTTTGTGACATTACCGACCCGCACTGGGCCCGCGTGGTGGATTATAGCCCACTCCCTCTCGAAGTGAGGAGGCCTGTATCCCAGCAGCGGGAACATTATGGGCAGATTATGAATATTTCGAAGTAAAATTGTTTGTAAGAGGTAATCTCTTGAAGTACTGATCCGATTACAAAAATTATTTAACTGATAGAAAGTTGCTATTGCCGAGTGCCATGACACTTTCGGATTGATTACGTACGTATTTTCAAAATCGTGTTTTTTTTCTTTCAGATTATAGTCGGAGATTTATACCGGACCGACAAACTGGTCATTGAAAACAAACAATGATTTTACAGCAAATATGTTTCATAAAGACAACATCACAGGCAATATATGCTAAGAAAGAGAAGTCAAACATTCTATATTTCTTCTCCATTTTGTTACAATTTAGATATTTGTATATCTAATTGCGTAACACACTATTACTCTCAATTTGAATCATTTTGAAGCATATTTCTAATCCATTGCTCCATATGTTCGAAAAATGTGTATGCTCAACAACGCAAATAACGCAATGAATGTTGTTGAACTGTCAAAATGAAACCGATTCCGATTGATAATATGTTGCGCAATTACCCTGCTGGTTTAGGGGCAGCTCACATGAAAGGTATAATCGTATTATGATTTTTGTATGAATGGAAAGTTGAAATGTATGAGAAAACACGAAACCACTTACCACAAACACTATCAGAAGAAGAAGAATCAGAAGTTTATTTGCTATAAATAAAGGTCAGCACAGACATAACATCATACTTGAGCAGTTTTTCTTTGATAAATTGATACTGAACTAAATTACAACTAAAATAAAGTTCAAAATAGTCTGCAAGAGATAAATCCCTGCGGTATCGAGAATTTTGCTGGCCTGTCTGTTCGGACTCGAACGCTAACTCACTTTCAGAGCGTTATGTTTGTTGTGAACCATCCCTTATGCTAGATCTAACCGACACGAAAAAAGTACGATTCTTAGTTTTTCCCTTCACTACTGCCACTATTTTTTTTATTTTTCAAATACCCGCACTTTCACATTTATAATATTCATCTACCCACTAAAGAAAACCATTCAAAATGGTAACTAGCTTCCATATTTTTATTCGCCTCTCTACGTAGCATCACGCCTGTATTCCCCCAAGGGAAAGGCAAGGGTGTATCCTATGCCCCATGTAGTAGGGGGCAACCCAACTCAAATATTAATGTATACGTAATTCCAAAAGATTTTTTGCGTTCGTCGTTATTTTGTAAAAATTAAACTGTATGTAAAGATGATAAAATTATGGTATTACAGAAATTTAGAAATAAATTAAAGACGTAATATTTTAGTTTTTTTTAAACAATAGACTAGGTGTTTTATTTTTTTGGCTGCTCTAAAGACACCTTAAAGTTCGTTATCAGCCTACAGCTGTCCACTGCTGGACATAGGCCTCTCCTATTGCACGCCATTCAACTCGCTTTTCGGCAACTCTCATCCAGCTGTTACCAGCCACCCTGCGAAGATCGTGACTCCACATAGCCTGAGGGTGTCCAAACCTTACGTTTGCCGATTCGCGATCTCCATTCAAGAACGCGTCTACCTCAACAGTCATTGGTTCAACGGATAATATGGCCGGCCCATTGCCACTTCAGCTTGCTAATTCTGTGAGCTATGTCGACAACATTACTTCTCTGCCGGATTACCTCGTTCCGAATTCGATCCCTCGGGCTCAGAGATTTTTATTATTTTAGGGTCAAATCTTGCAATCCAATTTAAGCAAACTTTCTCTTGGCATATCAAGTTTAAACTTCGCATACTCGTTCCGTTCCGATGACAATACATTTATTTGGTAGACATGACCTGATGCTACAGCCAGGATCGTCTCCACATGAAGAAACCCTTCATCGGTTACTGATATCGTCTTAAAATTTCAGTAAATACGTTGATAGCAAAACGTTATCATAAAGGCGTAATTTCACAGTTGTGTATGTATGTGCACGGCGAGGTTGCGCACGTTCGAGCCACGCATCCGTGCGTTGCATGGCCGGGGGCTGCTTAATGATGACATACGGCATTTTAATAAAAAAAAAAACTGTTAAAAAGTACATATCCGAAGGCAACGGCAGACGGCAGCGGTTGTGCCGCCCAACCGCAGTGACTAATGATTTCTATGAAAACGCTTCCGTAGGTTTGCTGCTGCGGTCGAGTTGCGGACTGCAGACAGTATACCAGTAGTGGCAGTAGTGCGTGTTTCGCTAAACTGTAAAAGAGAAGTGTCGCTACTGTCGAAGTTGTGTCGTCGCGTTCGGAATTTAATCCACAGCGGCACTGTCGCTTGCGGTTAACCGCAACGCCGCTGCCGTCTGCAGTCGCCTTCGGAAGTGTACCTTTATTATTTTGTTGTGTGATTGCTCAGTTTTAGATTATTATAAGCACACATCCGATAATTCAAGGGTTGAGTAGGAACGTTTAAAAAACGTCCCTTTATATGTGTATTCTCATAAAATTCTATGTATTAAAACAATGCATTTCTGATAATTGTAATAATTAAGTTTTAAGAGTTATTATTAGTTGTTAGTATAAATAAATTAATGTTGAGAATATACTGGTTTTACTTTAATATCCGCATGAGACAATGGCGCCGATTCTGTTGTTCACAAACTAAACTAAATTTAAGTTCAGGCATCTTTTTCTTTCTATTTCATTAAGAAAAGGACAGAAGATAAAATTATTAGTTTAGTCCTGTCAAATTAAGATACTCCATAGCAAGTTTAGACGTGATTAAAAACATGGCTACTAAAATACGTCAATTTACGTTAGGCGCTGCCTAATTTGACAGGACTAAACTAATATTTATCTTCTGTCCTTTTCTTAATGAAATAGAAAGAAAAATATGCACTGAACTTAAATTTAGTTTAGTTTGTGAACAAGGGAATCGGCGCCTGTCCGTAGTTGAAGAGATCCGTAGGAGATCCAAGGTAACCGCCCGCAGAATTGCCAAAC
Organism: Oligia fasciuncula; assembly: GCA_963082905.1. Classification (NCBI taxonomy): domain Eukaryota; kingdom Metazoa; phylum Arthropoda; class Insecta; order Lepidoptera; family Noctuidae; genus Oligia; species Oligia fasciuncula. The sequence goes on along the minus strand of OY720413.1, from coordinate 11,114,349 downwards.
TTAAGTGGCAGTGGGCACTTGGGCAGGGCACATTGCTCGCAGAACAGATGGCCGATGGGGCCGAAAGGTTCTGGAGTGGCGACCGCGTACAGGAGAAGACGTAGCGTTGGAAGGCCTTTCACAAGGTGGTCCGATGACCCTGTGCAGGCCGCAGAAATCCGCTGGATACGGGAAGCACAGAACGGGTTGAAGTGGTGGTGTTTGGGGGAGGGGAGGCCTATGTCTATGGTATCGGCCAGAATGGTTCGAACCCAGGTAGGCACTTTACTTTCTATATTTAATTTCATCACCACAGCTCTCTCAAAACGGTGAAGGAAAACATCGTGAGGAAACCGGCATGTCCCAGAATCAAAAATTCTCGTACCTACATAATAATATGACTGTGCCCGCGTGGCGGAGCACGGCCCACTCTGTCACAGAGAGGAGGCCTGTGTCCCAGCAGTGGGAAAGTTATAGGTTACTTTTTACAGGTACTTTCTAGTTGTACCTACAACTAAACTGAAAAATTAACTACCTAACTTTTATTTCAGAAGTCGGTGTCGTTGTGTTCGCATTTTCGTTGTCTGTCACCGTCCACCGACTTCCGAAATTAAATTTATTTTTCACTTTGTAGTGTCTTTTTTGGAAGTCGGCTGTTTTTTTTTTTTGTAAAAAAGTTTTTATTTTCTATGACTGACTTTGTTTACTAAACCGTTTCACGAGGTTTCACACGCATCTTACTTCAAGATCGGAGTTTTTTTCCCACGTTTTAGAAGAAAAAGAACCGGATGCCGCTCTTTCGTAAACGTAAATACAAAACATTTGTATTGTTCTAAAAACCAAGTACAGTCACCATCAAAACTGATAAACGGTTGGGCAAAGAAAAGTATCGGTTTTACCCGACTACGGCGAGGTAAAAAGGAGGGTTATGATTTTGACCGGTATGTATGTATGTCATAGCAAGTTTTTAACATTTAAAATAACTTTTTCGGAAGTCGGTGGCAAAAAATGAAAATGCGGAATTAACGACACCGACTTCCGAAATTAAAGTTATTTTTCACTTACACTTGGTAGTGTTTTTCTGGAAGACAGTGGTTTTTTTTGTAAGATAAAAAACACCATGAGACCAGAGTCTACTTATTAATATTTTTACCGTTGTCACTAACTATCCACTCCTCAATTGACCCATAAAACTTTATCAAAGTACCTAAGCAGGTTTATACAAAAAAAATTGTTAATCCAATAACGGATCAGAAAAAGGTCGAAACAGTACATTGTTACTCTTTTTTCTTTCATCCATATCTGCTTCACTGAACGACGGCGTCCAAACCACAGTAGTTACAAACAGTCGGTCATTTGACAACATTGCATTTGGTGCACGGTCCATGTGCCGGTTCTAAAATGTTAATAATAATCCTGGGCCTACTGGCCGCGGCCTCTGCTAGTTCCACGTCGGAAAATAAGGACTCTTACAAGAATCAATGTAAGATATTTTTTTTATTTCATTAAAGTCTGTTTGTTGACTTTGAAGTAACATAACCACATTACGCCTGCAATTCCCGAGGCTCTAAGCAGAGGTGTAGGTTTTGCCAGTTGTGTTTAAGTCCCACCCATTAGGGGCTATTGTAATGAATTGAATTTTTTGTGTTTTGCTCTTAATAATTAGGTATCATAAATTGACTTGCGTATTCCCTATGTTTGCAGTTCACAGTTCTGGCCATGCTGGGAAACACAAAGGGAAACACGAGAACTTCAGTTCAGAATGTAGATACCATCTTTATATCTTTATTAAAATTTAATAGACCTCCATTTGGAATGACTTGAAATGGCAATTCCTTTTATAATGTCTATGTCGCAGCCAAGTGGTTAAACTAGCCGTTTAGTTAACCGCCTGGCTTTTGGAAGTCGTGCTCGCCTCGCTTCGCTGTCACGGCTCGCACGCAGCTGATCACAGTTCTAATTCTAACATAACCTAACCCATTTGGTCGGGGTGCACTGGCTTAGTTACTGCGACCAATTCGGCTCGCGCGTGATTGGTTACAGTTCCAACCTAAACTATGATATTGAATATCATTCAGGAGGCCGTTAGTTGAACGGCCGCCGTTTAGTTAAAAGGCTAAGCGGTTAACTAAACGGCTAATTAAACCAGTTGGCTGCGACATCTACTTAACGAAATTTATTGCAATGGATATAAGTCAGAATGAAAGAGATTGTCATTTCGAGGGTGCTACAGTACCTACCTATCCTTATTGTTATTTAACACACTTAAAGTTATTAAAACACGACCCCCCCTTATTTTGAAAAGACGGCCTTAAATTTGTCTGCTTGGCAACAAAAATGATAGGTACCTACCTACCAAGGTTTGGACTGTCAAAACTAACAGGATTTTCATTCCAAAAGAAATACCTAGGTGCGCAACATAAAATTAGGATGCAGTTTTGAAAGCCTATTGTTGAAAGGTCAAGCTGCACCTAGGTACTTGTTGCTGCAGGGTGCTCATTTATATTGAGGTTATTTAATATACCTACTTTTCTTTTTAATTGACATGACTATAAAGTTGAAAATTCCATAACAACAAAAACTCTGTTATCACTTTTGAAGTTCAGGTTTTTTGCAAGATATTTGATCGAAGATTTGCAAGCTAAAGGAAACTAAGAAATACAGGAAGTACTGTTAGAAAAAAAACCGAATCTTGCGTGTTGTTTTGCCGAATCACTTGATTAGGCGTTTTGTTTATAAACAAGAAACTTTCTCCGCACTTGTTTTGACGCGAACAACGCGTTTTTATTGAGTGCAAATTTCAGTCCACTGCACGTATTTTTGCCTATTATTTTTGGAAATGCAGATTGTTTTAGATCAAAAATAGATTGTTTTATATCAAAAATATAAAATACCAGTTTAAAAGAAATTAGATAGGTATTAAGTAGATACAGAAAATGAAATAGCAATTTTGTTTGATAAGTATCATCATTATTACCTTTATAATCAGCAGCTATTGCCAAAATATCAAAAAGGTCAGCCATTTTTTTTTCGCTTTATTATTCGACCAAAACGTAGGTACTCAACTGGGTATGGTAGGTAGCTATAGTTTCATCAGCTAGGTATTGAAAAACCCTTTTTTTATGACGTCACCTCTTTGCCCCCAGACTGCACGGATCCCAGGACCATGAAGAAGCACCAAGCATACACAGAGTGGGCAGATGCCTACTCCTGCACTAGGCATAGATGCCAGCCCGGAGGCCGGAACCTTGCTATATACACAGTCGGGTGTGTTCCTAACATCTTTTTTTTTCTCCAAACATTATTTAATTTCTTGACACTACCAAGAATTGCCAGGCATCGTCCTAATAGAACGCGAATGCGCGATCATAGCGCGAGTAAGCGACGCGACCATCGCGTCTTCGCGCGATACCAAAACCTGGGTGTCCTAATAGAACGCGAATACGTGATCACCGCGCGAATTTACGACGCGAGCGACCGTGGCGTACCTGGTTTGGCACTGGCACGGTCGATACCAACAACCATGGACCTCAGAGACGCTAAATTTTTGCTGTTTGCCGCCGCGCTCCCCGACGGGCGAACATGGCGCGACGCGATTATCGCGCGAATTTCAATTAGGATACCTATTGGAATTCAATATGTTTGATCGCGCGTTCGTACGAACTAAGTTCGCGCGAACCTACGATGATCGCGCATTCGCGTTCTATTAGGACGATGCCTCACTTATCTAGCATTGGTCCAGTGGGCGAGAATCATTGATCACAGAACGGATAGCCTGTGGGTGTGGGGCCAAAGTGGCGACCGCATACTGAAAGACGCAGCGTTGGGAGGCCACACAAGGTGGACTGACCACGTCGCTGCTCGGGAAAAGCCTTTGTCTAGCAGTGGAAGTCTTTTGACTGCATGGCGCGATGATGGTGATAATGAAGCGGGGCTGTGAGACTCACCTGAGACTTGGAAGGGTCTCGTGCCGCTACACCAAAAGCTTCATGATTGGTACAGGTATTCAGTGATCACAACTCATACCTAATGTTTATTTATTTTTGTCTAGATGTAAGCGGGTAGAAGCTCCGGAGTCGGCGATCGAGTGTGAAGAAGTGGTGGAGGATACCAACATGCAGTTTCCTTTCTGTTGCACGCGACTTAGGTGAGACCCTTTTCTTCATATTGATGGCCATTTCAAACGGTCAGATTCAGGGCAGTCAGACTCGCTACCACCTTACTGACTGGCTTATACTGTTACCAAGGCATGAGCTATCAACTTCCCATATACTTAATTCGTACTTAGTCTACACTAAACGAGAGGTCTAGGTTCGATTCTGAGGTCGGACTATAGAATAGAATGGAACGGATATGTAGAATAGAATGGTTTTAAATATAATGCTTTCTTGTACTAGCAAGCAAAAAATACTTGTATTACCTCCACGGATATCGAGTACCTCGAAGTCTACATCTAGAGACTCGCCTCTTTGAACATAGCTGGCCTAATGTGGGTGGATTATACACCTCTACCTACCTACTCGGTCATAGAGACGTGATGTTATGTATCCTCCCAGGTGTCTGGTGGTAGTCCGGGGAGAAGTATGGACCAGGGTGCTGGGCCAGCCCTGGGAGGTGCTGCCCGCCGCGCCGTGGAGTCACATGTACAAGATGAAGAAACCACCCCCAGCTGACTCCACTTTCCTTCCCAAGTAAGTGGTACTCTTTCTCTTGTTCATTAACCCTCACTTGTTAAGTAAGATACAACAATAGAAAAATGTGAGATAATGATGGGTCTTTTTAGTTGTCAAACGAGTTTAACAGCCAGCCGGTCCATTCTGTAAGTTTTCACGGTGAGACTTTTACAGAATAGCACCGCTGTTCCTGAATAACGAAACAGCCGGTCGATTCTGTAAAAATCTCACCGTGAAAACTTATGTGAAGTCTTGTGATTTTGTTTTTGCTAGGAATTGACACTATTAACAGCTCACTCCACGTTCACTTCACCTAGGTTTTCACGGTGAGATTTTTACAGAATAGCACCGCAACACAAAAAAATCCAACATATTGACAAACTCATGTAAATGGCTGTCATTGGCTGACTGAGAGTTAACTGAGCTTGACAATCTGGAAGCATTTTTTTGCATTGATTAGCTCTCCTTAAAGAACACCATCCATACTAATACTCGTATTATAAATTCGAAATTAACTCTGTCTGTCTGTCTGTATGTTACCTTTTCACGCCTAAACCACTGAACGGATTTCGATAAAATTTGGCAGAGAGGTAGATTGCATCCCGGGGAAGGACTTAGGATATAAGTTTTATCGAAATCCGTTCAGGTGGTTTAGGCTTGAAAAGGTAACATACAGACAGACAGACAGAGTTACTTTCGAATTTATAATATTAGTATGGATGGATGCATGTGTAAGTTAAGTCATAAAATCAACAGAAATGATTTGATTTGATTTGATTTGAACAGAGTTTAAATAGCAACGTCAAAAACTCTCGATAATAGTTCCTGAAGCAATTTTGAAGCGCATTTCTTGTAATCTTAAACTAAATATACTTAATTGTTCTAGGACCATCGACCAAGGCCCCGTGTACGAGCTGTCAGAAAACGAGTCAGATCAAGGCAGCCATGACAAGGTGCTACGATCAGGCAAGAAGCCAGTTACTGACACCACAGACTACAACGAAATAGCGCCTGAACCCGTGCCTGGTAGGGCTGCGCTGCCGCCCCCAGATATCGTGGTAATCAATAATCGTGATGGAACTCCGTCGACGACTCTATTCTGAACGGGGCTAAGTTACGCTGTGATCGCACTGAAAACGCAATCATTTAAAACTATACTAGCTGCGCCTCTCGGTTTCACTCGCGTAAATGTCGATCCCGTGGGAATATCCGGATAAAAAGCCTATATGTTAATCCAAGGTGTCAGCTACCTCCATACAAAATTTTATCAAAATTGGTTCAGCTGTTTGAGCGTGAAGAAGTAACAAACCACACACACTCACAAACTTTCGCCTTTATAATATTAGTGTGAAAACAGGACATATCATGACTGACTGACAGAGAACAATCTACAGTGTGGCGATATCGAAACCACGTATTCTACATTCTGCGCATGTCTATAGTTCGACTTTTAATTAGCTGCATTAAAATTACTTAATAACTCATTTCGGACTGAGTTTAGAGATATGCATGTTAAATAAGTTTCGTTTGTTACACTAGTCTGTACTAGAAAATCAAGATTTGGTTGATCGATTGTGGTTGAAACATTTGGTTGGCCGCGAAAAAACAAAAAGACGCCAATTTCAGTCAGTAACACAATCTGTCATTTTAGTGCAGCTAATTAAAAGTCCGACTATAGTCCCTTTTTATTATCAAGGGTGGTTTGTGTCGTTCCAATTTTTAAGCTATTTGTTTTGTTTGAAAAATTCAGTTTTAAATTTTCAGTAAAACTTTGATTTTATAATTACTTTAGCATTCGCTTGCCACGGTTGGCCTGTGGATGGGTGACTATCATACCGTGTCCCCTCCGTGCCTCGGAAAGCACGTTAAGCCGTTAGTCCCGGCTGTCATTTGTGGATCTTTGACAGTCGTTACGGGTAGTCAGAAGCTCGAAAGTCCGTCAACCAGTCTTACCAAGGGGTATCGTATTACCCAGTAACTGGGTTGTGGAGGTCAGACAGGCAGTCGCTCCATGTAAATTACTGGTATTCAGCTGCATCCGGTTAGACTGGAAGCTGACCCCAACATAATTGGGAAAAGGCTAGGGAGATGATGATAACAGACTGGTTACAATTTGTAATAACCGCCACCCTGTATAAAGGATTTAAATTAAATATTTTAAGTTTTAAGAAAATATTATTTGTGTACCTACATAAATATACCTTAGAGTGTCCTTAGTGTTAAGCGGGATTTTTTGAAACCAATCTTATATGGGTGATAAAGTTTTTGTGAAGATACATAAGCGTACGAAGCATGGCATATCTCGCACTACCACGCGACGCGCGACGGGGCGCGGGAAACGGAGCCAAAATGCTCCGCGCGGAAACGCGTTTGTATATAGAAATAACGCGCGGGGGCACGCGATCCGTCTACGGCATATGCTACTCCCTCAATAAAAGTACCGCCCTTTCTTGAATTCAGATTGGATAAAAAGCGCATACTTACCTTTAATTAAAATTATTTATACTCACGAAAACAAGTCTCGAATTGCGATGTTGTAATATTCAGGATCGGATATTGGTAAAACTCATTGCAATGTCTGACTGACCCTCAAGACCAGATTCATATGTTTTACTGTTGTTTGTAAATTTATTAAATTCCATTTTATGGGCATTCACAACTCCCAAAATATTATCATATTGCTTTTATATACAAGGTGTTAATGAATTAACCCAAAACCTCTTAAGAGGTCGTTGTACTCATCATTATGAACAACTTTCACTATGGACTTACGTCTGAAATAAAGAATTTGAATTGAATTGAAAACAGAAAACGCAAAAAAAATCAGTTGTTCCCTACATTTATGTTCGCATAACTCGTCAAAATGTAGGGAACAGCTGTTTTTTTTTCGCGATTTCAGGTTTGGTCCCATAGTAAAAGTTGGTCATAATGATGAGTACAATGACTTCTCAAGAGGTTGTTAATGTTTTACCAATAACCCTGTATATAGACCAATCATAACTAAACTAAATGGAAATCTAATAATTGTTTAATACAAATTGTTTACTGCAGTGAAATTAATTTCCATTGCCAACGGCTCACAGCGCGATTACGTAACACAATTATTACAATAGCCGTCATTGTTTCAGAGTTTGACAGTTCAACAAACATAAGTGAAGTTCCTATGCGAAAGCGATTGCAATTGCCTTACGTAATAAAGCTGTTGAGGGGTTTTTAAATAAATTATATTGTTGACATACGTTTTCGATTTCAGATCGCGCTATCAACAAATGAAGTAAAGGAGTCTTCTCATAATAAGATATCTCATACGTGAGTACTATTTACCTACTACAAAGCTACCATTTACTGGGTATGTCTTTCATGTGCCCTTGCCTTTTGAGTGTGGAAGGTTCTGTCAGACTCTTACTGACTTAAACCACACGACCTTTTTTTTTGTATCCGGGGTGGAAAATCCTCATGGATGTCTGTCAGACTCGACTCTTACTGGCTAAAAACCACCCCGGTGTTCCATCTCACACCTGCGCCGGGGGTCGCGGGAACGTACGATCCTTCCGCAACCCCCGACTGCGGGCCTCCTCGGGTCAGGGGGGGGGGGGAGTGAGGTGTTTGAGTCCCCCGCGACGTCTAATAGGGGCGCGCGTGGAACACTACGCGCCGCCACCTCGGGTCCTGATGTGTGGGGGACGTCCGCACACCCTATGGCGGCAGTAGATCGCTAAAAATCAGCTGATTTGCCTGTTCCCTACATTTTGTCGAGTTATGCTAACATAAATTATTTCATGGAGCAGCTGGTTTTTTTACGATTTTATATTTGGTTCCATAGTCAAACTTGTTCATAGTTATGAGCACAATGACCCCTTATAATAGGTTTCTAGTTATTTCAGTTGCACCTTGTATGTAAGTTCGTCTTAGCTGTGCTGCTGGGGAATTTGTTGCGCTACTTCTTCTCCCCAGCTAAAGCACTAGGAAGTGGTGAAGGGTGGGTGTTTTGGGGGACTGTCTTATGTAATTTTGATGTTCAAAACGTGCTGATTTTCAGCCTAGTTTAAAAAAAGTATTTTGATTTTATGTTACCTCTAGGCATAGCAAACGGCGGAAATCAAACACGCAGCCTCCGGCAAAGTACTTCGAAGAGGAGGCAGAGAAAGAGAAACAGGTTGAACCCGTGAACGAAGAAATGGAGGAGGTACCTACTCCTACTGAAAAAGTGAGTGTATATACAGGGTTATTGGTAAAACATTAACAACCTCTTAATAGGTCTTTGTACTCATCATTATGAACAACTTTTACTATGGGACCAAAGCTGAAATCGCGAAAAAAAATCAGCTGTTCCCTACATTTTGACAAGTTATCTATATATATAAAAGAAGAAACTGACTGACTGACTGAATGAATGAATGACTGACTGACTGACTGACTGACTGACTGACATATCAACGCACAGCCGAAACTACTGGGTCTACGAATGTGAAATTTTGCACACGGCTTCCTTTTATAATGTAGGGGAGCACTAAGAAGGGGTTTTTGGAAATTCAACCTTTAAGGGGGTGAAAAGGGGGGATTTCGTTTGTATGAAAAATCTTATTCCTTGAGTTAATAAACTTGAAACTTGGCACAAATACTTATCTAAGTAAATTATTAAGTTTGGCATTTTTTGTTTTTCTTAACTACCCCCTAAAAGGGGATTGGGGGGTGTCAAAGTTTGTATGGAAGAATTTTAACGGGTTGTCCGAATATCTCGAAACTCAGTATTTATACTTAAGACCAAAAATAGAGAAAAGCGTGTATCATGGTTTTCCAAAAATGTACCCCTAACGGGGTGAAAAGGGGTAGTTAATTTTACAGGGGAGGATTTTACTGCGTGGCTTGATTAACTCGAAAATTGGTACAAATAATCTTTGGAGTCAAGTAATGAGCACATCCCAAAGGATTTTTCGAAATTCCACCCCTGTGGGGGTGAAAAGCGGGGATACAGTTTATATGAAAAATCTTATTCATTTGGTTAATAAACTTGAAACTTGGCACGAATACTTATCTAAGTAAATTATGAAGATTGGCACTTTTTGTTTTTCTAAACTACCCCCTAGAAGGGGATTGGGGGGTGTTAAAATTTGTATGGAAGAATTTTAACGCGCGGTCCGATTAACTCGAAACTCGGTAAGTATTTATACTTAAGACCAAAAATAAAAAATACCACGTATCAGGGTTTTTCGAAAATCTACCCCTAACGGGGTGAAAAGGTGTAGTTAATTTTACAGGGGAGGATTTTACTGCGTGGCTTGATTAAGTCGAAAATTGGTATCAATAAATCTTCGAGTCAAGTAATAAACACATCCTAAACGATTTTTCGAAATTCCACCCCTGTGTGGGGGGGGGGGGGGACAGCGAGGATACAGTTTATATGAAAAATCTTATTCATTTGGTTAATAAACCTGAAACTTGGCACGAAAGTAAATTATGAAGATTGACACTTTTTGTTTTTCTAAACTACCCCCTAAAAGGGGATTGGGGGGTGTCAAAATTTGTAGGTATGGATGAATTTTAACGCGCGGTCCGATTAACTCGAAACTCGGTATTTATACTTAAGACCAAAAATAAAGAATAACACGTATCAGGGTTTTTCGAAAATTTACCCCTAACGGGGTGAAAAGGTGTACTTAATTTTACAGGGGAGGATTTTACTGCGTGGCTTGATTAAGTCGAAAATTGGTATAAATAATCTTTGAGACAAGTAATGAACACATCACAAACTATTTTTCGAAATTCCACCCCCGTGGGGGTGAAAAGCGGGGATACAGTTTATATGAAAAATCTTATTCATTTGGTTAATAAACTTGAAACTTGGCACGAAAGTAAATTATGAAGATTGACACTTTTTGTTTTGACGTGACAACGTCTTAAATTAGGTTGCGACTGGGAGTCACTTATGAAAAAGTGTAACGCTCGGTAACGTTACGATGAGTCACCGAACGAGAGAGAGGCCCGCCGAATGCCTTGCGTCTCTCTCCCACTCAACTATGATCGGATGATCGGTCGTTGTCACGTAAAATCTTCGCCCGTAAAACCGACTTTACAGGCAACCATTTTTCTAAACTACCCCCTAAAAGGGGATTGGGGGGGTGTTAAAATTTGTATGGAAGAATTTTAACGGGCGGTCCGATTAACTCGAAACTCGGTAAGTATTTATGCTTAAGACCAAAAATAACATGTATCAGGGTTTTTCGAAAATGTACCCCTAACGGGGTGAAAAGGTGTAGTTACTTTTAGGGTTTTTCAAAACTCGACTCCTACCAAGGTGGAAAAGGGTAATAAAGTTTAAGGGGTGGATTGCTGGGAAATATAGTAGGAAATGCTGTATCCACTAGCAGGAATAGCGCCTCCAGTGTTTCGCAGAGCACTGGCTTCAGCGAAAGAGCCAAAATGGTCTCCGACACACGACCCTTTGCACGACAACATCCTTGTGCCTGTGCCACAAAGGCTGAAAAGCCAAAACAATTTTTTAAAGTGTATCGTCCCACTCACTGGTGAACCATCACAAGAAAGACTGAAGCTGTGGCGAGACAGTCCTTCCTTACCAAAACCCAAAATTTTTAGAGGAAAGTACGAAATACACGCGGACGAAGTCGCGGGCAAAGTGCTAGTACGAACATAAATGTAGGGAACAGCTGATTTTTTTTCGCGATTTCAGGTTAGGCCTATAGTAAAAGTCGTTCATAATGATGAGTACAATGACCTCTTAAGTTGTTAATGTTTTACCAATAACCCTGTATGTTGTAGGTCCTCCTTATAGGACCTGTATAAACTAACCGTATCAAGTGCGGCCTTCTCGAGAAAATATTTCTGCGGGAGAGTAGCGCATACAAGATCGCATTAAAGCGCAAAAACGTGAAAACGCGTAACGCGTAAAAACGTTGGCGTAAAAGCTCTTGCTCCTAACGTTTTTTTACGCAGCGCGTTATTTTTGCTTCTGGTGAGCAGTGGTGGCAGTATTAACGGTCCAACTGGGTTCGAAACTAGGCAGGTACTTTACTTTATGTAAATAATTTCATCACCACTGCTCTCAAACCGGTGAAGGAAAACATCGTGAGGAAACCCGCATGTCCTAGAACCAAAACTTCGAAGACACGTAACATCTACCAACCTGCACTAGGTCCACGTGGTAGATTTTAGCTCACTCCCTATGAGCTCACTCGTTTTAAGATACTAACCAACAAAATATTGACGTGTAAAAGTGTCTTAAAAGATCTACTTACAGAAAGAAACATTTCATTAACTGCGCCGACCGCCTAGTGGCGCCCTCATCGTTTGTTTGGTTATTTCTTTTATTTTAGAATGAAAATGCAGAAAATAAGCACGTTAAGTTGTGCTCCACAAGATTATACGTTAATATGATTATAAACGGTAGTTTTACATTGTTTAGTTTTATTATAATCACTAAAACGAGAGAGCATTACCTTTCCTCTATACTGTGAGTATATATATATATATGTTTATATATTTTAGCTTTATGTATTTATTTAAGTACTTATATGTGTAGGTTTATTTAATATTCTAGTTTTAGACTTCACACATTCATATTTTCTCTTCTTGTTCTCACACACTATTGTCTACATTTCTTTTTTACTACTCCTTTCGCAGGTCTGCTGGAAGAAATTTCTTAAGAAATAAGCAGTACCTTTGTACTCAAATTATAACTATGTCATATCCCTATCCCTATGTATTTTACTGTGTGTACATAAATTATAAAATAAATAAATAAAACGGAAAACAGTGGCCACTATTATCCGTTTTAGTGATGGGCGTTTGGTCGGCGCCCTCTTAAATTAAAATTATATTTTAACGCATGGCCGTTCCAGCGGTCCAGAATAGTACATTAAAGCGCAAAAACGTGAAAACGCGTAACGCGTAAAAACGTTGGCGTAAAAGCTCTTGCTCCTAACGTTTTTTTACGCAGCGCGTTATTTTTGCTTCTGGTGAGCAGTGGTGGCAGTATTAACGGTCCAACTGGGTTCGAAACTAGGCAGGTACTTTACTTTATGTAAATAATTTCATCACCACTGCTCTCAAACCGGTGAAGGAAAACATCGTGAGGAAACCCGCATGTCCTAGAACCAAAACTTCGAAGACACGTAACATCTACCAACCTGCACTAGGTCCACGTGGTAGATTTTAGCTCACTCCCTATGAGCTCACTCGTTTTAAGATACTAACCAACAAAATATTGACGTGTAAAAGTGTCTTAAAAGATCTACTTACAGAAAGAAACATTTCATTAACTGCGCCGACCGCCTAGTGGCGCCCTCATCGTTTGTTTGGTTATTTCTTTTATTTTAGAATGAAAATGCAGAAAATAAGCACGTTAAGTTGTGCTCCACAAGATTATACGTTAATATGATTATAAACGGTAGTTTTACATTGTTTAGTTTTATTATAATCACTAAAACGAGAGAGCATTACCTTTCCTCTATACTGTGAGTATATATATATATATGTTTATATATTTTAGCTTTATGTATTTATTTAAGTACTTATATGTGTAGGTTTATTTAATATTCTAGTTTTAGACTTCACACATTCATATTTTCTCTTCTTGTTCTCACACACTATTGTCTACATTTCTTTTTTACTACTCCTTTCGCAGGTCTGCTGGAAGAAATTTCTTAAGAAATAAGCAGTACCTTTGTACTCAAATTATAACTATGTCATATCCCTATCCCTATGTATTTTACTGTGTGTACATAAATTATAAAATAAATAAATAAAACGGAAAACAGTGGCCACTATTATCCGTTTTAGTGATGGGCGTTTGGTCGGCGCCCTCTTAAATTAAAATTATATTTTAACGCATGGCCGTTCCAGCGGTCCAGAATAGTACAGAATCTAGTCGACCTTTACTTTTCTCTCAAAATTATACATAAGTAATGTGCATCATCCATACTAATATTATAAATGCGAAAGTGTGTCTGTCTGTCTGTTACCTCTTCACGCTTAAACAGCTAAATCGATTTAGATGAAATTTGGAGTAGAGATAGGTTGAGTATTTATCTCGATATTCCCACGGGATCGACACTTATGCGGGTGATATATTTTTTTTTTTTTAGCCTCAAGATGCACTAGAGGAGGAGAATGAGAAATTCTACGATAACAACAACAATGCAGCCACCGAGAAACCACCGCACAAGTCCCATGTACGTACTATTTACATAATAATGTCATCATCTGCCTACCTTCTCCCAACTATGTTGGAGTCGGCTTCCAGTCTAGTGGTTGCAGCTGAATACCAGTATTTTAGCGTAAAACAGAGGGCAGGTGGGGTATAACAGTGCTGGACTGGAGACCGAGACCCTGGTAGTAAAAGTGTGGGCAGACAGCCGATCTGGTGGACTGACGACCTGGTCAAGATTGCTGGACGATTCTGGCTTAGGAAGGCTAGAAAAACAGAAGAGTGGCGTGCAATGCAGGATGCCTACACTCAGCATTGGGTGACGGAAGGCTGAACAAGAACAAGAAGTACCTGTAGAAAAATATAACATTACGCCTGTGTACCCCGCACACCCGATATATGTAGGTGTGCTCTACATCCACATTTCGCCAGATTATGTTTAAGTCCCATCTAATAGGGGGCTATAACTGGGCAGATATCTACACTCCGGACTGCTAATGAGAAATTCGTGATACTAAAACCGAATAGGAAGGCTTGATGAGAAATATAATATAGAGGTATGAGGAACAGGGTGTAAAGTTCACTTAGAATAGAATAGTATAGAATACTCTTTATTAAGTACACCATATAAATTACAGACACAAATATGGAAACTGTACAAAGGGTGACACAATGGGCGGTCTTATCGCCAAGAGCGATCTTTTAACTTTTTGACCGCCACAGTCATGTATCTGATGACAAACCAAAATGTGCCAGCACGCCACGGTTCGATTACATGACAGACTGACGCCGAGGGCACGTTTTTGATTTTTTGACGTGTAGCAGTCAAAAGGTTAAAGACAACCTTTGGACAGCCTTATTCTCATAAAAAAGCAGGATCCTCCGACCAGACGGTTGTTGTGTCTGGTGGGCGCAACCACCCGACGATAGCTGTCGGGACATTGTATATATGCTAGTTGCGCGGTAAACTCTGCTTGCGCGATGAAGGATTTGGCGTGACGTCAGTGTGATGAGTAGTTCACATGTGGCGATGTAGATGTCACCACAGTAATAAACTTTGAAGATGATTAATTATTAGAATTTTTTGGCCACATTCATATGTTTGTAACGCATAATCTCTCGAGTAGTCAGTGATCTATCTACGTCCACAACTACGTTTTTTTTAATGTTTCTTTGCTAACTTGATTATGTATTCTTTGTTTATAGAACACCCACAATCCAGCCGCTTGGACTGAAATACCTCAAAACCAATGGAATGAACCAAAGGAGACTGCGGACGTAGAAGCTAGAACCAGCGTAAGTATACTTACAAGGTTTCAGGGACATCAACGCGCAACCATGAATTCAGCACATGAGTTGACATTTCTCGACGGTTATTAAAAAAAAATGCTGTTCCATACATTTTAACCGCCTACGTATTGCACTTTTCTATGAAACAACAGATTTTTTTCCTAACCGACGAAATATTTCTACGCTAGGGGGTGTAGAATCATGCTGACTTCATGGTTACAGTTTGCGATGTCCCTGTATTGTGCCTGCCTAGCTGTCATCTAAACAAGAAACATAAAATTAACTTAAAAACACGTTATGTCAAGTCGCTGAGCGACATACTTTTCATCAAAACCTTTCTCACAGAGATGACTCCTGAGTTGCAGCAGTGGGTACATCACAGGCTGATTATATCTAAGTTCCTTAAGCGACAGTTTCTCAAAACTTCAATGTTATTTCCCAGGAGCACAGTAATAATTACCAGCCTCCAGAACAACAACCCCAAGAGTTCCCAGAACCGAAACCTGAACCAGTACAAACACCTCCAAAGAAAGATCCAGTGGAGAAGTCAACTAATCTTCAGGCTCTCGTAGACGCCATAGGTACCAGGATGCGGGACATTGAGAGTGTTGTACAGAAGATGAGCGATAAGGTCCATAAAGCGAAACCTGTCGTAGAAGGCAGCGGTGAAAAAAGGTGAGAGAATTTATCCATGTACAAGACTGGTATTCAGCTGTATTCCGTTAGACTGGAAGCCAATTCCAACATACATGGGAAAATGCTGGGCTGATGATGTTTCGTCATACGGTTTCTGAAAGAGTAATCACCGCAAAAAGGGCTCTGAAGGTCCGTAGAATACCTACTGCGTATACGTACTTACTCGACTTAAGCAAAGCTTTTAACACTATTTCTGTTCCTAAACAAACTAGATGGATTAGGAATCAGAGGCACGCAACTGAATCTTTGTAAGAGCTATCTAGCTATTTTTAGAGCGAAAACAGTGTGTCAGAGTAGGTCAACACACGAGTAGCGATCATGTAGTTGACTATAGGGTACCACAGGGTAGTATTTTGGGACCGACTCTATTTCTCTTATATATTAACGACCTCACTAACTTCTACCCCGAGGCGAATTGATCTCATATACAGATGACATTGCTCTCCTTTTCTCCGCCGATACTTGGGATGACGTATTCAGTGCTGCCCAAAAGGGATTCAACGTGGTGAAGAAATGACTTAGTGCCAATATTTTTTTATTAATAAAAAAAAACTGTTTACAAGCATTTGTTGAACCCACCATTGCCAGGATCGCCCAGAGGACACGGTGGAGCACACGGTGGAGGTCTGCCCCGCTTGGGCGGAGCACCGCCGTGTCCTCGTAGAGGCGATCGGCAGCGGCGGCGACCTCTCGCGCCCGGCCCTGGTGCAAGCCATGGTCCGGGGCGAGAGGGAGTGGGAGGCAGTCACCTCCTTCTGCGAAGCAGTCATGCTAGCGAAGGAGGTGGCGGGACGGCTCAGGGAGAGAGCCTCCCGTCCCAGCCGCCGCGGGAGACGCTCCGGGCGTCGGGAGCCGCGCGACGACTCCCGGCCACCGTAGGCGCGGGCCTGCGGGCGGAGAGTAATGGGTAGCTCACCGTCCGATCAGGACCAGGCCCGTGCCGGACGGCGCGTACGTGTTCCACGCGCGCCTCAAAGAGATGTCAGCATCGAGGAGGGGCCCCATAGGGCCGAAGCCTGCCGGGTCAGCGGGATTGTCCGAAAGGGTTACCGCTGGCCCGGAACATAAAGGGCTAAGGAAGGAACACGGGTGGGTTTTAGTCAGTAAGAGTCTGACACTCCCTTCCGCTCCACCCAGAGCGGGAGGGGTCATTTGATGATTTCCCATCCGCAAAAAAAAAAAAAAAAAAAAAAAGGGTAGTATTTTGGGACCGACTCTATTTCTCTTATATATTAACGACCTCACTAACTTCTACCCCGAGGCGAATTGATCTCATATACAGATGACATTGCTCTCCTTTTCTCCGCCGATACTTGGGATGACGTATTCAGTGCTGCCCAAAAGGGATTCAACGTGGTGAAGAAATGACTTAGTGCCAATATTTTTTTATTAATAAAAAAAAACTGTTTACAAGCATTTGTTGAACCTTTAAACATACCACACAAATCATCGCGGGTTAATATTATCTTATCCCTCATCGAAAAAACCAAATATTTGACGTTTAGTGCTCGCTGTCTCGGTGAAGCTATATAATTTGCAATCGTCACGTAATATTCCATGAATGCTTGTTTGGCGTGGGATGCTCATGCAGATCTCTAGAGCGCGTCAACAGCATCAGGTACCTGGGTATCATAATTGATAGCAACATTAGTTTCAGGGAACACATTAAACAGTTAAGTGCTCGCGTGCGGAAACTAATTTATATTTTCAGAAATCTCAGACTTGCCGCCGATAGAAAATTACTTAAACAAGTCTATTTAGCGGATTGCCAGTCGATAATTACGTACTGCATCTCGTCTTGAGGAGGTGCTCCAAAAACCATCATGAAAAATTAGAAATAGCTCAACGAGCTATTTTAAAAAGTATACTTTTCGACCTATTCTATACCCTACAACGCAGCTATGTATATCAATCATGCAAAGTTCTCACCGGCTACTATATGTTGTTCACAACTTATTTATGGGGATCAAATGTAATCCGAGAGGTTTACCACCTAGTTTGGATGCAGACTCAGTCCCAAACTCTCTATATTACAAACTTTAACCTATTATTAAAATTTAGTGTACAGACGCCAGCAGGTCAACCTACCCGAAACTGTCAGATTTTCCCAATCAACCTTGAACCTTATGCTTTAGCAATAAAGTCGAAAATCTATTAAAGAAATCTGACAGATTGTAGTAACTTGATGTGCTGGCGTCCGTACATTGTCGTTATTCAATTTTGTCAAATGTGTTCTTATTTTGGTGAATAAATGAATTTGAATTTTGAATTTATTGAACCAATGTTACATGTATTATCTTATAATTAACTTAACGGCGGTCTGTAGCTGTTAGCGATCGTCATTTGGATCTTTACCTTTAAATTATATATTATAATATAGTACTTATATATTTATAAATAGTATATATTTATAAACCTGTGTATAATTCAGAGCGTCAGCCGAGCGAGATGGAGCACATAAACGCCATAAGGAAGTCAAACGTCCAAGCGGAGAGGATGAAAGTTATAAAAGGTACCTCATATTTAAACTAATACCCGTTTTCACTAACTATGTCTAAATGTGTGTTAGTGCACCTTTCAAGTTTCAACTCTGATTTTTAATTTGATGAATGACAGCTGCGATCGACCTTTTTATGTCAAGTTGACAGGGGTCTTTTTCTTAGCGTGTCGATAGCAATCTAAATGAACTCGGCCCAGGGGGTCTACTCCGAAGCGGTTAACCACTGTATCGGCCGAATGTTCGGTCATTTTCTGATTCGAATATTGTTGTCCTAATACGAATTTAAAAAAAAAAAGGGTTAAGGGTTCTAAAAAGGTTCGGATTGGCACAGTTTGGTCGGGACCAATAGTCAATATAGGAAATTAATGGTAGTAGAGGGTAGATTTTCATTTTATGATTTGTTTTGACAATTTTTTGAGAAATTTTATTATTTTTTATTAGCTTGGTGGACAAATCAACGACGACTGAGGGGCCGCGCGGGGTAAGGCCCCCGGAATGCGTTCGGATACTTGAATTTAGTTCTTTTGATCGACAAAATTTATCAAACAAAAATCGCCGAAGTTAATGATGAAATCTTTGTGACAAAATTTTAAATGGATAAATAATAACATAAGGGGTAAATTCCGATGTAACTAATATAGTAATTGTTCAGTATACACTATAATTTTTACATATGGGGTGAAATTAAACAAAATTTAGGCAAGAACTTTGAGTATTCATGAGATCAATAAATGTAGTGTAGAAAATAACGGAGAGGTAAATGATTTCCAGGATAGTTTTTTGTAAGTTTAAATATTTTATCATACTTATATTATGATTTTATTTATTACTAGTTACAAAAAAAAATACAAATTATAAACTGAAGTAAATTTTACGCAATGCTTAATGGATATTTAAGCCTTATTGTGGAAGAACAGCAAAAAATGCTATTTTGAAAATCTACCCTAGAAAATGACCGAACATTCGGCCGATACAGTGGTTAACCGCTTCGGAGTAGACCCCCAGAATTCGGCTACTTGTTTGCCGCCATCACCGACGTCCATCGGATCCTGTAACGTGCAGCCGTACACGCAGGACACGATATAGTGTTTAATATAATATGATGATACGATATTAGGTGTGACAGTGTTTGACTGTTTGTCACTACGCAGCTGTCATTTTAGTCTAGCAAATTAAATACAGAGTGTAGCGTTATATTGAGAACGGGCATAAAGCTGTTAGGCTTTCTTAAGAGACCCGAGGCCTATGTCCAGCAGTGGACTTCTTTCGGCTGGATGATGATGATGACCTGCTGTAGTGGTTCTCAAGATACTCCACGGTACATTTATACAGAATTTTTTTAAATTATTTGTCGGTGTGGTAGAAACAACAGCTTCATACCAAAGGCCCCCCAGATTCCAACAAAACAAGTTCTTACTTTAATTTACTCCAAGCTCAAACCTTTATGCCAGTTTTTGTATTTCGAACCTTATTCCGACTGAGGTAAAGTTCTCAATACAAAATTAACAACGATATTCGGTTTTATGCACAGATATATAATTTCCCATTAAAATAGATGGACAAACTTTTAGAAATCATTCAGACCACCAAAATAAGGACGATGGTAAAAAAATATATAAGAAAAACGCATAGATACTTACAAGAAAAATAATCAGCTAACGAAAATACACTAATGTGCCGGCAATTTATTATTTTAGGTCAAAATAAAATCACTTTAATCAGTGCTTTTTTTGCTTGGATATCTAGATATGGTTAGACGAACTGAGCGCTGTGTTAAAATTTGTCCATGTATTTTAATGGGACCCTGTATATACACCTAGATAACGCAAGAGCAACTACTTCGCGTGCCCAGCTTACGGACAAAAATCGCGGGTTTGGTGTGTAGAGGCCTTAAGCCGCCACTTTCGCGCTCAGTCCTGAGTACCACAGAGCATGTAACTGAGTACTGCTGGCTGGGTGAGCGTGAGCGCTGGCGCTGGGCCCCGGGGGTGGGGCGAGACGGATGTCGCACGCGGCGGCGTCTTTGAATCGATTTGATTTTCCCATCACTAAATCATCATCATTTGCCTAGCCTTTTCCCAACTATGTTGGGGTCGGCTTCCAGTCTAACGGGATGCAGCTGAATACCAGTATTTTACATGGAGCGACTGCCTATCTGACCTCCACAACCCTTTTACTGGGTAATACGCGGCGGCGTCTTTGAATTGTTAAGATAAATCTTGTTTCTATTACGAAACAAAATTTATCTTAGAGACCGCAAAAGTTTGTCCTCAAGCGAAAAATAACACATATAAATGAATGAAGAAAGAGCAGTGGTGGCTCAGTAGTCAGTGGTATCAACCCCGACTTACGGGTTGCAGGTCGTGAATTCGAACCCAGGCAAGCACCTTACTTTGTGTATTTTTTTCATCACCACTGCTCTCAAAACGGTGAAAGAAAACGTCGTATGGTAACCGGCATCTCCTAGAACCAAAAATTTTAAGACGTGATATCTACCAACCCGCACTGGGCCCGCGTGGTGGATTATGGCCGACTCCCTCTCACAGAGAGGAGGCCTGTGTCCCAGCAGTGGGAACATTATAGGCTGATATAAATGAATACATTTCTTTTAAAGGTTTAACGTGCGTAATGACCGAGGTAGCAAATACCTTCATAGTTCTTCAGATAGTACTACAGAAAAGCCACTATTTATTGAAGACACTAATCTGACCGGATATTTCAGTGATGCTAGCAACAGTGTCTTGAGGAGAAAGCTCCCGCCCAAGGTAATAAGATAATTATATTATCATTTGAGAATTACTTGCTTTTATAACTTTATTTTATCTTTTTTCACTTTCCTTTCGGCTCGTTGGCTTAGTGGAGCAGTAACACTGTAGCAGTAGTGTTGTGATGAGGTCGACTGAATTCGATTCTGAGCTGGATATCTGACTTCCTTAGTGAGCGGTCGATCAGAGTAGTCGTTGACGGCTGCTCTGCCCTTATGGCTATTGATGCCGGAGTTCCTCAGGGGTCTGTTCTCTCTGCAATTTTTTTCCTGCTGCACATCAATGATCTACTTCAGCCTGGTATTGTTGGGTGCGCAGATGACAGTACTGTTTCAGAGAGATACTTGTCCAGCGCAAAAGCCAGCGGGGCCGAAGTCCGTTTCTTGACAGAGGCCATGGTAGAGCAGATAGATTTGACCTTAAGCCTTGTCTCCCAGTGGGGTGATGACAATTTGGTCTTTAGAATTCCAACTTCTCTAAACATCTTTTTTGTACAAAACCTGCCATGATTCTTTGTGAGTTCGTAAATAGGGGTAATCTTCGGAACTACTGAACCGATTTCAAAAACCTTTCACTGATATAAATCTATAGTATGTGAGTGCCATAAGATATGTTTTACAACAAATACCTCTATTCACCAGGAACCTGCACCAACCTACATGGCCCCAGTAGTAGAGAACCGTCGCAAAGCGCCCGTCCACTTAGCCGTCCCAGACAGCGCAGAAGACTCCAAGAAGAAACGCAAGAAACACACTCACAAGAAGAGGAAGAACAAGGGCTCTCGCTCACACAAAAAACATTCACGTTCTAAGGATGAGAAACGAAAACATTTCAACAGACTAAGTTCAGGGGAGATAGAAAAGAATGCTGTTTCCTTAGATGATAGTAGTGATGTTGGGCAATAAATAGATGGCGTTAGTGAGCATTGATAAATGGCTGAGCGCTTTTGAGTGAATGTTCTAGGTCCCTCAAGGGTTTTTTTAAAGTTACCACAGACAATGGTGTTATATGTAACAAAAATTTATAGGTAGGTTTCCTATGGAGAAGAGCCGGCAAAAAACTACACGGTGACTCTTTTAAAAACTAATTAGCTTTTACAATGTTTTCAAATTAGAGTGCAAGTATTAGAAACAATAAAAGTTTAAGATCGATTACAGTGAACAAACAAAATCAGAAAAATATATGATATTCTTCAGGATATATGCTAGGTAGATAGTGCGTTGAAAACATAATATAACTAATTTGATACGATAGAAAAAGTCATGAAGATACCTCTAAAAACTTTCTTTTTACAATAAAAACCATACTTACTAATATACATACAATCATTCTGTTTTTTTGTCAGATTATTCTAAAAGTAACATACTAAAACATGTTTTAATTTTTTAGTCCAAACAATAGATTTTTTGTAATTAAATAATTGCTTCATATTTTGCAATAAATTACCAGCGTTGTGTCATCGCGCTTCTCTTTCTTTTCTATGCAGTCCGACAGTGACTGCGCTTTAGGTCATGTAAGCCTCAAGTATATTTTTACTTTAGTATGTCGCAAATCATTCATTCTTTCAAATCACATTCGCGATTGTCTTCAATTATTAACAACTCAAATGTGCATTGCAATCGAATTGACAAGATATCCATTTCTGTAACACGAGACCGTTCACTTTAACTTGTCCCTTGCCGTCATGTTGGCAACACATAAAATGTCGACTGACAGAACAGTGCTACCAATCGCGTTACGGGACATGTTACAGTGAACGGTCTGTATTCGTAGGGAAGAAGTTTTTTTTTTTAATACATCTCTGAACATAGACGCTAAAAATAAACCTAGCTTAGGTTTATTTCTAGCTTTCAGAAATGCCAAGCCATTTATTGATAATTTTCTGTATTTAAAACTAAGAGTTTTTATAAATAAATAGTCTTTTAAAATTGTTTTGTTTTATTTTCCTTTCCTTATTATTTTTTCTTCAATTTGGAAGGGTGAGATACCGCAAACATTTATGCTACGATGTGGAATATGATAGGCTGATGAAAGAGAAAAGAAAGAAAATAAGTTTATTTGATGTCGATGAACTCTACACCTTAGTCAAAATATGTGGCTTGGCCGTTTCGCTGCCATCACATGGGCGTAAGGTCAAAAATTTATTCACTGTTCATTACTTTTCTGTTATAGGTAGTTCTTGTAGTAACGAAACGGCCAAGCCAAGCCTCATATATTTTGACTAAGGTGTAGAGTTTGTGAAGTTAGGGCGTGTAGAGTTAGAAGCTTGGCTCTACATGAGATCTGATAACATTTTGGCAGTGCGAGCCATATGTGGTATTGTGGTCTCGTCTTGGCAACATTTTACATGAAAATGTTTTTGGTGGGATCTTATTTATTTTCTTTAGGTACAAAATAATGTCTTTATGAAAAGCTATCACCAGGGCCTAAAGTCTGTTATTATGTCAGAACTCAGAATGGTCTATCATTGATTTCATAATTGTTGATTTTGACAAGTTTGGTAATCTACTAATATAATGGCGTCATTATGACTTTCCAATGGTCAACCACTGACACTCCATTGAAAGAAATGGCATAGAATGGTAGGTAATCTCGTACTTACTGACTTGGGCGGTAAACTGCTACAATTTTGACAGGTCCTTTGATCAGTATCTACTTATCTAACCTACCATTAGAACGTCATTGTGCAGTCATTGCTTCTAATTCGTTAGGTACGAGTATCGTATTATGTTCTGTGCCATTGACCGACCAATGATCGACCCATTGACATATTATATATTACTTTTGAAATCATTGGATCGACCATTATGAATTTAGCAGATTACGAACTTTTAGCAAAATGACAATGGGATCGTGTTGGAATGACGAATTTATAAAAATAGCAGACTTGGGCCCCTGTTTATAAATCTCGTTGGGGCTTGCCAGATAGACTCACACGGCTAACCCTAGTTATACCACCCCCGGATCCACATTCCTTTTATGGTTAGGGTTAAAAACAAGTTCAGTAGGTAAGTACAAGGTTGTAAAAAAAGGGGTAAGTTCATGCTACAGGGTGCAGGTACCCGCCGATCCCGATTAAATCCTGTTTGTGGCAGAAGAAAAAGAAGGTTTTTATTTTTAAACATGTTTAGGCTACGCCACTGTATCGGGGAAAGGAGACGTGTTATTTAGATAAAGTCCTTCAGACCGTATTTGCGCCATGGCGGCCAATCTTCCAAGCTAATCTAAATCTCTTGCCGAAAGTTGGTTTCCTGCCAACCTTCGGCGCGGGAGATATTATATTATTGCACAAGAGTGTGCGCAGACACAGGTGCACTCTCTCTTCCCTCACTCTCATAGTCCGATGTAATGGCAATCCGACACGACCGGAGAGCGAGGACCAAGAAAATATAACGTGGTTAGCAGATTACCTACTGTGCTACTTAAAAGTATGAAAACACAATCGACTGGTTTTGTGTTAATGCGTGATAGAATGCCACATACGGCTCAAGTGCTCAACTGATAGTAAGTAGGGTTACCGGCGCATATGGTCATCTCCAATTCAAGCAAGCATTTAAGGTGCGTAAAAAAAATCTGCTGTTTCATAGAAAAGTATACAATATCGACACGGCCAAAATATACTGAACAGCATTTTGTTTACCACCACACCGACGATAAATGATGGTCCAGCAGAATCATAATAGACTAAATAACACCCTAATTTCGTAACACTATCAATATCAATATCAATCTGAATCATTTTGAAGGATATTGCTAATCCATTGCTTCATAATAATATGTTTGCTCAACAACGTAAATAACGCGATGAATGTTGTTGAACTGTCAAAATGAAACCCATTTGCTACTGACAGTGTGTTACACAAAGAGGGGCTTGTGGCTAAGTAATAACAGCCGCACGGGTCTATCGATCTGGTAAAGTTACGCTTGCCGCGGTCGGTCCGTGGATGGGTGACCATCTTCACATACCAAGACCCCTCGGTGCCTTCGAAAGCACGTTATTATAAGCCGTTGGTCGCGGCTGTCACCCATAGATCTTTGACAGTCAGACTTTTGGGCTTCTACTTATACGTAACGACTTACGGGTAGGTAGTAGAAGCCCGAAAGTCTGACAACCAGTCAAAGAGTATAATAATAATACGGGAGCAACCAGTCTTACCAAGGGCCAAGGGGTATCGTATTACCCAGTAACTGGATTGTGGAGGTCAGATAGGCAGTCGCTCCATGTAAAATACTGGTATTCAGCTGCATCCGGTTAGACTGGAAGCCGACCCCTACATAGTTGGGAAAAGGCTAGGCAGATGATGGAAGCCGTCCGCGCGAGCTTCGAATCCCAATATTTTGAGATAGCATAAGCTCAATATGTTACATATGTTACAAATAAAATACACGCGTAAAACTATATATAAATACAGGATACCTGAAGCGCGCGTCATTTGAAGCGAAAAGATGGAGGCAAGCAGTTTACTTGTGTTATTAGCAGTTTATCAAGGAGCGGTGAGTTTTGTTATTGTTTTTAATTACATAAACATTGGCGCCGATTTTTATGTTCACAAACTAAACTTAATTTAAGTCTTTTTCTTTCCGTTTCATTATGACAAGGACAGAAGATATATTAGATTATTTTTCAATAAACTCATAGGTATTTGTTTACATTTTTGGCAAATAAATCGCGAATTCAGATTATTTAGATAATTTGTATGTACCTACCTATACTAGCTTCTTCGCATGTCAGACGACCAATGGGCCAAACTTACGACCCAATGGGTCCCTCATAATGGCAAGCGACATCGTGACAGGCCCAGACGGAGATGGTGGGATAAGCTGGACTCCTTCAACAAGAACCTTAGCAACTCTGAACAGAGAGAAGTGGAAAGAGAGTATAAAGTAATTTCGGAAGTCGGTGTCTTGGGATCTGTATTTTAGTTTTTTGCCACCGACTTCCGAAATTAAAGTTATTTCATAATTTTCAGTTGATTTCTTTTTGAAGTCGGTTTAATTTTTTTAAATTACTTTTATTTCGTAATTTTTAGTTTTTGCACTAGAATTTGACCAAGGTTTTGAGATGTTTTCCCTTTGACACTACACCCGTAGCTCGTATCAATACGCCGTGCCGTCACACTTACACGTATTAGTCCATATCTTGAAAATTACTGAACCGATTGATGAAACTTGCACTGTTCCCTAAGTTGAAGTAAATGTAAGCTAACACAAAAAAAATGGTCACGATCCGATTAATAGTTGCTGAGAAATGCGTGGACAAACATACATACATACATACGTCTATGAAATTTTGTATATTTGTTTGGAAGCCTTAGTAGATTGTCATATGTGAATATAATGCAATTCCAATATTATTACATACATGCGTATCGAATTGATAACCTCCTTTTTTTTGAAGTCGGTAATAATACCTACTAGCTTGTGCCCGCGACCATGTCCGAGTGAAACTTCTTGTTCCCCCCCGACGATGACGCGTCGCGTCGCATCGCCCGGCCCGCGCTATTAGGTACCTACTTCGTTTTCGGTTACCTAGCGTTCTTTCTGACTTGTTGTCTTTTGCTAAGCTCCTAATGGCCGTAGCGTGATGTTAAATAGCCTAAAGTGTCTTGACAAAGCTAATTTCTAGTTATCTGAGTCTTCGTTGCTATTTAAAACATTATCTATAATAAATAAGTCATTCACTCCGAGTCTTTATCAGTAGCTAGTTTTATTGTTTTGCTATTTAATCTCTTTATTAGTGAATTTAGTTCGCTTCGACGTGTCTATTAGAATTATACGGTAGAAACGGAAAAAATAATTAAAAAATACTAGGTACCTACTACCTACTTTTATTTTAGAGAAAACATTAGGGTTCCGCGAAAAAAAATTCAAACACATGAAACACCTAAAATTTGTTTACCGACATGCACGCGAACGATGTCGCGGGCACAACTAGTCTTCGCTATTATTTCATTTCATAGAGTATTTACTAATTCCATGTATGTTTCTTGGTCGGTTCCATATTCCATAATGCGACACTAACCGCTTTAAGAACTAAAGAATATAAGAATCATTAATACATCTTTCTAAGTTAGATTTCTACCATTAATACATTTCCCTAGGAGATTGGTGGTTGGTGGTAGAAATCTTGTAATTATAATTCTCTAAATATGTACCTGTTATTGTCGCGAATTATATTTTGATCAAGATACAATCTCACACTGACCTGCAAATTGCAAAAAACGTAAGAAAATTTGAAATTCGCGGTCTACCACTATAAGGAAGATATTTATTATCTTGACGACGATATAATACGTTTTCTGCTATTTAAAGACGATGAGAGGTGCCTCCGCAAGGACGAATGGCGACCGACCTTACAATCCCTTCTTGGTGTACCTTCACAACAACACACTATGCCAATTAAATGTACCTATGATGCATCCTATTACAATTATTTTGAAGTGAAAACTTCTTTACGCGCGTTGGGCAATTTTTGAGATGGGGAAAAAACCTTCGATCAATAATAGTACTAGATGAATGATTAGGAACAAAAATAAGTCGCTAAAGCGGCCACGTTTGCACACAGATAAACATTTATATTTCTTACTACGAACTATAGAAAAAAGTTTAATAATATTAACAACTTCAGTCAGATTACTATAAACCTTAACACTCTAACATAAAGTTTATTTACGATTGCAAATGATTAATTTATAAGTCCTTCTGTCATCGAAGCAATAAATTTAAAATGTCACTTGAAAATAAAAAGTCATTTTTATAATAAGTACAAAAATATTTATTCTAAAATGAAACTTAACGTCTAAGCAATAAGGTTAAAAACATTTTGTTGACAATTTCGTACTTACTCGAATTTGGAACTAGACGTAGTTCTTGGAATTACATTTCAATGCTTCAATGTTTGTCAGAATAGTTGGCGCGTTGTCGCAAACATTGGCCAAACAATAATAATATTTGCTTATTGATTTATATTTACTATTTAATTGTGTTACTATTTTATGAAAAACATTTAATGATAAAAACTTACCGAAAAAAAGATATTTCTTCCAAAATCTTGGTGTTACGGTGGTTATTTACACAACTTTTGAACGCGCACCACAGAACACTACTGAGGCATTTTGACGTCTTAACATTGGCTATGATTGGACCATACTAATTTGAAATAATAGCACAAAAGTATTCGTGCTCGTATTTTTCGGGCCGTTTTTGAAGCGCTTATCGGGCATCTAGTACTATTATTGATCGAAGGAAAAAACCATTGAACTCGCAACACCTGCACCACAGTATAAAGATATACAGTATTTCGACTTCATACAAACGGACGAAACGCGAGCTATACCTACGCGCCGCGACCTCGGGATGCGCTCGGCATGCAGACAGTCGCGACTGTGCCGCAGTGACGAACGGACGGTGTGTTGTTTTTTTAACAATAACCGCGCAAAATAAATTGAAGTATATATTTAATATGACGAGTAGGATATATTGTGCTGTTTTTGGTTGCATGAATTCGTCAATAACGCATCCAGGGATAACTTTTTTTTAAATACCTGGAAACTCCGAAAGGTAAGACTATAAAATAATTTTACTTACTAGTAGGTAGGTAGGTACACTAGGTACATAATGGCGCCGATTCTGTTGTTCACAAACTTTTAAAACTGTGTGCCAAAAAGCTAAAGCTCTTTATATTAGCAATAAAATAAAATCAGCTGATGATAAAATAAAAACTACCTGGCAAATAATAAATAATGAAACAGGTAGGAAAAAACAGCCTAACACTGAATTTAATTTAGAGACTGCACATGGCCCCATCAACTCAGATGTAGAAATAGCTCAGGAATTTGAAAACTTTTTTTCTAATATTCCCCTTAAAACTACTGAAGCTTTAAATTCATCCCCCACGCTTTCTGCTGCCTTACTTAAAAATAATGTAAAGTCATGCCCTTTGGAGTTTAGGTTTCAGCATACAAGCCCCCAGGCTGTTATAAAAACTTTTAGAGATCTTAACATTAAATCAACAGAAGATCTCTGGGGAATGTCTGTAAAAGTATGTAGATCTTTCATCGAAACTATTGCGCCCTATTTAGCTTTCATATTTAACACCAGTGTTGACCAAGGAGTCTTTCCGGATCTTATGAAACATAGTAAAGTAGTACCATTGTTCAAATCCGGTGATAGTAAAGATCCTAACAATTATAGACCTGTGTCAATTCTACCAGTTCTCAGTAAGGTGTTTGAAAAGTTGATGCTCAATCAAATGTTACGTCACTTTAATAAAAATTCCATCTTTCATGAACACCAGTACGGTTTCACCAAAGGGCGTTGCACTACTGACGCCGGTGTTACCCTTATAAAGAACATTTTTAACGCCTGGGAAGAAGCACAAGATGCCATTGGAATCTTTTGCGACCTCTCTAAGGCGTTCGATTGCGTAAACCACGAGACACTTCTGATGAAACTGGAGCACTATGGAATTAGAAAAGCAGCACTTGACTTGCTAAGATCATACCTGAAAGATAGAAAGGTTAAAGTTCAAGTAAACGGCGTAAACTCATTAGGGTCTGAAATGACAATGGGTGTTCCTCAAGGTTCGATATTGGGTCCATTCCTCTTTTTAGTTTACATTAATGATTTACCCCAATTACTTCAAAATCAACCGAAGATGGTGTTATTTGCAGATGACACATCATTAATTTTTAAAATAGACCGACGGTCACAAAATCTTGACGACGTGAATAACTCTATTCTTCAGGTCCAAAATTGGTTTACGGTAAATAATTTAGTACTTAATGAAAAAAAAACCAAATGCATTAGATTTAAATTACCGAATGTTAGAAGTAGCGAATGTGAAATCATATTGAATGGCCAAAAACTAGAATTTATTGATCAGACAGTTTTCCTAGGAATCACGCTAGACGAGAAATTACAATGGGGACCTCATATAACATCTATTGCGGGGCGGCTAAGCTCCGCCGCTTATGCTGTTAGAAAGATAAGACAGTTAACAGATGTAGAAACCGCGCGTTTGGTCTATTTTAGTTACTTCCACAGTATTATGTCATATGGCATTTTACTATGGGGTCGGGCTGCTGACATTGAATCCATTTTTATTTTACAAAAGAGAGCTGTCAGAGCCATTTACAATCTACGTCGTCGCGAATCTCTTAGGGAACTATTTAAAAAGGTTAATATCATGACGGTACCTTGCCAATTCATTTATGAAAATATTATGTATGTAAGAAAAAATCAACATCTTTTTAATAAAATAAGTGATAGGCATAATTTTAATACTAGAAATAAAGATAAATTAGATCAACCTTTTTTCAGATTATCGAAAGTACATACATCTTTTATGGGGTACTGTGTTAAATGCTACAACAAAATACCTTGTGACATATTGCAATTAAATGAAAGAAAATTTAAAACTCATATTAAAAGTACACTTTGTAAACAAGGATATTACAAATTAGAGGATTATATCCAAGATAAGAATGTTTGGAAACATGCTGGTCCTGCTCCATAGGACAATCTAAAAGTCTAGACAAAATCAAACTTGTTCCTAATTTAATTTATATATATATTTTTAATTATGACATCTTATTCTAATTCAATTTTACAATCTGCGACTGCAGTGGCTCACACACTTGTTAAAGTTCAACTACTTTTGCATTTTTTCATTTTTTTTTTTTTTTTTTAAATAACTTGTAAATATGTGAGCACCATGTATCTATCACTTATTTGATTTACCTGTCATTGCTTAATTTTTAATTCTTTTTACCTTTTGTGGTAGACTAATTTTATTATGGGTGCATCGTGTTCACATATAAATTTTATTATGTATACAAGACCTTGTAAAACATTTTTAAAAGAGTAACGGTGGAGTTTCTTGCCCATTCTTCTCCATACGAAAACTACCTTTTCGAATGGGCGACTAGAATCATTTCTATTTAGTTTTTTTTTGACGTTCAAAAGTGCCTTTAATGTGCCTATTTGAAATAAATGATTTGACTTTGACTTTGACTTTGACACAAATTAAACTAAATTTAACTTCAGTGCATCTTTTTCTTTCTATTTCATTAAGAAAAGGACAGAAGATAAATTTTAGTTTAGTCCTGTCAAATTAGTATTTTTTATTTATTTATTTATTTACCGGGAGTGATATGAAGATTCGAATGACGTTATTGCGACGCACGCTATTTCGAAAAAAATTAAGAGTGGTACGCCAGTTCGAAAACTCATAAAGTCGAAAACCGCTATATCGAATGACGTTGTCGCGAACACGCTGATTCGAAAAACTGTTTGAATGGTTGGAAATCTGAATTTGTCTGAGGATCGAACTCGCGACCCCCGACTTACTAGAAATTAAAAAGTTAACTTTTTAATTTCCAGTAAGTATAGTAATCAACACAGAAGTCAACAAATCAAAATTATAGGTGGTATATAATACTCATTACCAAAAGTTAACTTAAAATAATAGGTAGGTGCTTCTTATTGCTCTTGTTTCCCAAACCCAATACAAAGCTAAGGCTTTATCGGGGTCGCGAGTTCGATCCTCAGACAAATTTAGATTGGAATATTATGCTATTCGCAACAGTGTATTTCAATGCCAAGACTTTCGTACTAGCGTACCATTCAATCAGTTTTTCGAATCAGCGTGTTCGCGACAACGTCATTCGATATAGCGGTTTTCGACTTTATGAGTTTTCGAACTGGCGTACCACTCTTAATGTTTTTCGAAATAGCGTGCGTCGCAATAACGTCATTCGAATCTTCATATCACTCCCTTATTTACCATTTAAAAATTAGTACATTTGTTTCAGCAGAATAGCATTTTTAAACCACTAAGGTTTGTACTTAATGCTACATGTAATGCTACATCGTAATAAATATAACATCAAGGTAAACAATAAATACAACTTAGTACCCTATTTCTAAACTTGGTAACTTCATCTCATGTGATATGCTAGTTACTACGTTAGCTGCATTTCACATTGAGCATTCAATGTGTTGTAGGTAGTGGGACTTAAGTTTTAACTTAATATTTCTTGGCGTAATGTCACTGCGCAAATCGGAAGGTAGGCTGTTAATTAACCGAGGAACTAGGTAAGAAGTTTTGTCCGCTCGCCGTAGGGTGCCTGCACCGTGCGGCGCGTGTGACGTGTCGTGTTGTGACTTGTGTTTATAAAAATACCGGCTTCGGATGTGTTCGGGTGTCCTCGGGATGTACAGTCACGAGCATGAGTTACATACACATGGCTTTATTCAAAGACGATTTTCTTCTTCAGTTTTGAATGAAATTTTATGTTATTACGAACAAAGTATTTTCGAACCCATACTAGGTTTGTGTAAAGTGTCGTATTTCAACGATGCATTCGTTATTTCACGAAAAAATCGCAATTAAAAGTTGCCAAGTGTTGAAATATTAGTGCTCGTGACTTCCGATAAGTCAGTGAATATCCAAGTATTCTGTTTGTGTTTTGTTTTCACTTCTGACGGCGCTTCCGGAGTGCCACTGTTTTTTTTTTATTTTCAGCCTATGTTGTTTCATCGCAGGGCAAAGGCCTCCCCCCTTTCTCCTTTCCACTCCTCTCTGTCTTGAGCTAGTGTGGGCCAATCCTGTCTGTAGGCGCCAATTTCGTCCCGCCATCTTCTCCAGCACCCTAAATGCGTAACACACTATTGTTGTGCTATTGCTATCAATTTTAATCTTTTTGAAGGATATTGCTAATCCATTGCTTCATAGGTTCGAAACAACAGCCTGCTCAGCAACATAAATGACGCAATGAATGTTGTTGAACTGTCAAAATGAAAGCCATTGCTACTTACCTAGTTGGATTGGATTGTTTAGTATTTTATTTTAGCACAGACAAAAAAAATAACTGAATAATCCTTCACCAATGGGATTTGGTACGTTTTGATTTATAATGTTATCCTTTTATGATTCTGCCAAAGTGGCCTTTATGCCCCCAGTTTTATTTTTTTCAGTTCATTTCAGAATTTGTTGTGTTGTTTCGTGCGGGGATCGAACTCGCGAAATGGGTACCCTTACCACTGCGCTAACCATAAACAAAAACAAACAAAAGCCGTTTTCCCCCTTTTTAAAAGTCAATTATAATTATTTAGTTTTGTTCACTGTTTACAATCAGTCTTTGACTGCCTTTAATAATACAATTGACTGGAGTATTACCTGGTATTACTATACACACATACATACGTATATATACATAATAATAATATCAACAACGATATCTCTGGCACTGCATTGTTTAATACATAGTTATTTGAGTAGTAGCCATGAATCCATGATAATATGATTTACATTTAGTAGCGGTCAGACATTGACCACGCGCGCACGCGTTTTCCATAGTTCTATCATTGCTTCAAAAGCTTCAAAATTGGCGTTCAATTCGTAGTTTCCTTTTCTAGTAAACAATACTAAAAAAGAGACGGAAGGTTTTTTAGTCTGTCAAATTAGTTTGAAAAAAACAATTAGCTGTTCCCATGCATTTTGACGGCGTATGTATTGCTCTTACTACTGATTGATTTATTTGATAACTGACGCAAATTTAAACGGGGTTCAGAAGCATGTACCTACTGTGCGCGGATTTCCCTGCCACCCTTTATAGATGTGTCATATTTAAGCCACCCTGTATTTAAAATTGCAAAACTGATAACTGAGTATCATTTCTGACTGTCACACAGAAATTAATAAACTGCGGTGCTATTCTGTAAAAATCTCACCGTGAAAACTTAGGTGAAGTGAGCGAGTGTCAATTCCTAGCAAAAACAAACTCACTTCACCTAAGTTGTCATGGTGAGACTTTTACGGAATCGACCGGCAGAGGATTATTTTACAGTAGGTACAGTCAACAAAAGAGATAAGTACGAGTATACAGGATCGTCGGATATAGTTGAAGTTTAGTAAGAAACCGATGGATGTTCTCGAATAAAATTATTGTCTTCACGCACACATTTACAGCGTGTTTGTAGTAAAGAGCGCATTTCTTCGTGAGATAAAATTGGTATGCTTATTACCGACGTGCATGTGGAGTTTTAGAAAGAGACTGTCAAACAGGTTTGAGTGACAGAGACGACGCTCTACTAACCCGTCGTCTTTCTATAATTATTTAGTACTAGCTGCGCCCCTCGGTTTCACCCGCGTAAATGTCGATCCCGTGGGAATATTAGTGTGATCTGCCGTTGTATTTTGTAAAGTCAGGTGAAGTGAACTGTCAATTTGATAGTGTCAAATGTCAATCCCTAGCATCTTGTGAAATGATTGACCGGCTATTCGTCACTTTGTGGAAACCTCGTTAAATTGATTTTTCTTTCTTTTTTCAGATGAGCTCATTTGTGGATGTGCCGAGGCTAAAGATGTCCGATGGAAGGGAGATGCCAGCCATAGGTTTAGGCACGTACCTTGGATTTAGTAAGGTTAGTGTTATAATATTAGCCTATTTTTTATTTATTTATTTTTATTTATCCATTTATTTCAGGCACCAAGGCCCATATAAACACATACAATACAATATTAATATAACTTAAAAATACTATAAATACATACAACATTATATTAACACTAAAAACTAACGCACACGAAGTGTCGGCGTCGTGTTTCGCTGACTGGTGTCATGTAGCCATGAAACCGGCGGTACACGACACCCTTCGGCCAGAACTCTTCCTTGAGGAACTTCTCGAGATGCTGTGTCGGAACACGCACCACGAACGACTTGAAGTTCGTGTTGTGACGCGACTCCAACTTCTCGACCCTCAAAGTCCAGATGGTCTTGACACGCATGTACTCCACAATCTCCTCAACCTTCGTGGAGTGGTGCAGTCTGGACACGTACAGCTGCGTCGACGGGATTGCTGGACGCAGCAGCATGTTGGGTCCTGCCTGCCCGGTGCCGCACTGGTTCTGACAAGGAGGCTTCTTCTTCTTCTCCACCTTGATGAAACCATCCTTGTCGCACGTGTCCTTCTCTGGACCCTGCTTTTTCAAAACCTTGTTTGGTTTCGACCGGCTCCGTTTACCCCCTTTTGGCTTTTCCGCCAGTTTTACCTGCAAGTTTTGCGACTCAGCAGGCTTGTTAGCGGCTACTATTGCTGCGTAGGCTCGTTTGGGGGTCGACGAACCTACACACATCGTTGTCTCTACCTGTGTCGAGGCAGGGACGGCCACGGCACGCGTTGCAACGCATGCATTCTCGGCAGTTGGTGACGCATTCGAGCTCGCCGACTCGAAAATGCAGATGGAGGCGTTTTGTGCCCCGCGACGCGTGTCCACATTTGCGGCGTCGGTAGGTGACCTACTTGCAGAAATTGCGTTGCGCAAGAGCACTACTTCTGCCTGTAGATCACTGATGGTGTTGTTGGATACCTCCAGCTTATGCTGCATCTCGGCGTGGCTTTGCTTCAGGAATGTAATATCCTTTAGCAGCCTGGTGACATCAACGTGATCAAACGTGACGGGAGACAGCTTGTGCAGATCCTTCGCCACGAATTCAGGCACGTTGTCCGGGTCGGTCTCCTTCATCAGCGTTATGATGTCCTGGAGACTTTTCGCTGTACCGTCCCTTCGACGAGACGGCATCTGGCTGACTTTGCCGAGCGTCGTGAACAGCAGCAACTTGGCACTGCTAATCTCTTCCTCCTCGTCCATGTAGTCAATGGCATGTTTGATGAATGCCAATACTTCGTTGGCTATGAGAGTTTGGGAACTCATAGCGGAAAACGGGCAGCGGCTATTAGCAGCGCAATTCGCGAATATAATATGAATACAGTGCAGCGCAAACGCGACCGTACTCGACCGTGTATCGCAGTGCACTCGACTATACTGGCTTGTTGTAATTTAAGTTATTTTAATTTTATGATTTATTATTAGTTAAAGTAAAAATACAACTGGGTATTTTGTGAATATTTCAAGTGCCTACCTGTTGCCATTATTGATATCGAGCAAAAAAGGGCAAAAAAATCGCATTAGTTGTATGGTAAATATTTATTTTATTTTGTTTTTAGTATTTGTTTTTAAAGCGGCAACAGAAATAAATAATTTTCAACTGTCTAGCTATCGCGGTTCTTGAGATACTGCCTGGTGACAGACAGACGGATGGACAAGTGGAGTCTTAGTAATAGGGTCCCGTTTTTACCCTCTGGGTACGGAACCCTAAAAAGAACATTAAATTTACAAAATCATGAAAACAATAAAAAATAAATTAAAACGTTCGGCTTTGTAGAGCGTTATCTCTGTCACTGACATTATGTCTGACAGTATCTTTCTTAAACACGAAGTGTAATGTTTAGGCCCGAAAACTGTAAGTTATTCTGTTTTTCCAGAATGGCGTGGTTACATCCAAAGACAATCAACTGCGGGACGTGGTTCTAGAAGCTATAGACACTGGATACAGGCTGTTCGATACAGCATCTATTTACAACACTGAGGCTGAGGTAGGAGAAGCTGTCAGGATGAAGATCGCCCAGGGAGCTGTTTCGAGGGGAGATGTCTTTATTACTACTAAGGTGAAGTTTGGTCCGACCTAAAACTAATAGAGGTGTGCCGTAAGGCGTAAGGTGCACACCTAGTATGAGCATCGAAAAATACTTACTCGATATGGTATTTATTTACTCAGATTCAAATAGTCCCGCGCACGATGGCGGTGAGACGTACTATGTTCTTTCCTTCCCTACCTAATCGTCCGTCCGTCCCCATCGCGTATAGACTATACGCATTTTTTTTAAGAAAATGTTTGACCTAA
The DNA here is from genome assembly GCA_963082905.1 of Oligia fasciuncula. NCBI lineage: Eukaryota > Metazoa > Arthropoda > Insecta > Lepidoptera > Noctuidae > Oligia > Oligia fasciuncula. The sequence continues at coordinate 11,077,534 of OY720413.1, read as the reverse complement.
GTATACGGTATAGTTCAAACATTTTCTTAAAAAAAATGAATCCATGGTTTTCTGTTTTCTCTAGGACCTCTTCGAAATCTAATAATATTTGGCTTGAAAAAAATCCTGTATTAAGTCTTATGGAAGCCAACTATAAGTTCTAAACTTTTACCAATAGGTAGATTATGACCATAGTGTTTGCCACATGCCGATCGAAATATAAATGTCAAATTCCGTGCTTTTATTAAGCGATAGATTCTCTGAAATAGTCCCGCCACGATAGTCATGCCAGGCCTGAGGATATGCCTATCCTATGTACAGACGACGCCAGCACATCAAGTTACTACAATCTGCCAAATTTCTTTAATAGATTTTCAACTTTATCGCTGAAGCATAAGGTGCAAAGTTGATTGGGAAAATTTGACAGTTTTGGGTAGCTTGATGTGCTGGCGTCTGGACATAATCTGCACTTCATTGAAAATAATGTAGATCTATGGAATGTCGTTTAATTTATTTTTAGCTGTGGAACACGTATCACAGAAGGGAAGAAGTAGCGATTGCCATGAGGGAGACCCTGAACAAGACAGGACTCAACTACGTGGACCTGTATCTGATGCACTGGCCTATTGGGCTCAATGTGAGTATGCCTTCATCTTAGACAAAAATCTAGGTATATCGGATGTTTACTAGAAAAAAAACCAGGAGCAGACATTTTATTAACACGTTAACAACAAATTCAAGAGGAAATAGTTAAGCGAGTAAGTTTATTTATTTAACAATCTAAAAATAACAAAATTAAATCCTAACTTAACTAAAACTATCAGAAACTAAAAAATAGCATCGAAAAATTCCTCCGCATCGCTGTCGACTGGTAATGTACCCAAAGAGACTGGCGGCATTACCATGTTGTATGGCGAAATTAGTAGACACATTTTTTTATTTTTATTTTTTTATTACTAAATGGGCCCGCCCGCTCTTGACCCTGATCACGCCTGATGGTAAGCGATAGATGATACATTACTTGTAGAACGGAGACCCAATGGGTCCGAAAAATTCTGGAGCGGCGACTGCGCACCGGCGTGGCGCTGCTTTGGTACAGAAGAACCCAACAACAACCTGATGCGGGCAGCACTGGACCCGTCGATGTGGCGCCCGCTTAGGGGAGTTCTCTGGCCAGTAGTAGACGTCTTCCGAAACTGAATGACGATGGTCAACATTGTTTTATTGAAAAGATTAATCATAGTATTTGTTCATACTATTCCAGGCCGACTACAGCCACTCTGACGTGGACTTCATGGAGACCTGGCGAGGTTTGGAAGACATGCACAGACTTGGTCTGGCCAAGTCCATAGGATTGTCTAACTTCAATAAGGAGCAGCTGCAGAGGGTCCTCGATGAGGGGACTGTGAGACCTGTGGCTTTGCAGATTGAGGTAACTAGAACTGCTATTATCTTTTTGAGTAATTCAGCTCTGATGAAAGAGGTCATCAGGGCAAGTACTGAAGACAGAGTTTTTTTTAATTATCATTTTCTCATTATATTCGCTCTTCTTGATTCTAAGGCGCGAAGTTCGCCGGGTCAGCTAGTATTTTAAATATAATGTAAAAAGATAACAGTCTTAAAAAAATATGTACAAGTAGGTATATAAAAAGGAGGGGAAATAATCAAAGGGCATCAAAAATTTTCTTCCGCATCGCTGTCAATAGGAAAAGTGCCCAAAACGCTGGCAGCAGTGCCACGTTGTATGGCAATACTGATTCTTTGTCCAAAAAACAGGCCAGCCCTCTGGTCACGTGAAGAGTCGACCAACCGCTTGTAGATCTCTCGAAGTCTCACTACTTAAATGATAAATCTTTTTCCAGGTTCATCCTCAAATAATCCAAGAAGACCTGATAACCTTCGCCAGGTCTAAAAATATCATGGTCATGGGCTACAGTCCCTTCGGCTCCCTGGTCATGAGGTACGGTATGCAGTTCCCAGGACCTAAGATGGATGACCCAGTTCTCGTGGAGATAGCCCAGAAATATGGGAAGACTTCTGCTCAAGTGGTGTTGAGGTGGTTGGTAAGTAATCTGGAAATATTTTAAACTAGCTTTTGACAGCGCCTTCGTCGGAATGGAGGTCGATAGTTATTCCACTGGAAAATACTACCGGGAAAGAAGTAAGTATTATAATAGAAGTCCTTACCCAGGTCATGGTCTGTTTGAGTATGCCACATTGCGTGAAAAGGTAACAGACAGCCAAATGCTCAAAAAGTGGTGTATTGCAGGGACGTATAGCGTTCGGGATGTGGGCTATTACATACTAGTGCTTTTTTTTTACCTTTCCCGAACTCGTGCGTTCTCTTTCCCAACTGTCAAAATAATGTCTATTAAAAAGAAAAACCAACCATGAAGTTTTTACTAAAGAGTTTTTGTGATTCATACAAATACGTATATTTCTAAAAAGAAGCTACTAATTTATTTCAATATCAGATTTAATGATTTAATTGAATGAGTTAGGTTAGGTTTCATTTCATTTCATCTCATTAAATTTCATTTTCATTTCATATCAATAAAAAAAATACACTGAAGACTAAGCTGTATGGATCCCTTTGCCTACCAAAATGGGTGAAGAAAAAAAAACTCTGCTTATATTCTACGGCTGGCGCCATTTTCCAGAAAAAATTATTAGTTAGTTGAGTTTATTGTGTTTTTATTATTTGATTAAATTGCTTCATTTTTTCGCAACTGTATTAAAAATAGTCGTTCAGTACACCTGCGGAACCGTCATTGCAACTTGTTCCGACTGTCAACCCTCGCCTTCGGCTGCGCCTCGGCTCGGGTAGACATTTGTCGGAACTCTTTGCAATGACAGCCTTTCCGCACTTGTAATGAAATATACTATTTTAATACAGTTGCTCAAAAAGTGGTGTATTGCAGGGACGTATAGCGTTCGGGATGTGGGCTATTACATACTAGTGCTTTTTTTTTGCCTTTCCCGAACTCGTGCGTTCTCTTTCCCAACTGTCAAAATAATGTCTATTAAAAAAGAAAAACCAACCATGAAGTTTTTACTAAAGAGTTTTTGTGATTCATACAAATACGTATATTTCTAAAAAGAAGCTACTAATTTATTTCAATATCAGATTTAATGAATTAATTGAATGAGTTAGGTTAGGTTTCATTTCATCTCATTAAATTTCATTTTCATTTCATATCAATAAAAAAAATATACTGAAGACTAAGCTGTATGGATAGTTCCCTTTGCCTACCAAAATGGGTGAAGAAAAAAAAACTCTGCTTATATTCTACGGTTGGCGCCATTTTCCAGAAAAAATGATTAGTTAGTTGAGTTTATTGTGTTTTTATTATTTTATTAAATTGCTTCATTTTTTCGCAACTGTATTAAAAATAGTCGTTCAGTACACCTGCGGAACCGTCATTGCAACTTGTTCCGACTGTCAACCCTCGCCTTCGGCTGCGCCTCGGCTCGGGTAGACATTTGTCGGAACTCTTTGCAATGACAGCCTTTCCGCACTTGTAATGAAATATACTATTTTGCCAGGCGGCGTATTTGCGTAACACACCAACAGTAGCAATGGCTTTCATTTTGACAGTTCAGCAACATTCATTGCGGGACAAATTTTTCTAACATACGCAGCAATGGATTAGCTTGAATCCTTGAAAATTATTCAGATTGTGATTGAAAGTGTGTTAGAAACGATGCGTCGTCGATGAATGGATTTTGTGTAATGATGACTTTGCCAGAAAGGGGGTGAGTTGGTACATTTGGTACTGAGAGATGACGAATATTTGAGATTTATAGATGAAGATAAATATTTACTAAGTACGCCGATGTCTAATAAATTGGTATAAGGGCGAGAGAATGGTAACAATGGTATACTGCTGAAGGGTTTGAGGCTAAATAATAACAGCCACACGGGTCGATCGAAGGTTATAATACGCTTGCCGCGGTCGGTTCGTGGATGGGTGACCATTCATTACATAACGGAACCCCTCCGTCTCCGTACCTCGTAGACCTCCGTGCCTCCATCCAGGATGTCATTCGTAGATCTTTGGACAGTCCTTACGGGTAGTCAGAAGCCCAAAAGTCTGACAACCAGTCTTACCAAGGGGTATCGTGTTACCCAGCAACTGGGTTGTGCTGGTCAGATTAGCAATCGCTAATACGGCCGACCACTTAACTGAGACGACGTTGCCTGAGGTAGCAGCGCGGTGCGGGAGGGGTGTGGTGACGTGATGCGAGAGCTCAGTGGTTCGTCAACTTGTGACAACTATCACCCCTCCCGCACCGCGCAGCTACCTCAGGCAACGTCTCAGTTAAGCGCTCGGACTAAGTTGTATTCAGCTGCATCCGGTTGCACTGGAAGCTGGACTGAACATTGTTGGGAAAAGGCTAGACAGATTGAAGAGTACAGATAATTCTAGAATATTAAGAACTTTTCGATATCAGCAATAACCAAATATTATCATTTCCAGGTCGACAGAAATGTGGTACCAATCCCGAAAACGGTCAACCCGAAGAGGCTCGCCGAAAACATCAACATATTCAATTTTAAGTTAGAACAAGACGAAATCGAGAAGATCAATCGATTTGACTCGGGTACTCGATTTACTCTGCCTTCATTCTGGCAGACACACCCTCACTATCCGTTTGAAAAGGTCAAGGAACCTATTGCTGATCCTTTTAGAGGCTAAGTTTAATTTAGCAACATCGGAAGTAACTCTCAGTCTTATCTTATAATATAAACAGTTTTTTTTTAGTTTGTTTGTATGTAGGGAGTAATCTTCGGAACTACTGATCCGATTCCGAAATTTATTCTATTGCCAGTGGCGTAACTATAGTGTGGCATTGGGGCAAAATGCCACGGGCCCCCAGCCAGAGGGGGCCCCTGGCCCGAGAGGGCCATGAGCACAGGAGGATCCTAACATAAGGACAGAAGCAGTCAGGTGTTAAATTTTGTAGGCGAAAATATTAAATGTACGCGGAAGAAGTAGCAAGAGAAATTCTGAAGCGAATTTTTGGAAGTTTTTTTTTAACCTTAGTATTAAGTATGTACCTAAGCTTATATTTAGCATTAAAATAAATGTGTTTTTTATATAGCAAACTGTTTTTTTTAAATAATTTCTTGTTATCATCGAGTCATCATTATCATTATAGTATGCTAGACAGACTTTTAACCTTACCTTTTTGTATTACGAACCTTATGCCGACAGGGATAAAGTCAAAATTTTATTGACAACTTGGACTCCGCTTTATAATTCGTTTTTGTATTTAGAATTTTAAAGTTGTCTTAATAAAGTTAGAAATCCAAAGTTGTGGCTAAAATCTGGGTCTAAAGTATAAAATTTAGTTTTAGATCTTCTTTCGTAATAAGGCCGATTGGCGTCCATCAGTATAGGTATCAGCACACGCAGTCTGTGGATTACCGCGAACTTCAACAAGTGGGACAGCCTCGTGGGTCTAGTGGTCGCAAGCTCTCCTGCTGATCGTGAGGGCCTGGGTTCAATTCCCAGGCCGGGCAAAATTATATATTAGATTTTTCATCATTCATCAGGAATTTCTCTACAGCAGCCCGGAGTCACAGAATAACGAATAGTAAGTAGTTCCGGAGTTTGGATCTGTGCCCGGTTGATGCAATAGGCTAGACACGGGACTTATAAAAACTGGCCAAGTGCGAGTCGGACTCGCACACAAAGGGTTCCGTACCACAAGGCAAAAACACCTAAAAAAACACGTTTGTTGTATGGGAGCCCCCCTTAAATATTTATTTTATTTTGTTTTTAGTATTTGTTGTTATAGCGGCCACAGAAATACATAATTTGTGAAAATTTCAACTGTCTAGCTATCGCGGTTCTTGAGATACAGCCTGGTGACAGACAGACGGACGGACAGACAGCGAAGTCTTAGTAATAGGGTGCCGTTTTTACCCTTTGGGTACAGAACCCTAATAACTGGCAAAGTGTGGGTGTATATGGTAGGTACACTTCTGTGTAACCCTTCAGGGATTGCAGGCGTGAAGTTATTTTATGTGTGTTCAACAAGTTCTGTGTCCACTTTGAGGGTTGCATCTGTTTATGTGGGTAAGTAATAGTTCCTACATAGTTACTTTACTCTTTGGTAATAGTCTTGATTTTTGTTAAGCCAAGATTAGCAGTATGATTTCGTAACACAATAACTGGCATTAATGTCTTTCATTTTGACAGTTCAACAATATTCATTGCGTCATTTATGTTAATGAGCAGACGAATTTCTAAAACATATGAAGCAATGGATTAGGAATTTCCTACAAAAGACAAATTACCTTAAATTACTAGACGGGTTGTGATTGAAAGCATGTTGCGCGGTTGGGTTGCGGCTAACAATAGCGATATAAAAATACCGATATTTCAAGCCCTACTCGTATGTAATTGTGTAGCATCTGTTGGAGATCCATTAAACATAAATAATCCTTGCTTTAGGTACCTACTAAATGGCAATAATATCAAACTTTACCTAGATAGGAGAAGACTCATGCAAAAATAGGTCAGTCGGGTCATTCACTGGGTCATCCCGGACCCGGACGTCAATTCGAGTTTCGTAAAAAAATTTACTTTGTAGAGCGTCGTCTCTCTCACTCATTTTTGTGTGACAGTCTCTTTCTAGCCTGACAGATGCCTGTGCCCGGTTTTACGCCCGAGGACCCTGAGGTATCTACTGCACTGGAATAAATAAATGCAATGTTAATTATTAATAACAGTAGGTATTTAGGTACTGTGATTCATACTGCATGTATCTATTTCCTGCTAACGCTGCAATGCATTCTAGGAATCGATTGTTTTTCAAGAGTTTCGATACGAAACATAAACATTGCTATTTATTTATTGCAATTCAATTTATCATTCCAGTAACTTGAAAATCTCTAAATTATTTATATTGACCGGTATTTTTAGCATAGAAAGAGACCAGTTATAGTATTTTACATAAGAGTGATAGAGATAGGAATAGACAGTTGTTTATTGATATTTAATGTCAATAATTTCGATGCAATGAATGAACATTTTTTACGCTACAGATTATGTTATTTTTTCATCTGGAACGCTATCAGGGTTGCCGCGTAAGGCGTTCTCCCCATAGCATGTCATATTGTTATTTCCTTCCAATACACATTAATTAAACTCGTTTTGTTCACGTTGTTAAAAATATTAAAATTATAAACACAACGTACCAGATAATTAAATCCGGATAGATATGTATTTAAAACTAACTCTGAGTAGACTAAAATAGCGTGTCCATGATAATGGAATGGTAAAATAATCTTTTAAAATAAAATATTACCTGCTCTTTAGTTATGGCTTCACACAGCGTTTTATTTTACGCAGCGGCTGCGGAGGCGCGGTTTGGCGCAAAATATTGCGTGACAAACGCGCCGTGGTGTCGTCGATGCGGGCCATACAAACCGCACGCTTATAAACGTTGTGCCCTTACAACTTGCTTTTTTAATAAATTATTATTCCAGTTACTAACTTACTTAGTATTGTTTACGCGTTCGTTGGGCACACATGAGCTATTTCTGGCATGTCAATACAACAAGTGGGCTGAAGTAGGGAAATTAAATTATGTCAGTCTGGTAACCCAGTCTGCAGCTGATGAAGGACGTCTTGCTTTGTCGCTGTCTGCGAAAAATCAAATAAAATTTTCCTCCATATTTGTTTAGTGGTGCACTTTGCACAAATTATTCTTTAAAATAAGTGTTTTAAATCATACATTGTGGCTAAGGTAACGCCTTACCCGAACATGAGTTATTCCGGAAGGAATAAATTCGAGGTAAGAACTAATCAATATTAATGTCATTGTTTGTGTTTTCGTTGTGATAAAAACAGCTGACATGGGCGCTACGGGCCTATTTCTTTGTTCTTGATACCCCATACAACGGTTTCAGGGAATAAAACTTTATTACAAGTCTATGACACTTGTAAATACCTATGTATTTACAAGTCGGGAAGCCATAACTATTCTATTTTTGAATAATACAAAATGATGCGTTCTACGTAATCTTTGGGATAAGTTCATAACATGTCGTGTCGTAATTATTATTTGTATGTTTTTATTGTTTATTCGCACGCGGTACTCAGTATTCATGTTTTTCTTTGTTAGGTCAGTGTAAATGACCTCAGGCGCGCGGCCACTCAACCCATGAATTGCCTATAAACCGTTATAATGATTGTTTTGTTAATTTTAAAACGTATTTTTAATGTTGCGCCTGGTTTTGTAGCTTTATCCGTGTTACCTTTGCCAACCTTTGCTTGTCTGTGAAAGAAATGGGGAAAGTCATAAAGAAAAGAGCGCATGTTTTTTATTTTGTACGGCGGGAAAATTGACATTTTCCGTAAATCGCAAAATTAAACGCGCAATTAATTTTATATGTTTTTGTTTAGAAACGACGCCAGTCAGATTGTTGTTACATTGTGTTTATCAGATAAGAAATTATCATGCCACATTTTAGTCCATGCTTGTTATTTTCAATGTTATTGACTCCTATGTATTTTATATCTATAATCTCTATACAACTATATACAAGCTCTTAGAGGAGGGAACTAATAATGTAGTGCTGATTGTGCTGAAAGACTTCGGTCAGTGGGATTTACATTACTGTGTTGTGTTGTATTTTCTAAACCATTGTGCGTGGGCCATGGCGGCCGTCGGTAGATATTCCAACCAACCCACCTCCCTCCAAAAGCTGATTAAGTCTCATGGTCTGTTGAAAACATCTATGTACAATCTGGGTGTCCCGAGGTGACACCTGTGCACTCAAAGAGCACATGCGCAAATGGTTTCATCAGCCTCCATGCAAGCCCTGCACAGTGTTGTGTTGTGACGCAGAATACACCAATCAAACGATTCTGTTCAGGACTATGTCAAATCACAACGAGTTTTGATTGGCTGTCAGAAAGCGACACAACACAGTAATGTAAATCCAGCTTTAGGCATTCATTATCATCATCATTGGCCTTGTTCCACCCAGTGCTGATGATGATATAGGCCTCATCCCTTCTGTGGTAAACGTCATCTAAAACTATTCCAAATTTCAAGTTGATAGCATTAGTAGTTCTTGAGATATCCAGCTGTGACAGACAGACAGACTGAGTCTCACCATAAGGGTTCCTTTTTGTACGCAAAATACGCGCTTTGACGTGGAGTTGCGGAAACCAGCCTGTATTACCTGTAAAAGTACAGTACGTAAGGCACATCGCCTTCTAGATAAATTTCGTATTTGTCTCTGTCACTCATAGTTGTGTGAGTCTCTTTCTAAAGCTCGATGTGTCATATTCACGCCCTACAGTACAGTACATCAAGTGGGTACATGGTTGCATATTCACGCCCTACAGTACAGTACATCAAGTGGGTACATGGTTGCAGGTTCAAAGCTACCAAATTTTAAAGGGGATTGAAGATTTTATTATGGTGCCTGGCATACCTACCTGTCCGCCATTTTATTTAATTTTTTCAAAATGGCGGCCACGCCTTACTCCTACTATTCTATCCTACTTCCTACTATCCTATCCTACTTCCTACTATCCTATCCTATTTCCTACTATCCTATCCTACTTCCTACTATCCTATCCTAATTCCTACTATCCTATCCTACTAATGTTAAAAATGCGAAAGTTTTTGAGAATGGATGGATGTTTGTTACTCTTCATGCAAGAACTACTGAACGAATTTGGCTCCTTAGGTGCACTCGAATAAGTTATGAACCTCTTTTGTTCCAGATCGCTCGGTTTTCGAGCGAGGATGACTACCACATAAACAGAAAGCTACCCAAAGAGCTGCTGCTGAGGATACTCTCCTACCTGGACGTCGTCTCGCTCTGTAGATGTGCACAGGTGAGCTGGAAAGGAATTCTTAAGCCCAAGCTTTCAGCAAGTAGTGCCGAAACACCCTGCGAATGTGTGTAAGCGCAGGACCTCTCGGTACCTTTTTGCGATCAAGTAAAAATCCTCTAGTTTTGAAACAAAACAGTTAAACAGCCCTTGATCGCCCTTGGTTTTATCGTTTTTACGTTATTTGTGTATTTATTTATATTTTGCAGGTTTCCAAACTATGGAACATACTAGCCCTAGACGGCTCGAACTGGCAGAGGATAGACCTTTTCGAGTTCCAAAGGGATGTCGAGGTGAGCAACTTATATTGAACTACATAGTTGTATACATAAACTGACGCCATCTTCCTATGAGGGTAGGCAGAAACTCCAGAACGCCACCTGCTAAGATTCTTACATAGTCCTTTTGTTAGATATTCATACATCTGGGTCCTATACCACAAACTTGTACAATAATAATTTACAAGTGCGTGTGCCACAACACGCTAAGCCACTTATTGTAACGGAAAAACACACATGCATACATACACTCGAAAATCATAACCCTCCTCCTGGCGCAGTCGGGTAAAAATAGGAGTTACGTCGATGTTTCTCCAAATGAGCGTTATGTAAATTGTAGTGACAACTGACAAGTCTACAATATTGTAACTCCTACATATATTTGTAACTTCTGTGCTACGCAATTTTTTATACAATTTTGTAGAATTGTAGACTTGTAAAATGTTGTCAGTTCAACAACATTCATTGAGTTATTTACGTTGTTGAGCAGATACATTTTTCGAACATATGAAGCAATGGATTAGCAATATTCTTCAAAAGGGTTCAGATTGTGCTTGATAGTGTCTTACGCAATTAGGATGCGGGTCATACACCCCAGACCGAATTTCGGACAGGCGACCAATCGGCGCGGGAGATATTATAGTGCACAGGTGTGTGCGCAGGCGCAGGTGCACTCTCTTTTCCCTAACTCTCATAGTCCGATGTGACGGCAATCCGACACGACCAGAGAGAGATCAGGCGCAGGGTCAACGGCTTAAAACTGTTTTCCGAGGCACGGGGGTATCCCACCGCCAACTTCCAAACTCCGGGCTGTTACTAAGAATTTTCCAATGGAAAAACCAAATAAAACTTTGCCCGACAAGGGAATCGAACCCAGGTCCCTAGGCTCATCAGTCGCGCTTGCGACCACGGGACCAACGCGGCAGTCAGCTTATACACGCACGCAGCTAATTTACTACTAAATCTTACAAAACGCAGATTATGGAGTATTTGCTTTCCAGTACATTTTCCTAAAATATGTAATTCCTAGAATAACCAAGCGTTGAAATGTTATAAAAATAACATGGGACTTTGATCGTTCAACAACACGTCAGTAGAATCATAGTAAACGAAAATTCTTTCAGTAATGGAAAGCAGGGACTTGACACACGTTACTCAAAATAACGTTACGCGTAGTTCCGGTACTGATAATAATTTGTACCGTTCCACCAGGATCGTAACAAAATTAATTCCTTGGCTACAACAATACTGACAAACGGAACGAAATCTTAAACTGTTCACTAACAATATTATCAATATATCGTTATTAGTATAATAACGTTATTCATTTCGATACTCTCGAACGAATACAGCGGTAGCTTGTGCCGGGCCGACCGGGCGTCGGAGCGGTGCGCAGCGGGAAAATTCATAAGAATAACGTTACAACTTAAGAGGACTACAAGAGCTAAGTGTCCTTGAGAAACGCAAGCACACATATACACAATCGACGCGAACGCCATCTAACGACAACGCCCATAACAATTATGACATAAAGCATACATGAAATTTAGAAGTAATGGTTTTGCGAGATTACGCCCGTGTATTCCAATAGATGGCGCGGAAACAAGTAGTTATGACCACAAAATGATTACCTAACCGACTTCTAAAAAGGAAGAGGTTCTCAATTCGGATGTTTTTTTTTTATGAATGCTCCGGTCCTCTAAAGACGACTTCCGTATAGACGGATTTTCAAAATTCTTTTTTTATTCGAAAGAGGCTTATTCCGAAATGGTTGCATTTATATTTCGTAAAGATCTGCTGATGAGTTTCGGAGACAGACAACAAATGCCAGAAAATCAACCACGCGCTGCTATCACCTTTGTATGTTTACACAATCACACAACATAACATCACGCCTGTACCCTTTAAAGGGGTAGGCAGATGTGTTCAATAGCTTCCTGTCACTGATATTCACATAGCAAGTAGTGTTGTATGAATTTGTGTGGGGTAGGTAGGGACTAAAAAGTGAAAAATAAAAACTTTTTTCCAAAAAAAAAAACCGCCTTCAAAAAAAAAACACTACAAAGTGAAAAATAACTTTAATTTCGGAAGTTGGTGTCGTTGGTTCTGGCTTTGTACTGTTTTTTTTTTCGGAAGTCGGTTGTTTTTTTTTTTTGTAAAAAAGGTTTTGTTTTATTTGTTTTGAGTGTGACTTGTAAAAGTTAAGGATGTGGATGATTTTGAAATAAAACTGATTCAATGAAATTTAAAAAAAAAATATTCAATAAATTTCGGAGTGGTAGTTACTTACGAGTTTTTTTTTTTAATTTACACTATACCACATTTTAGTTTTAAGCTATTTTTCAGGTTTACATTATACCTACCACATTTAGTTTAAGCTTTTTTTACCGACTTCAAAAAAAAGGAGGTTATCAATTCGACACTTATGTACTATTATTGGAATTGCATTTTAATCACATACGACAATATATTAGGGCTTCCAAACAAATATACAAAATTTTATAGACGTATGTATGTATGTCTGTCCACGCATTTCTCCGCAACTATTAATCTGACCATTTTTATTATTGGGTTACATTTACTTCAACTTATGGAACAGTGCAAATTTCATCAAAATCGATTCAGTAATTTTCAAGATATAGACTAATACGTGTAAGTGTGACGGCCTGGCTTACGATACGAGCTACGGGTGTAACGTCAAAGGGAAAACATCTCAAAACCTTGGTCAAATTCTAGTGCAATATTTATAACAAAACTATTACCTACTTATTACAAACAAATATTCCAATGTTTAGTTAAAACTAAAAATTACGAAATAAAAAAGTACCTAATTTTAAAAAATTAAACCTACTTCAAAAAGAAATGAACTCAAAATATTATGAAATAACTTTAATTTCGGAAGTTGATGGCAAAAAACCAAAACTAAAATACAGATCCAAAGACACCGACTTCCGAAATTTTATTTCATAATTTTGAGTTCATTTCTTTTTGAATTCGGTTTAATTTTTTTTAATTACTTTTCTTCATGTTTACAATTACACGTTTATATTACACCCATGATCATGTTATAAAATTATTTTTGTTCCTAAAGAAACGTGTAGACGTAACAACAAATGCCAACCATTTGTTGTGAATAATTTTCTTCATAATTTTTACGTTGTTCTTTGTCGTTATCTTCATTTTTGCTTTCGCTTTTCTCTTTGTTTTCGCTTTTATCTTCATTTTCGTTTAAAAAACTATTCCGGTCCGTCTACAAGATTGGAGAAAGTCAAAGAAAACTATAGTAGAAGGTTTATACAATCTTTGGTCATGTGGAAAGCCTGATATACCTAGAAGTACTGGATAAAATGAAAGATGATTTCATAAAAAAAATAAAAATGACTGATGAAGAGCAACGATGGAATCGTGCTAATGGAGAATGGCTTGAGATGAGAAAATATTGACTGCATCCAATTTCGGTAGGGTTATAAAAAGGCGTACTAATACACCATGTGCTAATTTAGTAAAAGATATAAGTACTTTACCGAAAAAAAATTGATCACGTAGAATCCTTATGCCATGGCCAATAAAATGAAAAAACCGCCCTCGCACAATTGACTGTACAAGAACACATAACCATTAGACCATGTGGTTTATTTATAGACCAAGAACTATATTTCTTGGGTGCAGTGCATCGCCTGATGGATTAACTGGAAAAGACACTGTGGTTGAAGTGAAATGTCCTTTGACAGCCAATAAAAAGCATTGTACTGAGGTCCTCCATAGTCTCAGCCATGACTACGATATCGTCGGCAAACCGAATGTGAGTTATGTACTCGCCATTTATGGCAATGCCAGCCCCTTTCCAGTCCAGAACCTTGAAGACGTCCTCCAGTGCAGCGGTGAACAGTTTCTGAGAGATAACGTCTCCCTGTCTCACACCTCGTTGCAGAAGGATAGGTTTCGAGGTCTGATCCTGGAGTCGGACTAACACAGTGGCGTTTTCGTCCAGACACTTCAGCACCTCGCTGTACCGATAGTCGATCTGGCACCGTTGAAGAGACTGCAGTACAGCCCATGTCTCGATCGAATCAAAGGCTTTCTCGTAGTCCACAAACGCTAAGCAGAGAGGCAGGTTATACTCTTCGGTCTTCTGTATAACCTGTCCCGCGTATGTATGTGGTCTACGGCGCTAAAGCCTTTCCGGAATCCGGCTTGTTCGGAAGGCTGGAAGTCGTCAAATCTGCGCGCGAGACGGTTCGTGATGACTCTCGAAAATAGCTTGTAGACATGGCTCAGAAGTGAGATGGGCCTATAATTCTTAAGAAGGGTATTGTCGCCCTTCTTGAAGAAAAGTATGACCACACCTCTGTTCCATGCCTGTGGTGTTTTACCCTCGAGTATGACGGAACCAAAAAGCTTTTGAAGGGCCTTAAGAACGGGTTTTCCGCCGGCTTCAAGAGCTCGGCCGTAATTCCGTCATCACCCGGCGCCTTGTTGTTTTTGACCTGCTTCAGAACAATCCTAATCTCGTACAGGCTGACGTCCGGTATGTATTCGGTATAGTGTCGGGTCAATCTAGCTCTTGGGTCGTTTGCCAGGATTCGTAACGGGGTTACTTGCTGACGTGTATAACTGTCCATAGAACCTCTCGATCTCTCTCAACAGCTCAGGATTGACGGATACGATTCTTCCATCATCGGTCTTCAGTTTCGTAAGCTAGCACTGCCCAATAGGCAGATCTCTAGCAAAGACTTTGAAACCTTTATTTCGCTCTATCGCGTCTTTAATACGGTCTGTATTAAAGCGGCGAAGATCGCTTTTCAATGACTTAGAGATCCGTCTATTGAGTTGCCGGTAATTTATCGCATCATCTAAAGACTGCAGGATAATCACGCGCCTCTGAGCTTTTTTTTGAATTCGTACGACAGGTCTTGAAGATCTTAAACCCGACTGTATGGACAGTTTCCACGAACGAATCGTTATAATCGTCCACGGAGCTCCCTAGGCATTCGAAACGTTTCTGAAGTTCCGAGTTGAAAGCTCTCGGGGTTTTAGACCTGGATCGGTGCTGGGCGGAGCGTAGACTTCATCAGTCGAGATCTTTCCAGCTTGAAATGTAAGTTCAATGTGCCTCTTACCATGCGGTGATCACGTCCGGTTTTCACCGCGTTTATCACAGAGAAGACATCATTGAATACATACTTCTTCGTCGACATAATGAAGTCAATCTCATTTTTAGTTGCACCATCCGGGCTCTGCCAGTTCCACTTTCTATGCTCACGTTTTCTGAATAAGGAATTCATCATAAAGAGGCCTTCTTTCTCCATAAAACTGACCAGTAGGTGGCTCCGGTGGTTCCGGCGTCCAACTCCAAATTGCCCCACTCGCAGCTCATCATCGTTTCGTTTACCCAGTTTCGCGTTAAAGTCCTACATGACAAAGGTAAAGTGAGTTTTAGAACCATGCATGGCTCTGGAAATATTCTCATGCATGGTCTCGACTCGACCTCATCCTCAGGGCGTGACGAGGTCGGGGCGTAAATCTGTACGACCTTCAGCGTTTACCTTTCGGATATTCTGAGTATAAGGTACGCCACCCTAGTCGATACACTCTCGATCTTCTGCTTCACCACGTTGTTCATAAGGGACTTATGGACGATAAACCCGACACCACCATGGGACTGCTCCACACCTTTCGGATATTCTGAGTATAAGGTACGCCACTCTGGTCGATACACTCTCGATCTTCAGCTTTACCACGTTGTTCACAAGAGACTTATGGACGATAAACCCGACACCACATGGGACTGCCCTCCCGGAAATAGAGAAAGTTTCCGGATTTTAAGGATTGTCGAGTCTCGTGTCTTCGGACTTCAGATAACCCATAGATAGACAACCCCACTATAATACTCCATCGTAACCTGCTCAATTTTTCCTCGAGTTCGGTGATCTTCTCGTCGGTCCGGAGTGTACGCGTGTTGTATGTTGCCAGGTCCAGTTTTCGGTGATTGTGGTAGCTGGATCTTCCGGGGATTCTTAGCACCCCTTGCCTCACCGTGGCCTTGGCCGCTACTGTAGCAAAGGGTAGGCGGGCCGCCGGGTACTAGGGGCCAAGTGTTTTTTGTGCTTGTCATTCTTGGGGTAGGTTTGCCATAATCGCCACGCGGCGCAGGCGGGTTGCCAGATCGTAGTATGGTATGGTGGTGGAATGCATAGAGAACGCTGCTGCCCAGTCTCCGGTACGACCCTCTTTTTTTTTTTTTTTGCGGATGTTAAATCATCAAATGACCCCTCCCGCTCTGGGTGGAGCGGAAGGGAGTGTCAGACTCTTACTGACTAAAACCCACCCGTGTTCCTTCCTTAGCCCTTTATGTTCCGGGCCAGCGGTAACCCTTTCGGACAATCCCGCTGACCCCGGTACGACCCTTAATCGCCTTTTACGACACCCACGGTAAGTGTGGGATGGTGCTATTCTTTAAGTCGCGCACCGCCGCCACGATATATTTATCTATACAGTATTCTATCTTCATACAAACGGTCGGAACGCGAGTCATAACTACGCGCTTCGAGTTCGGTTTACACTCGGTTAACAAACAGTCTCAAATGCTCCGCAGTGACGAACGGACGGTGTGATGGTTTTGTAAGCAATAAGCGTCCGATTTGTGACAAATATTCATTGAAATAAGTACAAGTACTTAGTTACTTAATATGGCAAAAAGAGACTATATTGTGCTGTTGTTGGTTGTTTGAATTCGTCAATAAGTTATTTTTAACACGCTTTTATTAGGTCGACCTGTATGTAACTAACTATGTAATGGAATCTAAGGTACCTAATTTAACCATCTTCCAAGGGTCGTAGCGTAATGAAAATTGGCAGCTGTATGTAGTTCTGATGACAATACAATAATATGGTACTGTCGAACTGATCTAATGATGGAGCCGGAAGATACGAACTGGAACTTCATGATGGAAAATCGTATAATAGCTGTTTTGGATTTCTTAGAAAAGTCTTGTAATGAACTTTGACCACGATTACTTTTCAAGGTCTAATGATGAAGCCGGAAGATAGGCACTGGCATTCCATGATAGAATATCGTATCATAGTCGTGTTTGCACTTGTGAGAAATGCCACGTAATGGACTTTGAACACGATGAGGTTTCTTTTTGTTTTTACGTGCATTTATAAAAGCGTGTCTTTCTAATGTTTTTTAAACGATTAATTTTTATTAAATATACTGATCAAAAAACACCATGTATTTTTATTGAACTCTTCCTATTTCATTCACGACGTGTTTCATTTTTTTTATAAAAAAACTTTTTTCCAAAAAAAAACAACCGACTTCCAAAAAAACCATACCAAAGTGAAAAATAACTTTAATTTCGGAAGTGGATGTCAAAAAACGAAAATGCAGAACCAACACCAACTTTTTGTAAAAAAGTTTTTATTTTTCACTTTTTATTTGAACCTACCCCACACAAATTCATATAACACTATACTTGCTATGTTAATATCAGTGACAGGAAGCTACCTATTGAACACATCTGCCTACCCCTTTAAAGGGTACAGGCGTGATGTTATGTTGTGTGATTGCGTAAACAATACATACATATGGCGGAGTTATGCCCTCGAACATACATAAAAAAAATAGAAACATCCCAATTAAGAAACTCCTCCTTTTCAGAAGTCGGTTAAAAAAAAAAACCTATATAATCACAAAACTTTAAAGAAAGTCAAGTAGGTAGGTTGATGAAATTAAAATACTGTAGGCGGGAAGGGCTATCGCGTGTTTACGTACCGCGCGGCTGTAGGTAATTATTTCTAGAACCATAGATATCCGTGTCTAGAACAGAGCCGAGTCACAATAATGTATAGATAATATACTGTGCCGCGGCCGCGGTGCCGCTGCGCTGTATTGGTTTGGTTGCCCTTGGATTTGTAGACATGAACCCTTGCAAACGGCGCGCGCCGCGGCCGCAGCGGCGCGCTTCGGCGGCGAGTTTTGATAGATCTTATCAAAACTCGCCGCCGCGCCGGCCGCCGCCGCGCGCCGTCACATTACTTACGCGTTAGAAAAAACTTCCGTGTTGATATTTTCAACTTTCTTTCTCCTGTGAAAGATAATTACATTGTTGACGTTTTTTTTTTGGTAATTTTATAAAAAAAAAAAAAAATAATAATATATTAAAATTCAAAATACATTTTGATAAAATTTAAAAAAGAAAATACAACTTTGTATCCCTGGGAATTGAACTCGCGGACTTTTGAATACAAATCTACACATCGATCAAATACGCTAATGTAACAGTTGTACGTGAGGTCGAAAAAATTTACCTTATGCATAAATGCGACTCACTTAGACGTTTCCAAATTCATAGTTTTTTTGTTAAAAAAATAAATATTCAGTAAATAATAAAATGCTCACTTTTTAATTTTGTTCGGAATTTTTTGAACGGAATTTTTCACTTTATTTCCCATATTTCCAAATGATAATTGATAACAAATTATTACGCTATTTTAACTTAAAAGTATTTTATATTTACACGAAAAAAAATATTTACGGAAAGAAGATTATGCAAATAATAATAAACAATGAATTTACAAATAAAACTTTACAAAAACATAACAATCTTGGTGGAAATAATGCGGCGAAAAGAGCGACACGTCCGTTTAGCATCAGGCCTCGGCCGGCAGTGTCGCTACACGGGCGTTTACGCACACATACGCACGTATTATGTTCGGAAATATGAATATGCAATTTACAAAGAATCTATTGTTTGGATTAAAAAATTAAAACACTATCATTTTAGTATGTTGCTTGTAGAATATTCTGACAAAAAATCAGAATGATTGTATGTATATTACTATGGATTTTATTGTAAAAAGAAAATTTTTAGAGGTATCTTCATGATTTTTTTCTATCGTATCAAATTAGTTGAATCATGTTTTCAGCACACTATCTATCTAGAATATATCCTGAAGAATAACATATATTTTTCTGATTTTGTTTACTGTAGTCGATCATATACTTTTATTGTTTGTAAAACTTGCATTTAGCTCTTGTAAGCCCCTTAATCTGTAACGTTTCACCTGTAACGTTATTACAAGCGGAACCTTAATGTTACTGATACCTATAACGTTACTTATAATATTGTTCTACGAAAATGATATTCTATAACGTTTTTTTTTTATGTAACGTTATTGATATTTTTAGGTTTTAGTATCGTTACAAAATTTGGAACGTTATACGGTAACATTAGTGGTAACGGAACGAATTTCATTTCGTTTTCAAGACCCTGGTGGGAAGCTACTGCATTGCCGAGTGCCATAGCATATATGTCACGGCTAATAGCGGAAGTGCGGCTACACCTAGTTTTAGCCGGCCGAAGTGCGGCTACACCTAGTTTTAGCCGGCCGAAGTGCGGCTACACCTAGTTTTAGCAGGCCGAAGTGCGGCTACTCCTAGTTTTAGCCGGCCGAAGTGCTGCTACTCCTAGTTTTAGCCGGCCGAAGTGCGGCTACACCTAGTTTTAGCCGGCCGAAGTGCGGCTACTCCTAGTTTTAGCCGGCCGAAGTGCGGCTACACCTAGTTTTAGCCGGCCACATGCGGTTCGTGTGTATTTCGGGAGGCGACATAGGATGCAAGAGCGAGCGAAGGGCACCCCGAGGTTAGGTTTGGTTAAAACTAGGTGTAGCCGCACTTCGGTCATTAGCCGTAACATATATAATACAGGATGACAGGCACATCGACGCGCCACATGACATGTTGCTCTGACACTAAATAAATTGGGATGATGAGAGCCTAATCTCCGTTCATTTCTTTTCCAAACATGTAAACAAATATGAGTTGTTGGAAAAATACTTTAATACCTACACAATAAAGTTCAGTTTACGCTAGAACTTCAAACATTTTTATAACTTTTTCAGTAGTACTAGTCACTCTGAATTCAACTTAATTTTCACTATAACAAAGTTGATATTTATTTAACTTGAAATAAAATCAATTTGAAACATGATTTTGAATACTTAGATCTTAAGTTTTAATGATATTGTCTTTACTCTCCAGGGTCCAGTAATAGAGAACATCTCACACAGATGCGGCGGCTTCCTCAGAGAGTTGTCCCTCCGAGGATGTGAGAGCATCGGGGATGGATCCGTCAGGTCGCTGGCACAGGTCAGTTTTTTGGTGCTATCAAATTCAGCTGCATGCGGTTAGACTGGACGCCGACCCCAACATAGCTGGGAAAAGGCTCGGCAGATGATGATGAACATATTGCACAACAAATTCCTCTACAAGTGGCCACAACAAGCAAAATCAGTGTATAATGTCCCCACTGCTGGGAACCAGGCCTCCTCTCTGTGAGAGGGAGTGGGCCGTAGTCTACCACGCGGACACAGTGGGGGGCGCACTGTGTCCGCGGTGATATCACATTCATCTTCACCGTTTCAAGAGTCCTTCAAGAGTCCTTTACCTGTCTGTCTGTATATAGGAACCGGGCATAAATCTGCCAAAATTGCAACTCTTTGCATACAGACACTCGTTGACGTCTGCAGTTGCTTATTTTTTTATTTATTACATCATGGGAGAGATACAGCTAAAAAAAAGGAAACAATAGTCGACATAAGGCAATTACAAGTCTTCGCGTTTAGACTTATAGTAGGACTAGCTGCGCCCCGCGGTTTCACCCGCGTAAATGTCGACCCCATGGGAATATCGGGATAAAAAGTAGGCTATATGTTAATCCAGGGTGTCAGCTACCTCCATACAAAATTTTATCATAATTGGTCCAGCCGTTTGAGCGTGAAGAAGTAACCAACATGGCAACATATAAACACACACACACTCACAAACTCTCGCCTTTAAAATATTAGTATTAAATTTATTTTATTAATTTATTTAATTATGCATACACACGTCACGTTGCAGTATAAAACTGATTTACATCCGTCACCTCACACATCAGGTCCAGTTGAAAACCAGCGTCAGGCACTAGTTGTCTGGTATTTTTTCTGAACTGGGCCGTTTTGTCGCAGCCGTGAGGCACACATTCCTGCTAATTTCTTACATCGTACTTTGCAATTTTTATTTTTATCTTTATTTTTGTTTTTCGGTCGTAACAAATATGTATTTACAGAATTATAATCATTAAAATCAGTAATACAACTTGATAAGTTAGTATAATCCCCAAATGTCAAGATTTCATGAAATAGTCATTCTTGGGGATTACTTGGTCTTAGAGAGTTGTGTTAATGATTATAATTCTGTAAATACATATTTGTTACGGCCGCGAATCATATTTTAATCAACGTACAACTTAATACTGACCAGCAAATTGCAAAAAACGTAAAAAAAAATGAATTTCGCGGGCTACCCTGGCGCTTTCGCCTTAAGTTGTCATACCATTTCTTTTTCTTATAATTTTGTGTTTATTTTCAGTCATGTCCAAACATCGAGGAGTTAAACTTGAACAAATGTCGGAAGATTACTGATTACGCTTGCCAGGCGCTCGGGAGGAGATGCAAGAAGTTACAGAGGTGAGATTGGATTAATAATAAAATAATACTTTGATTAATTTTAAGCGTCACCCAGTAACTGAGTTGTGGATCGCATTCGCTCCATGTAAAAAAAAAACCGGCCAAGTGCGTGTCAGGCCACGCACTATGAAGGGTTCCGTATTTGGGATGAATTTATACGTATTTGATATTAATTTCAACTTGATACCTCCATGCGTTCCTGAGAAAAATGCGTTAGACAGACGGACATCGAAGTGATCCTTTTTTTAGGGTTCCGTACCCAACGGGTAAAAACGGGACCCTATTACTAAGACTTCGCTGTCTGTCCGTCCGTCCGTCTGTCTGTCTGTCACCAGACTATCTCAAGAACCGCGATAGCTAGACAGTTGAAATTTTCACAAATTATGTATTTCTGTTGCCGCTATAATACAACAAACGTATTTTTGAAGTGAAAACTTCTATAACGGCGTTGTACACTTTTTTTGTAATGGGTAAAAAATGTTAAACTCGCGTCAGGACACGTGACCTGATCGAAAATTCGTAAGACGGATGGAGAGTAGACAGCTGGCGTGGCGTAGGAGAGGGAGTATCCCCCTTTCTTTCTACGGCGCGGCGAAAATGTATGCCTGCGCCGGCTGTTTTTCGGTGTTTTTGCCTTGTGGTACGGAACCCTTCGTGTGCGAGTCCGACTCGCACTTGGCCAGTTTTTTATTTGTTGATTTATGAATATTTCTTCTATTTCAGGATAAACCTGGACTCATGTTCGAACATCACCGACATTTCGCTGAAGGCGCTTTCAGATGGATGCCCGGTAAGGTTAATATTGGTGCCATTATTATCATTTCCTATATTTATTTTTACGGTCGGTCCTTGGATGGGTGACCATTTTTACACACCAAGACCCCTCCGTGCCTCGGAAAGCACGCTAAGTCGTTGGTCCCGGCTGTCATTCGTGGAATTTTGACAGTCGTGACAAGTCCTCAGAAGCCCGAAAGTCTGACAACCAGTCTTACCAAGGGGTATCGTATTACCCAGTAACTGGGTTTTGGGGGTCAGATAGGCAGTCGCTCCATGTAAAATACTGGTGTTCAGCTGCATTCGGTTAGACTGGAAGCCGAACACAACATAGTTGGGAAACTGCTAGGCTGATGATGAAGTATTGATTCAGGGTATTAAGGTGCCACTAGTCGATATTTTTTCCATACAAATATCGGGAGAGTATCACTGCACTGTTTGACATTATGCATCCACAGTTAAACATGATATCGTTTTGACTTGTTATTAACTTTGTCTGTACTGATAAAGAATAGTAAAATAAAAAGCCATTCAAAAGTTACGAGGCAACAAAGATTCGTTTTTCTTGCTATTTTTAACGTAACTTCGGGTGTAAATAAATAATAAAAGAACTATAAAATCTTAAAACCAAGTCCGTACTGACAAAGCTCAGTTATTGAAGAATTTAATAAACTTTATTTGGAATTGATTTATGCAGTGGTTTTTTCCTCTCTCGATTTTCCGAAGCAAATTTCGTTTTTTTTTACGCGCCTATTAGTTTGGAACAGTGTTTCTGTGCGTGAGAACTGAAAATAGCAAGAAAAACGAATCTTTGTTGGCTCATAACTTTTTAATGATTTTTTATTTTACTATTCTGTTTCCGTACAGACACAATTAATATTAAGTCAAAACGATATCATGTTTAACTTTGAATGCACAATGTGAAACAGTGGAGTAATACTCTCCCGAATTAATCGAATCAATTTGAAACTCACTCAAATTAACCTTTTGACGCCACAGTCATGTATAGATGACAAACCAAAATGTGCCCAGCACGCCACGGTTCGACTACATGACAGACTTTGACGCCGAGGGACCGTTTTTGATCTTTTGTGTAGCGGTCAAAAGGTTAAATTGCTATTCCAACATGAACCTAACACACAAAACCATTGTATTTCCAGCTCCTGACCCACGTGAACGTATCCTGGTGCCAGGCGATCACAGAGAATGGCGTGGAAGCGTTAGCGCGCGCCTGTCCCAGGCTCAAGACTTTCATATGCAGAGGTAGGTAGTAAAGAAAGAAAGAAAATACATTTATTTAGCACAGACTAAAAGACACACAATACAGCCGGTAGACAGATAATAGTCGTACATACATCAGATAAAAACAGAAAAATAAAAAGGGTAAAAATAAAAAATCCGATGTAAGAAATTAGCAGGAAGGTAGGTAGTATTCAGCTGCATCTGCCTAGCCTGTTCCCAACAATGTTGGGGTCGGCTTCCAGTCTAACCAGATGCAGCTGAATACCAGTATGTTGAATGGAGTGACTACCAATCTGACCTGCACAGCCCAGTTACTGGGTAACACTACAGGGTTATTGGTAAAACATTAACAACCTCTTAAGAGGTCATTGTACTCATCATTATGAACAACTTTTACTATGGAACCAAACATGAAATCGCGAAAAAAAATCAGCTGTTCCCTACATTTATGTTCGTATAATTCGTCGTAGGTTGTTAATGTTTTCCCAATAACCCTGTATTTATATATATTATACATATGTTTATATATTTTAGCATTGTGTATTTATTTAAGTATACTCATGTTACTTTTTTTGCATTATATGTGTAGGTTTATTTAATTAAATTTAGCAAATGAGATTTTGGTTTTCTATTAATAAAATGAAATTTTATTCGAATACATCCATCGGTTTCTTACAAAACTTCAACTATATCCGACGATCTTGCATACTTATCTCTTTTGTTGACTGTACCACCCACATTTCGCCAGTTATGTTTAAGTCCCATGTAATAGGGGGCGAGCCTATTGCCATAAACTGGGCACCAGATCCAGAGTCCTGAAGCCGTATTACGAAGTATTAATACCATCATGATTACGTAGTATTAATACCATCATGATTCCAGTGCAAAAAAGGGATGACGCTATCGTTCTTGTATAGCTCCGTCTCTCCCTTACACTGGAATCGTTGTAAAAAAAAACTAAAAATACGCTTTCCAACGATTACATTCTTGACGACTATGATTAGTTATTTATTACTAGCTTCCGCCCGCGGCTTCGCCCGCGAGGTATGTCGATATAAACTATCCTATGTCCTTCCCCGGGATGCAATCTATCTCTCTGCCAAATTTTATCGAAATCCGTTCAGTGGTTTAGGCGTGAAAACGTAACATACAGACAGACAGAGTTACTTTCTAATTTATAATATTATAGTATGGATTATAATCACAGATATAGATACACCTACATAACGCAAGAGCAACTACTTCGCGTGCCAAAAATCGCACCAGCTTACGATAAAAAATCATAAGCCGCCACTTTCGCGCTCAGTCCTGTGTACTGCTGGCTGGGTAAGCGTGAGCGAGAGCGCGAGCTTGTGACGTCATAGTAGGTAGTCAAAATGGCACGCTTGGTTTTCATACAGTTCGTGATACTTATGTTATCTAGGTCTATATAAATCTGTGATTATAATCATCTCTTTCACTTACAGGTTGTAAGAACGTCAACGACAACTGCGTGTCGACCCTCGCCACATACTGCCCAGATCTATCAGGGCTCAATACACAGGGATGCGATGTAAGTTTATTTTTATCTTGTAGCGGTATCTACAACGCGTCATACTGACGTCACGCAAAATCCTGCATCGCGCAAGCAGAGTTTACCGCGCAACTAGCATAGAGACAACGGCCCGACATGAATCATCGGGCAGTTGCCCGCCAGACACAACACCCGTCTGGTCGGAGGATCCTCCCTTTTCTATAGACTATGAGTGAAATTTACACCCTGTTCCTCATACCTCTATAATCTCATCTATTCAAAAAGAGCTAGTGTATTCTTCGTAAACAGGGACTAAAATAGCTCTCTAATCCCTAAGGACTAAAAGTGATTTGAATTTGGAATGTGGATATTGTTACTAAAATTTACAATCCCCAAAGAGATCAATCACGAACATTGTATGAACAAGTAACAGGCTGTATGATAAAATAAAACCCGAGCAAGCTAAATAAAAAAAAAAGTTTGTTAAAAATATAAAACGCGCGAAAAGCAGTCTGCCTTCGTTCGTAATTGTTTACTCAAAATTGTATGTAAAGTAAATAAATAAACGTACTATTCTTTTTCATAAGTTGCACTTACTTATTTTTTCATAGAGGGTGATAAAAAGTAGAGTGTCCACCTCGGGAGCAACACTATTTTAAGCTCGAGTGACGTACCTACTTTGAATTTCGACTTCAAAATAGCAGTTTGCTTGCTCCCTTGGCAAACAATTTACTTTTTTAATACACCATTGTTATCCTACTAACTCCTCCCCGCGACTTCGTCTGTGTGAAATTTCTTGTTCCCCAACCCACCATATAATTATTTTGTAAAGCCATATTTGTTACGGTCGCGAATCATTATTTTAATCAATATACAACTTGACAGTGACCTGCAAATTACTAAAAACCGTAGCGCATCCTTACTCTCAAGCGTCCACTGTACACCAAGTGTACAGTCAACAAAACAGATAAGTATGCAGGATCGGCGGATATAGTTGAAGTTTAGTAAGAAACCGATGGATGTTCTCGAATAAAATTTAATTTTATTAATAGAAAACAAACAGGTAATTTATCAAATTAAATTTCAGTCGACAACATCCATTGGTTTCTTACTAAACTTCAACTATATCCGGCGGTCCTGCATACTTATCTCTTTTGTTGACTGTACATAAGAGAAAGTGCTGGAAAGGCCAACGGTACACACGTGTACACAACTATTGTTATTGTGAAAACAATGACGTCACTGTGTCCATTTACCTACTCCGACGCGTCGGGTGTGTCGACAGGTGATCGGGAAAACGTGTGAGAGGTTAAATTATACTGTTGCGTCCCCAGCAATTAACAGACGAGTCAATATCGAAGCTGGGCGGGGCCATGCGCCGCCTGTGCGTGTCGGGCTGCGCGCGCCTCACGGACGGCGCGCTGGCGGCGCTGGCGGCGCGCTGCCCCGACATCGTGACGCTGGAGCTGGCGCAGTGCACTCAGCTCACTGATGCCGGCTTCCAGGCCTTGGCTAGGGTGAGTAGCTACTTATTTTCTTTGCTTATTTTTATGATACAGGACACGAGGGTCTGTATGGTGACTGCGTAAAGTAAAGTAATTAATTCCCCACTCTGCAATTTGCATTTTGTTTTTTTGTTGTCATCTGCCAGTGTCGCCGGCGCATGACGCATGGCGCATGCCAGACCACAGACAGAAAATCTATTATTCGCGGTCACCGGTGACCGCGGTGGCAGTCAATGCATTAATTTGTATTGTCAATGTCAAATAATATGTGTTGTCTTTGGTCCCTGGCCCTGACATCAAGCAGTGGATAAAATTTACAACTTTTTATATGCTTGAGTACGAAGCTTATGACTAAACAACTTTTCATTCTTTTTCTTTACGACGTCAGCAATAATTTTAAAAATAATTTAATATCATTTATATAATAAAAAAATAATATCTTAATAAATATCTACTACTTAATTGCACTGTCAATTTAAAAAAAAATCCGTTTATAATAATAATGGTAACATACCTCTTTGGAAATAATTTGTGACTAAAATACCTAAAACATAAAACACTACCAATTCTTCTCCAAGAACTTTTGTAAAACTTATTCCAAATACCGGCTTCTTTCCTATCATTCTTCAAAGCATTTACTATAAGATAACATTCTTCAACAGAGTTGCAAGATGATAGAGCGAATGGACCTCGAGGAGTGTGTGCTGATCACCGACAACACGCTCGTCCATCTGTCCATGGGATGTCCCCGACTTGAGAAATTGGTGAGTAAAATATGTAGTATATGACGGAGAAGGTATGTGTGTCTCGCTCAGTATCATCAGCCATATTTTACTACTGTGGGCGTACTGTGGGTATGTGTTGGTTATTGCGCAATAGAAAAACTATTTGCAGTTCAAATCAGATTATAATTTCACGAACAATTTAATCACACTAGCAAATTACATATACAGTATGTAATTTGCTATTGTACACGACACAACCAGATACGGAACGCAGGACAGTTTCTGAGCATATGTGGTTCGTACGATGTCAGTGTCCAAGAGAGCGCCACGCTCCACATCGTTCTGTCGCGCTGTCGTCGACTCCCACGAACTCAGGCTAGACTCTGTCAAGCGCCACCAGATGGCGCCAGCGTTCCGAATAGTCAAACGTATGACCGGATGCGACATATACTTAACATTACGTCTTAATTCCGCAAAGGAGTAGTCAGAGCTGTGTCTAGTACACCCACATTTTGCCAGTTAAGTAATAGGGGACGAGCCTATTTCCATCAACCACGCACTAATCCAGACCCCGGGCTGCTACTAAGAAAATCCTGATGGAAAATCCCATTGCGTCCTGGTACTTGAAAATCCCATTGCCTCCTAGTACTTAAAAATCCCATTGCCTCCTGGTACTTGAAAATCCCATTGCCTCCTGGTACTTGAAAATCCCACTGCCTCATGGTACTTGAAAATCCCATTGCCTCCTGGTACTTGAAAATCCCACTGCCTCATGGTACTTGAAAATCCCATTGCCTCCTGGTACTTGAAAATCCCATTGCCTCCTGGTACTTGAAAATCCCATTGCCTCCTGGTACTTGAAAATCCCATTGCCTCCTGGTACCTACTTGAAAATCCCACTGCCTCATGGTACTTGAAAATCCCATTGCCTCCTGGTACTTGAAAAGCCCATTGCCTCCTGGTACTTGAAAATCCCATTGCCTCCTGGTACTTGAAAATCCCATTGCCTCCTGGTACCTACTTGAAAATCCCACTGCCTCATGGTACTTGAAAATCCCATTGCCTCCTGGTACTTGAAAAGCCCATTGCCTCCTGGTACTTGAAATCAGGACCGCGCGTTGAGCAGTCGTGTTTGCGACCACTACACCAACGACATTGTCCTGGTGAATATTGCCTATCCTTACATAATATTAGCTATACTAGCTTCTGCCCGCGACTTCGTCCGTGTGAAATTTCACCCTCTTAGGGGTGGAATTTCGAAAAACCTTTTCTTAGTGGATACCTACTCTTCAAAAACCCTCCGAATTTCATGTCTCCTCTAGGACCAGCGGTTTAGGCTGTGCGTTGATATATCAGTCAGTCAGGTGAATTTTTTATTTATAGATTGTTTTCTTTCCAGACGCTGTCCCACTGCGAGTTGATAACAGACTACGGTATCAAACAGTTATCAATGTCGCCGTGTGCCGCCGAACATCTGACCGTGCTCGGTAAGTTGATCAGAATCTTTCATGAAAATCTTATATCATAAACGTATAACGTTCCAAAATTTGCAACAATACTAAAGCTTAAAAATGAAAAAAAAAAAATGGTTGCCTGTAAAGTCGGTTTTACGGGCGAAGATTTTACGTGACAACGACCGATCATCCGATCATAGTTGAGTGGGAGAGAGACGCAAGGCATTCGGCGGGCCTCTCTCTCGTTCGGTGACTCATCGTAACGTTACCGAGCGTTACACTTTTTCATAAGTGACTCCCAGTCGCAACCTAATTTAAGACGTTGTCACGTCAAAAACGATAAAGAATATCATTTTCGTAGAACAATATTTTATGTAACATAGGTATCAGTAACATTAATAATAATAATAATAAGCCTCGATCAACATCTATCGAGGCTCTCGTTAGGCGGTTGGATCAAGGGCCTGATTCAGAAGGCAGTACTCCTCGATACGGCTCGCATTGTGAGGAGGTTCCTGTCTCTGGAGCCCTAACCACCGGTAGCTTGGACCCTGCTCCCGACACCGGCGGATCGCTATTTTTTTATATTTTTAAATCTTTTTGACGTGACAACGTCTTAAATTAGGTTGCGGCTGGGAGTCACTTATGAAAAAGTGTAACGCTCGGTAACGTTACGTTCTTATTTTAAATTAGGTTGCGGCTGGGAGTCACTTATGAAAAAGTGTAACGCTCGGTAACGTTACGTTCTTATTTTCATTTAATTCCTTGTTCCTATTGTGCAATTTAATTATATTCATATCAATAAATATTCTACCGAGAAAAAGACGTTGTCACGTAAAATCTTCGCCCGTAAAACCGACTTTACAGGCAACCATTTTTTGACGTGACAACGTCTTAAATTAGGTTGCGACTGGGAGTCACTTATGAAAAAGTGTAACGCTCGGTAACGTTACGATGAGTCACCGAACGAGAGAGAGGCCCGCCGAATGCCTTGCGTCTCTCTCCCACTCAACTATGATCGGATGATCGGTCGTTGTCACGTAAAATCTTCGCCCGTAAAACCGACTTTACAGGCAACCATTTTGACGTGACAACGTCTTAAATTAGGTTGCGGCTGGGAGTCACTTATGAAAAAGTGTAACGCTCGGTAACGTTACGTTCTTATTTTAAATTAGG
Source organism: Oligia fasciuncula (assembly GCA_963082905.1). Lineage (NCBI taxonomy): Eukaryota > Metazoa > Arthropoda > Insecta > Lepidoptera > Noctuidae > Oligia > Oligia fasciuncula. The sequence goes on along the minus strand of OY720413.1, from coordinate 11,047,508 downwards.
TTGCGGCTGGGAGTCACTTATGAAAAAGTGTAACGCTCGGTAACGTTACGTTCTTATTTTCATTTAATTCCTTGTTCCTATTGTGCAATTTAATTATATTCATATCAATAAATATTCTACCGAGAAAAAGACGTTGTCACGTAAAATCTTCGCCCGTAAAACCGACTTTACAGGCAACCATTTTTTTTTATACTTACTTTTATTTATTAAGAAATATTTAAAAATGTAATTAGATAGGAAAAAAACGAATAAACGAAATAATAATAATAATTGTTTTATTTTGGCACAACATAGGAACCACTTTTGTTAGTACACACCTTAAATACTACAACTTATACACTAGGGTTAGTAACATAATTAAGGTTATCCGCTTGTAATAACGTTACAGGTGAAACGTTAGATTCATTTGTAACGTTATTCTTAAGAACTTTCCCGCTGCGCACCGCTCCGTCGCCCGGTCGGCCCGGCACAAGCCACCGCTGTATTCGTTCGAGAGTATCGAAATGAATAACGTTATTATACTAATAACGATATATTGATAATATTTTTAGTGAACAGTTTAAGATTTCGTTCCGTTTACCAGTATTGTTATAGCCAAGGAATTAATTTTGTTACGATCCTGGTGGAACGGTACAAATTATCGGTACGTGTTTATATGGTTGTTACTTCTTTACGCTCAAACGGCTGGACCAATTTTGATAAAATTTTGTATGGAGGTAGCTGACACCCTGGAATCCTGGATTAACATATAGGCTACTGTTTATCCCGATATTCCCACGGGATCGACATTTACGCAAGTGAAACCGCGGGGCGCAGCTAGTTATTAATAATTAATACATATTTTTCCCTCCAGGTCTTGACAACTGCCCGCTAGTGACAGACGGCGCCCTAGAACACCTGATCTCCTGCCACAACCTGCAGCTGATCGAGCTCTACGACTGTCAGATGGTGAGCAGGAACGCTATCCGGAAGCTGAGGGTATGTACTACATAACATGACATCACGCCTGTATTTTCCTGGTTGGAGTATAACGAGTGTATAAAGACGTTTAACAGCGTTTACGCCGTACGGCATTTCATACAAACTTTCTAGCACTTGTTTTTCGAAATGAATGAACCGATTTTAATGAAACTTCATACGTGATAAAAATGTCTAAAAAGTTACTTAGAACAATTTCGAAAAATAGTGTTACAGCCAAATTAGACCGATTTTAAATGTTCCATAGAAACAGAGATTTCCAGTTATCTTTATTTAAATGAGATATTTCGAAAATGTTTTAAGTAACTTTTTAGACATTTGTATCCTGCTTATTCATGGGACCATCTTTACATACCGTGACCCCTCCGTGCCTCGGAAAGCACGTTAAGCCGTTCGTCCCGGCTGGTTGTCGTTGTCAGACTTTCGGGTTTCTGACGACCCGTAACTACTGTCAAAGCCAAATCCCCGTCATCGTTGGACCAACTGCTTAACGTGGTTTCCGAGGCAGGGAGGGGGTCTCGGTATTTTATGGATGGTCATCCATCCGCGGACCAACCTCGGCAAGCGTAACCTTGAAGATCGACTCGTGCGACTGTTATTATTTAGCCATGAGCCCCTTCTGTCTACGAGTGGTTAAATTATTTCCTTACTCTATTATATAAACCTCTCTCTTTTCCAGAACCATCTCCCAAACATAAAAGTGCACGCCTACTTCGCGCCCGTGACCCCGCCCGTGGGCGGCGCGCGCGCACGACCCAGGTACTGCCGCTGCTGCAACATCATTTGAGAGTTGTACGGGCTGTGCGGGCATCATGCCCGGATACAACAGGACAGGCACCAGTGTTACTATTTACATTAAATGCCCGAAAAATTGCCTGGAAGATGAAAAAAATGGATATTTTTTATTTTTGCCGGCAAAATGAGTATTTTTCTGGCGAGTGCGTTGTTAAAGGCTATATTAAAAAATAAGTTGTTCTTCGATGGATCCTTTTTTCTGACGAGTTTGTTGCGCAAACGGCAAGGTTGTAATTTCAGCGGCTCATTTTGAGTGGCAGAAATTTCGCTGGAGGCGTTCAGTCAACCGCACAAAAATGGTAATCATTTGACGTTGACAACGCCTTTATGTTGTAGCTGTAAGGGTCATTTTTGTAGTGCAACTACTAGTGTAAGAGTTGACTGTACAATGTGCGGCCGTTGCTATAGCACATTCAGATTTAGAAAAAGTTGTACTTTGTATAGCGTCTCTGTCACTCATACCTGTGTGAGTTTCTTTCTAATTACCGATGTGCCATATTAACGGACATACAGAACCTCTGTTTAAGCCGGTTTCAATGTTGGTCTGTTACTCTTAAAAAATCAACGTAAATAATTGCCTCTGGTTGCATTAATTTATCCAAATAATATAGAGTCAAATTAGATTACCTAGCGAAACTTTTTTGCGTGGATGTGTCGTATGTTCTCTCCCAACTTGTTATATTTTTTTTTTTGTGTTTTTTTTTTCTTTTGATGCGTCATTTTTGCCGCTAATAAACGTACGTCCGCAGACAAAATACCGTTATGTAAACATGATACAAAAAAATAAGTATATAATTTGATGTCTTTGTGGGGTAATCGACGGCAGTTAGTCATCTAAAATGTCGGGCTTAAGCTAGGTGCACGGTTCCAATTGGTCGTTTCCTATGGAGAAGAGCCGGCAAGTAACTCCACGGTTACTCTTTTTAAAAATAATTGGCTTTTACAATGTTTTCAAATTACAGTAGGTATAGGGGGACCGCGTAGGCCTGTCAACAAGTACCAGGTACTTGATAAAATAAAAAATGGTCTACAGATCTAAAATCCACAAGGCCTACAAAGTCCTCACATTTACAAAATAAGAATCTATCAAAAGGAAAAAAAACCTACTATAACCAAGTAATATGATTGAACGTACAGAAGTATCGATATAATTATCTAAACACGAATAAACAAAAGTCAATTTTTCAACTCATACTTAGTAATAACACCCGAGCGGTCGCTGACCCCATAAAAAAAACATCAAAATAATATTAATTTTATATTTAACATTTTTCGTTTCTTTTTTTATCACGTCTGCGGAGTATTGCTAGATAATTTAATTTGACCCGGTGTTTGTAATTAACTCATTATTATTAAATATCTCAGTGTTGATTAATACAATAATAATACTATTCTAAGAAGTAGCTTGCCTTTGCAACCTTCCTCATACAGTCGACTGCATAACAGTGGTAACGATTCGACATGGACAGCATCTTTAAATCAGACATCAGTAAGGGCGATTTTTGTAGAGCAAGTGTCACCACTGGTATGCAATTGACTGTACTCTCGGACAACGAGATTTTGTTGTAATAATATTCGTAGTACCCCGAACTTGCAATTTTTTTTCCAACTACCCGCAGATTCCAAAAAAAAATTACATATTATAGTGCGAAATTCTGGTTTATATTACAAATAGTAATGGTAACATCGACACTAGTGACATACATAACCTCTTTCTGCTGTAGTTGGGTAAAAATAGTTACAATCCATGTTGACATTCTGTAAAATAGGTATTTATAAGCAAAATTAACGTGATTCGGGGCACTACATCGACTTTTTCAATAAAAAAAACTGTTCAGTAGTTTTTAAGTAATTCTGTAAAGTTAAACGAACAATATGAATGCCGAACACAAACGCGAGTAGATGTTAATGCTATAAGTAATAATTTGTATCACAAATGATACAAAAAACTCCGTATATTAACTAAAATATACTAGAACTATTGTAAGTATGACGAGCTATGTCCAAAAATTATCACTTTTTATATTGCTAACAATTGCGACTGTATTAACGCGCTTACGACTAGTCGCACGACTGTCGCAACGCTGTTATTAATTGTTATATTATTATTATCACGATGTACGTTTAATAAAGGTAAAACTGCTACTGGTCGTGTAATAACAAGATTTTGATAATAGGTTAAGAACGGTGAACTTTTACAGTGTGAACTTCTGGTTGTTGTTACACTTCATAAATTATATGAAGTGTAACAACAACCAGAAGTTCTTGCTTGTTCTTACTTGTTTATTAATCTGTGGAAACTGTTTCTGGATTGTGTTGAGCTAATTGTATACTTATGTTTGTTATTGCATCTGTTTATTTCCCAAATGAAATACGACACTTTACATAAACCTATAGGTTCGAAAATACTATGTTCGTAATAACTTACAATTTCATTCAAAAATAAAGGAGAAAATCGTCTTTGAATAAAGCCAAGTGTAGACATACTTATGCTCATGACTGTACCTCTGACAGAGGAGAATTTTGAGATCTTTGACAGTCGTTACGGGTAGTCAGAAGCCCAGGTCTGACAACCAGTCTTACCAAGCGGTATCGTGTTATCTAGTAACTGGGTTGTGGAGGTCAGATAGGCAGGCAGTCGCCCCATGTAAAATTCAGCTGTATCCGGTTAGACTGGAAGCTGACCACAACATGGTTGGAAAAAGGCTAGGTAGACTACATTATTTGTATCAGAATTTTGACAACTGATGAGGACATATTTATGTGGTTTCCTTCTTTAAATAAATCGAAATTGTTTATTCTCATATTATTAACCTTTTGACCGCCACAGTCATGTATAGATGACAAACCAAAATGTGCCCAGCACGCCACGGTTCGACTACATGACAGACTTTGACGCCGAGGGCATGTTTTTGATTTTTTGACGTATAGCGGTCAAAAGGTTAAAAAAAAATTTGCTAGATGGAGTCGACATTTCATATCTAAGCAGAAACGGTGAAATAAGCTCAGAGGTCATAGTCTCCAAGTCAAGACATAATCTTGGACAGATCATGTGGAGGATCATGTAGATTAGTGTCTGAAATGGTCTTTTGAGGAAAGGACCACACAGATTTGAGTGGCAGGTCCAGTCAGTGGAAACATTTTTCAGTAATTTTTGTTATTACACAATCAAAAACCGACAAATAAAATAATTATGGTCTACATAAAATTAGATTTTAAGTAGTCGCTAATAATCTAACACTATTTTATAACAATTGACTGCCGTGTTGGAGCACGAAGAACGAAAAATATAATGGTGGCAAAGTATATAAAAATATTGCGCTTGTGTTACCCCTAGGGGTAGCCAGAGGTGAATTAGGACACCCACATTTCGCCAGTTATGTTTCAAGTCTCATTCCCTCGCATAACTAAAAGTCCTATCTCATTTTTCACATTTTTGAAGTGAAAACGTCTTTAGGCGCGTCGGACATTTTTTGAGATGGGAAAAAACCTAGCGCTAGGCAGCAGGAGGCCCTGCTCCCTAGCGCTGCCACCCGTAAACCTCCCGTGCTGCCTAGCGTTGTGTAAAGTGGTATTGGGTTTTCCATCTGGAATTTCTCAGTAGCAGCTCGGAGTGGATTTGTGCCCGGGTGATGGCAATAGGCTCGCGTCTTCATAACTGGCGAAATGTGGGTGTATTATAAGTGCATCTCTGCCTAATCCGTCGGGTAATTCAAGCGTGATGTTATGATATATAATTTGTCGTCGATATATTAAATTAGAGATATTTCCCATAATATTGACGCGAAAGCATTTCAATTTAATTTAACTCTAAATCGCATATTTATAATAATAACTTTATTAGCTCACGGAAAATTGTGAAAATTAACTGAATATTAATATTTTTCAAAATGAACCATTATCAATGTCCACAGGAAACACATTTGCACGTCTACATGAAATACATTTTCATGTCTACAGGAAATACATTGTCAACTAACAGAGAAAATACATTGTCAGTCCTCAGAAATAGTATTGTCAATGTCCATGGAAAATACATGCATTGTCAATGTCCAAAGGAAAATACATCGTCAATGTCCAAAGGAAAATACATCGTCAATGTCCAAAGGAAAATACATTGTTAAGTCCAAAGGAAAATACATCGTCAATGTCCAAAGGAAAATACATTGTCAATGTCCAATGGAAAATACATTGTCAATGTCCAATGGAAAATACATTGTCAATGTCCAATGGAAAATACACTGTCGAAGTTTACACAAACAACGGCGCCCGTGGAATATATTTTTGTTGTAAGTTTAACAAACATTTTTGATTATAAACGTAATATATCAGTTGATTTTCATAATTTCTTCAAATAGCTCTACATTTTTCTCATTCCTACACAAGTTTATCAAATAAATAATTTATTTTAAGACAGTTTGACTATAATACTGTGTCTGTTATATAAAATATAGTCAGTTGTGGGATTTTAACTGTGATTAATCTGTTCAGATGAAAATGATCTTTATGGGATGCTGCGACAAAAAAAAAAGTCTTTTATTCAAACTAGGCCGGTAATCAGGACTTTTTAAACATCAAAATTACTAAAGACAGTCCCCCAAAACGCCCGCCCTTCACTACTTCCTAGTGGTTTCGCTGGGGAGAAGTGGCGCAACAAACTCCCCAGCAACACAGCTGTTTTTTAATAGGGGTCGCCTGCGAAATTCGTTTGCAATTTGCAGGTCAGTGTCAGGTTGTATTTTGATTAAAATATGATTCGCGACCGTAACAAATGTAGCTTTACGGAATTATAAACATTAGAATCGGCAATACAACTCCTTATGATAGAATAGTATTATAGAGAGGAAAAAATTGTTTGTTTGTATGTAGGGGGTAATCTCTGGAACCAGTCGGTACTAGTCGGATTTGAAAAATTATTTTTACATTTGATAGCCCAATTATTGAGGAAGGCTATAGGCTATTTAATATCACGCTATAGCCATTAGGAGCCGAGCAAAAAGAAAAAGTCCGAAGAAACGCTAAGCAATAGCGCGGGCACACGATGCGATGCGACGGGGTGGGTCGTGGGCACAAGAAATTTCACGAAGTCGCTGGCAGATAAAATATAATGTACTAGCTGACCCGACAAACGTTGTTTTGCCATATAAATTATTTCTAGCTGCCCGGCGCTACTTCGTTCGCGTGGTGTCCTATCCCTTACCCTACCCTACTTCTACACTACTCCTACACTACTTCTACCCTACTCCTACACTACTCCTACCCTACTCCTATAAGTAAAAAAAAAAAAAGAAAAAGTATCCTATGTCCGTCTCCTTGTTCTAAGCTGAAAATTGGTGGGGAGGTACCCACCAATTTTCAGCCAAATCGGTTCAGCCGTTCTTGAGTTATAAATAGTGTAACTAACACGACTTTCTTATATACATATATATAGATATAAAATCACAGCATCCTATAAACATGGGGGAAGTATTTAATAATAATAATTAATGATTACATGTATGTGATTTAATATTAGTATACATTATATGTATTGTGGTATCTTAGACTCTGTAGTGTGATTTTTCACAGCATTCTATTGAATAAAAACAACTGTTTGTATTTTTAATTTTTGGTTTTTTATTTTACTTTTTCTCATTCCCATTCATTTTCATTCATCACCTGGCCTTATTCCACTTTACTAGGGGTCGGTGCAGCATTTATTCTTCTTCCATACTTCTCTATTAGTCGCCATCCCAGTCCCATCATCATTTCAGCCGAAATATGTCCACTGCTGGACATAGGCCTCCCCCAAGCATTGCAACATCGACCAGTTCTGTGCTTCTGACATCCAGCAGATTCCTGCAGCCTTCACAAGGTCATCGGTCCACCTTGAGGTCTTCTAACGCTTCGTTTTCACTCCAGAACCTTTCGGGCACATCAGCTGTTCTGCGAGCAATGTGCCCTACCCACTGCCACTTAAGTCATCTCAGCAGTCGCTCCCCCTTTCTAGGCCTTCTATCTTTCACACACACATGCTTATTATAATATATTATAATTAAGTGTATGTAATTAACAAATTAACTATGTATTTATAAAGTTTTTGGTAAATACCTTACCGATTGTTACCTTATTCTGATCGAGTCTAAACATTGATTCTACTAATAATTGCACACAACAAAAGTTTTGAGCTACGGTCTTCTAGAAAAGAGCGGTGGCCGCACTATGACGGACGTCATGAAAGAGATGGCACCGGGTTTTGACATAACGGTGTCTAAAAACGCCCTAGAAAACACACCAACACTTCTATAAATAACGTTTCAGTGACGTCATGCGATGGTAAATTACGGACGCTGTGTGGCGGCCTGCCGCAGTCTTGGGAAACCCTAGCTTGATCTCTCTTAAAGAAATATTAATTAATTTAATTATTATTGACATAATTTTTATATTTATAATAAAAAAATAGCTTTAAAATTACTAATTAGTTTTTCAATATGATAATGTAGATATAATCTAAAATAAATGATATAATTCTAAAGAATGGTACAGGAATGGATTTTAGGACTTGATGTGATAAAAGTCATAATATTAAGGATAATAATATGTCTGATTAATAGCGGTAGGTACCTAGGTAAGGTATGGTGGGGTAAGTTCGTCGCTGGGATAAGACCGTATGAATCAAATTCTGAGCCGAACTTACCCCAACCCACTATACTTGTAAAAATATACAAGCTGTTTGCTTAGGTACATAAAATATTAATATTACATATGTGTACCTATATCTATTTTATAGTAGGTATGTATCAAAACGCTTACCTTAACCCGATCGCAGACATTTCTATATTTACAGCACGCATCAGAAAGGTATTGTCATATTTAATTGTGTGGTACAGACCATCAAGTGTGAGTTGCGAGCGCGTTAGAATTTTATATGGAAAAAAATTATAGCGCCACCTGGTGGTCACTAGGAGAAACCTAATTTCCCATACAAAATTGTAACGCGCTCGCAATCGAACGTGAGTCGAAAAAGTTCACACTAAGGCCACAGAACCACTTTCTCCATGGGATCAACATCGTAATCGCGAAAAAATTATGAACTGTCCCATACATTTGGGTAGAGTGGGAATTGAAATTTTGTATGGAACACTTGATAATAAGTTGGGCGCCATCTGCTTTGAAATTTTTTGTCGGTTATTAAAAGTATATTTTGACCGCGTAGGTATTTTTCTATGAAACGGTAATTTCTTTTTTTATAACCGACGAACAATTTCTACGCTAAAATCATGTACAGACGCCAGCATATCAAGCTACCCGAAACTGTCAAATTTTACCAATCAACTTTGAACCTTATGCTTTAGCGATAAAGTTGAAAGTCTATTAAAGAAATTTGACAGATTGTAGTAGCTGGCGTCTGTACCTACTGAATTCATGGTTACATTTTGCGCGTCGATGTCCATGTCGACGATGATTTAATAGAATACTAATATCTACGAACGTAAAAACTAGATGCCTATTATAAATTGGTGTATTGTAAGTGGCAGTAAGCTTTATCTATTGCAAAATAATTGTTCTGACTATAAACTATCGAGATAAGATTAAATGTGTTCATATTAAATTTGTATTAGAAAAATTGTTAAAAAAATCACTGAAAATTAACGTTTAAAACGGATTTTTGCACTAACATGCACTTTACAAAATCAGTCTGTTAAAAATAATAGGTAGATAATGTTTTTTTTGCGATGGATAAAGGCGCAGTTCCACTGGTGTGTATCATCTTTTCAGCCGAAAGACGTCCACTGCTGGACATAGGCCCCCCAAGCACCGTCACTTCAACCGGTTCTGTGCTTGTCGCATCCAGCGATTCCTGCAGCCTTCACAAGGTCATCGGTCCACCTTGTGGGAGGCCTTCTAACTGCCTTCTCGCTGTGTATGGTCTGTTCGAAAATTATCTGATGGAAAATAGCGATAAGGAAGATAAAGAAATAAACGAATAGATCAAAAAGCGCAGATGTTGAGTCAAATTGAGTGCTTTGATCTGATTATTTCAATTCTTGAACCCGAAATCACCTTACAAGTTGTTTTCCATTTGATAATTGAGGTTAATTTTATAACCTCGATTTTTGTCGATGATTTTTCAATCCATCATCATCAGCCCACAGCAGTCCACTGCTGGACTTAGGCCTCTCCAACTGCACGTCATTCAGCTCGATTTTCGGCAACTCTCATCCAGCTGCTACCAGCCACCCTGCGAAGATCGTCGCTCCACCTAGCCTGAGGGCGTCCTACCTTACGCTTGCCGATTCGCGGTCTCCATTCAGGAACACGTCTACCCTAACGGTCATCGGTTCTACGGCTAATATGGCCGGCCCACCCGTAATTGTTGAAAAAAAGGTCATATAGAAAGTTGAAACCTAGTGGAACTGCACCTTTACAAGGTATTTTAGCTCAATAATATTACAGATAGGCCTAATTTTACAAGCTAGTAAAATAAATATAATAAATAATATACCACAGCATCTAACTGTTCTCTCTGCAGTTTCAAATCAATGTTAAATGTATCCAATAATGAAAATAAATGTCCATGTCCACTTGAAAATTGTTTAAATATTTTATTTTGTTAACCCCTAACTTAACATCACGCCTGCAATTCCTGAATGGTTTGGCAGAAGTGTACCTACCTTAGCACACAGATTTCGCCAGTTATGTTTAAATCTTATACAGGGTTATTGGTAAAACATTAACAACCTCTTAACAGGTCATTATACTCATCATTATGAACAACTTACCATAGGACCAAACCTGAAATCGCGAAAAAAAAACAGCAGTTCCCTACATTTTGACGAGTTATACGAACATATATGTGGGGAACAGCTTATTTTTGAACTCTTCGACTAGCTCTCCGACTATACCTTACTAATTGAACTCATTATATCTCCTAAACTAAGACCCAATTAAATCTGTGACTTAGCGACTGATTCCGACTAATTGGCGACGAAATATGGGAGAAAACAGATCTTCGCTAGGTGCCCTAGTTTTTGAGATATAAATGTGGCCCTGCTTGGGAGACACTCTCCAGATCGGCCACCTATAAACCCTTATATCTTTTGAACCAGTGATCGGCACATTCTGATATTTGGCGACAAATTAGCGACTAATTTTTTGTGTTATCAAAATTAAAATCCGTGATGGTAGCTCTGACTTTTGTAAAAGGGAAAGGTAATATAAAATAAAAAAGCACCAAAACAACGATTCACAGTATTTATTACAACTTATAAGGTACAACACAATGATCAGTCTGCAAATGAACAAATTACTGAGCTGCTCAAGCGTGGAATCACAAACTTCAGTGCCGGTACAATACGACCGACGTAACTTGACGGGCCTGAACTTTGCTCAGAAGGCTGCGCAGTACGATTTTTAGGAACCAAATAGTGACATGAGGCGAGTGCGAGTGAGAGAACATGCGCGAAAGTTTTTAGTGCCATGTTCAGGCCCGTCAAGTTACGTCGTTCGTATTGTACTCATGGTGACAATGTGTGTTAACTTTAAGAAAATGATTTCATGAAAATCTCTCGATTTATTCCATATTTTCTACATTTTTGAATATGCTTCCATGTAAATCAAATATATATGGTATGATACAACTTAAAAGGTTCCATAGGCAAAGCTCGTCAAACAAGATCACTTTCGAATTGGTGTGAGTAGAGTTTAACGCTCTATCATATACAGGGTTATTGGAAAAACAGCAACAACCTCTTAAGAGGTCATTGTACTCATCATTATGAACAACTTTTACTATGGGACCAAACCTGAAATCGCGAAAAAAAATCAGCTGTTCCTACACTTATATTCGTATAACTCGTCAAAATGTAGGGAACAGCTGATTTTTTGATGCTTGCGAGCAGACTTCTCGCTCTAGCGAGTAATGCCAACATTTTTTTTTTTTTTTTTTTGTTTCAAATACTGGCAAATAGGTATTAGATTTTAGTAATATTTTAAAGCTGATCCGGCCGTTTTGGCAAGTCATTCTGATGTTGACAACTTAAAGTACCAAAGTTACAAAAGTTTCATTGTGTGACATATAACATAAACCAGTTTGCTGACAATAATGCACCCATTAAAAAAAAATCTGTTGTACAAAAAACAGTTCTGTATCTACTTTTAACATCACACACACACTTCTAAACTCTACACACAGACAAGTACATGTTCTCTATACATATATTATATATGAATGGGTATATAAACGTTATATTTATTGTGCTGTGTAAAACTAATGGCACTTGCAGACTTGGTGTCAAGTCTATGAGGTCAAATATGACGCATTCAAAAGAGACTTTTTTCTGTTTTTGTGTTGCGATTTTTTCACGAAATAACGAATGCAAAGTTGAAATACGACACTTTACATAAACCTATAGGTTCGAAAGTACTATGTTCGTAATAACATAAAATTTCATTCAAAAACAAAGGAGAAAATCGTCTTTGAATAAAGCCAAGTGTATACATAATTATGCTCGTGACTGTACGCCTAGTACGTTAAGTGTCCCGCAAATTAATGAGTCATATTTGAAAATCTTTACAGAAACAGTTTTAACATTTCAATAATTACCAGAAATTAATGAGTAGGTTCTTTACTATTAAATAAAATATTTATAAAATTAATTCGAAAGTCTGGCAACCAATCTTACCAGAGGTATTGCGTTACCCAGTAACTGGTCAGATAAGCAGTCGCTCAAGCACCCGGTAAGACTGGAAGCTGACCCCAACATACTTGGGAAAAGCAGGCAGATGACGATTTATAAATCACGTACCTAATTTATGTTTTTGATAGCATTATTATTGGTACAAAAATAATAATCATAGGAAATATCATCTAAATAATACTTAGGAATTTATATCTTAAATACAAGATGGCCTTAGGAATATGTTATAAAATATAAAGTAAATTAATAACAGAAAAAAATAATACAAAATTATAGTAAGCACATAAAGCTACCCGAAACTGTCAAATTTTCCCAATCAACTTTGAACCTTATGCTTTGGCGATAAAGTTGAGAATCAATTAAAGAAATTTGGCAGATTGTAGTAGCTTGATGTGCTGGCGTCTGTACAAGCTAGTTTATAGTACAGGGTCAAATTAAATTAACTAGCGAAACTCCTATATCTACACATGATTAAACAAAAATTAATTAAATTAATGTTTTTTTGGGCCATCCACAGGAGTTAGTGTAGTCACTTGAAATATCTGTTTTTTTAGTGTAAACGTCACACACGCGATTCGTATCAATACCTAATTACGATATAACGAAAGGAAGCTGATTTTCTCAGATCATAAGTAAAGTAACTATACTACCAGCGGTCGTTGACCCCCAAAAAATACTTCCAATATTTTTCATTTTTATTTCCATCACGTCTGCGAAGTTTTGCTAACTAATTTAATTTAACCTTGTATACCAGACAGGAGTGACTAAAAAAAACATAAATACAATACGGTCGGTACTGAATCATGGCGGTTTTCTAAACATAGGCTATGTAAATGTCTATTAACTGCTCCCAAATGGCTTCGAAGCTCCGTGGCATACCAAACATTCCGCCATTTTGATTTTTTTCAAAATGGTTGTAATGGCAATCTTGTCATTTGGTTTTAATATTTTTTTTTATCTTTTTGATAGATTTTTTGTATATTTTGAGAATGGGAGAACGTCGTAAGCCTTGTAGACTGTAGATTTGTAGACCATGTTATATTTTATTAAGTACCTGGTACTTGTTGACAGGCCTACACTGTCCTCCCATACATATTAACACTAATTTGAAAAAAAATTAAAGCCAATTATTTTTAAAAGAGCAACCGTGGAGTTTCTGACGTTTCATAAGTGCCCATGTAGGTTTATGTGAAATAAAATATTTTGATTTTGCTCTCCGAACTTTCGCGCAAATCCTCTCATACTCGCCTCAAGTCACCATTTGGTTCTTAAAAAATGTTATTGTGCAGCTTTCTGCGCAAAGTTCGGACCGGCCATGATTCCTCGGCCATATTGAAATAGAAAAAAAGAACAGAGCATCTTCTGGGTGATATCACGGAATGAGATACAGGAATGATAAAAATAAATATAATTATAAATGCAAGTTTCTGAATACAACGTGTAACGTTAAATGCGCAAAACTTCTTAAGAGGTCATTATACTCATCATTATGAACAACTTGTACTATGGGACCAAATTGATATCGCAAAAAAAAATCAGCTGTTTAGTACATTTTGACGAGTTATGCGAGCATAAATGTAGGGAATAACTGATTTTTTTTCGCGATTTCAGCTTGGGTCCCATAGGTTGTTCATAATGATGAGTACAATGACCCCTTAACAGGTTTTGCGCATTTAACGTTACACCTTGTATTAATATCTAAAAATCAAGCAAACTTGGACTGCGAACCACCTTACTTTGAACTGGCTAACTTTTTTAGCACGGCACAAGCTACTTTTATACAGGTGAATTTTCCGAGTTTCCATTCTCCATAATAGTCCAAAACTAGACTCAAAGAGATCTCGAGCTGATTTTCAGAACATCCACAGATAAGTACCTACAAGGTTTGAATTGGATTTGACACAATTAAAAAATCACCCTGTAAGTGTATTGGTATATTTTTATGATCATATCGACGACGGTGGAAATCTTAAATGTCGTAAGGGACATTTGTAGGTTATTTAAAATGTTATGTTACGACATTTAAATTCCACTGCCAATATACTAAGGTTGTTAGTAGTGCTCAAACACCTCCGAGCTGGCTTGATTTTAAAGATAAATGAGTATAACATTTGAACACAAGCAAAGAAAGGTTAGAAAACCATGCCAAGATGCACCACATTCATATCTATAGACAACGTTTAAGTCTCGAAATATAGTGCGTAACTGAAAAATGCAGAGAAAGTTATAGTGTATAAAAAACATAGGCATTGGCGCAATTATCTCTTTTTATTACTAAACTAGGATTTAGGATAACATCAAGATTTTATTCCGCAAAGGGGACATCAAGATTTTATTCCCCAAAGGGGACATCAATATTTTATTCCCCAAAGGGGACATCAATATTTTATTCCCCAAAGGGGTAGGCAGAGATTTACAGTACAGTCACGAGCATAAGTATGTATACACTTCGCTTTATTCAAAGGCAATTTTCTTCTTTATTTTTTAATTAAATTTTATGCTATTACGAACATAATATTTTCGAACCCAGTCTTATGTTAAGTGTCGTATTTCAACATTGCATTCGTCATTTCACGAAAAAATCGCAATTGAAAGTTTACATATTAGTGCTCGTGACTGTACACCCCATTTCGCCAGTTATGTTTAAGTCCCATGTAATAGGGGGCAAGCCTATTGCCATCAACCGGACACAAATCCAGAATCCGGGCTCTGAGAAATTCCTTAAGACTGGTTGAAATCCTTAATGTGTGCAGAAAAATGTATTGTGAAGCAATTTGACACCCTACGTTAATTTGCCGTGTCATAACCATTTTATACAACTGTCAAAAATTACAGTTGTGATTTGAATAGACGGACAATTTAAGTTGATAATCAATCTGCTAAACAAAGAAAACTCTGACTTTATGTAATAAACTCTAGCTTAATAAAGAGAGCAACAAATAAGCGCCATACATGAAAAAAAAATCCTATATTTTAATACTACTTAAAACTAACAAGTGGTTTTCAAAAAATACGAATTTCAGTAAGGTACCTAGAAGTGGCGGTTTTACAAAAATAATTTTAGGATTCAATACTATTCAGATGAAGAAATAATTTTGTATCTTCATTCTTTTGACTTTTGAAAGACGGGCAAAAGATAGTTTTGAACGTATTGTCAAAAACTGGGCTACTTTAAGACCCCCTGAGATCCGAGAACCTAGAAAAACATCGTCCGATGTTTTAAGAAAAAGCCCCATTATTCAATGGCTTCCTAATTTGGATATTACTTTACAACAACAGCCGCACGGGTCGATCAAAGGTTAGGCTACGATTGCCGAAGTCAGTCTATGGATGGGTGACCATACCGAGACTCCTCCGCGCCTCGGACCATAGAGGAAAATGTTTGGCAGATGTTGACCTTTGCAAAATACAAATGATGGCCAATCTTGAATGTATATATGCTGTTGGTAAGATTTCTATACTATTTATACTAATATTAGAAAGAGGTAAAATTTGTTTGTATGTAAGAATTTTTTAAATCCGACTGGGAGTCCAAAGTAATAGCGCGGGCAGGTGATGGGATGAATCTCGGTGGGGCAAGCGCCGAAATTTCATGCGGACGAAACTAGTATTAAATAAATATGGGCGAAAAAGTCACACAGTAATTTTACCCGCCTTCAAAATCGAAAAGTATAAAGATAATTTACCTAATAAACTTCAAAAATTTCAAATTATTTCGAAGGTACAACGTAGATTAGACGAATACAAATATTTTTATTTTGTGCTTCACCTTAATTTAATTTAAATTCAATACACAGGTACATAACTATTCTAAGTAAAGCTATTCACGAGATTTTGTTTTACAGACATACATACAAAACCTTAACTTAACTTATATTAATAGTGGAAAAGCATTTATTCTTATAGTGTTTATTTTCGTAAATAAAGCTAAATACTGGCGCGTTTGAGCTATATGATCCCTAATCGTTAAAACCCTACGCCTTCAGGTTCCAGTGACCCCAATCGTCATTGGAGTAAGTTTAGGAGGTCTCAGTGACCCCCCATTGAGTTGTTTGGGTCAAAAAAGACCTCAAACACAGTGGGGTCTATGATTTGAGTATCTTTATAATATCGATATTTTATAAGCACATGTTTTATGGCAAATAACCACTCGATTTTTTCTTTTTAAGTAACTTGTCACAATCGACTGTTACTTACGAAATTAGATGATTATTTAAAGCTTGCTAACGATATAAGGAAAATATAGCTCTGACTATATTTACAAATACTAAGATTTCACAAATAATATTGTTTAGTTTTTTATCTTTTATAATATCAAGTACTTTTTCTTCAAAAAAAAACATAATTATGACATTATAGACTTGAATTTAACCTAACATAATACTACCACTTACTTATCCTACCCCCCCCCCCCTTACTCCTTTATTACTTACTTCACCAGTTATGTTTAAGTTCCATGTAATAGGGGGCGAGCCTATTGCCATCAACTGGGCACATATCCAGATTCCGGATTGCTACTGGGAAATCCTAGATGGAAAAATCCAGTGCTGACTACAACAATACAATCGGTTTTTAAGTCTCTTGTCATGTTCTGCATTAACTTTTGAGATTCTTTATATAAAAATATTATTAGTGAAATCTTGTCAAAAATATTCTAAAAAAACTGGCTTATAAAAAATCCAATTCGGTTGCAATGTTCAGCAAACTATAATTAAGTCTGTAGATTGTTTAATAAATAAGTTAATATGTCAAAAAGATATATTATTTCTTTAGAAAGTTCTGACTACTACGCATAACAACTAGGCATTCCATATCTAAAGTTCGATACTTCTGGTACGGGGTACTTTTCAAGCGATACTCGTAATATCGACATTAAACTAAGGAAGATGTCAACCATTTTTCAGATTTCATAAAAAACTTCATTTGTAAAAAAATCTCCATTTAAGTATCGATACTTTCGCTACAACACTAGTACGAAAACTGTTTATTACAATGACAGTAAAAAACCCTAGAAACGCTTACATGCCAAGTTAATAATCATATCATATTTACCTTTTTTTTTTTAAACTATCTTTTGACATTTCAAACTTATTTACTAAACAATCCCTTAGAGAAAAATACTACGTCACCCTCAGTTTCACAAAGCCGAAGAGAATTTAATCTGCTGTCAAATCCCATTTCAACTTATATGATTGTATAGTCAGCCTATAGTGTACCCCACTGCTGGGACGCAGGCCTCCTCTCTGTAAGAGGGAGTGGGCCATAATTCAACACGCATGTTTTCGAATTTTTAGTTCTAGGACATACCGGTTTCCTCACGATGTTTTCCTTCACCGTTTTGAGAACAGTGGTGATGAAATTATTTACACAAAGTGGCTAGGTTCGAACCTGCGACCTACAACATGTAAGTCGCGATTGTTTTCACTGGGTCACTTCCGCTGCAACCACAACAGCTCACAAGATATTTGACAGTAGATTTGTAGCTTTCAGAAACTGGTAACACTGACAGTCTAAAAAAGTGTTATTTAGACATTAAAATGGTACTTAAAAGTTGTGCCTTATACTTCGTTGTAATTCTGCATAAAAACTAGTTTTTTTTTTTTAACAAAAAATTCTATACATATATATATTTTACTAAACCTACTATATTATTATTATATTTACAAGACAATGGCAACTTTTATACTAGCTAAGCATCGCCGACAGTGCCTGGATAATCTTAATAAGGAGATGTTGAAAATAATCAAACTATTCTATTAAAAATAATAATAATTGCAAGATCAGTGCATTTTACCGATAAATTATAAATGTATGAATAAATATATTGATATATCGTTCAATATAAAAACCTCCGTGCCCCGAAAAGCACGTTAAGTCGTTGGTCCCGGCTGTCATTCATAGATCTTGACAGTCGTAATTACGGGTAGTCAGAAGCCCGAAAGTCTGACCACGAGCCGTACCAAGGGGTATCGTGTTACCCAGTAACTGGGTTGTGGAGGTCAGATAGGCAGTCGCTCCATGTAAAATACTGCTATTCAGCTGCATTCGGTTAGACTGGAAGCCGACCCCAAAATAGTTGGGAAAAGGCAGGCAGATATAACAAATCGATATATCAAAATATTTCAAACTATTTTATCATAATACAAAATCTATTTTGACTAAACATCAAAAGTGTTGCATTTATTATTTTACCTTAAATTATTGAACATCAATGCTTAATAAGCTATGGCATATAAATTCCATTTATTATTCTTAATTATAAATAATTATAACCATTTTATATTAATTATTAAACGCTCATATTTAGTTTATGTTTTAGGTTTCAAGTAAAAGAGAGCGAGCCACATACCCTATAAAGGACATATTTATAGATTGATTTTGATTGATAATTTTCATTCGAGAAACTGACCCATAATTATTTATAATCAAGTTAATAAAAGATTTTTATTAAAGCAATAATTATTAATTATTATTTTTTGCCTAAAATATATTTATTATAAAGGTTTGCCGATTATAATAATATCCACTTATTATGTACTTTTTATAATTATTTATAGTTTCTGAAAGTATTGCTATGTTATTTTATCACAGTGTCGTGAAAGATATAAAGTTGTGTTCACACCTGCGACTAATCGCCGCGATTAGTCGTTATGTCGTGTCAAATAATAATGGTCTCGGTAGATCTAACTGCAGTTGGTTTGACAATAAATATGTCAAAATTCGTCATTGTTTAAATTCCCTGTATGAATGTTGACAAAAGCAAACATTTTTGAAAAATCTGTAAGTACTAATAATATTATAAAGAGGTAGAATTTGTGAGTTTGTATGTAACGGGATTGTCCGAAAGGGTTACCGCTGGCCCGGAACATAATGGGCTAAGGAAGGAACACGGGTGGGTTTTAGTCAGTAAGAGTCTGACACTCCCTTCCGCTCCACCCAGAGCGGGAGGGGTCATTTGATGATTTAACATCCGCAAAAAAAAAAGGGGTAATCTTCAGAACTACTGATCCGATTTCGAAAATTTTTTCACTAATGGGAAGCTACAGTATTGCCAAGTGCCATAGATATAGAAATTGGTCTTACACTGGTGATCCAAAAACCACTTTTTATAAGTAAAGAGAATTCTCAGAAAGATGTTTGAAAATGCAAGATTACAATGAGAAAATACTTAATTATTTTTAGCTAATTTTTAAGCCAATTATTGTCATATCATTATGGAAGACTCGAGGTTTATTCTTGCTAGGGCAATCCACAGAGGCGGTAGGGTAAGTGAATTTGTGAAGGAGTATGTCTATCTGGGGCAAGTCATCCAGCTCGGTAGACACAACTTCGTCAAAGAAGGATACAGTTAAACTTGAGAAAGGCGTATAACCAGGATATTGGCAGAAGTATATTATGTCTAGAAGATTCTAATGAATAAAAACCTTAAATTCATTCACTGACAGGCAACGCATAGCGTAAACCGCTGGGTGGGTAGGTAGAAGCATGAAATTTTGCAGAAGAGTTCCTTTTATAATGAAAGAGTATAGAAGTATGAGGAACAGGGTGTAAAAGTTCACTCATCTTCTAAAGAAAAGGGAGGATCCTCCGATTAGACGGGTGTCGAGTCTGGTGGTGGAAGTCGGGGCGTTCTATATATGCTAGCTGCGCGGTAAACTCTGCTTGCGCGACGCAGGATTTGGCGTGACGTCAGTATGACGCATAGTTGGCATGTGTCGGTGTAGATGGCGCCATAAGAGCGCTAAGGAAGGATTTTTGGAATTTATCCCCAATAGGGGATGAAAGTTTGTACGGAGTTTTGTTATTTTTACCTATGAGAAATCCCATCGAGCGGGGCCTGAATAAAAATAAATACATTTGTGACTGCCGTCAGGCTAAACACAACTTTATGTCAAAAATAATAATTTTCTTTTGCAATGTATTAATTATGTGAAAAATAATTATAATCTGTGCATTTTGGAATGGTACATTTTTATTTATTATTCTTGTGATATGGAATGTCCTAAAATTTTCTAATAAATATAATATTTATTATTTTTCCATCGAATTTATATTTCACAAAAAATATATGAACCGGATATATTATTTTTATATTAATATTATTGTAATTTTGTACAATCAGTAGTTAATCTGTTTCGACCATAATATTTTATGAATTATGTAGAAAAAAAATAGAAAGAAAATATACAGGGTAGCGTTTTATTATTAAAAGTAACAACTACGACCCGAATTAATTTCGGGATAGGCAGAAAAGCCCAAGTTGGCACGGACGCACTTTTCCGCGCACTGGATTTTCAACGCTCTTTTGCTTAGGGCCGAGAGTTGATAATCCAGTGCGCGATAAAATCCTTGCGCAATATTTTTACCACCGTGCGAAGATCGCGAAATATTCACGAGTTTAAACTGGTCCACTAAAGTCTGTGTAATTCTTTCTTCAAAATACCATTTCAACATGGTCCTCACATGTTCTGACCAAGATTATATCTGAACTTTAAAAGAGACCCTTGAGTTTATTTCCCCATTTCTTCACAGTCATAGTGAGTTTACTAAATAATTTCCAACTACCCTCCTTATACATTACTAAAAAAATAAAGTGTAGAAAATCTATAGTGCTTTAAAGCGAAAAAAAAGGAAAATATTTATGGTATAAAAAGACCAACCACTGATATTATTATAATATATTAATTATAATTTCCATGATGAAAAATACAGTGATTCTCATACTTTCTTGAACAAAGTTTCTAAAAATTTATAAATATCTTGACTGCTTGGTGTTATTAAAATAACTGAAAACCTCTAAAGAGGTCATTGCACTCCTCATTATATTCCTCTAAAAACTTTTTGATCTTCTAATAATGGACATTTTTTTTAAAATAATAAAGTTTTTGCGCGTCTAATGTTGCACTATATTTAAAAAAAAAAAAAAATATAGTGTCAATCAAAATCATTACAGCTAGAAAATCTTCAAGGCGTTAAGAATCACTATATTTTTCAATCTTTTACCGAGTTTAGAGTCCGTTTACACACAACCAGTGTTTAGTAGCAACTTGACAATATTGTTAAACTAAGATTAGCAACTAATTTGTCTGCTTACATGGTTATGATTTCACACAGGGTTTGATATATATCATGATATATCCGATATGTATCATGATTGATATATCACTATTGCGCATGATGTATTGCGCACTGGATATTCAACTCTGGGTCAGGAGCCGAGCATTGAGAATCCATCAGAGCGCATCCTAGCGCGTCATGAAAACACACTGTTGGATTTTCAACTCTCAGCCATGAACAGAGCGTTGAAAATCCAGTGCGCGAAAAAGAGTCGCCCCTGCGAAACCGATGGATGTTCACGAACAAAATTTAAGTTTATTAATAGAAAACAAACAGCTCATTTATCAAATTAAATCTCAGTCGACAACATCCATCGGTTTCTTAATAAACTTCAACTATATCCGACGATCCTGCAAACTTATCTCTTTTGTTGACTGTACATGTTGTCCCGAGATTTTGACGTTTACGCAATTCAAGTTAACAATACTATCAACTTACTTGCACTTAACTAAAGACTGGACCCGTGTGAACACCGTTACATCTCCTATCGTCGAGTAGCGTCGAACTGCTTCACCAGCTCAGGTATAGCATTGGGCTCGACGGGAACTTTCTGCATCAACTCGGCCAGATTCCGCACGTAGGATAGTTTGCGGAAGAATTTTGAACTGGGGTAGAGAAAAATACATGCTTTAACATCACGCCTGTGTCCCTCAAAGGGGCCATTCAAGTATTACGTAAGCAGATTTCTTGCAATTATTAACCCCCCCCCCTCTCTTCAGCAAAAGTAAGCGCCCCTCTCATGCTTACGTAAAGTGGTTTCTTTATTAATTCATGAGCAGCAGTTATATGCGTTTCGCAGACAAGTAAACATGTAGAAAAAAAAATATATATAATCAATATGTGTTCAAACCAATATCGACCAAATTTTGTAGAAAATCCGAAAAAGTAAAAAAAATAATACTGCTGACGTAATCACCATCCAGACCCCCATCCTCAATGTCATCATTTCAGCCGAAAGACGTCCACTGCTGGACATAGGCCTCCCCCAAGCACCTCCACTTCGACCGGTTCTGCGCTTCTCGCATCCAACGGGTTCCTGCGGCCTTCACAAGGTCATCGGTCCACGCTACGTCTTCCGGTACGCGGTCGCCACTCCAGAACCTTTCGGCCCCATCGGCCATCTGTTCCGCGAGCAATGTGCCCTTCCCACTGCCACTTAAGTTTGGCAATTCTTCGGGCTATGTCGGTTACCTTGGTTACCACCCGTAGTGCTTACATAATACTTGAATGGCCCCAAAGGTTTGACCAGAGATGTAGTACAACCACATTTCGTCAGTTACGATTAGTCCCATGTAATAGGGGGTGTAGTGATGACAGGTGGAGGCAGTGAGCGAGTGGCGTCCAAGGACTGGAAGACGAAATGGTTGGTCGTCCGGTAGCGAGATGGGCGGACCACATTGTTACCATCGCGCGTAGAACCCGGGTGAGGCTGGCACAGGGGTGGGAGGATTGGCACAAGAATAGATAGGGGGCAAGTCTAACGCCTTCAACTTGGCACGATTCCAGACTCCGGGCTACCGAAAAATTCATCAAAGAAACCTTCAATTACGCTGTCCTGGAGATTGAAACCTGGATGCCACGCTTGCGGCCACTAGGGGCAAATAAAGTCTTACAATTATTGATGGAAAATTAATGCTTACCTTACAAAAGGTTTGGTCAATATGACGAAGGATTTCAGCCAAAAAGTTGGATGCACCAGGTACAAGTGTTTCAAGCTCTTACGTAACCTGAAATAAAAATTAGTTAACCACATAAAAAAAAAACAAATCATGCAATTTTTTTTCATTTAAGCGATACATCCATGAAGAATTTCCTGACAGGTTGTCAAACTCATCATCTGCCAGCCTTTTCCCAACTATGTTGGGGTCGGCTTCCAGTCTAACCGGATGCAGCTGAATACCAGTATTTTACATGGAGCGACTGCCTATCTGACCTCCACAACCCAGTTACTGGGTAATACGATACCCCTTGGTAAGACTGGTTGTCAGACTTTCGGGCTTCTGACTACCCGTAACGATTGTCAAAGATTCACGAATGACAGCCGGGACCAACGGCTTAACAGGTTGTCAAACTAATTTACGATTTTATACTCGTATGTTGTTTTTTTTTGTCGTTTTGTGTCGGCAGAAGCTCAAAAGTCTGACTATAAGTCTTACCAAGGCATATCATGTTACCCAGTAACTGGGTTGTGGAGGTCAGATAGGCAGTCGCTCCACGTGAAATATTGGTATTCAGCTGCATCCGACCCCAAGTATAGTTGGGAAAATGCTAGGCAAAATGAATGACAGTATCTCTTACATACCTTCGATCAATGAGTTTATAACACTCATGTAGCCAATGGAAGGTGGGCAGCCGTCTCCTCCCGGCGCTGCCGTGAAGATATACCAGTATGTAGTCGTCTGTTACCAGGCGCTCAAGCGTCCAGATTACATAGCTGTGGAGAGAATGTAGGTTTTGACTCTTAAAGTGTGATAAGTGATTTTTTTTTTTAAACGGATACTACTTTTAAAGTATCACAACTGACTTTTACAAATGTCTCTAAAAGTGTTACAAATTACTCTTAACGTCGGGTACGGTCACACTGGTCATGTAACAAATCGTAACCACTGGCACAAATACTGTAACAACTAAAAGCGTGACGAATACTCTAAAATTGTTACACCTGACTCTAAAATATTACTCTTTTAATATTAAACTGAGTCCACAATATTTATAACTGACTTGAACATATTACAACTCGCTCTGAAATAGATATAAATATTCATTCTAAAATATTACAACTGAGTCTAAAATGCTTAGAAGTACTGACTCTACAGTTTTAGAGTAGGTTGATACAGTTTAAAAGTCAGTTAACTTTTAAACTGTAGCAGCCTACTCTAAAACTGTAACAGCTCACTTTAAAACTGTCCCAACTGTAACAAGTCAATCTAAAACTGTTGCCACTGACACTAAAACAGTTACAACTGACTCTATTTGTAAAAATAGTAACCGTGGAGTTTCTTGCCGGTTCCCTCCTTAGTAAACCATCAATTGAAACCGTGGTCCTAGCTTCAGACATTTTATAAGTGCCCATGTCGATTTATGTGAAATAAAATATTTTGAATTTGAATAGTGTTGCAGCTGACTCTTAAATGTCACAACTAAATCTGAAACAGTTAGTTGTTTCTAAAAATATTCCCACGGACTCTAAACGATTCCTATTGGCTCTAAAACTATTTCCATTGGATCTAAAACGATTCCCATTGGC
This sequence comes from Oligia fasciuncula, assembly GCA_963082905.1. Classification (NCBI taxonomy): domain Eukaryota; kingdom Metazoa; phylum Arthropoda; class Insecta; order Lepidoptera; family Noctuidae; genus Oligia; species Oligia fasciuncula. The sequence goes on along the minus strand of OY720413.1, from coordinate 11,022,692 downwards.
TCTAAAAAACTATTCCCATTGGCTCTAAATCTATTCCTACCGACTCTAAAACCGTCCCAACTCGTCCCAATACTCACAGGAACAAATTATCCATGCAGTATGTATAGTCCGGTCGTGCGCAGTCAGGTAAGTGGCACGCACTGAACACGATGAGTGCAGCACCGCCGCCATCGTAGCCTCCGTGTGATATCACGCGTTTGTAGGGCTCGATTACCTGCGAATTGAAATATGTTTTTATAAATTTGCTTAAAAAGTGACTCCAAATACTTAACAATGTTATTTACATGAGTTGATGAAATAAACTCTTTTTTTATAAATAAACATGTAAAAACTCCACGCCTGTTTTCCCCGATGGGGTAGGCAGAGCTGTAAGTATATTATACCCACATTTAGATAGATAAACCATTTATTTGGCGCACACAAAAAGTCAGCACAACACACAAAAGTACAATATTAGATGATAACCAAACTACCCACATGATTTTATAATATAAAAACAAGGTGCTGATAAAAAAACAAAATGAAAAACACATGACGCCAGTTAAACAGGCTTAATGGTAAAACATTAACAACCTCTTAAGAGGTTATTGTACTCATCATTATGAACAACTTTTACTATGGGACCAAACCTGAAAGCGCGAAAAAAAAATCAGCTGCTCCCTACATTTTGACGAGTTATACGAACATAAATTTAGGGAACAGCAGAATTTTTTTTTCGCTATTTCAGGATTGGTTCCATAGTAAAAGTTGTTCATAATGATGAGTACAATTACCTGAAGTTGAAGAAAATGTAAGCCAATAAAAAAAATGGTCACGATCCGATTAATAGTTGCGGAGAAATGCGTGGACAAATATACATACATCTATAACATTTTGTATATTTGTTTGGAAGCCCTAACAGATTGTCATATGTGAATATAATGCAGTTCCAATAATATTACAAAAATACGTGTCGAAATGATAACCTCGTTTTTTTGAAGTCGGTAAAATACTGGTATTCAGCTGGAGACAGGGTAGGCAGATGATGCGTAGGATTACCTTCATATCACAAGTAGCATGTCCCCCTGCCCTGGGCACAGTGATCCAACCTCGTTCGTTGCTCAACTCCTCGGCCGCGGAGTATTCGGGGATGGGGTCGCTACCTTCGGAGAGTGTGTTCGTTGATTTTGACCTGTAATTAGTTAGTTATTGTGGTTTTATTTTTACACACCCTTTAAAGTTAAGAATTGTATTATGTTATGCATCTTATGGTTTATTTTTTGCCAAAAAAAAGTGACTTTTTCTAATATTGGCTCTCCTGTAAAATTTTATAATTTCGTTTAGTAACGGTTTTACTTTAAAGGTGCGATGTGGCGATGTGCCGCCATACGCCTGGGTATTTTACTTACATTTTGCTCCCCTCATCATCACTCAACACCAGGTGCTGGTTGACAGGCTCTGTCTCCAACTCCTGAGGCTCAGGCGGTTCGTCTTCCGACTCCATGGAACACACACTGACGCTGTCCAGGCTACATCTGTCTTCCTCTGGGGGCTGAAAGTAATCCACATTAAAAATTAACCAAAAAACCGTGGCAATTTTCTTTTATTGCTGAATGGATCCGCTCTTGACCTCGATCACGCCTGATGGAAAGCGATGGATGAGGTCTATGATGGAACGAGCATGCTCAGAAGATGCCTAAGGCACTAGAACTCCCACGCATCGAAGAAACACAGCAGGCTGCTTGACGCCGGACTCCGGTGGGAGGGTGGTCGCAAACCAGGCGGGCGTTAACGCTACTACCGCAAAAGAAAAATTGGCTAGTCAATTAAGGTTTTGGGTGTGACTGTCCAGCATGCGCCGAGCGCGAGCGTTTGGTTGAGTAACTGGCGGAACAAAATGCGCTTCCGGAACAAACACGAGGAGGCTTCTTCATGTATCCCAAAAACAACATGGGACTTAAGCACAGCTGGCGAAAGGTATAGTACTCTATCTGTCTGGTCTATCCTTTTGAGGAATACAAGCGTGATTTTATGTTGAAGTGTATCCATAAGGGTAGGTTGCAGATGGAAACAACTGTTCATTTCAAGGTCCCTTTTATTAATGTCCAATTATTACATTCAAATCGTATTGCTAACTTATATTACTTAGTTACTAGAATATTCAACCCATCACTTGTCAACTGGGCGCAAATCCTGATTTTAGGCTGCTACTGTGAAATTCCATATGTAATGGGCAAATCTAATAAGACTTTGCATAATCCATACTAATATTATAAATGCGAAAGTGTGTCTGTCCGTTACCTCTTCACGCTTAAACCGCTGAACCGATTTAGATTTGGTATAGAGATAGTTTGAGTCCCGGGAAAGGACAGGATAGTTTTTATCCCGATATTCCTACGGGATCGACACTTATGTAATCGGGTGAAACCGAGGGGCGCTGCTAGTCAGCCTATAATGTTCCTACTACTGGGACACAGGCCTCCTCTCTGTGTGGTGCGGGTTGCTAGATGTCACATGTCTTTGCATTTTTGGTTCTAGGACAGTTTTCTCACGATGTTTTCCTTCACCGTTTTGAGAGCAGTGGTGATGAAATTATTTACACATAGTAAAGGAAGGACCCCACAAGGTGGTCCGACGACCTTGTGAAGGCCGCAGGAACCCGTTGGATGCGAGAAGCGCAGAACCGGTCGAAGTGGAGGTGCTTGGGTGAGGCCTATGTCCAACAGTGGACGTCTTTCGGCTGAAATGATGATGATGAAAGGAAGGACCCTGCGAAGGGTGGACAAGTTTAAGTATCTCGGCCATTGTGTCACTGAAGACCTAAAAGACAATTGTGATATTGAAAGGGAACGTAGGTCGCTGGCTGTCCTTTGTAACTTGCTGGCCCGCAGGTTTGCGCAATGCACGAAGCCAGTTAAAGTAACGCTATTCAAAGCTTACTGTCAGTCCTTCTACATGTGCAGCCTTTTTATTTATTTTTTTTGGGTGGGAAATCATCAAATGACCCCTCCCGCTCTGGGCGGAGCGGAAGGGAGTGTCAGACTCTTACTGACTAAAACCCACCCGTGTTCCTTCAGTTGCCTGTGCCAGGGGCCACGGTATCTCTTTCGAACAACCCGCGACCCTGGCGGGCATCGGCCCTAGCGGACCCCGTCAGTTGGTGCTGACATCTCCTTGAGGCGCGCGTGGAACACAACGCGCCGTCGACCCGGGCCTGGTCCTTACCGGGCGGCGAGCTGCCCATTGCTCGCCGCCCGCAAGCCCGCGCCTACGGTGGCCGGGAATCGGCTATCGACTCCCGACGCCCGGGACGTCTCCTGCGGCGGCTGGGGGCGTGAGGGCGCAAGGATTGCCTCTCCCTCACGCGCTCCGCCTCCTTCTTCGCGAGCATCACTGCTTCGCAGAAGGAGGCGATAGCCTCCCATGCACTCTCGCTCCGTACCATGGCCCGGACTAGGGCCGGACGCGAGAGATCGCCGCCGCCGATCGCCGCCGTGAGGACACGGCGGTGCTCTGCCCAAGCTGGGCAGATCTCCACCGTATGCTCCACCGTGTCCTCCGGGCGATCCACACAATGGTGACACCCGGGCGTTTCCTCCCGCCTTATTCGGAACAGGAACCTCCCGAAGCAGCCGTGTCCGGTGAGAACCTGCGTTAGGCGGAAGGTGAGGACGCCGTGGCGCCTCTCTAGCCACTCCTCAAAGAGGGGACTTATCGCCGCGATTGTGGCGTGCCCAGCACTGGGTTGCGACAGTCGCACTCTCCATGTCGCCATGAGATCCCGCCGGAGCTCTGTCCGCTGCACCGCGATTTCTCGCGGCAGCGGAGTTTCACCTCCTCTCGCCACTCCCATATGTGGGCGAGGACTTTGGCCTCCAGATCCCATGGCGGCAGTCCGGCAAGGAGGCTCGCTGCCTCCCCGGAGACCGTGCGGTATCCCCGGACTAACCGGACGGCCATGACCCTCTGGGACGCGTTCAACCGCCTGGCTGGTCGCCGCCCCAGTGAACGCGCCCACACCGGTGCCCCGTAAAGGGCCATGGATACACGTGCAGCCTGTGGGTCAACTTCACTCAGAGGGCATACAGCGACCTACGCGTTCAATATGATAATGCACTGAGAGTACTGCTGCGGCTGTGGCGTTATAGTGCGTCAGGGATGTTTGCGGATAATAATATTAATGGTTTTGCCGCCATTATTAAGAATAGATGTGCATCTGCTGACGCGTGTTCGCGCCAGCACCGACAGTATCTCAATTTCTTTCTTTCCGATGTTGCGGAGGTAGATGCAGCTCTGCGCTGAATTTCAATTGTTTATTTGTGTCTGTAACCTACTAACACTAGATGTTAAGAAAAATTGTTACTAACCCTATGGACTGCTGTCTTAAATAAGTTTTTTTTTAAGTTAAACGTTGCCCCACACTAGGAATTTCTCCTGTATTGTGGGTGCGTTTACAAACATTTAAATTCACGTACACAAACAGCCAGACCCGGAACAACTACTTGTAGGTCATACAAATATTTGTTCCGTGCAGGAATCAAACCCGCGACACGCAGCGCAGCAGTCAGTCGCTTAACCACTGCGCCAACCGTGCCGTCCGTTTTCAATTCTATTCTAAAGCGCCTGACTGGATTCGAACCTACGACTTACAACTCGTAAGTCGCGACAATTACCACTGGGCCACAATACTGTTCTCAAGGCTCGGCAAGCGTACACATATTCAGTTCAACACATAAGTGCTGTTATTGTGTAATATCACACGAACACGATGTCGCAGTGATTGTTGGCAGTTCGCACGAGCTTGGTTTACTAACAATATTGTGTGTCGTAGGAACTGTGTTATGACGTTTTTTGTAACGCTTTTTAGGCCTCGATAATTACGTGTTACATTTACTGGTTCGACTGCCTTGTAACTGGCTATACGGCTATATATGTACAGTCAACGAAATAGATAACCATAAAATTAACGTTTTATTTTGACTTAAAACTTGTAAGTCAGTTAAGTTAATGAAGTTTGAACATTAACCATGATCTTCAAAAAAGATCCTGTTTTATTTTATTTAACTAGGTATTAATTAAAAGCAAATTTGTTTAATGTTGAGAAGAGTTTAATGTTGAAAATAAAATATAAAAAATTCAGTGTAGCAAAAATGAAAGTATGCGGGATCGTCGGTTATAGTTGATAGAAGATTTTTATAAGGAGCCTGGCCTGTCCGACATTTTGATTTTTTTTTTTCAAAATGGCGACCAAGCTTGAAGGATATGTCGTCATGTGTGACGTGAGTCTTGTGTACCATGACATGACATGTGTACCTTTAAGTAAAAAACTGCTGTTCCATACAATTGCAATACTGACACGATCAAAATGTATGGAAAAGTCATTTCTTCTTCTTCTCCATAAGAAACTAACTTTTGGGAGGGGCAACTATTTCAATTTGCCTTTTGTCTTGTAAATGAGACCAAAGTCAAAGTCAAATCATTTATTTCAAAGAAGCACATTAAAGGCACTTTTGAACGTAAAAAATTACAACTAAATAGAATTGATTCTAGTCGCCCATTCCAAAAGGTAGTTTTCGTATGGAGAAGAATGGGCAAGAAACTCCACCGTTACTCTTTTAAAATGTTTTACAAGGTTTTGTATACATAATATAACTATAAGTGAAGACGAAAGAAAATTAGTTTACCACAAAAGTGTCCTCCAACTGAAATGAAAAAATTGACTTTGAAAGTAATTTTTCCACATAACTGGTGTACCTACAATGTCTCGTAACAGAGCCGAGAGTCACTTATATTCCTCGTCACTGCGATTTTTTTTTTTACTGGATCATACGTGGGAACCTTCGGTGTATATTGAAGCCAAAATTCCAACTTTTTATCACGAAAACCGATTTTAAATGTTATATCCCGCAACGGTACAGGAGCTGAGGGGTATTTAAAGTAAAGCATGCAAAAAAATGTGCTTAATAGCACAATATTTGGACATTGCGCACTACCGCAAACAGCAAATTTTTTCATCAAAAATAAAAGTAGTTTCCCAGCAATCATTATTTTTGTGCAATGTTACTTAGTTTCATCACCTGCCTGCCTTTTCCCAATTATGTAGGCTTAGGTAGGGTCGGCTTCCAGTCTAACCGGATGCAGCTAAATACCAGTATTTTACATGGAGCGACTGCCTATCTGACCTCTACAACCTAGTTACTGGGTAATACCCCTTTTGGTAAGACTGGTCGTCAGACTTTCGGGCTTCTGACGACCCGTACCGACTGTCAAAGATCCACGAATGACAGCCGGGACCAACGGCTTAACGTGCTTTCCGAGGCACGGAGGGGTCTCGGTATGTAAAGATGGTCACCCATCCACAGACCAACCGCGGCAAGCTTCTCGCCATCAAACTCGAAAGTAAAAACAACAAAAAAATAATAATATAAATAAAAAAAAATAAAAAAAGCGTAACTTAGGGTCAGTTCACACCGAGACGCGACGCGACGCGCAATTTTCAAGATAGAAATACAATTACAGACCTTATCTACTACACAAAAAGGTACACGATTTAGTGAGCTACGCCGCGCGGCGGCGGCCCCGCGCTGCGTAGCTCGACGTAGTAGGTAGACACTGAATTGTGTACCTTGTAGTGTAGTAGATAAGGTCTGTAATTGCATTTCTATCTTGAAAACTGCGCGTCGCGTCGCGTCTCGGTGTGAACTGACCCTTATCCTGATCGATTGACCTGTGCGGCTGTTATTATTTAGCCAAGGGCCCCTCGCTTATTTAGCAATGTTACTTAGTTCGATGCAATGCATAGTTGACGGCTATGTGATGGGACTTTTTACACCCATACACGGTGTAAAAAGTCCCATCACATAGCCGAAACTTATTAGGAAACAAAGCAAAGCTCCTACGAAACCCGAAGTCAGTTTGCGTGCCGCAAAGCCGAACAAACCAGTGTACATCTCCCTACACTACACCACTAAGGCGGAGGACATCGTGGAGTACGTGCGCCAGAAGACGAGGTACGAGCCGAGGGTGCAGTTACTGGAGTCGCACCGCAACGTCAACTTCAAGGCGTTCGTGGTGCGCGTGCCGAATTGCTATCTGCCCGTCGTCATGGAAGAAGACTTCTGGCCGCAGGACGTGGTGTTCCGTCGCTTCCGCGGACAAGTACCACAGAACTGCTCAAGAGTTAGTGAAGTACTGTTTTATATAGTAAGAATATGTATGTCTAGGTTAAGGTATTTATGTATGGGCCTGCGTGGCCTGAAATAAATAAATATAAAAACGTAGTTTACGTCTTTGACTTACCAGCTGTATCTTCCTCCGTTGCGTTCCCGGGCTCCTATGTGGTGCCGGTGTATGGCGCAGCGCCACACTGCCGGTATAAGGGTCTAGGAGCGCTTGGTAAGCAGACCTATCCTCTTGAGTCGATGCTGATATTACGTCTGGAGAATCCAGGTCCTGGGAAAGATGAAAAATTATATAAAAATAAAACTGACCAAGTGCGAGTAGGACTCGCACACAAAGGGTTCCGTACCACAAGGCAAAAACGCCGAAACAAACACGTTTGTTGTATGGGATTGGGAGCCCCTTAAATTTTTTTTTTAATTCTGTTTTTAGTATTTTTTGTTATAGTGGCAACAGAAATACATCATTCTGTGAAAATGTTAGCATACACAATAATCGACTATTCAACTAATATTATTTGTGGGTTGCAACATTGTCAATTTCAAACATCAACTGTCTAGCTATCACGGTTCATGAGATACAGCCCAGTGACAGACAGATGGACAAAGGAGTCTTAGTAATAGGGTCCCGTTTTTACCTTTGGGTACGGCACCCTAAAAACTAGTATTTGACCAGCCAAAAAGCTGTTCTATTCAGGGTGGCAGGGACACCGACGCGCAAACTAAAACCATGAAATCAGCACATGATTCTAGAGAAAATTCTTAGTTATTTTATAGAAAAGTGGCAATACCTAAGCGGTCTATATGTATGGGAGCGCCTAATTTTTTTTAAAATAACCAACGAAAAATTTCAACGCCGTGGAGTTCAGAATCATGTGCTAAATTCATGATTACAGTTTGCGTCGTTGTCATTGCCACCGTAGGATAGTTAGCATAGTATTGCATTACTTTATGCAACCGTACTAAACTTTATACTGCCAGCCTTTTGGGCACTTATCCCATTGACAGCGATGCGGACGAATGTTTTGATGCCCAATGAGTTTCTGCATTTTTCTTTTTTTTATATACTTATTTATGGGGTTATTGGTAAAACATTAACAAGCAACATGAAATCTATTAATAAATACATTTATGTTCGTATAACTCTTCAAAATGTAGGGAACAGCAGATTTTTTTTTCGCGATTTCTTGTTTGGTCCCATAGTAAAAGTTGTTCATAATGATGAGTACAATGACCTTTTAAGAGGTTGTTAATGTTTTACCAATAACCCGTTTATTTTAGTGTTAAATTGTAAAATAGGTGAAGTGTGTTAGAAATAAATAAATATTGTACAAAGGAAAAATTAAATACATAACTTCATGTTGAGTTGCATAAGAGTTCAATGGCAAAAACTGGGTATTTATCCACAACTAAAATATTCAACGCCGGAAGGAATATCGTCAGATAAATTCCCCCGATATGACTCAGCGTCATACAATAACGTCATCAGTAAAAACATACCATATTTGGGGCTTCCAATATTTTACTGTGAATACTGTTTATGTATTTAGTATTTTTTTTATTACTAAATGGGCCCGCTGTTGGCTCCGATCACGCCTGATGGTAAGCGATAGATGAGGTCTATGATGGAACGAGCGTGCCCAGAAGATGCCTGTTCACTCTTGCTTTGAAGGCAGACGGGTTAAATGTGTAAACCAATAAATGAAATACACAAAAAAGTCCACCAGTCTTAACAAGAGGTATATAAGGGGTATATGTGGCCCAGTAACTGGGGGTCTGGTCTCTGACTCCGTCAACCAAGATACGGGCCCGCCCGAAATTAGTGTCAAACTTCGGATTGAAACTTACACCCGATTAATTACATTTTTCAGATGGGTTGAGTTTTACCCGTCTGGGTCAAAATCGAGTATGCCACTAATTTCGGGCGGGGCCGTATCTTCGTTGACGGAGTCAGAGACTCAACACATCGAGGTAGGAACAACTGTCAAATCGTGGTACAGTCAACAGCAAAAGTAGATGATCAAAATCAGAAATTCAATACTAATGAACGGAGTTCGCGTCAGAACTGTGTGGCGTCGAAGTACTACTACTTAGAATATTTACTACGTAGAATACTTTTGAATCACTTCGACGCCACACAGTTCTGACGCGAACTCCGTTCATTAGTATTGAATTTCTGACTTTGATCATCTACTTTTGCTGTTGACTAACATTAATTCTTAGGCCGGGCCTCGAACTAATCTTATGTCCGTAGGCGATAAGGAATTTGAATCGCCTGTATCTTTGGCCGAAACTGCGGGCTGTGCTTAGGGAGTATACCCCCTGGGTTTTAGAGGTAAGATAGGCAGTGGCTCTGTGTAAATTACTGGTATTCAGCTGCACCAGCATCCTAATTGCGTAACACACCATTACTTTCAATTTGAATCATTTTGAAGCATATTGCTAATCCATTGCTCCTTATGTACGAAAAGTGTGTCTGCTCAACAATGTTAATCACGCAATGAATGTTGTTGAACTGTCAAAATGAAACCCATTGATAGCGTGTTACGCAATTACCCTGCCGGTTAGACTGGAACCCGACACCAACATAGTTGTGAAAAGACTAGTATTGTATACAATCAAGTATTTTCTAACTGAACAGACAGCTGTGCTGCTGGGGAGTTTGTTGCGCCACTTCTTCTCCCCAGCGAGAGCACTAGGAAGTGGTGAAGGGCGGGCGTGCCGGGGGAATGTCTTATGATAATTTTATTTTTGTAAGTAGGTTTGCACAAACACTTTTACACGTCAATAATATTTTTTTTTAACTAGATAAGGTCGGCGTTTCCTTACTGACTGCTCTGAGAAGAAAGGCCGAAAGAAACTCAGAAGTCAGTCTCTTTTAAAGTCCAGACATAATCTGGGTCAGCAGTACTATTCTGTAAAAATCTCAGCGTGAAAACTTAGGTGAAGTGAGCGTGGAGTGAGCTGTCAATAGTGTCAATTCCTAGCAAAAACAAACTCATTTCACCTAAGTTTTCACGGCGAGATTTTTACAGAATCGACCGGCAGGTTATATAAAGACCATGTCGGTCGATGTCTGAGATGGTCTTTTGGGGAAAAGACCACATATGTAATTTTGACGTTCGAAAAGTGCTGATTCTCAGGCTAGCTTGAATAAATGACATTTGACTAGACAGATGATGACTTACGTTATGCATTCCTATACTGCTCGACATCTCAATCGGCAATTCGAAGTTAGGCATCGATCGCAGATGAGACGGAGACTCGCACCATTCAGCCACCTGCAGGATCAAGACAGAGTATACAGGCTCAAGTTAGCCACCTGCAGGATAAAGACAGAGTATACAGGGTCAAGTAAGCCACCTACAGGATAAAGACAGAGTATACAGGCTCAAGTTAGCCACCTGCAGGATAAAGACAGAGTATACAGGGTCAAGTAAGCCACCTACAGGATAAAGACAGAGTATACAGGGCCAAGTTAGCCACCTGCAGGATCAAGACAGAGTATACAGAGCCAAGTTAGCCACCTGCAGGATCAAGACAGAGTATACAGGGCCAAGTTAGCCACCTGCAGGATCAAAACAGAGTATACAGTGTCAAGTTAGCCACCTACAGGATCAAGACAGAGTATACAGTGTCAAGTTAGCCACCTGCAGGATCAAGACAGAGTATACAGGGCCAAGTTAGCCACTTGCAGGATCAAGACAGAGTATACAGTGACAAGTTAGCCACCTGCAGGATCAAGACAGTATACAGTGTCAAGTTAGCCACCTGCAGGATCAAGACAGAGTATACAGGGTCAAGTTAGCCACCTGCAGGATCAAGACAGAGTATACAGGGCCAAGTTAGCCACTTGCAGGATCAAGACAGAGTATACAGTGTCAAGTTAGCCACCTGCAGGATCAAGACAGAGTATTCAGTGTCAAGTTAGCCACCTGCAGGATCAAGACAGAGTATACAGGGTCAAGTTAGCCACCTGCAGGATCAAGACAGAGTATACAGTGTCAAGTTAGCCACCTGCAGGATCAAGACAGAGTATACAGTGTCAAGTTAGCCACCTGCAGGATCAAGACAGAGTATACAGTGTCAAGTTAGCCACCTGCAGGATCAAGACAGAGTATACAGGGTCAAGTTAGCCACCTGCAGGATAAAGACAGAGTATACAGGGTCAAGTTAGCCACCTGCAGGATCAAGACAGAGTATACAGTGTCAAGTTGGCCACCTGCAGGATAAAGACAGAGTATACAGTGTCAAGTTAGCCACCTGCAGGATAAAGACAGAGTATACAGTGTCAAGTTAGCCACCTGCAGGATCAAGACAGAGTATACAGTGTCAAGTTAGCCACCTGCAGGATCAAGACAGAGTATACAGTGTCAAGTTAGCCACCTGCAGGATCAAGACAGAGTATACAGTGTCAAGTTAGCCACCTGCAGGATCAAGACAGAGTATACAGGGTCAAGTTAGCCACCTGCAGGATAAAGACAGAGTATACAGGGTCAAGTTAGCCACCTGCAGGATCGAGACAGAGTATACAGAGTCAAGTTAGATTAGCTAGCGAAACGTCGCAACAGGCGAACTTCTATGAATAGTCAGACCGAATTTCGGCTAAGGCAGCCAATCTAAACGGAGATAATACGCGGAAGATATTATAATCCACATCTGTGTGCGCAGACACAGGCGCACTCACTGTTCCCTCAGTCTCATAGTCCGATGGGACGAGATGAGTCTCATGGTCTAATTTATTTGGGGTCAGCGCAACATGTTTTCTTCTTCCATACTTCTCTATTAGTCGTCATCTCGGTAGTCACCCCTTTTCTAGCCAAATCATCTTTCACCGTACATCGTTTCTTTGGTCTTCCCCTACTCTTATAGCCACCCATACACACATACATTCATGCTCCAAACTTTCCTCATGACATATTCCTCAAACATGTAAAAAAACTCACCGAATGGAACTCTTCATTAACGCTAATATCCACAGGCTGTGTTTTCGGAGTACTTTGTTGCATATGCTTCTCCTCAATAAACATCAGCATCCCATCCGGTCTTTGGGGCGTCCCATCCCTTAGCTTTGGCACTATCTTCCTTCGTTCCACCTTATCCACCCTCGCCACATCAGGAGGAACTGTTAGGTCCAAATCGTGACTCCTGAACCCCGTCAAATCATGGCTCTCGGCTGTGGCAAAACTTTCCGTGAAATAGAGGTTGTTTTTTGAAGTATTTCTTTGAGGACTGTAGAAGCCATTATTTTCGTTCGGCCTCTCGTCTTCAATACTGGACAGGCTAAGGTCTTTCTCGTCATCGATTTTATGGACCTTTTTCGGGATTAAATCCGGATAATTCTCATCAGGACTCATGAGAGGATGGTTGGTAGTTAAAGTTAAAGTGGAACTGAATTTCGGAGGACTGATACCAAGGTTTTTAGGACGAGGAGAGTCTAAGTGCAAATTCGACATTTTCGTTATGAGACTGTCGTTAAGCCGTTCTGGGTCTGAAAGCCGGAGTATTTCCGGATTTTGGAGTCTTAGGACCGGTTCCGGGTGGTCGCCTTCGAAGTCGGAGGATAGGACCGAGTTGGGGGTGTCCTGGGACCGAAAGGACTCGGATCCCGTGTCCATCTTCTCATCTGAGGATGGTGATGTTAATTCTTCGTCATTTGAGCGATGTGTTTTGAAGTTACTGGAACAAAAAGGGAGAATTAAGTGTTGTTTATTTATTGAAAATACCAGGAGGTAGTTTGATGGGCTCCTGGCTAAATAACAGCCACAAGGTTCAATCGATCAAGGTTGAGCTACGTTAGCCGCGTTTGGTCCGTGGATGTGTGATTACTCATTCTATACTTAGACCTCTCCGTGAGCCACGGAAAGCACGTTAATCTGTTGGTCCCGGCCGTTATTCGTTACATAGATTTTTGACAGTCGTTACGGGTCGGCAGAAGACCGAAAGACTGACAGCTAGTCTTGCCAAGAGGTATCGTGTTACCCGGTAACTGGGCTATGGAAGTCAAATAGACAGTCGCTCCATGTAACGCACTGGTATTCAGCTGCTGCTGGTTAGACTGGAAAGCGACCTAGGCAACTAGCTTCATCTTTCTGACTGACTGACCCCTTGACAATTCAGAAGTGTCTGTTTAAGTTTTTTTTTAATTCTTGGGAGTTTTTTTTTTTTGAACCCATCATAGAAAATTGCTAGGCGACCATACACGGAAACAAATGTTTTCTACAATACTACAAGGACGCATAGTTTTGCAAAAAAAAATTATGGTGACGAGAATTTGTTCTTAGCAACAAGAAATTTTGGCTAGGCGTCCATACCTAACTTTTAAAGTTATTTCATTCCGTTCTAGATTCACAGATATTGATAAAATGGTACAGTCAGCCAAATAAACAGCAATTCTCAGACCTTTTTTTTTTACTATAAACATTGCCCCACACTAGGAATTTCTCCTGTATTGTAGGTGCGTTTACAAACATTTAAATTCATATACACAAACAGTCAGACCCGGAACAACTATCTGTAGGTCATACAAATATTTGTTCCGTGCGGGAATCGAACCCACGACACGCAGCGCAGCAGTCAATCGCTTAACCACTGCGCCAACTTGTGACCAACAGATGTGTCATCGCTAAAATTACACGTGTGACGCGATGGCACGAGTTTAAAGTTGAAAAGCATGTGTCATTTCGGCCGATTATAATGTGAAGTCTCTAAATACTTATCACGTGTTTTCTAATAAAAACAAAAGAAATTCGAATAGAACAGTATTCTATTATTAATTTATTACAGATATTTTCATGTTATATCTTCTATAATATTGGTCGTATATTTATTTATTTATGATATTATATGACTGTCTAGCCACAAGCCTCTCTTTATATATAGAGGGGATGGTGGCTAAGTAATAACAGCCGCACGACTCAATCGATCAGGTTAAGCTACGCTTGCCGCGGTTGGTTCGTGGATGGGTGACCATTTTTACATATCAAGAGCCCTCCGTCCCTCGGAAAGCACGTTAAGCCGTTGGTCCCGGCTGTCATTCGTGGATCTTTGGCAGTCTTTACGGGTGGTCAGAGTCCGTAAAGTCTGGCAACCAGTCTTACCAAGGGGTATCGTATTACCCAAAAACTGGGTTGTGGAGGTCAGATAGCAGTCGCTCCATGTAACATACTGGTATTCATCTGCATCCGGTTAGACCTGGAAGCCGGCCCCAATATAGTTGGGAAAAGGCTAGGCATTTTTTATTTAACTTAATTTTTAGGGTTCCGTACCCAAAGGGTAAAAACGGAACCCTATTACTAAGACTTCGCTGTCTGTCCGTCCGTCTACAAAGACGCATAGTTTTGCAAAAAAAAATATGATGACGAGAACTTGTTCTTAGCAACAAGAAATTTTGGCTAGGCGACCATACCTAACTTTTACAGTTATTTCATTCCGTCCTACATTCACAGATACATATTGATAAAATGGTACAGTCAGCCAAATAAACAGCAATTCTCAGACCTTTTTTTTTTTACTATAAACATTGCCCCACACTAGGAATTTCTCCTGTATTGTAGGTGCGTTTACAAACATTTAAATTCATATACACAAACAGCCAGACCCGGAACAACTATCTGTAGGTCATACAAATATTTGTTCCGTGCGGGAATCGAACCCGCGACACGCAGCGCAGCAGTCAATCGCTTAACCACTGCGCCAACTTGTGACCAACAGATGTGTCATCGCTAAAATTACACGTGTGACGCGATGGCACGAGTTTAAAGTTGAAAAGCATGTGTCATTTCGGCCGATTATAATGTGAAGTCTCTAAATACTTATCACTTGTTTTCTAATAAAAACAAAAGAAATTCGAATAGAACAGTATTCTATTATTAATTTATTATAGATATTTTCATGTTTTATCTATACTTAATATTATAAAGCTGCAGAGTTTGTTTGTTTGTTTGTTTGAACGCGCTAATCTCTGGAACTACTGGTCCGATTTGAATGATTCTTTTAGTGTTGGGTAGTCCATTTATAGAGGAAAGCTATAGGCATATTTCTAGCTATCATGGTTTAATCACAATAACCGATTTTGTGTTCAAAATAATTATTTAATCGTCTGAAGAAAAAAAAACTACGTTAAATATGTATCGTAATATTAATCTTTATCGAAATTATGTTATCAAGAGTATTTATGAAGAAGTAAAATACTTTTTGTTTCATCTCAATCGGATATTTCGTTTAAAAGTTATCACGTGTGTAAGATGTTAAGAGTTGGTACCTATTAAGGAGTTATGGGCCATAGAGTTTTTTATCAACATATAAAATCCTGTAATAATCTTTTTCGAAATATATTTGTTGATGATTGTAAGTATAAGATCTTTGAAGAGTATAATAAATACATTTCTAAAATAACTCTGCTAAGGAAATCCACGCGCGCTTGATGCAAGCAAGACAAGACGCTGGCGGTGCGGCGGCGGGCGAGACGAGACGCCCAGCTCAAACTCTTGGACCTAGAAAGCTGAAATTTTGCACAGAGGTTCCTTTTATAATGTAGACAAGGAATAAGGAAGGATTTTTCGAAATTCAACCCCTAAGAAGGTGAACGCGGGGAAGATGAAATTTTACGCGGACGAAGTCGCGGGCAAAAGCTAGTCATCTATAATATTGGTCGTATATTTATTTATTTATGATATTATATGACTGTCTAGCCACAAGCCCCTCTTTATATATAGAGGGGATGGTGGCTAAGTAATAACAGCCGCACGACTCAATCGATCAGGTTAAGCTACGCTTGCCGCGGTTGGTCCGTGGATGGGTGACCATTTTTACATATCAAGAGCCCTCCGTCCCTCGGAAAGCACGTTAAGCCGTTGGTCCCGGCTGTCATTCGTGGATCTTTGGCAGTCTTTACGGGTGGTCAGAGTCCGTAAAGTCTGGCAACCAGTCTTACCAAGGGGTATCGTATTACCCAAAAACTGGGTTGTGGAGGTCAGATAGCAGTCGCTCCATGTAACATACTGGTATTCATCTGCATCCGGTTAGACCTGGAAGCCGGCCCCAATATAGTTGGGAAAAGGCTAGGCATTTTTTATTTAACTTAATTTTTAGGGTTCCGTACCCAAAGGGTAAAAACGGAACCCTATTACTAAGACTTCGCTGTCTGTCCGTCCGTCTGTGTGTCACCAGGCTGTATCTCAAGAACCGCGATAGCTAATAATAATAATAATAAAGCTCATTTATTCCATACTTTACAATTATATAATTACAAATTAAATAGTTTGTGTTAATTTTATTTGGGTATGGATCCCTTTTGGGTAAAAGCCTCCTCCATCCCGTGCCAATTTTTCCTGTTTTGGGCCAACTCCATCCAACTCGGACCAGCTACCTCAGCGATGTCATCCGCCCATCTCTTGCGTGGTCTGCCTCTGTTCCTCTTGCCTCCCGGTCCAGACCACTCCGTTGACACCAATGACCACCTTTGGTCTCTACATCTCGAAATGTGGCCTGCCCATTTCCATTTTAGTCGTAGAGCGTGCTGGAGGGCGTCTGTTAATTTGGTTCTTTTCCTTATCTCCTCGTTTCGGGTTTTCTGTATCTTCCTGAGTTTTAATATACTCCTTTCCATCGAATGTTGGCATGATAAGATTTTATTTTTTATTTTGTTAGTATATGTCCATGTTTGGCTTCCATATGTTATACTTGGTAAAATACAGGTGTCCATTATTATTCTTTTGAACTTCATGTGGTAATCCCCTTTTAGTACTTCCTTTTGTAACCAAAATTTCTTCCAAGTGCAGTTGATCCTTCTATCTACTTCAGTTTCGTTATTTCTTGTATCAAATGATATTTGTTTTCCAAGGTAGATATATTCCTTTACATATTCGATCTGGTATCCCGACACGTATATTTCCTTTTCCGTATGGTTCGTCATGATTTTTGTTTTGCTTGTGTTCATGTGTAACCCCACTTTTTTACTATTTATGTCCAGTGTTTGTACCATTTGTTCTAGCTCAGTTGCTGATTCCGCGAAGAGGATGATATCGTCAGCAAATCTGAGGTGGCTTAGGTATTGACCTTGCATTCTGAGTCCTTTATTTCTCCAGTTTATTTCTTGAAATATTCCTTCTAACACTGCTATGAAAAGTTTCGGTGACATTGGATCCCCCTGTCTGACTCCCTTTCCTATTACTATCTTTTCACCTTTAGTTTCTAATCTTACTCTGCTTCTGCTTTGTGAGTAGATGTTCTTTATAATATCTATATAAGTTCTGTTTATTCCGCAACAAGCAAGTGCTTTCCAGATCGAGGCATGTGTTATACTGTCAAATGCCTTTGCGTAGTCAATAAAGGCTACATAAAGAGGTCGATTATATTCTATATATTTCTCAATTATTTGGTCTAGTGTGTGTATATGATCAATGGTGGAGAATCCTTGGCGGAAACCGGCTTGTTCTCTTGGTTGTTTGTTGTCTATTCTTGATGTTATCCGGCTCAGTAGTATAGAGGAAAAAAGTTTGTAAATGCTCGACAGTAAACTTATTGGTCTGTAGTTTCCGATGTCTGCTGGATCACCTTTTTTGTAAAGAAGTATTATGTCAGAGTCGCACCACTGCTTAGGAGCTTTTCCTGTTTCGAGTGCCATGTTGAATAGTTTTGCTAAGCATGGTGTTAGGACTGGGGCTCCTATTTTTATTGCTTCGTTGCTTATGTTATCTGGTCCAGGACTTTTGTCAGGTTTTAACTTTTTTATATGTCTTAATACTTCATCGCTGTTTATAGGTTCTAATTCTTCTTGCTCGTTTATCTCGGAAATGATTAGCTTTTTATCGCAGGGGTCTTCTGGTGGTTTTTTATACAGCTCCTTGTAGAATTCAGTTGCATGTTCTATAATGTCCTTTCTGGATTTCGTTTCATAATTTCCTTTGTTAAGTTTCTGAATCCAGTCTTTATGTGTGTTTAGTTCTTTGTTGGCCCGCTTGGAGCTTCTGTAGCAGTTTAAGTTTTTCTCTATTATTCTTTGTCTGTGGTTATTGTAATCTTCTTTTATGGCCTTCTTTGTTGTTTTGAAAAGGCTTTTTAGCTCTTGCTTTGTATCTTTGCTTTTGTTTTTAGTTGCGATTAATTCTGTACGTCTTCTTATTAATTTTGATGTTGATTCACTTAGTATTCCTGAGCCCTTTCTTTCGTTGGTTTCCTGTTTTATTTTCAAGCTGATCGTAATTATGTTCTCTAACTTGTCGTAATAAGTTTGTACCTCGTTAGTATGTTCTGGGAGCTGTTTGGTATTTTCTTTCAAGTTTCCTAGGTATACTGACTTTTCGCTGTCTGTTTTAAGTGTTTTGGAAAGGGTCTTAAATGTTCCTCTGCTCAGTTTATGAGACTTCATTGTTAGTGTTGCTCTTATTAACCTATGGTCTGATGGGAATTGTACATTATTAAGTATTTCTACGTTTGTTATTCTTTTAGGTTTATTGCACAGAATAAAATCTATCTCGTTCTTTGTTTTTTGATCTGGGGCCATCCAAGTCCATCTGTGGCTTTGTTTCTTTTTAAAGTAGGTGTTCATTATGGATAATTTATTTTCGCTGGCATATTGAATCAGCCTTTCACCTCTTTCATTTCGTTTTCCATATCCATAACTCCCCATTACTAAGCTTTCATATTTCCTTGGTTGTCCGATCTTGGCATTAAAATCTCCTATTACTAAAACTGTTTTATCTTGGATTTCGTGGGCTGCTCTCAGGTCGTTGTAGAACTTATTAATTTCATCGTCATTCGCTTTCTCAGTGGGAGCGTAAGCTTGTATTACCGATAGTAGTTCTTCTTCAAATTTCAATTTCAAGACAGCTACTCGTTCTGATATTCCTATGTAGTTTAAAATATTTTGTTTATAGGCCTTCTTA
Source organism: Oligia fasciuncula (assembly GCA_963082905.1). Classification (NCBI taxonomy): domain Eukaryota; kingdom Metazoa; phylum Arthropoda; class Insecta; order Lepidoptera; family Noctuidae; genus Oligia; species Oligia fasciuncula. The sequence goes on along the minus strand of OY720413.1, from coordinate 11,003,647 downwards.
ACCAGAAATCCCACTCCATATAGCCCTTTTGTTTCTCCTGTATAACACAATACATAATCTTGATGTTCTTCAATTTTGGAACCTAGCTTTCTTACTTCGCTTAGGCCTAGTATGTCGAAATTAATTTTCTTAAGAGCTTCTGTTAGTTCTAACAGTCTTTCTGCTGATGACAGTGACCTTACGTTGTAGGTGCAAATTTTTAGCTGTTGATTTCTGTTTGATGACGGGTGAGGGTGGTGGTCGTAATCCCCACGGTGACCAGCCGGCTTGGGGAATGTTTTTAGTTGTTCTTCTATGTATGTTATTCTGTTCTTCTTTCGGCTGGCACCTATTTCCTATTGCGTCTCCGAGATTGTTGGTATGTTGTTGGTTGGGTTGCTTCTTGTTCTCATTAAATCAAATGCATTCATTTTACCTACTTTAGCAGGGTTGGGTACATATTGTTTCCGTGTTTGGGCATTCTCTTCCGGTGTGGTGGACAGCTCTCGTTTTCTTTTTTCACTTTCACTTTTTCCTCCACTTTTTATTATGAGTTGATCATATTTGATAATAGCAAAGTTACCTTTTTTTCTTTCTTCTTGCATTTGATCTTGGAGAGATTTTCTTTTGTCTACTACCTCTTTTGGATAGTCTTCAGTTATATAGATCTTCGCATATTGTTTTTTGTTTTTCATAATTTGTTCTTTTTTCCAGTAGTTAAGGAGCGATATTTTGACAGGTCTTGGCTTTTTGCTATTATCAACTTTTTTCCCCACTCGATAGACAGCGTTAATGTCGCTTTTATAGACTGACAGTTCTTCAGAGTTCAGCTGCAACGTTTTTGTTACGTTATTTAGTAGTTCCATGTTGTTTTTTTCCGTCTCTTCAAGCCCAAATACCATTATATTGTTTTTACGGTTCAAGTATTCAAGTTTATGGATTCTTTCTTTTAATTGCTCATTTTCTATTTTCAGTTTCTTGGTTTCGCTTATAAGTGGTTCTAGTTTCTCATCAATGCTTGAAAGTAATACTTTAGTTTGTACCGCGATAGCTAGACAGTTGAAATTTTCACAAATTATGTATTTCTGTTGCCGCTATAACAACAAATACTAAAAACAAAATAAAATAAATATTTAAGGGGGGCTCCCATACAACAAACGCGATTTTTTTGCCCTTTTTTGCTCGATATAAATAACAGCAACAGGTAGGCACATAAAATTTTCATAAAATACTCAGTTGTATTTTTACTTTAATAATAAATAATAAAATTAAAATAAAATAAATATTTAAGGGGTCTCCCATACAACAAACGTGTTTTTATCGGCGTTTTTGCCTTGTGGTACGGAACCCTTCGTGTGCGAGTCCGACTCGCACTTAGCCAGTTTTTTATTTTAATTATGCATACATTGTTTAGTCGCGAACTCACACCCGTTACGAATATAAGTGACAATCAACCATAGAGCTATAATAGCATGGCATTCCATACATAGAGTGAAAGTGCCAAAGACAATGGTGGCAATGTTACCATGTTTTTGCTCCCAATAACTACTTTCTACAGCTACTGTCGGGGCTCGTGGCTAAATGATTAAGTTAAGCTACGCTTGCCACGGTCGGTTCGTGGATGGGTGACCATCCATTACATATCATTATCAAGACCACTCCGTGCCTTGGAAAGCACGTTGGGCCGTTGGTTCCGGGTGTACAGTATTTTTATCTTACTGGTATTCAGCTGCATCCGGTTGCCAACTGGAAGCCGACCCCAACATAGTTGGGAAAAGGCTAGGCAGATGATGACTCCTTCCTAATAATATTGCGGTTTAGTTTAGAATAATTAAGTTATGAATAGAAATAATGTCCTACAAATAAGTAGTGTAGTAGTGTGTAGTATAGTATTTACACAAAACCTAGAGAAGTTCACAGTAGTTTAATGGCATTTAAAATAACTTTTCTTACAGTTATAATAATGAATTCTTATTGTAATCTCTTATGTATTCACTGTACAAAGATTCTGCTTATGTAGTCTAACATATTTTTTGTGATAGTTACAATAAAAAAATAGAACAAACAAAATGAGGTAAAAAAATAGTATCACTATGCCAGGCAAAAAGAAAATGTTATTTTTAAAGTTAGAGATAAAGAAGCCAAAAAGCCCTATTAAAAAAAAACAAAAATTGTTTATTTAATTTGTATGTGTGTACTAGTCTAACATAGAAAATATAAATTGTTTATTTAATTTGTATGTGTGTACTAGTCTAACATAGAAAATAAAAATTGTGATATATAATGCGTAATTCATAAATTCTATACCCACTTTTCCTCAAGATAAAATAAAATAATAAATACAAAATGTGGGTAGCAAGTACCATCATGAATCTATATTATAACCCTTTCTAGAGGCACCTCATTCGACCTACAAATTGGCAGACTCATTAATTATGTAAAAAAAGAAAACAATATGCACAAAATGCAACGAATTCAAGGAGAATATATTAAAAATATCAAAAATCAACACCTCCATTTTCAATGATAAAATTCTCATTATCAACTAACGAAATCATGTAAACTAGTGCACTCACCTCATTTGTAACTTCTTCAACTTTGAAATTCTATATTATTTTATTGTGAAAAATATATCAGAATATTATAAAAAAATAATTTTATACCGCGCTGGTGACATCGGGTTTCGCATAGCTTTTGACAGCTGACATTTCGTTTTAAGAAAGTACTCTGTGGTTTTAAGTTTTTACGCAAGCAAGCATTCGTTGTTTATGTTATTGACGCGTTCAAGTACAGAAATGGTTTTGGTGATCAGTATGTGAATTAAAAAACGGTTACATTTGATTACCTGTAATAGAATAGAAATGGTTATAATTTAGATTTTTCTAAAAACGTTTTTTTACTATTTCTCTAATTCGCAAGGAGACTACGTAAAAGTACCCCGCGAAATTCAATTACGTTTTTTTGCAATTTGTAGCGCAGTAACAAGTTCCTACTATGAAAAAAAAATAAACGCAACGGCAACAAATATTTAATTACAGAAATAATAATCACTGAAATCATCAATACGAAGCTCTGAGTTAGAATTGGGTGAAAATATTAATGGGCCACATTTGGACACAAAATATTGGTAGGTTTACCAGCATTTTTTAATACCTAGGTTATCTGAAAGAATTTTTTCAAGACCTTAACTAAGAAATATGTATCTTAGGACGCAATAATTGCGTCATAAGGTGTTACAAACCGAGAAGTTTATTGAACGAACGCTTCAATAATTGAAGCGTTCGTTCAATAAACTTCTTGGTTTTCCTTTCTATGGCAAGTCTTATAGGCACAGGGTTTATTTTACTCTGTCTACTGTTTATTTTTATTTACGTACTTTAGGTACAGACGCGCCAGCACATCAAGCTCCTACAATCTGTCAAATTTCTTTAATAGATTTATAATTTATTTATTTATATATACTTTATTGTACACCACAAAAATACATAACATGAGAAACACTCAAACACTACAACAAAATATACAATGGGCGGCCTTATCGCTTTCTGCGATCTCTTCCCGGCAACCTTGAGGTTTTCAACATGAGATTTTCAACTTTATCGCTAAAACATAAGGTTCAAAGTTGATTGGGAAAATTTGACAGTTTCGGGTAGCTTGATGTGCTGGCGTCTGTATATTTTATGTTAATTTAAAGGCAATTTGATAGGTCAACCAATGATCAGCAATACCCTCAAGAAAAGCCTATATAAATAAAAACAAAAAAATACTCACATGAAAACTTGATTAAACACACAACAATGAATGGGAAAGACAATGGTCAAGTTCTTAGAATGTAACCTATGCAACTGAAAACACATCGCGAAATCGACCGCGAACTCCACAATCTGGTTTTCCTTCATTTATCGACAAACTTTATGATTGACTATTGTTCCGTGCTTTGTTGGAAAAATCACCTTTTAAAATGGGTAAGTTTTTGTTCGGTAATAAAAAATGTAATTGTTATTTTTAAATTTATGAAATGTTTTAAGTTAGCTGCAGTAAATAAGAATTGCTAATATTGAATGCAAAGGCTTTCTTTGAAAGAGAATTTTACTATAGAATAAAACAGCTACACTAGGTATAAGTAGGTAACTAGATAATATTTTTGGAATCGGACAACTCCACATCGCAAGGGATAAATAATTGTTCTTTTTTTCGTAACAGCTGTTGCACTCTCACGGAAATTATTAGACTGTTATGTTAACTTCTCTTAATTCGCTTGGTATGTTTTGAAGAAGAAGAATGTTATGAAGATTAATAAGCAAAACATTCAACCCGGATCCCATGCTTATGTTTGTTGAAATTTTTCGCGGAAACCCACAAGAATTGGCAAAATATTTTACTTCTTTTCGCCTTTTAGACGGTGTCTTCTCAATCATTGTTTTATAAATATTTCGCTACAAGAAGTGTATTTCTAGACCGAGTTGCTCCAATTTAAATTAGTTCGTTACCACAGTTCAAGCATACAGGGTGACCAAAGTAGTGTTGTGTGTAATTACAGCTGAAGTTGACATGGTGAAAATGCAGTTGGGAACTCTAATTTTCTTATTCCATCTTTTATTTCCTATTATCTTTGCTGAGGATGTGAGCTGTAAGTTTTATTTTTTACTAAATATTATATGTACAGACGCCAGCACTTGAAGCTATCCGAAACTGTAAAATTTTGCCAATCAACCTTAAGCCTTATGCTTTAGCGATAAAGTTGAAAATCTATTAAAGAAATTTGACAGATTGTAGTAGCTTGATGTGCTGGCGTTTGTACCTACAAGATGCACCTTTTCTTTTGCACTAGTTATTGATCTATCATTCTGAAACTCAAATTTACTCAACGGAGACAGTATTTTCCAAAGAATTCATAATCTGTATTGTTTTTTACCATAGATAATTTGCACAGCAAGTACATATTTTACTTCAATTTACACATCACAATTTCTAGTGAGTTAAACTGTAAAACACGGAATTAGAGGCATTGTGTTCATTTATTTGTAAACGTAACAACTTCTTTGTGTTGTGTAACTAAGTATAAACATTACACAAAGCTACCCTAAGTATCAGTGGTGTAGTTTTCACTGGTTCTAGTTCCTAAGCCTATTCGTAAATTTACTTGAACACCAGCTGTGACATAGTAGTGCCGGCTATGAATTTCACTTATCATGTGTGTTCTCCTATGGGTTCATTTTAAAGTTCTGTTCGGGGGCGACACATGCTGCAAAAAGTCATACACGTATCGATTAAAGTACGCGCTGATTTTATGATAATGACTTATCTTAACCACCAAACTTTCATACATAGATCTTTCTACTCTTCAGAAAACACTGGCAGCTTTTTTGCACACATTTTCAATGTAACGGCTGAACCTTTCAGATCAAGCCTGCGTGGATAAATACTCAAGGAAAGGCTATCAACCGTGGCAGGAATGGTCCGACCATTACACGTGTCATCGGTATCGGTGCGAGATTCGGGACGGGAAGTACTTCATCGCTGCTGTTGGGTAAATATTCATTTCATTGCCAGACTTGGAGGTCTACAGGGGGAGACCATAACACCAAACTTCGATCGTCTAATTACAACGTCCAAGGTTTGGGCTAAATCAAAGTTTGAACTCGTTTTGTTTTTAGACGGCGATAGTTAAGGGATGACTAATAACTACACAATTCTTCTATCTATATAAACCGGTTATCGAGGAGTATCATCAGTGTCATCTTAAAATATGCGATAAGACGGTCAGGGGGTGAAAGGGTCGTTCCCGGAAACCATTACCAAACATGTTTTCGGCTGACGCTCCATGCACTTCGCTGAAGAAGACTTTTACTATGGTCCTTTGCAACCAACTCACCATTGAACACGTTTGTATGACTACTCTACCCTCTCTCTTTTGACTGTCCCGTTGGTCTCGTGGTCGCAAGCGCGACTGCTGAGCCTGGGGTCCCGGGTTCGATTCCCGGGTCGGGCAAAGTGTTATTGAGTTTTTCCCTATGGAATTTCTTAGTAACAGCCCGGAGTTTGGAAGTTGGCGGTGTGATACCCCCGTGCCTCGGAAAGCACGTTACGCCGTTGGTCCTGCGCCTGATCTCTCTCCGGTCGTGTCGGATTGCCGTCCCATCGGACTATGAGAGTGAGGGAAGAGGGAGTGCACCTGTGTCTGCGCGCACACTTGTGCACTATAATAACTCCCGCGCCGAAGGCTAGTCTCCGTTGAGATTGGCCGCCGTGGCCAAAATACGGTCTGGAGGATTTTATTTATGACTACTCTACTGAATCTGTGACCATTTTTTCTTAAAACTAATGTGTAATTTTACTGATTCTTCAGATGTAGAAAACCGAAAATTCCTGAAAATGCATTGGAATGTCACGAATACATTGAAGATGAAAATGTTGGTATGTATTGAAACTACACTCGGTACACTTATTTATTTTTTACTGTCTACTTATAGATAGTTTAACTGTTCTAATTACAGCTAAAATGAAAAAATGACTAAGAAAACTTCTAAATCACACCTATTGATATTTAATATAATTAAGTAATTTGGATTACCATTATTTATCCAGAATTTCCAACTTGCTGCGCACGTCTGAGGTGCGTCGTTGAAGTTAACGGTGAGAGAATAGTACAAACACGCGGACAGCCCGGTGAATTGTTCCCCGACAAGTAAGATTGAATTTAATTCTTAAGCACCAACACCCTTATGGAAATATACCTACAGTTTATCAATTAGTGGAGATTTCTCGTAGATAGCTTTAAGATGGAGCGTATAATCTGTCAAAAAGTCCACTGATGCAAAGTAGCAAAATTAACACTAAACAACATTTTACTCACTTTATCGTAACTTACATTGTCACATAATTTTACAGGCCTTGGAAGGGCCAGCAGAACGAGCCTAACCCGGCAGTGGTGGGGATGAGCGGTATCCAGCAGAACACCGTCGTAGGTGAGCCCCAGGGACAACCCGCACCAGGCATCTTCAACAGCAGAGGAGCAGGCAAGGAGAAGTTGTTATTAGCTCTTGAATAGGCCACTTCCCTGGCTCAAAAATTATAATATTTTTACTAAAAATTTAATTCACAGTACCAACTCATTGTATTGGGTAATTTTGGTAAAATGGCGTAACTTTAGCAAGCATGTTGTTATTCTGGTGTCTTAGAAATTATTAGTACACTTTGAATATTCTTATTACCAATGCAGTACGAAAAAAATATCATAATGTCGGGAAGATCAAGTGACTGTCGGCTTAATTGACTGATAATTTATGCTTAGTAGTATCCTAGTAATTTATAGAATGGCCTTGCATGTAACGTAGTTAAGTAATTAGTTGTTCTTTTGTTGATTGCAATACTTCACAATCAACAATACAATTTTTGGTCTTACTTAAATTGTAACAAAATAAAGTATTATCTATCCTTTTCTAAGTTTTATTTCTATTAGAAGTAAGTTGTATTTTTGCGAATAGTTAAACGTCAATATTTTATTAATTTAGCCCCCGATATTCCCGACAGCGGATGGCAACGATATTAACGGAAGGCGCTACGTAGATCCATACCCGAACCAACAAATGCAAGAGTCACCAAGGAAGAAGAGATCGACCGTCTACCCTCTGTTTGATAGGACCCTTGGACGTGAAATCGGCTCTTACCAGCCACACCAAGTCAAAATACACGGATACTCCCCTGAAAGATACACTTCTTACTTTTCCAAAACGAATCTTAAAATCTAATCAAATCCTAAATTAAATGTTAATCTCTTTGTTACTTTTGTACTAATGGCACTTTTTCACTATAATTTTCAGGAGCACTAACACCCTGTATTTCACTTTGTTATGTTAGTACTTATTATGAATATTGGTGCAAAAGTACTTATGTTTTATTCGTTGTTCTGTTTTTGTTAATATGCAATTTGTTAACTGCTGGATTTTTTTGAAAGATCATTATTAAAATGTTTAGTAAATATTTTGATTTCATTAATTTTTAAATCTACAGAACCCTTTTTTGTTATTATTTAGATCATCAACAAAATATAAAACAAAACGTAACGTCAAAATGGCTTGTCAAAAAGAATCGGTTCTTCCATTTACAAAATCTGATTTTAAAAGCAATTCATACCTACTGTCTCTTTTACCTTCAGGGTGAAGTATCGCACCTCTCTTTCATTCGAAACGTTGCATATTATGTAAAAAAAAATGGTTGCCTGTAAAGTCGGTTTTACGGGCGAAGATTTTACGTGACAACGACCGATCATCCGATCATAGTTGAGTGGGAGAGAGACGCAAGGCATTCGGCGGGCCTCTCTCTCGTTCGGTGACTCATCGTAACGTTACCGAGCGTTACACTTTTTCATAAGTGACTCCCAGTCGCAACCTAATTTAAGACGTTGTCACGTCAAAAAAAAACAGTACTCGTACTGGAACGCAGCTAGTTATGTTTTTCGGAATTTTATTAGTGTGAATTAAAATAAATAAATGATGTTCAAAATTCGGTAACAACCAAACAATTAACAAAAACTAAAGTGTTAACATACTTTTCTCAAAACACGACCAGTTAAAGCTGCAGAAAGTATATAAAATGTTTACTGCAGCCTAAAATTTAAACAGGAAAAAAAAAGGTCTTGTAAAAGTTATCTTGGTTTTATCATTATAATATAGGAAAAATGGTGGAGCCGGCGAAACCGTTTGCTTGTACTATGCCCGACTGTGGCATGACGTTTACTAATGAAGATCATTTGAATGTGCACACTAAAAAACATGACATGGTGTTATCGCTGGGTTCGGAGCAGAAAGCAGCGTTTGTTGGTAAGGATTTTTGTACTAAAAACTATTTTAATTAAACCTCAATGGTCTTACACAGTCGCTTCATGTACAATTCTAGTATTTAGCTGCATCCGGTTAGACTGGAAGCCAACCCAACATAGTTGGGGAGGCTCAGCAGATGATGATTGTCTTATATTAGTACTCTAGTAGGAAGGGGGTCACGAATCTGTAGGAAAATTGCAAAAACTTATTTTGAAGTTTTAATCGATCCAACAATGTTTGAGTAAAACCAGGGACAACACGTACTTATTCGTATAATTTTAGTATCAAAGATACACATTACACACTGCTTTCAGGGCAAACAATTAGATTCCAGCAACATCTGGCTATGACCCTCAGTTCAGAGCAAAGTAGAATTGGATGTTTCCATCTGTAATTTCTCAATAAAAGTCCGGTGTTAGGTAAAAGGTAATAAAGTCCAGTGTTTCAATTAGTGACCAGTTCATGACGAAAGGCTCGTCCACTATTACGTAGAAAGAAAGAAAAATAGGTTTATTTCTCACAGAAACCTGCATACAAATAGATAATCAAGAGGACAGAAAGAAATACTACCAAGTATTTCTTTTCCGATCTATAGAAGCCCTCCAGAATTTTGGCCATGACAGCCAATCTCAAGTTCTCAATGGAGACTAGCCATAAATTCAGGAGATAGTAATATAGTTACAATTGTGTGTGCAGACACAGGCGCACGCACTCATCCATAGAGTGATCAGGTGCAGGACCAACGGCTTAATGTGCTTACCCATAGTACTTCCATACTATCCATACATCATTTCAGCCGAAAGACGTCCACTGCTGGACATAGGCCTCCACTACGACCGGTTCTGTTCTTCTCGCATCCAACGGGTTCCTGCAGCATTCACAAGGTCGTCGGTCCACCTTGTGGGTGGCCTTCTAATGCTACGCCTTCCGGTACGCGGTCGCCACTCCAGAACCTTTCGGCCCCATCAGCCATCTGTTCTGCGAGTAATGTGCCCTGCCCACTGCCACTTAAGTTTGGCAATTCTTCGGGATATGTCAGTTACCTTGGTTCTCCTGCGGTTCTCCTCATTTCTGATTTGATCACGCAGGCAGGGAAACTCCAAGCATAGCCCTCTCCATTGCCCTTTGGGTGACTTTTAGCCTTTCCATACTAATATTATAAATTCGAAAGTAACTGTCTGTTTGTTAGCTTTTCATGCCTAAACTACTGAATGGATTTCGATAAGATTTGGATTTTTGTCCCGGTAGCACGTATCTGTGGGATAATTTTCGACATCCATGCAGGCGAAGTCGCATGCAGAAGATAGTGAACAAATCTGCTTAGGGAATAAAGGTCTGATGTTACGTTGGAATCCCCTTGGTAGTGATTCATTTGATATTGAAGTGTTTGTTATCTGATTAGATTAAATTATAGTCACTAACCTAACTATTTATTAACTGTATTCTGATGTAGGTGGAGTGATATAATAACAGGCCCAAGGCCTCTGCGAGTTTCCTTTAGACTCCTCCCACGTTTTCCATAGGGTTCCCTAGGGTTCTGAGAGCTGTCTGAGTTGTGTGGCGACATCTACATCGCCACATGCGAACTACGCATCACACTGACGTGACGGAAAATTCTGCATCGCGCAAGCAGAGTTTACCGCACAACTAGCATATACAACGTTATTTATAGTATATGCGAAACCTGAATGTAACTTGTTCCGAATAAGTAACTGAATCGATTCCAATAATTTTTACCCCATGTTATATTTTGTCCCAAAAATATTTTAAAAAGGTTAAAAGTTGGACACCGAGCGACGACGGCGCGGCGCGACCGGCGTGGGTGAGCATGTTTTTGTACGGACAAACAGGTAACTTAACAAGCTTATAACTTTGTGATTTTTCATGATACAGTTTTGAAATTTTGTACATAGATTCTTTACATAAAAATACTAGACACGTGTTTCGGGTTTCGCATTTCGCATATACTAAAAATTTTGTTGTATAATTATGCTAGTTGTGCGGTAAACTCTGCTTGCGCGATGCAGAATTCGTCCGTTTCAATTCAACGTCCCGACATCAATCATAATCATTTATTTCGCCAGAGATATGGTGTACAATTGGTGTTACAATAAAGTAGTGCTTTACACATCTCACCCATGCGAAAATTTACAGTTACAGGAACAATAAAATACAAAATACAAAATTTCACAGATAAAATAGGTCATATTTTATAGGGATTAAGTCTTAAAGTTAAAAAAATCATCTAAGGTATAAAAACAATTCTCTATTAACCATAATTTCATTTGCTTTTGAAACTGATATAAGGGAAGTTCTCTCAACCGATGTGGAATATGGTTGTATACTTTGATGGACATCCTATAGCTATTCTTTTTATGTAATGCGCTTCTACAAGAAGTATGAATTTCCAATTTCGTAGGGTCTCTTGAAATATATTTACGGTTTTCATTACTAATTGGTTTCTAATAAACATCCCAATTTCCATTATGTACATAGATACAAGAGTAAGTACTCCTAGTTTTTTTGAAAAGCGGCCTGCATGTCTCAAAAGGCCCGACATTACATATTGCTCGGACACACTATTTCTGTATAATGAAAGCTCTACTGATGTGTGTCGAGTTGCCCCATAACAATAACCCGTGCCTTAAGATGGAGCTTACGTGGCCGTGATAAGCAGTAAGAGCTGCTGTCTCACTAACGGTTTTCCTTAACTGTTTCAAAGCGTAAACTAATCTATTGAGTTTCTTGGATACCGTTTTTACATGTAGTTTCCAATTGCAATGCTCGTCTAAGGTAATACCAAGAAATCTAATATTTACATCTCTATTTATTTTTTCTTCTTCGAATGTAATGTTGAAATTATGTTTTTTAATTTGATTTTAGTTGCTAAAATGTAATGTTTTTGTAAATGTAATTTTGTTAAATGTAAGGTTTTGGACAAGTTCACCCTAAGGTCATTTAGTGTTAACCAACCATGTCATTTATTGTCTCGTGTACTTCTTTTTCATGGTTTTGAGTGTTATTATTGCTAGGTACAATCACTGAGACATCGTCGGCAAACAGCACGCATTTATGATTGGTGGCATTCGGTAAATCGTTTATGTACAGGAGGAATAGAGGAGGTCCTAATATACTACCTTGTGGTACTCCTGACCGATTGCCCTTAAAGTGAGATCTGTAGGTTGTTGATGTCAAATTTTTGTTTATGCACTTCTACGCACTGTGTCCGACCGCAGAGATAGCTTCGGAGCCAATCTAGTGCCGGACCCCGAATGCCATAGCGCTCGCATTTATCTAACAGCTTCTCGTAATTTACTAAATCAAACGCTTTACTCATGTCAAGGCAGACAACAGTTACAGGTGGTTTTTTATCAATATTTTCTGTAATAGACTTAACAAGAGAGAAAGCTGCTAGTGTTGTTGACTTGCCTTTTTGAAAGCCGTTTTGCTCTTCTTTTATTATTTTATTTTTGTTCAAGAACTTACGTAGTCTATGGTGCATGACTTTTTCATAAATTTTAGACAGTATGGGTATATGAGTGATGGGTCTATAATTATTAATAATCCAGTGTGCAGTCTTATATAGAGGTTTGACTATGGAATTTTTTAATTTACCCGGGAAAACACCGTTTGTTAATGATGTATTTATTAAATGACATAGATTGGGAGAGAGTGCTTCTGCACATGATTTTATCAAAATTGTAGAGATCTCATCATAACCTACTGATTTCTTATTATTTAGAGAATTAATTATTCTCATGATTTCAGACTCCGTGCAAGGACGCAAGAAAATACTACTACTGTTAATGTCTGGCTGAGAGAAGTGTTTTCCAGAATATTTTTGTTTTGAGTTATTGTCATTCGAAACTGAAATGAACACTTCTATGAGATCAATTTTGTTAAGCAGTCCTGCTATGTTCTGATGCATTAAAGTGGATGCATACTCATTGGGTGCATACTCATTTTTATTATCCACGAAAAAACATACTGTCATGTTGCTGGTGCTGTACAACATTACTATTTACATTTAATGGATTAGTTTCATTATCACAATATGTATGTCTAACATAATATTTTAAATTATTAAATATATTCACCATGCCGTAATAGTTAATTGTTCCATTATGCTTAAACATGGAACGATCAAATGTGAATTCTAGATTAGTGTCAAACAGTATAGCATACTTATGAGTAAAAGGTGCTCTGTGGTTATGAGTATAAATGTCAAGATATAATAAGTTATTACAAGTTTCAATTCGCGAGTTATACATAATAGTAGAAGGGATCAGGGGGAGGGGGGAAGGGTAGAAGGGAAGGGAAGGGGAAGGGATTTTATAACATTAGTGTGTTGCACAGTGATTAACATCTGTCTAATATAAATAGTTAAGTCAAGATAGTTGTTAGTTTGTACAAAATCTTCGTCTCCAACAAAAATGACGCAGTAGTCGTATCTTGAGTATTCAGCTAATTTCATAGTGATGTTACTAAACAGATTTTTAATTCCTCTGTTAGGCAGGAGAATAGTGACATATTAATAAATTGTGTCTCTGCAAACGTGTTTTCAGCTAGTGACAATACATTATTCACGTTGTTGCTACTTATGATGCATAATTTCGATTTGTTGTGCACTGGTTTGTCCCTCTGAGATATTAATCTCAATCAATCAAATCAATCTTCGGCCAGCAGCCCACAACACCCTGCTGGCCTGTGTCCCAGCAGGGAGAACATTATAGGCTGATTATGCTGTTGCCCTGATTCAGACATAAATCAGATTATGATTATTATTATTATCCCCACGAGTCGTACTCAGCGCTTCTCCTCCACTTTGCTTATGCGCACAGCCAAAGTGTGGAACTCTCTGCGTTCCCTCCCACATTTAACCCGTCTGCCTTCAAAGCAAGAGTGAACAGGCATCTTCTGGGCACGCTCGTTCCATCATAGACCTCATCTATCGCTTACCATCAGGCGTGATCGGGGTCAAGAGCGGGCCCATTTAGTAATAAAAAAAAAAAAAAATGAGCTATTACAGAAAAAATCCACATTTACTACCGATCTACCTAGTCTGTTTTCTTCCCACTACAAGACAATGGTCCTCTTCTCGCTTTTTTAAGCTCTTCTGTCCTCGGCTAGTGTGGGCCAGTCCTTACTAAATTCCACTTGGTCTAATCAAATACAGGACTTCACAGAGACTTCAGAGCTTTCACATTTAAGCGACTTTAGCAGCGCGACTGACGCGCGACGGTCGCCCAGTCAGAATTTTATATTATAAACAGAAGCGTGCGTGAAGGTTTCTGCTTCTGCCGCGCTACTGTCGCGCTGCTAACGTTCTAATGTGAAAGCGGCCTTACTCAAACGGAACACTACACCATGGAAGCAGCTATTTAAACATTCATAACTGTAACACCTACAAGTCAAAGTAAAAAAAAAAACATTGTGTTTTATGCAACCTAAAGGTCAAACATAAGGATCATCATCTGTCGAGCCTTTTCCCAACTATGTTGGGGTCAGCTTCCAGTCTAACCGGATGCAGCTGAATACCAGTATTTTACATGGAGCGACTGCCTATCTGACCCCCACAACACAGTTACTGGGTAACACGATAGGCATTGGTAAGATTGTTGTCAGTTTCTGTCATCTGACTACCCGTAAAGACTGTCAAAGATCTACGAATGACAGCCGCGGGAACAACGGCTTCACGTGCTTTCCGAGGCACGGAGGGGTCTTGTACAGTCACGAGCATAAGTATGTATACACTTGGCTTTATTCAAAGGCGATTTTCTCCTTTATTTTTGAACGAAATTTTATATTATCACGAACCCATATTTTCGAACCCATAGGTTTATGTAAAGTATCGTATTTCAACGTTGCATTCGTTATTTCGTGAAAAAATCGCAATCGAAAGTTGCCTAGTGTTGACATATTAGTGCTCGTGACTGTATGTAAAGATGGTCACTCATTCACGGACCAACCGCGGCAAGCGTAACTTACAATACGACCGACGTAACTAGGCGGGCCTGAACATAGGCAAGAACTTTCGCGCATGTTCTCTCACTCGCACTCGCCTCATGTCACCATTTGGTTCCTAAAAAATCTTACTGGCGCAGCCTTCTGCGCAAAGGTCAGGCCCGTCAAGTTACGTCTGTCGTATTGTAACTGATCGATCGACCCGTGCGGCTGTTATTACGTAGCCACGAGCCCCTCAAGAGTCCAACATAAGGATCTGATCTTTCTATATCTATGATAATCGATATTTATCTTCTTCTTCATCATAATAATAAAGCTGAAAGGTTTGTTTGTTTGTTTGAACATGCTAATCTCTGGAACTATCAGTTGGAATCGAAAAAATATTTTTGCATTTTATAGCCCAATCCTTGAAGAAGGTTATAGGCTACCTAACATCACGCTAGCACCATAGGGAGCCGAGCAAAAACAAAGAAAAAATCACAATGAACGCTAAGCGAAAACGGAATAATAGCGGATAGGCGATGCGATGCGACGGGATGGGTTGCGGGGGACTATGAAGTTTTACTCGGACGAATTCGCGGGAAGAAGCTAGTCTCTCTAATAAACATTTAGTCTTAAGTATACATCAAGCTTCTACAATCTGTCAAATTTCTTTAATAGATTTTCAAGTCTATCGCTAAAGCATAAGGTTCAAAGTTGATTGGGAAAATTGACAGTTTTGGGTAGCTTGATGTTCTGGCGTCTGTACAATGGAAAATTCTGTAATACTTTCCTTCCACTTCTTTCTATCTGAAGCAGCCTAAAACCAGTCTTTATCATGTAAGTAATAAAAACTCTTTATAATTTTCCAGCTGACCAAACACCAACACCGACTCGCTTCATCCGGAACTGTGAGGAGGTTGGCTTGTTCCAAGACTTGCAGAGTGTCAATCCTTTCGATGAGGGGTTCAAAAGGGCTATGGAGGCCAAGTAAGTTGAGATTTGAAAGTTGTGATTTGTTGAAATGAATTTATTTATTTGCTAATATTTTACACTAGCACTTTGCTCGCGACTTCGTCCGCGTGTATTTCGTACTTTCCTCTCAAAATTTCGAATAGGTATGTATGTTTATGATCTTTATCATTTATTTAGATTAATAAGTATTCGGGCCAATTTTTAAGTTTGTAGATCAACGGAATCAGATTTTTCAAATAAACAGGATCCCCGCTTTTCACTCCCACAAGGGTGGATTTTTGAAAAATCGTTTGGGATGACGTCTCCATAACTTGACTCAAAGACCGATACCTACTCATTTTCGAGTTAATGGAAGCAAGCAGTAAAATCAACCCATTCTTCTTCTTAGCGTGTCGATAGCAATCCTAAATGGAGTCGGCTACTTGCAAAATTTTACACCCCCAATCTCCCTTTAGTTTTAAATTCATTAACCAAATGAATAAGGTTTTCATATAAACTGTATCCTTGCTTACCCCCCCACCCCCACACAGGGGTGGAATTTCGAAAAATCGTTAAGGATGTGTTTATTCCTTGACTCGAAGATTTATTGATACCAGTTTTCGACTTAATCACCAAGCCACGCAGTAAAATCCTCCCCTCCCCGTAATATTAACTACACCTTTGTAGCCCGTTAGGGGTAGATTTTCGAAAAACCCTGATAAGTACATGTTATTCTTTATTTTTGGTCTTAAGTATAAATACCGAGTTTCGAATTAGTCGGACCGCGCGTTAAAATTCTTCCATACAAATTTTGACACCCCCAATCCCCCCCTTTTAGGGGGTAGTTTAAAAAAACAAAAAGTGCCAATCTTCATAATTTACTTAGATAAGTATTCGTGCCAAGTTTCAAGTTTATTAACCAAATGAATAAGATTTTTCATATAAACTGTATCCCCGCTTTTCACCCCCACAGGGGTGGAATTTCGAAAAATAGTTTGTGACGTGTTCATTACTTGACTCAAAGATTATTTTACCAATTTTCGAGTAAATCAAGCCACGCAATAAAATCCTCCCCTGTAAAATTACCTACCCCTTTTCACCCCGTTAGGGGTACATTTTCGAAAAACCCTGATACACGTTATTCTCTATTTTTAGTCTTAAGCATAAATACTGAGTTTCGAGTTAATCGGACAGCCCGTTAAAATTGTTCCATACAAATTTTGACACCCCCCAATCCCTCTTTAGGGGGTAGTTTAGAAAAACAAAAATTGCCAAACTTCATAATTTACTTAGATAAATATTCCTGCCAAGTTTCAAGTTTATTAACCAATTGAATAAGATTTTTCATATAAACTGTATCCCCGCTTTTCACCCCCACAAGGGTGGAATTTCGAAAAATCCTTTGGTATGTGCTCATGACTTGACTCAAAGATTATTTATACCAATTTTTGAGTTAATCAAGCAACGCAGTAAAATCCTCCCCTGTAAAATTAACTACCCCTTTTTACCCTGTTAAGGGTACATTTTCGAAAAACCCTGATACACGTTATTATCTATTTTTAGTCTTAAGTATAAATACTGAGTTTCAAGTTAATCGGACAGCCCGTTAAAATTCTTCCATACAAACTTTGACACCCCCCAATCCCCCTTTAGGGGGTAGTTAAGAAAAACAAAAAATGCCAAACTTAATCATTTACTTAGATAAGTATTCGTGCCAAGTTTCAAGTTTATTAACTCAAGGAATAAATTTTTTCATACAAACGAAATCCCCCCTTTTCACCCCCTTAAAGGTTGAATTTCCAAAAACCCCTTCTTAGTGCTCCCCTACATTATAAAAGGAAGCCGTGTGCAAAATTCCACATTCCTAGACCCAGTAGTTTCGGCTGTGCGTTGATATGTCAGTCAGTCAGTCAGTTTCTCCTTTTATATATATAGATATTTATTTATATCTGTAACTGTCCGTGACATCACAGCGGGCCCTATCAGAATACCAGCGCTGCGACATTTATTTTTTAAATGTCGCAGCATCATGCTGAGATAGGAGCCTTTTGGTCTCGTATAATAGGACTTTGTTTCATTTTCCTTTTGTTACTTTTTTTTTTTTATAACTTGGATTTGTATTTAACTGTGTTTAGTTTAGTTTGGGATCTTCCTGTACGAGTCGCAATAAATACTTATTCTTTGTTTCTTTCTAGATTAGTTTTTATTAATACAGGGCGCAAAGGCAAGATCTAGGCAATTAGGGCCTCAAGTCTGCTATTACAATAGTGTCAGAATGGTCTATCATTGATTTCATAATTGTTGATTTTGACAAGTTTGGTAATCTACTAATATAATGGCGTCATTATGACTTTTCAATGGTCAACCACTGACACTCCATTGAAAGAAATGGCATAGAATGTTAATCTCTTACATAATGACAAATAAATGACTAGACTTAGGCGGTAATCTGCTAAAATTTTGACCTAGGACTTGCGGTTGACGTTCCTGATGGTCCTGATACTGCAATTCCTGCTCAAGCTAATCAATAAAATGTTCCTATTTCCGCAGGCATGGCCTCCTATCCCTGGAATTGGCATCATCATCAGACGAGCTGCACACTCCTCAGATGGTGTTCCCTCACATGGATGGGGACTCCGCTCTCTACAGCACCACCAACAACCAAAGAAATATTACTATTAGCAGGTAAGCAAGTAATCTTGGTTCAGGCAGAAGCTATTAAAAAAAAAAACCGGCAAGAGCGAGTCGGACTCGCGCACCAAGGGTTCCGTACCATCATGTTTTTAAATTTTCATCGCCGAGCCCTATATTTATCAGAGAATTTTAACACTGCACTGCGGTGTAGAATATTGCAGTTTTATGTCAGCGCCATCTCTTGACCGCTAGTGGAACTAATGTAACTTTTGTTGATGATTTCTGAAAAAGTGTGCTATTTAGAGACTTCGTTTTATTTTACATGTAATCTTTACATAAACTTCTATCACATAGAATAATTTCAGATTTTTCTCTTTGCTAACTTCGGAGATAAAGGGGGACGGGACGGTATTGTTTTTTTAAATTTTTCATCAAAAGTCGAAAACTATGTGGCCTTAAAAAAAAAGAAAAATGTTTGAGAATGTGCAAACTGCGCTCTTTCATATGATACCCCACATACCCTAGTAGCCCCACTTCGAATTTTTCAGGCCCCCTTTCAGTCCCTGTTGCAAAAAATATACATAATATATTTTAATTTCTTTCTTATTTGCAAAATAGTTGGGCAAACGTCATTTAAAACTATTCCAAACAAGTTGATAGCATTAGTAGTTCTTGAGATATCCAGCTGTGACAGACAGCCCCTGCGTTCGTTCCCCAGGTCGCGATCGGGCCAAAGTGTTATTGAGATTTTATTAATAGCCAGTTCCGCTTGTTATGGTTTTGTTACCATTTTAAATGCAGCTGTCCAATCTGGCATAAATACCTTCTTTTATTGTGTTGTGGCTGTTTGTGTATGTGAGTTTAAATGTTTGTAAACGCACCCACAATACAGGAGAAATTCCTAGTGTGGGGCAACGTTTTCTTCAAACATACAAGTTTATTTTATTCGACAGATCATCCAGCGACGAATCGGGCGCAGTCAAAGAGTTTGAACGAACAACGATATCTAAACTAACAAATGAAGTAACAACCATAAGTCGAATCGTCGGCAAGACTGAAGAAAAACATGACGAACGAAACAAAGATATAAGAAAAGACTCCGTCTCATACACAAATAACGTTATTAAAATCAGTAACATGGTCCGAAAAGATAGTGTCGAAAAAAATCCAGTACAAACATTAATATACGAAGATACTGTGATACGGGATAGTACAGAAAAGGTACAGGAAGTACCCCCAATTATGAGTCAAAAATCCTTAGAAGACTTCATAGTCGATAGTCTCAATACAGATTTTGAAGACACAGCCAAAAAAAAGCCTAAAACTGAAATTGAAGATTACGAAGTAATTATCAAATTGCCAAACGGTAAACAAGTTAAAATGCGAGCTGTAGAAGAGACACAAGAAAAGTCTGCGAAGGAAGTGTTAAAAAAAGCCTTAACAGAAAAAGTTGAGTCGAAGAAAACTAAACAAAAATTTAACACTGTTAATTTAATACCTGTTAATAATGTACCCATTGTGCCTGGGACGTTGATACCTGTAACTTTTGTACCTCATGTTAACGGTATGAGCCACAAAATGCCTATTATACCTCTGAATAATATGTGTGAATTTGATAAAAAGCCAGTTAAAAGAAAAGTGAAAACAGAAAAATGTGATAGTGAAGCGCCCTGTAGTAGTGTTAGAAATAAGGACAAAAGGAATTGTGTGCCGAGAGATAAGGACTTGGATAGCAGGTCTGCTGCTTCAAGGAGATACAGGTATATATCATTATCATTCTCCTGGTCATAAGATCTTATCCCAATTTAGCCAATCACAACGGAGACTAGCCATCTATGCGGGAGACATTATAGTGCACAAGTGCGTGCGCAGACACATCAAGTTCACTCACTCTTCCCTCACTCTCATGTTCCGATGGGACGAGATGAGTCTCATGGTTTATTTGACCTTTCTTCCATTATAGAGGTATGAGCAACAGGGTGTAAAGTTCACTCATACTCCATAGAAAAGGGAGGATCCCCCGACCAGACGGGTGTTGTGACAGGCGGCAACTGCCCGATGATTCATGGGCGGTAAACTCTGTTTGCGAGATGCAGGATTTTACGTGACGTCAGTATGACGCGTTGTTCGCAAGTGGCGTTGTAGATACCGCTACACCATACTTCTCAATTAGCCGCCGTCTCGACAGTCACCCCCTTTTTGACCATTTCATCATTCACACAGTACATCCATCGTTTCTTTGGTCTTCCCCTACTTATGTAGCCATCGAAATTCATATTCAAAACTTCCCCCCGCACGACATTTTCCTCTCATTCCTCCGTTTCACATGCCCATACCATGACAACCGATATAGGTAGACTAGCTTATGCCCGCGACTTCGTTCGCCTGAAATTTCACCCTCTTAGGGTTTTTGTATATTTAGATAATGAAGCGACTCGCGAATTATTTGGTTACCAAGTGTTGAAACATGCTGTAAATGTGTGTGTCAAACCGCCATTTTGTTTTCCCCAGGGCAAGGTTAAAAGAGACGTGGATACAACAGGCTCAAGAGAATAAGAAACTTCAAGAGTTAAATGATAAGCTGTTATCAGAGAGGGCAGTACTCAGAACTGTTATCACTGAACATCTTAAGAAGTGTCCTGATGCTGTAGACTTGAGTAAGTTCATTTATCCTAAACTGACTTTAATTCAGAATCTTATAGCAGTGTTCATAATCTCAGATAATTTTTATTTCATCGCCTCTTAATCAATTAAGCCGTTAAGTCGTTAAGCCGTTGGTCCTGCGCCTGATCTCTCTCCGGTCGTGTCGGATTGCCGTCCCATTGGACAATGAGAGTGAGGGAAGAGGGAGTGCGCCTGTGTCTGCGCGCACACTTGTGCACTATAATATCTCCCGCGCCGAAGGCTAGTCTCCGTTGAGATTGGCCGCCGTGGCCGAAATACGGTCTGGAGGACTTTTTTTATTTATTTAATCCATTTACTTTAGTGTAATTTGTACTAAGTTTATTTTTCAGTGACCATTTGTAACATAAAGGTTTTTGGTTGCAATGGAATTTGAGCTTTGTTAAGTATGAAATTGAGTCTGTTGTTCCATAACTTGAAAATTATTTCAAATAGAGAGACAAACTCTTTTGAAAAATAAACTCTATGTCTTACATGACAGAGTCCAAAATCCATTGCCACCGATTTTTTTATAGACCTTTTCATTCTAAATGTTCAGTCAAAAATCAACGCAAAGTACTTAATGCAAAAGTAGATATTCGAATAAGGGCTGTTGAATGTAAATTATTTAGATACTGAATGCATCAAGGGCGCACATTTGTTCGATTGTTAATGATTTTTACTGTCCCTCAATATGCTGTGTTTGATTAATGACAAGCTAAGAAGCTACAGCAGTGGTGGCCAAGTGGTGACGGCCACGACTTACGAGTTGTAGGTCGTAGGTTCGAACCCAGACAGGCGCTTTACTTTGTGTAAATTATATCATCACCACAGCTCTCAAAACGGTGAAGGAAAACATCGTGAGGAAACCGGCATGTCCTAGAACCAAAAAATCGAAGACATGTGACATCTACCAAGCCGCACTGGGCCCGCGTGGTGGATGACGGCCCACTCCCTCTCACCGAGAGGAGGCCTGTGTCCCAGCAGTGGGAACATTATAGGCTGATTATGTTAAGAAGCTGAAATCTGTAAGAAGAGAGCGGCAATTCTCGTAATTTTTAGAACCTTCACAGTCTGGTCTTAAGTCTGTCAAAAATACCTCTAACTTCGCTACATTTTGACAAGTTTATGACATTGATTGTCGTTGAGATGGGATTGGACTAGATATTGAATGTTTTTAATTACGGAAATCGACCTTCAGATTTGCTTGATTTTATCGTTTGTCAATGTCGCCTGTTAGCGATTGATAAATATCCAGTTTTAAATCGAGTCCCACAGAATAATAAGGTTGCTTTAATATATTTACCAAAAACTATACAGCCTACCCAAATCACACTAAGATTATAAAGGTGAAAGTTTGTGAGTGTGTGGGTGTGTGTTTATATGTTTGTTACTTCTTCACGCTCAAACGGCTACACCGATTTTGATAAAATTTTGTATGGAGGTAGGTACTTTTTATCCCGATATTCCCACGGGATCGACATTGACGCGGGTGAAACCGCGGGGCGCAGGTAGTAGTTAATAAAAATATTTTTTGTTTCAGAAAACATATTGGAACGGTTAAAGAACACTGGAACGACGCTTTAACACGCTTCCGACCCTCTGCGGGTTAAAGTGGAAGTTAAAATAGAACGATTACCATAAAGTTATACCGATTGATGATGAACCGTACCGTTGATCGATGTCGTCGATCGACGTCGATCGGTTGGTCAGAAGGCCAATTCTCGTACGCACGGCTGCACATCATGCTATACGTACCCAGTATATTTTTTGACCTAGCCTCAATGATCTGCCTTTTTTACGACTCGTCTAAGACTCGTGTTTACATCGCAGGATTGATGGTAGATCGTAGTCAATTCTCGTTAGATGCTCTTAGTTGATTGACGGTCGACCCTCTATCGATGACCAATCGATCAAAAACGATTCTTTGTATATGAACTGTCGATCGACGGTGTACGAAGTCATGTATCGACGAATATCGGGAGGGTTTTGGTGGCCAATGTTATCTGTAAGTTAACCACATCCTCACGTCCGACGTGGATCGATGTAAATGATAGCGCACGCTTAATCGATCATATACTGACCGATTAGTGTTTCGGTCAAAGTTGAGTTAAGTATACCAAGAAGTTTATTTTAACGCCCTCTTTCGGCCTATCTCGGTTTTTTTTTATATCTTGTTTCTAGGCGGAGTTATACCTATGTCTGTCTCTTTCACACGCAAACGTTTCGGCAGGTTTGCTAAATAGTTTTTTGCGATTTCTCGAAAAACGTCTTTTTTGAGTTATGTCAGTATATGATTAAGCGTGCGCTAGGTTTTAACGTGGACAATAACGCCCCCTTGTGGGCGTTTGAGACTTTCAGGGGGGCTGTAGAAGACCCAGAGAAATGATATATCTTATCTTATGACTATATAACATTACACGTTTAAATATAATCCTGGCAATAGCTGTTTCAGGTTCGCGATAAAAAAAGTAAAAAAATTGAGGGGCTCAAGAAAAAAAAATCTCAAAGTGGGTGGGTGGTGGGAAAAATAGGGTTGAGAACCTATGATGTAAATCGATAAAACAATCGATATTTAATTCATCGATAGTGATGAACGATGTTGAGTAGATAATCGACGTATGTAATTTATACAGTAGACTCTCTCGTACCTTTTAAAATGTTTACAGAAAACGACATTTTGTTGACGAATGGATGAAATTCAACATCAATTTGAAGTATTACAATTTAGCTAACAAATAATGTGATATAGGAAAAGCAACTTTAGTTCCTGCACATAAAGTTTAGTTTGCGCTACAACTAAATTTTTTTTTGTACATTCTGCATTAAATTTAATTTATACTGGTTTTCAAGTTAATATTTGTTTGTTGGTAACTGTCTCGTTGGTCTAATGGTCGCAAGCGCAGCTGCAGACCGTGAGGTCCCGGGTCCGATTCCCAGATCGGGAAATGTTATTGGGTTTTTCTATCAAGAATTTCTTAGTAGCAGCCCGGAGTCTGGATTCCCGGTTAAGGACAATAGGCTCGCCCCCTATTACATGGGACTTAGACATAACTGGCATGGGTATTTAACCATTCGGGAAAAAATGGATGTACTTATGTATTTTTATTTGTATAATTGGAAATATGTAAATAAATATTGCAGGTGTATACATGGTGCACGACAATAAACAATGATAGAGGTAGATATCGCACTAGCGCGCGCAAATTGTTGCAGACAAATTCAGACAATTGTTGTAATTTCATTGTTGCTATCTCTTTCTGTGTCACACGTTCCGTATTTATCCATCGCAGTATTTATCTGTCCTCGTCCGTACATAACTGCGGCGCACGCGCGTCTGTTGAATACTGGTGTACACCGAGATTTCGAAGCGCGTCGTTTCGGCCGTTTTGGGCATGAACAAGTAATACCTACTGCTTCTTGTACCTTGTTTCTTGTACTGTGACATTGTATAGGCAGGGATTACCACTTTCAATCAAGTGTGTCTGAATTTTTATTTGTTTTATTTATAGTATAAATTTATATTATGCAGTCGTTAATTGGATAGTATTTATTTTTCATTCCAGTATTGTTAATGAATGACTCTAACTTATTTATTGAATAAGGAATTAATGTTAATAACAAAGAATGTAATTATGAAAAATAAAATGAATGGTTTTACATTTTTTAAGTGATGGTTTTAATATACCTACCTTTTTCTCGTGTTAAACTCAAACTTAAATGAAATGATTTTATTTTTTGTAAGTAGGTTTGTACAAACACTTTTACACGTCAATCATGTTTTTTTTTTTAAACTAGATGAAGTCGGCGTTTCCTATCTGACTACTCTGAGAAGACAGGCCGAAACAAACTCAGAGGTCACAGTCTCTTTTAAAGTCCAGACATAATCTTGGTCAGGTTATATGAAGACCATGTAGATCGATGTCTGAGGTGGTCTTTTGAGGAAAGAACCATACCAAGCGAACAATACCAAAGAAAGGACATTTGGGTAGGCCACATAAATTACTCAAACTGCCAGACCATGAAAAAAAAACTAACAGAACAGAGAATAATAAAAAAAAATATATATGTAAAATGACCCACATCGTCTTCATATTCACAATGAAAAATATTTCATTGTTTAAAAAAAAAAATCATCAATGTCAATGTGTATATAAAAAAGAAAAAAATAATTCAAAATGCAGAAATTGAAAGCAGCTCAATCCCAAGCCTTTTTTTCTTAAAGCATTTATTTCAATTATGAGCTGATTTTTCAATCGACAGATAATTTTTATTCGTGGAATAAAACTGACGTCATCATCATCTCATCATCTGCTTAGCCTTTTCCCAACTATGTTGGGGTCGGCTTCCAGTCTAACCGGATGCAGGTGAATTTTATATGGAACGGCTGCCTATCTGACCTCCACAACCCAGTTACTGGGTAATACGATACCCCTTAAGACTGGTTGTCAGACTTTCGGGCTTCTGACTACCCGTAACGACTGTCAAAGATCCACGAATGACAGCCGGGACCAACAGCTTAACGGAATAAAACTGACGTGACTGATAAAATTATCTGGCTTTGGAAAAATCAGCCCTAAACCACACGCACTTTTGAATTATCAAGGCGTCGGTCAGTCGGAGACATGAAGCTAGTTGACCATTCCAAAGCGTTGTAGGTATAGACGCCAGCACATCAAGCTACTACAATCTGTCAAATTGCTTTAACAGATTTTCAACTTTATCGCTATAGCATAAGGGTCAAAGTTGATTGGGAAAATTTGACAGTTGCGGGTAGTTTGATGTGCTGGTGTCTGTACCTATGGAGAAGAACGGGCAAGGAACTCCACGGACACTACGAGGTACTACTTACTAGTCAGTAAGGTTATAACGCCAACCCGCACTGGACCCGCGTGGTAGACTCACGCACGACCCACTCCCTCTCGAAGCGAGGAGGCCTGTGTCCCAGCAGTGGGAACATTACAGGCTGATCATAAATGTTAGACTGCCTCGTTGGTTGCAAGTGCGACTGCTGAGCGTGGGGTCCTGGGTTCGATTCCCGGGTCAGTAAGTGTTATTGGATTTTTCCACCAAGAATTTCTCAGTAGTCCCGGAGTCTGGATCTGTGGCCGGTTGATGGCAATAGGCTCTCCCCCTATTACATGGGACTTAAGAGCGTTTACGCCTTATGGCATTTCATACAAACTTTCAAGCCCTTATTTTTCGATATGAATGAACAGATTTTAATGAAACTTCATACACATAAGCAGGATACAAAGGTCTAAAAAGTTAGTAAAGAACATTTTCGAAATGTCATAATTAAAAAAAGATAACTGGAAATCTGTTTCTATGGAAAATCGGTCTAATTTGGCTGTAACACTATTTTTCGAAAGCGTTCTTAAATAACTTTTTAGAATTTTGTATCCTGCTTATTCATATGAATTTTCATTAAAATCGGTTCATTCATTTCGAAAAACAAGGGCTTGAAAGTTTGTATGAAATGCCGTACGGCGTAAACACTCTTAAACATAACAGAAAGGGTGGTACTATAGGTAGGTACACCTCTGCCTTACCCTTTGGAGATAACAGGCGTGATGTTATATTATGTAAGGTTACAGCGGGGCTGACCACACAGGCCCTATGTACAGCATCCGTATGTCAATATAGGGTGTTTGGAAGCTGGATACAAAGCATTAAGGGGGTGATAGTTGTCACCATTTAGAGCATTTTGAGCATACAATAAGAAAAGAACTAATTATGACTAATTTTTTTAAGTTTTTTTTCACTTTCATTTAACTAAGACTCGGTTAAAAAAAAAGAAAAAACATCTATACGCCAATAAGTTTTCTTTGCAAACCGTACTTTTCAATCAACATTTGACAGATAGAGGTCATTGACGTTCCGATTCTTATTTTAATCGCAGTCAAATTTCCCAATTAACTTTGAACCTTATAGTCCAGGGATAAAGTTGAAAATCTATTAAAGAAATTTGACAGATTATAGTAATTGAGTGTAGTTAAAAAAAAAAAACATACTTTTTTTATGACATGTATGGCTCAAAACATAGGTACTTATCTACGTATTACCCAGTAACTGGGTTGTGGAGGTTAGATGGGCAGTCGCTTCATGTAAAATACTGGTATATTCAGCTGCATCCGGTTAGACTGGAAGCCGACCCCAACATAGGAAAAGCATAAGCCAAATCAGCCTATGAGGTGAGATGATGAGTATCTCTTGGCGAGAGAGTGATAATCCACCACGCGGGCCCAGTGCGGGATGGTAGATGTCACCTGTACAGTCACGAGCACTAATATGTCAACACTTGGCAACTTTCAATTACGATTTTTTCGTGAAATAACGAATGCAACCTTGAAATACGACACTTTACACAAACCTATGGGTTCGAAATTACTATGTTCTTAATAACATAAAATTTCATTCAAAATTAAAGGAGAAAATCGCCTTCGAATAAAGCCAAGTGTATACATACTTATGCTCGTGACTGTACCTATGTCTTTGTTTCTTCACTATGTTTTCTTCACCGTTTTGAGAACAATGGTGATGAAATAATTCAGAAAAGGCTAGGCAGATAATAAATATATCAGGTTTAAGGGTTTTCAAATAAAATCCGTATTTTATAACAATCTCTATAATTATGGCACTTTAATATTTGACAATAAATAATATTATATACCATAGGTTTGAAGCTATAACAACGAAAATATTGAAGGAGTAATTCTGCTCATGTTTTTAATCAGCCACAAGCACAAGAGTAATAGATTCCATATTCAGAATGGTCCATAACAGTATTCCATTTTAAAAATTGTTCATTTTAATATTCCATTATGGAATTTCGAACCTCCATTTTCAAAATCATTTTGAAATGTATAATACAGAGTAGATTCAAACCGTACGTTTACATTCACGTTTTATATTTACATCACCGTTTACAGACTTAAATGTAAAGTTAATATTTACTTTTGAGCCTGTAAACGGTTTACAGGTATAACCATCGTGTGAAATGTGAAAAAATCTGTCAAACGGGCCACAATTGTCCGTAGAACTGGGATATTAACGACCCCTATGAAGTTGTATTTAAAAAATATATTATTTACGCTTACCTACTTTCAGAAAGGTAAATACTTAAATAAATCAAAAATGCTGACGAAAGCCTAATTTACGCCCTTTGATTTAATTGCCTATGGCATACCATAAGTTGAAGCAACAATAATAGTTGCATCACATAAACAGCGGTTTGGCCGATGCAAGTCACTCGAACTTCGTTCGCGTCAAACTTTGCTTGCGCGATGCAGGATTTTGCGCGACGTCAGTGTGATGCGTAGTTTGCATGTGGTGTTATAGATGCCGCCACAGTTGCTTCAATTTTATTGTATGCCACAGGCAAGAAACTTGGATCGCGTAAATGGGGCTTTACTGTCAAACTTATCTCAAATGGCTGTGATTATTTCAGTTAGCCAATCACAGCAGTGACATGAGTTTGACAATCTGTCAGTTTTTTCATTATCTTGATTAGCCTTCCAAAAACTAGAAAAACGAAAGTATTCTTGATAATGAATACTTTTGCTGAACAACAATCAATCAAGATGTCAAAAGGTATTTTACTATTTCCAGTACCTACAAATAATGACTTCCTTTTCTATTAGTTTTGGAAATCAAATTGTAAGCAAGTAAAATGGTATCCAGCATAATTATTACAAAACTTTGCCTGATTTGACCATTCAAAAAAAATTATAGGTTTTGCTATAATTTTTTGAATGGTCAAATCAGGGCCACGGTTTTTTTTTATTGAATTTGTGGGTTTTGAGAGTTATTTAATAGAATATGTATCAGTTTTTAGAAGATTTAAAATCCTTGCCTTCACAGTCGCTAATTTCACAGTTCATATTACACGGCAGATTCTCAACATTGGCCATTTTTAAGCATTTAGCTTGTTAGTGTATTAATTAAAAATAAAGTGCAATAAATTCTCCATTTTGGGTAAAACGATGTCCACGGAATTTCGCTTGCGCGATGTAGGATTACTACCGCCATCTAGTATCAACTGTTGTAACTAATAGTATGCTAATAGCTGCTATGTTCAATAGATGGCGCTAGCGGTCATTACATGATTTACAAACTAGCGAATTATAAAAGGAATTAAACTTAGCAATAATGTAATTTTTCCATAATACATAGCTTAGTAATAGTAGAATCATTGAAATAACTTATTTTAAAACTTATATTTCACAAAATTATTGTCGAATGTCAAAGAAATGTTCGTAAAACATCGTCCTACCCTCCTTTTAGTACATGCTTTTCAAATCTATGCGTTTTCTTCTCGGGGAGACAATCCAAGCGAATTGTACGCGGATATGTAGACGATCTAATTGACAGTATTAATAGTTGATGGCTAAACAGTTCTAACAAATGCGTGATATGCATAAAATTTAGAAAAATTGTGAAGAAAGAAGAATATTATAACTATACGTGGTGGGTTATATTTTTAAATTATTTTATATCATTCGTTTTGAATCACCATTTTTCTGTTATCCCCACTTTTTAGAAAATTGGTTTGTGAAAGAAAAGCTTAACTCCGCGTTCTAATAGAAAGCGATCGTCGTGCGAATACCCGATGGTCGCCTTCATGCCACTTTTTGTTCGGTGAACTCGATCGCATAGTCGTTCCGACAGAAGGCGCCTTCCGATTTCTAGTAGTAAGCGGCCTAACTCTAATATTTTTCAGTGGAGGCTGTAATACAGTGAATATTTGACTGTGATTTGAAGGGAAGACGACTCATACATAGCTAAAAGGCTCGGATGAAAAAGATATTTAATATACCGAGGAGTCTGCATTGTTGGAACACTTTTCGTCAAAGTTGAGGCGATAGCACCAACCAGAACGACGTCGAACTATATAAAGAATTGGATATCAACCGACGCTGATCGACATATTTTTCTGGAAAATTCCATCGGTCAATGTCGACTGATAACGTTGATCGAAGTTGATAGACTTTTGGCGAGAGGGTGTGGTGATAATACCTTTAAAGCAGTTATTGCCAAGTGGGGTAACCAATATAGTGATTACATTCTTTTGGGAATGGACATTGCCACGATATAGTGGCTATCTTATATAATTATATAGGTATAGGTATATATTTTTTATCATTCAACCGTTGTCTTCGAAATATATGCTATCACCCCTTAATCTACTTAAGATATATTAAGCGTAATGATTCTAAGTATTTCAAAACTTGCTTAAAATTTACCAATTTTTCTTCATTCAATTTTACAATTTTCGTATAAGTTATTTTTTCTTAAATATTATTCTTAAAAATATAACCCACCACTACAATGCATTCTTAACATTCTAGTTAGTTTAAATTAAAGCGATCAATCTTTAAACTTTAAAGTTAATATTAACAGTTTTTTTTTTATAAAAAAATCTAATTCATACATAACGTTGAGTCAGCTGTTATTTATTTAATAAGTTATACATTTCCATATTAATCCGACTGCAAATAAACGCAAATTAATGGTACTTATTTCCATTAAAATTATAATCTAAGTTGCTTATCTGGAGGCCTAAATATGAGCCCTAATTCCCTGTCCTGAAATTAAACTAAGATCTTAAACTAAGTTGATATACTAACTTGCAGTTGACTGGCTCTTAGGGCTCTTTTAAAACTCCTGTAGCTGACATCCATGGATCGTATTATATGTAGAATTCTAAAAAATAAATATTTTTGACTATACATAATTGTTATTGCAGTTGGACTAAACCCAAAATGTAACCAAGAACTACCAACATGTCATCAAGGTACATTATATCAATTGTTTTTTAAAGTTATACCTCAAAAGGGAAATAGTGATTCGATTCTTCATCAGAAGGATAAATTAAGCCTGGTGTTTTAATATGAGACTCGAATTGCCATTTATTTAGCATTCGTAACCATTTTTTATTCAAAATGACAGTTACGCTTGACAAATGAATCGCAAATACCCTCATAAAGTCAAAAATCGAGAGAGTAGAGTCACCATTTCCCTTTAGCGGTCCTACTTAGTATTCGAGCCTTCATTGTTTCATTGCAAGAGAGAGATGAAGCTATACAGGACGAACAACATCATCTCTTTTTCACAACGTAACAATGATAGCTTTTGACACCTTTATCTGACATTTGTCAAACTGTCATGTGAAAAAATTTGATTGGCTAGTGTTATTTCAGTTCGTCAATCACAGCACTTTGCCAATCTGTCAGCTAAGGTCAAACCTTTCAAACACCCGAGATTTAGTTGTTTGTATAACAGCTAACTCAAAAATGAACAATTCATGTTTTTATTAACAGCATTCCAGTGAGTCGTGGTAAGCCTGTCTACAGTGCCATGCTGATCCCAATACAATTCTAGGGATCGCAGTTTTTTTTTAATATAAATTAACATGCAATGATCGCAATGTTTTGATGAGAGCGTCATTCGTCTGAACGCGACAAGCAAACATTGTTTAGGATTATTTTTTTGTATTATCTGTGTAATTTTTCCTGCTCTGTGCTTTATACAATTTGACGTTGTCAGATTTTAAAATGTATAATATTTTCGTTTTATGTTGTTACGTTATAATTTATAATAAATATATTCGAATTGTATAAACCAATCAGCTCTGTCACCGGCGCGCGATGATTTATATTTCTTAATACAAATTATCATCTATGATATTTATAATTTATCATTCTCTTAACATTACAATTTATAACCCAAACAATATCCGCTCGCGAATACACCTATGCAAGAAATATAAAAAGGAATTACTTTAATATTAATTTACTAAATAATTAATAACAATTTTAGGAAGTACATAATCATGACGGTCGTTATTATTATTATTTATATATTTGTTTTTTTTTATTTATTCATTATTTTACATATTTATAATACCTATTATATGCTTTGCACTCCTCATTAGATACAGCCTAAGTTTTCATGATTGTGATTTTTACGATGTGAAAGGGTGTTGAGGCCGTTTTACTAAATATAACATTTATTACTCATAGGTCAGCCGCATATACAAGGTCAAATTAAATTAGTAAGGGAAACTCCGCAGACGTAAAAAACTGATTTTCTTGACTCATACTTCAAGTACTACGCTATCAGCGGTCGTTGGCTCCCACAAAAATCATCACATCCTTTTTTTTTTGTATTTAAATCGAAACTATTATATTTTAGACTGGAATGTCTCGCAAGTAAATAGCATTTACTGAGAGAAACTACAGAAAGTCTTGCCCTTGATATAAACAGGCCTGACGCACGCTTCAGTTTAAGTCTTCTGGTGTTATGGGAACTACCTAATCTTTATTCATTGCCTCATGGTCTAAGGGTGGCAAATGCTACTTCGATAATAAATGCCTTTCGATTCCCAGGTCGGACGAAGTATTATTGGGTTATATCATCAGGAATTTCTCAGTAGTGCAGCAGCCCGGAATTTGGATTTGGGCCGGGTTGATGGCAATAGGCTCGCCCCCTATTACATGGGACTTAAACGTAACTGATGAAGTGTGGGTGTACTATAGTTACACTTCTGCCTAACCCTTCGGGTTTTCAGGCGTGATGTTATGTTTTTATTCAGTGATTTAGGGCTGCTTCTTGTAACGCCGGATATCTTTATACGAGGAATAATTTTGAGTTTTTGACTGTTTTTCTACGCAAAAATTCTCAAACGTCAACTGAATTCCGCGGTTAAAAGATATATGACGTTGGAAAATTCAGAACAAAGAGCTCAAATTCTTAAAACAACACTTTTGTGCTATTTCGAAACGATGTGAAAAGTTTATAAGAATTAACGGCCTCTCAATATTTACGTTCAGGGTTTTATATCAAAAACTACTCGATGGATTTGAACACCGTTTTCACTAACCCTTAAATCGTTTTTTTCGGGGAAGATTTTTAGTGCTTCATCACTGAGGGCAAGATTCACAGATGACTTTTGACTTTCAGTAAAGTAAGCGCCTCATACGAATGTGAGTTTTATTTGTTTGTTATTAGAGTTGGTATTCGTACTAAACGCTTGCTCAAATTCTTATACGAATATCAGCATTATCCCCATGATATTGTATACATAACATTTACTGAGCAAAGTTAAATCAAACTGTAATGTGTGAAACAAGCCATAAGTGTGCTACTTAACTAAATCACCGTAAAAATCACAACTAAGACCTTCTATTAAAATTACTAGTAACGAATTTTTATCACTAATCTTTGCTCTTTAAGTATTGCACCCGTATCTACCTATTTAATTAATTTAGGTTAACAAGATAGATAGTTATAGAACTCTTCATAAAAAAACTTCACATTAAATACCGTGACGAGTCAATCCATCATTGTTTTAGTGCAAGAAAGAGATGGAGCTATACAGGACGAATAGCACCTTGCCCTTCTCTCATTGGAAGAATGACAGATTTAACTTCAATTTACGGTAATTGTTTTCAGGCAAAAAAAAATCAGCCGATTTTGAGCTACTTATCGAAATTTACCAGTGACTGCGGGATTTCTTTCATGATCAATCAAATATGATAAATATGAGCTGCTAAATAAATAAAGTTCGCAGTTCGTACGCAATTTAAACGCTACATTCTATAGATACAGTATTCTGCGCCAATGCACAGCTAACATTCGGTTGCAATTTTTTTGGCCAGCTCAATTTGTCTCGCTCGGTATCTATTTGTCAAGTTTTTAACGAATATTTCATCAAATGAAGAGTTCTATATCTCTCTAATTTGTCGCTATATTCAGCTGTTTTAATGACGGATATCAACTTTGTATTACACGTTAACGTGTCGAAATGACGTCAAAATGTATAATTCATTTTTAAATGTATAATTATGTATAAATTGCATTCTCAGCGTTGGCTAGCGTGGGTTAATAAAAATGTATATTTTTTGTGAATTTTATAAAATTTTATTTTTATTTATAAATTGTGGTTTTTATCGCATTATCGTTTTTCTAGCTTTTTCTTGAACTAACTACAGGTTAACGATGTCTAGCACCTTATTATGTCATTGTATCATTTTTTCTAACCTACCCTACACAAAATAAAATGCAAATTTATTATTTAACTACCTAAAAACCTCAACACTTTATCACTGCAAATTATATTTTTTGATTGACAGTAATTGTATTTTTTTTTTTATTTGATGGAGTTAGTAAACAAAATCTACGCTGCGACAAGGCGCTTGAATGACGTTCACAAGGGCGCGCGTTTGGTAAACATTTTGTGAAATCGTCTGTGGAAATTGTATTGTTGAACCACGGGGAAAATGATCCTTGTATAATTTTACAGTCGTCGTAGATAAAGTAGGTATTGTATTGATTAGATGTCAGCGTATACCTTATGAACTATCTAATGTAGTCGGGTAATACTTTCCGAAGAAATCGTACCATGACAGCCGTTTTGTTGGGCCCCAGTTGTACGCTAACAACAAAAAGTTTGCACGCGATGAAGATAAAGACGTCTCGTTTACTCTTACTACTGGTTCAGGCTGTCCTGCTCTCATTATTATTACTATTTAGTGACTTGTCTATTGCTACATACTCTGTCTATCTATAATATCTCACTAGAAAATTAGCCAGCCCAGCTGGACTGGCTAATATTTTGGCTGGCTTTTCTCGAAGAATTATAAAAAAACCTCTCTAGTACACCAGCTAAGGCCATATGCGACTGTATAACCAGTCAAAGGAGTGCTAGATAAACCCTAATGCGACAAACACCATTTTACTATACATTTCGACGTCTGGCTATGACCTTGGGTTTTCATTTATTCTATCTCTAGCAAAATTATGCTGAAAAATATATTTTTGTACTAACCATATTTCGCGTCTACGATATTATTTATAAACCCATGAATATTACCGAATTTGCGGTAGTGTAAGCGGTATAACTGCCAAATCATTAAGGTATTCGAATTCGATACCTACGATGTTGTTTCGACTTCACCCCGATGTCATTCCGATTTCGATACGATTACGTTCCGATTTTGATATGATTTTGCCTCCATAGTTTTATGGTTAGAAAAGCGGATCTTTTGGCGCCTGAATGACATTGACGGGGGCCCTCCGTCACAAAAACTGTATTGACGAAACAAGATGGCGGCGTTAGTTCTGATTTTGACCACGTGCCAAAAGATACTTGTAGCGTTGTACATACATCGCACAAGTAAAGTTTGACAATTTATGTAACGTTCAGAAGATGTTGATTCAAATAATGTAACGAACCTATAGTTCAAAATAAAAAGTTAACACTACTATTTCTTTATAGAATTGTCTACCTTTTTAAATAAAAAAACTCAACTTAAGCTCAAAGCATTTAATTCAATTAAACCAAGGCACTTCTTTTGAATTATCAAGGAGTCGGTCAGTCATTCCCTTCCGCTCCACCCAGAGCGGGAGGGGAAATTTGATGATTTTCCACGCCCAAAAAAAAGGGGACCGCCCTTTTTTTTTTAGCTGTAGTAGGTTCCTATGGAGAGGAACAGGCAAGAAACTAATAAAGATATACCGCTTAAAGCTACCGCCTTCAACGATTTGGGTTCAAAGATCACAAATAGTGCATAAGTGGCAACTACCACTTGCCACTTACAAGCACATTTTTATAACCCTACGATATATTATTATTTATAACTTAATATTAATGATTAAAATGTATTTGGTGTTTAATTTCATAAAATTATTTATTCTTTACGCTATAATTATAAAACCTCATACTTTGCGACTAACTTCTAGCATACTTTTTCACTATTTTGTTTTTATAATCTATGTCACCCGCAGATTAAGAAAAATAAATGTCAAAATTATAATGTAGGAACCTTAATTTTAAATTTAAAGGCTTTAAAATATATTCTAGCTTCTGATTTAAATTATACTACATTAAACTTTTAAAAATTATTTTTAAAATATCGATAACCATATTTGACATCACTATTTTTTTTACGCATTTTTTGAATTTGTGATGTGACAATATTTTTTTCTATCGATATTATGTTTATCAAGTAAATTGCGAACATAATATTCTTTATCGTAAAAAATGGGTTTTCATTAAAATTAACATTTGATACACGCTAAATTAATTAAAAGTAGAACTGAATTGACAATTTAACTACCTACGTCTCTTCAGAAGACCATAAAAACACAACCGTTTTTTAACACTAATCTCAAAAACTGATATCACCAATCTGATGCACTTACTCGTAACTATTCGGCTACATTTCGGCAGTACACGCTAGTTTCTTCCCAATTTCGGCTTTTTCTATCTACAGGTGCCCACTTCTAAGATTAGGTGCAACTATGAGCAAATTTTATTGGTCGATAATTGGACCAATCAGAAGCGTTCGCAGGAGAAATGAGTAACCCGAAAAACCTACTAGATAGCAGTGGAGGTTCACATTTTGAATTGTAACAATAAAATCGTGTCGCCACTGCCATTTAGTTTCAGCAAACTCACGTCTCTATGATTCTCATTATTACTAACGCGTCTATACTGAGCTGTATGTACATGCTAAATCCAGGAAAACTTTATTAATAATTTTAGAGCAAAAATTGCTGAACATGAGATTAGCCTTAGAAGAAAAACGTGCTTAGTTTTAACACCACAAACTGGAAGCTTGAAGCTGGTAGACTATTTATTTTTTATGTTAAACTTTGATTTTTCTTTGTGGGGCTTCTCGATTTTTAGGGAAAACTATACCAGCGCGGCAGTGGTTCAATTCTGTCCTTACTGTGAAAACTTATGTGAAATGAGCTGTCATTCCAAGGGATTGACACGTTTGACAGCTCACATCAAGTATATACGCCTAAGTTTTCGCGGTGATATTTTTACAAAATAGACAGAACGACAGGCCTAGTCTTTTTGAATACCTATGACACATCGAATTCTTCGTTATTGTATGACTTAGGTATGAATTTCAATAGTTTGGTTCCTTTATCGATAAAAAAATAAACAGTAATGCCACCTGTTAGCGATCAAAAAATTGTTACGAAAAATTCGTCTAGGTTTTTCTAAGTGTATTAAAACTGCATTTTTAATAACTCTTGAAAAATTCTAGACGGATTTTTACGTCTATTCTTTCCTATTTATAGACATTCTATTCTATAAACTCATTTCGAATTAGATACCTACATATTTCTCTGGTCGAAAATATCTTTTTACGCATTTTTCTTTCACCTTGGTTGTCGTTTTTAATTCGATTTTAAGTTTGAATATGGGTCATTATTTAGGGCGGGATAAAAAAAAAATTAAAAAAAAATTGGTTATTTTTATTAAATTTGCTTTATTATGGACGAGAACACGCATAATAATCACAGATAAAATAGAATTAAAGATGGATACAGCTTATTTATTTAAAAAATCTTAGTAAACCGTTTTTTGTAGGTAACGAAAGTGATCGTAAAGACCACGAAAAATAACACTTATATGAATCATAATCAATCTCTTAATTTAAACCTCTGTTGAACCTTAACCAAAGGTACGTATAAAACTAAGAACAATAATTACTTAGAGATCAATGAACTTAAATAATAATTAGTCATGAAAAAAAAAAAAACACTTTGACCACGAAAGTGATGTCACCTAAGTTACCTCACTAAATTAATCTTAATTTGAGCCAGTGCTATTCGAATCAAAGAAAAAAATACGGTTTTTACGGGGATACGGTGCTCCAGCATACCACAGTATCAGTTGAAGAAGGTCTAAGTTTACCAAGACAGAGCTCACGCGATGTGGATATTTAGCCTGAATTCGGTGTTTCAGAAGGTATAGCGAGCTTGCAGCACTTGTGGTATCTGAATCCAACGCAGAAGCCATTTCAGATGGAGATGGCGAGCTTGCTACACTGGTGTTATGTAAATTGAACGCTGCTTCTGTCTTCTTCTAAGGCAAATGGAATATTTTTCTTTTTCTCTATTAACTTCTGCATTGTAATTTTTTTATGGTCTCGTCTTTTGCCTTCTTAACCGACTTCTCTTCATCAGTAGTTTTGTTGCGAGTTCTGGCCGTAGCTGTCAGAAATATATTTTTATTTTTTGATAAATCGTGTTTCGTTATTCAAATTCATGGAATGTTAAACTGTTGACCATATGAGGTAGCTTGAGGTATTGGCGACTGTACCACCCCTATTCAATAAAATGATCTAATTGCGAACAAAAGAAGTCAAAGGATGCTGGCTTCAGCAGTGTTATTAAGTCGGCATTAACCCTTTTTTAATCTTGACCACGAAAATGAGGACCACGAAAGTGATAATTAAGCACTTTACCGGTTCTAGTATGAAACAGTATTGAGGTTAGAAAAAATACAATAGCCTATTTGCAACATATCCATAATTCGAACAGAAGAAGTATGTAATTCTATTTTTTAATTACCAACTCACCAAAATACAGCTGTCACGAAAGTGATGCACGATCTTTGACACAATATTTTTAACACACAGAATATGTTTTTAAACAAAAACCGTTAATATTTTCAATCTAATTTTTTTTGCGATGTTAAAACAGCCATTTATAGTGTTGCTACTAACAAGTATATTTTGGGTTGACCATTATTTAGTTAAAAATAGTATAAAATATGAGTGACCACGAAGGCGATGATGGTTTTCGGAACAACATAAATCGTAAAAAAAATTAAGGATATAAGTCTGTTTATTTTTTGTCATTCATTTAAGATATATTAATATACATTATTCATTACAAAAACCTAATGAAAAGGTCCGTTTTCACTTAAATTATATTTTTAATAAACGCAAGAAGTCCAGTGTATATCACCTGAACAGACCACGTAACGTGATTTTTATTTAAAAAAAAATTAATTTCACAAAGTTATTAATATAAATCGATATTTTAACAAACATACAGTAATAAATAAAGTAAATTTCAGTTATAATTTGAATCAATAACACTCATTTCTATTCTGCTTTGTAAATTATTACGCCTGAACAGAATTTCACCACGTCAAATAATGACCCATATGCCTATTTTATTCATAACTATAATAGTCATCTCAAAATGAAGGAGCCCTCACAAATCCTTTACTCACTATGACCTCAAAAAGTTCAAGCTAAGCATTTTCTGATGCGGCTTTTAACAGGAATAGTTTAATGCCGTGCTGTAAAAACTAAGCACCACAAGACTAAACTACATCTACGTTTGGACGAAAAATGTAATTAAATCTCAGCTAGGGTAGGGGCCCAAAGGTACAGTCGATCGATTGTCGATTCATCGTTATTAAACTAATCGTACGCACATCACTAGTGAGCTCCGAGATAGGGGTTGGCATTTGACACTTGACACTTTGATCGATATCGATGAATTCCTCGTATTGTCGGACCGGCGACATTAACACCACCACGCCGCGTAGACAGCAACGTCATATGAAAGTGAAAAACGGACAATATTTGTCGTTCATCGACATCGATACTCGACAATCGACCGCTCGGGGCAGTCTCTACGCCTACTTCACCTCAGGCATGCGCATGCGACTAATGTTGCGACCAAGGCCAGTGCTGCGACCGGCGTGCGCGCGGCATTGCACATATCTTCCTCACAGAAGCACATGTGGCCCGTGCCAGTACTTTCCATCATACACACGTGATCAACCATGAAGAGATTTATTTGTAGTTGTGACGTACACGTGCGCCGGACCACCTCGTACGCTGGAATCAGAGAAAATATTATGTTACTTAATTGGTATAGTACCTAATGTCGTGGTACCTAACTTTTAAATTCTAATGATTATTTAAGTCCTGTCTAAGTTTATCTATGTGGTTGCGATCCTTAGCATTGAGAAAACGACGAAAAAGTTTATTATTTTGAAGATCCTCACAGAGTACTTATATTTATCATGTTCGAACTTTGTCCCTTGTATGCAAGTAAATTAATTAGGTATTAGTTGTTATTTGCTTGCATAACATTTTAATTTACAGAAATAAATAAAGTCCTCTAGAAAGAATTTCGCCCATGGCGAGCAATCTTAGCAGAGACCAGCCTTCGGCGCGGGAGATATTATAGTGCACAAGTGTGTGCGCAGACACAGGTGCACTCTCTCTTGTATGCAAGTAACTCTTCAAATGATTTAATTGATCACGACACATCAATTTTAGTTTGGCGACACATGAAACTAGCCATTTTATATATATACAGTATATTCGGTTCAAAGACCGCGCCACTTATTCTAC
This sequence comes from Oligia fasciuncula, assembly GCA_963082905.1. Lineage (NCBI taxonomy): Eukaryota > Metazoa > Arthropoda > Insecta > Lepidoptera > Noctuidae > Oligia > Oligia fasciuncula. The sequence continues at coordinate 10,963,470 of OY720413.1, read as the reverse complement.
CACGAAAATGAAACAACTGTCAGTCGTAAAAAAATATAAATTGAGTACCTATACTTACTACTACTATACAATAACAGGCCCGTCTTCTCCCATTAAAATTGTCAAGCGATGACAAACGCCGCCTGCTTTTTCGATTGCCAAAACATTCACAAACTACATTCTGAAGATTGGCAGTAAGCCCAATTCGAATGGAGTTAAAAGAAACGTTTTAATGAACGATTACTTCAGAACTTTAAAATGGAAAAAAAACTATACGAGTCGCTTTAGCGTGGCAATTGCGCATACATTTCCTAGCCTTCATTATTTAATTAATAAAGTCCGTTAACGTCCTGAATCAATATCTGTCGTGATCTTCAACATGTTCCAATACCGAAAAACCCATAGTCGTATTGTTTGGGTTTCCACTGAGAGTTTTAGGGAAAGGGCAATGACCGTTATTGCCACGCTAAAGCGATTCCGGTAAACAACCCTCTAGTTTTAGCTTACGCAGTCGCTCCATGTAAAATATTGCTGCACCCGGTTAGACTGGAAACCGACCCCAACATTATATATTTGGGTCAGCTTCCAGTCTAACTGGATGCAGTCGCAGCAAATTGAATACTATAATTATCCATCGTTCGCGCCATTCTTGTCGGTAGACCTTGAGCCATAAAGACCAAGTCTATGCGGCATAGGCTAAGTGTAGAATACACATGTCCATGAGCTTGCGTTTGAGTGCCATAGATAACTCACTCTTCATGGACCAGCGTGGTAATTGCGTAACACACTATTAACACTAGCAATGGGTTTCATTTTGACAGTTCAACAACATTCCTTGCGTCATTTACGTTGTTTAGCAGACAAATTTTTCGAACATGTGAAGCAATGGATTAGCAATATCCTTCAAAATGATTCAGATTGGGATTGATCGTGTTACACAATTAGGGTTGCTGTAGCTCCTTCGGTAATGTATATTAGATATAGTCGGGAAAAGGCTAGGCAGATGATGCTGATACTCACGACTCTTAGAATATCGGACCATTTTGACGCAGCAGCCGTTGCAGGTCTGCAGCGGCGGCTGGTCTCGTGGCAGCGCCGTGTAGTTGAAGGGGTCTTTGCAGCGGGGATCCGTCCAGCTATCACACTCGTAGCAGTATATCGTTCGTGCTGGGAACAGGTTAGAGAAACGATTAGGGATCATTTATAACAACAGTGTATTGTTTTTGAGGTTAATTGCGATTGGAATGTTGTTCTAGCTGACCAAGACCACTGGCTGTCATTACGCCATCTATAAATATTTGACGATACTAAGCCGAATGCGCTGAGGCGGTAAAAAACTGGCGTTTCCTAAGACAGTTGTGCGGGCAAACAGTGGTGGGTGTTTAAAGATGTTTGATGTTATAGTATTAAAAAATGGTTTACGTCTGTCTTAAGAAACCCTAGCTTAGGTCGGAATTTCACGCAATCGTATAATTCTCTTGATCGGCTAGTAGTTAGCTGAAGACCAATTCCCGTAATTGAAAACATTTAAAATCTAATCGCAATCGCATCTCAGCGACAATCAATGTCAAAAATGTAGGGAAATTAGAGGTATTTTTGACAGATTGAGACTGAGATCAGGGGGCCTAAAAAGGCCACTTTGGCAGAATCATAAACGTATTTTGCTTTTTTTCGTTGCAAGAGATTGGGATTGGATTTGGATTGGTATTTAAGCACAGACAAAAAAAAATAACTGAAAAATCCTTCACCAATGGGATTTGATACGATTAACTTAACAGTTAACTGTCTATTATGATTTATAATGATTTGATGAATTCCTTTTATGATTCTGCAAAAGTGGCCTTTTTAGGCCCCCAGACTGTGAACGTTCATAAAATTAAGAGAATTGCCCGTCTGGTGTTGTTATTAGTATGACTGATGCACAAGCCAGTGTTATTGTGTGTAAAGGAAGGAGCGTTAAAGACTTTTATTTTGTGATATAGCGATGGAATCTTCATGACGTTATTGTAAGCTAGTGTAGTTGATAAGGATGACTTGTGAACTCTTCATTAGTATCGTAGGTTATTGAAAGATAATGAGGAGTGATTTTTTTGTTTTTCTGTTTGTTCCGGCTAAACTCAGGAACGGCTAGACCGATTTTGACAATACACTCAGTTTTGATCTGGCTCCTTACTGTGCGACAACAAACTGAGCGTTTTTCGGTGTCCTACGTTGAGGCAATGATCAGCGCCCGGGTACTGTAACTAACCGGTATGAGAAAACTCATTATCAGCACTAGAAAATCTATATAAGCTGACCCATTCAGGCTTAGCAACGACAAACGCTCACAATCGATCGACCTACAACTGACGACGAGAACTGAGGACCCTAACTCGACCTGTTGCAAGCAAGACCCACCTGCCAACCGCACGATAAAAATCTATACAATGTCCTAGGCTATTTATAACAGTGCTAAATCGTGGCAAGGCTACTCAAACACGCGATGCATGTCAAGGAAACTGCTGCCAGTCCTTGTAATATATTCCAATAGCGAGAATTGAAAAAATGCGGCTGAATAGCCCATTAGGCGCCAGTGAGGCTGTCGCCTGTATGTCTGGGTTGGTTTGACTTTCAGGCAGTGGAAATTAGGGCACTAGAAGCAGGGCCGCGACGCTTTCGCTGTGTCGTGGACACGTCATAACCAGGTTATAATGTTCCCCCTGTTAGGACTTTTTCTTTGTTTTTGCGGATGGGAAATCATCAAATGACCCCTCCCGCTCTGGGTGGAGCGGAAGGGAGTATCAGACTCTTACTGACTAAAACCCACCCGTGTTCCTTCCTTAGCCCTTTATGTTCCGGGCCAGCGGTAACCCTTTCGGACAATCCCGCTGACCCGGCCCCTGTTAGGACTCAGGTCTCATATCTATTGGTACTACTAATAAAGCTGAAGAGTTTGTTCGTTTGTTTGAACGCGCTAATCTCTGGAACTGCCAGTCGGATTTGAAAAACAATTTTTGTATGTACCCAATTCTTGAGGAAGGATATGGGCTGTTTAGCATCACGCTAGGTCCCTTAGGAGCCGACCAAAGTGAAAACGAAGTAATAGTGCGGAAAGGCGATGCGATGCGACGGTACAAAAAATTTCACGCGAACGAAGTCGCGGGCAGAAGCTAGTGGAAAATAATTTAATTTAATGTTTTGTGTATGTTAATTACCAACTTACTACTGTATAGAATCAAGTTCTTCTAACTGAACAGACAGCTGTGCTGCTGGGGAGTTTGTTACGCCACTTCATCTTCCCAGCTAAAGCATTAGGAAGTGGTGAAGGGCGACGTTAAAAAAGTGCTGATTCTCAGCCTAGCTATTGAGTCTGTGGGAGGGAGAGGGTCTGAGGGAGTTTTGTTGCCTTATGACTTCTGAGAGAAGGAAAGGCAACGATATGGGTTATAGGCAGTAAAACCACTTAACATTGAATGGAGACTAGTGCCTAGCACTTAAGTTTTGGAAGGATGAGAGAATGTGATGGAAGCCAAGAGGGTGGTGAGGTTCAGAGAAGCCACTCTCTAATCATAATCAGCCTATGATGTTCCCACTGCTGGGACACAGGCCTCCTCTCTATGAGAGGGATTTTAACCAAAGTAAATGCACCCGGCGTCACAGGGCGTTCAATGATCTACGGTCACAATAAAAACGAGCGGCAGACATAGGTTTCTTAAGTAAATGGGTGACGGACCCTGGGCAAAAAAGCCAGTTGAAAGTAAGTACCGTGTGGTTTAATGTCTGTAAGGATTTGAGACCACATCGCCACAAGCAAACGTATGAGGATTTGTATACGTTAAAAAATTACAAATAAAAAAAACTCAAATGAACATGTTTTCGTGTTTTGTTTTTTTTTTGTTTAATTCAAAATGAGAGTAAGTTTTTTTTTTTTTTCTTATCTCGCCACTCCTTCCTTTCATGCCAGTTCCCTCAGTGAATTATCACTGCAATACCCCGTAGATAACCTTCACGAAACCCGTTTTTCCTGTCATTCATTACACCTCTTGTCTCCCTGAGAATATAATTCAACTGCCTTTAATTTAGATTTCCCCTTAAACGAAATTAAAGTATCTATGGATGTACTATTTACCAACGTAATAAAAAATAAAATATTGTAACACATTTTAAAAGAGTAACGGTGGAGTTTCTTGCCCATTCTTCTCCATACAAAACTACTTTTTGGAAGGAATAGGTAACTAGTTAGAATCAATTCAATTTTTTTGTAAATTTTGTCATTCAAAAGTCCCTTTTAATGGCCTAAGTACTTGAATTATATGATTTGACTTTATGTATAAAAATTGTATTTTTAATTGCTAAAGGTCAGACTCTCTTTAGGAATACCGACTATTTATCGACAATAAACCAATTTGAGATGGTTGCATCACTAATCTTGCTAATGACACATGTAGGGTTGCGCCGCAAATATCATAAACCAATTAGTTTTATCGATTGCGTTTTACTAGCTTGGCTATCTTAACTAAAAGAAAAATACTATTGTATTGGAAGGAAGTAACTACGAGTACATCTCTTATTGAACTAACCAATTATCATTTATTTTCTCTAATTTTGTCTAGTTTTATATAATTTAACGTAATTTTATGATCTTATGTGTAACTACTTGCATTGACCGATAACTAATATGTGTGGTAGCATAATCAGTCTGTAATATTCCCACTGCTGGGACACAGGCCTCCTCTGTGTGAGGGAGTGGGCGGTAATCCACCAAGCGGGCCCTGTGCGGGTTGGTAGATGTCACATTTCTCCGAATTTTTGGTTCTAGAAGATGCCGGTTTCCTCACGATGTTTTCCTTCACCGTTTTGAGAGCAGTGGTGATGAAAAATTTACACAAAGTGCCTGGCCCAGACGGGGATGGCAGGACGAGCTGGACTCCTTTAATTAAAATTGGTTTTTGCCAGCTCTGGACAGAGAGAGGTGGAAAGAGAGTAGGTAGCCCTTTTCCCAGTAGTGGGACTGGAACAGTAACGGCTAATCCTATCCTAACTAATATTATAAATGCGAAAGTAAGTTTGTTTGTTACCTTCTCACGCCTAAACCACTGAACCGATCATCCTGAAATTTTGCATATACGTTGTCAGGTGTACAGAAACGGACATAGGGTACCTTTCATCCCGAAAAAAAAGGGTTGTTCCGAGGAAAACAACAATAACGTTATTATGATAATAGATGGCGCCACGTGTCTTTCGAACCGGATCGACACTAATTATGTTATGCGGGTGAAATCGCGGGGCCCTGCTAGTAAAAAAATAAAAAATAAAGTGCCTTCTTGGCTTCGAAGGTTCGAACCCACGACCTACAATTCGTAAGTCGTTACCACTGAGCCATCACTGCTCATAGTCATACACCATTCCTGTGTTTACCAAAAACTGATGTGTTTGCTTATTTACCGCGTTTCTATTCCACAAAAGATACATTCAAATTCTAGTTAACACCTAAACAGAGTACAAAAAGACTTCAAAAAGAAATCGCTGACATGTTCAAACAACATTTAAAGACAGTCATTACCTAATTAAAGCTAATTTTAACAATTTTAAACGTCATGATCGCAATTCCGTGTCTACGTTCGTCGCAGGCGCCGTTTTTAGATTCACGACGATCGCCGTTTATTTTTGATGCGCAGTCTTCATGTAAATTTTCTCATAACTTCGACCTATTATTTCTATAATGATGGCGTTGATAAATTTGGACTGAGATGTTAATAGTTTGTTCTCGCGTATTTGCTCGCGGTGTTAACTATACCTACTTCTATACAGGGGTTGGAAGCGGTACCAAAAGTACAGGTTTTGTACCGGGACTAAGCGGTTCTTGCCATTTCGGTACCTGGTTACTGTTTCCAGACGGTACTGGTTCCAGATAGGTACCGGTTTTAGACGAGTACGGCTCCAGACGGTACTGGGTTCAGACTGGTACCGGTACTCCATCTCAAAAGTACCGGTACAAAGTGCAGGTACCCGCTGCGTACCACAATCTCGTATTTGTTCGTTAAATTTATTTTTCCAATACTTATTAAATTATCCATTTTACTTACTATAATCTTTTTTCTTCCTCTAACTTAAGGAAATATTTTTTGGTACCGGTATAGTACCAATACTGATTAGAAATACCATTAGTACCGGTACTACGTCTGGTAGAAGCTAGTTATGATTATGAACCGTGGTTGTGTATTGTCGTATAGATTTTGTGAGTGATACTAAAATCTGTAGTTAGTGCTTTTAACGCTGTGCTTCTAGCTAGGGACAATCAATCGCACTATACAGTAAAAATTTGACATAGACAGGGCCTATAAGTCGTAGAAGTAAGGGCGGTTTTCGTAGTGCAACCGTTGATGTGTGGTTCACTGTACCTACTATGTAGCAACTTTATTTGGCATGTGTGTGGTGAATAATTAGCGAACTTTCAACCAAACTGTATAAAAAAATTGGCCCAGCCAAAATGATACCGGTGATGGGAGCACTGGATTAATGTTCATACTACACGAGCGGCACGTGTCAACGGAAAAAGCAACTGCAGCCGTCCACCACGTGCTGCTCGTGTATTTGACTATTTGAGCACCGCGGTACTCAAATACACGATCGAGCAGCACGTTGTCCCAGCCCCGGTTCTAAGGGGGGACAAACCGGGGCACTTGCCCCGGCCGGCATTTTCATGGGGCGCCAAATCCTTGAGACAAGAATTCGAAATATCGAACAAATGAAGCCTCTTTTCCTACAATCTTTTCTACAAGGTTTTTATCAAGTAATCGAATCTTATTAAAATATGTTTGAAAACAAACTTTTCTATTTCCATACGCCCAGTTAGTTTTTGAACACATACTAAGTGATTTATGAACGCATCTTAACAGATCAAGTAAAATTATTAAAGAATTATTATTATAACAAATGGACACAAAAATGCTACTCATTGGCAATTTTAACAGTTTTTCTCAAACACTGAAGGGAAATAAAACGCATAGGTACATAGTTTGTAAAGTAAAAAAAAAGACTAGGTACCTAAATACCTATTGCTAAACTACTAACTAAATTGTAATATTGTTAATCAGTTCCAGAACGGCATCATCATCATCGCCAGCGGTGCTACTGTTCAAGGTCCATGTATTTTTTAAATCATACATTCGTACGCTAAAGGCTTTTCAAATACATATTTGTCGTAGGTTCAAACTTAACGCAAGACCCATAGATACGAGCAGCGTCAATAACGCCACAGCAAACTTTTAGCAAGCCCCTAAAAATAACCCCAAAAAAAATCTGTCCCTAAAAATACCCCTTTTAAGACTTCTTCCCCCTAAATTTAGGGGGAAAACCCCAAAGTTGGCAACACTGGTCGGCGACTGCAGTGGGGCTTACATGACCTAAAGCGAGGTCACTGTCGGACTGCATAGAAAATAGAAAGAAGCGCGATGATACCACGCTGGTAATTTATTGCAAAATATGAAGCAATTATCTATTTACAAAAAATAGATTGTTTTGACAAAAAAATTAAAACACTAGTATTTTAGTATGTTGCTTGTAGAATATTCTGCCAAAAAATCAGAATGTATGTAGGTATATTAGTATAAAAAGAAAGTTGAGAGGTATCTTCTTGATTTTTTTTCTATCGTATCAAATTAGTTGTACTATGTTTTCAACACACTATCTACCTAGCATATATCCTGAAGAATATATCATATATTTTTCTGAGTTTTGTTTACTGTAGTCGATCATATACTTTTATTGTTTCTAAAACTTGCGTTTAGGTCCTATAAGCCCCTTAAGGCGTGTCACTCGTGTGCTACTATAAACGTTCCGTTCGTGTATTTGAGTAAGGTCATCTTACACGAGCGGTATGTGGTCGACGGCAGTTGCATCTACCGTTGACGCGTGCGTGTCCCTCGTGTGTCTGAGCATAATTTAGGTGTTTAGGGACGTTCTCAAAAGCTGCTGTTATAGGAAAAAAGGTGTATTGGTAGCTTTTGTGCATCAGTGAAAGTGTAGGTATATCATCATTTTATGAATTAATTCATACTTACCCCAATAGCTATTTAAATAGACACATATACACACGAAATATTACGAACAAACAAACATACAATCAGTCGCGTTTGAAGACAGCACAGCTTTATTTGAAACTGTGTAGCGTAAACATTATCACACCTGCCAGCGTCTATTCGTTTTCAATAACCAAGCTACACCTAAACGAATGCCTTAATAAATTCACGCTGTTAGATGTTCAACTTTCAGCGCTGAGCCGAGCGTTGAAAATTCAACAGCGCGTTTCTGTTTAGGCGTCGTCTAATGTTGGTGAAAACGGACATTAAAGGAGTTCTAGATAATAGAAAAAACTGTTTGTTCTACGCGTTCTATTCATAAAATTGACATTTTGGCGGCTAGTTCCAAATGGATTCTGGCAAAGTGCAATTAACTAAGTGACAACAATTAATGATTTCTACGTATCCAAGCTTCTACGGATTAATTTAGTGCCTAAATATAGTAGAAAAGTACTTACAATCCCATGTGAACAAATTTTATTTTTAATACCACTAAAGCTACAGTTTCCTAAAAGAGCGGTAACCGTCATTATAACGGCCTAAGTGGCTGCTGTCATGAAAATGAAGGCAACGAGGTTTGCCTCTATCTATACGGTGACAAAAAACACACCAACTTACTTTCTTAAATAACGTTTCAGTGACGTCATTCACCGGTAAATAGCGGACGCTATATGGCGGCCGCCACTCTTTTAGGAAACCATAGCTTTACGCATCAATAAAAGCTTGGGTTCTATGCGGAATAACCGTCAAAAGCCAACGGGAAAAGCTAGTTTCATGCACTAGAACTGAAATATGAAAGAGACAGAAAAAGATAAGACAAGTAATGTACCTATTTTTCTAATTTTACTTACTTATTTAAATACGTTTTTAGTAAATGATTAGCTGAAAATGTGTTACCTTTTGCAGTTTGTAAAGTTATATAAAAAAAAAATCAAATAAAACAAAAAAGCTGAAACTGTGACTTTTATTGTGAAGAAAATTCTCTGCCTAGTTGCCTAGTTATGTTAGCCAACCCAGTTTACGACATATTTAACAATTTTTTCAATCTTTTTTCGAAGTTTTTCTCGTGAAAGTATTAATGTAAGCGTAAAAGCATCTGGCGAGTGTAAAAAGGGCTTTTATTAGCTTTTTTATTTTATTTCTGTCAAAGCCTAAAAGCTCGTGAATTATTATTGTTTTTGTAAAAAAAAAGGAAAAACAGTACTTACTTTGGCATTCCGCCTGAACAAGGGGGCTGAGACTTAGTGCCCATAATGCTGAAAATCCATGCTTGAATTAGTCAAAAAGAAAAAACATATAAGAAAAACGAAAACACTACACAGTTATCTAAATAGAAGAAGTTCCACATTAAAAAGATAATATCCTGTAAATAACTGAATTAAAAAAGAAATAAACATTATTTTGTTTGTGTTTTTCATGTGCATAGACTGGTTGGCTGAATGTTAGAAGGAAAAACCTAAATAAGAAACGCTAAATGATTTATTATTACAAAAAAATATAAGGAACCATTTTTTTGGTTTATTTCTAACCGAATTTTAGTGATTCTAAAGAAATAGTCAATCTGAAAAGGAAATCAGTTATTTACAGGACGAAAAATGTTTGAGTGTATTTTTTTTTAGTTTTAGAGATTTTTTTAGAAATTTTAGTTCGTCTATTGTGTGACTAAAATAATTATGACATGCAATTATTGCATTCCTCAATTCCAACATTTAAACACGCATTCCTGTGGGCACTCAAACACAATACATTTATTGAGCTGCGAAAACATCGATAATTTCCCATCACTATTGGGTTTCGATACTGTTATGTCACATCACTAAGCAAGTTAAAAATGTAGGTTAGTATTCAAATATTGTTTTTTACGCGTTGTTTTTTTTTATTCGATATTTGTATTTAGTGTTTTTATAATTTTATTTAGGTACCTACCTATTACCTAAGATTTTTGCTAGGGAGTTTGTGACGCTTCTTCGTCCCAGCTAAAGCACTAGGAATTGGTGAAGGGAACTGTTCAGTTCAGGGGGAATGTCTTATATAATGTTTACGTTCAAAAAGGGTTGATTCTCAGCCTTTGAATAAATGACTTTTGATTTCTTTCCTAAAGCTCGATATTTACCCTTTAAAGCAAAATGAACTTAATACCAAAGTCTTAGGGATTAATCTAGTGACCTTTGTGTCGGTCGGAAGTAGAAGGCAGTTCTGTCGTGTTCATTGATCAAGTTGTTGGTACCTTATCTTGGCTTTATTAAGGTCAATATTGTCGGTGCTCAGTTCGCTGGTGCGAAAGAACGGGCAATAATGCATTATATTCGTGACCTGGATGGAAATAGCGAAGGTGTTGTTTTTGATTTCAAAGTGTAATCACACACACAACACATAAATATTTATCTCAAATTATTTTATTGTAACAATAACAAACTTTTAATTGTCTAACTCAATTCTTCGAAATTGTAACATTACATCAGAAGCACTATGCAATTTTTACGTCATTGTACCTTAGGGGACCGGACTGCTTCTCCTTAACACAGGTTTCCATAACCTAGCTAGGAGAGCAGTGCTCACCCACACGCTTGTAGAGCGTACTTATTTTGTAAAACTGTATTTTAACGTGTTCTACAATCCTTTGCCTTGAGTAAATAATAAATAAAATAAAAAATCGTTTTGTCCAAAGACTTAAAAAGGTTTTGGTTGAAAACAAAAAAAAAGTTACTCGTTAGTAATAGGTACTTTGTTCACCCATTATAAACTTCTACTCGTAGGTATACTTAGTGATAATTATGTTTTTTTTTTTTTTAATAAATGTATTTGTTAACGTTAGCCCACACTAGCACGCTGAACCACGTTTTATTTAAACAATTTTTCACATAACTTTGACAAAAAATAAACTTCGTTTTATTTTGATATTTTAGTAACGCCACAACCCTAAACCATAGTGATGTGACACCCACAAATCACAATTCTATCGATATGTTCGCAGCTCTTAACACGACACAGATCTAACAACGGGTACACTATGGTACACAACACTTGTGACATTTTGACACTTTTCGGTACTTCAACGCGTATTACCAGTCCGTATGCAGGAGTTGGATTTAACTTGGTCCACCCCAAACCAGGACATCAGCAAAACTGGAAAAGATTAAAGGTTCATTGATTATTCATATACGAAATAACTGTTGGAGCCTTTTGTTACTCGCTTCTTAGGGGAACTAGAACAAATCATTATTGAAGCGAAAACTTCTTTAGTTGGGCATTTTTTGAGATGGGAAAAAACCATCTGTTACCGTAAGCGACACCGCGCGTGTTTTGTTTATAAGACGATAAAAAAAATACCCGCTGCGAATGTGTTCGGCTGTCCTCGGGATGTAGGTACTCGGTTTTAATGTAGGTATATCCGATATGTCAGTGAGTGATGGCAAAGTATTCTGTTTGTGTTTTGATTTCACTTCTGTCGGCAATCCCGGAGTGCCACTGTTTTTTAGATGACTTTGTATTCCCGTCATTGTGCGTTTTTATAAATTCTATCCTGACGCGCGACGGCATCACGATAACACAGGGAAGTAAAATGTATTGAAATACATAGTCAAACTCGTAATTCCCTAACCACTTTTGACAACAATTCCCAGTAAATTGAAACTTCACCAAAGCTGCGGTTGCCGCTACATGGCGGCCGTCATAAAAATGACGGCACTGGGGCTAGACTTAACGGCCTGGCTACGACCTTACCGCTATCAGCTGTAGCATAGCGCGGGGCGGCGAGCGCAGTAAAAACAAATATACAAAAACGTATGAACCATGCCACGACGCACCACACGCAGCGTCAACGCTCCACCACTTCCACCAGAGATAGCGAGGATGCATAGCGAGGGATGTGTGTAAAACTAACCAATAACATCGCTTCATTTTTAACCCCCGACAAAAACAGAGGGGTGTTATAAGTTTAATGTGTGTATCTGTGTGTCTGTGCGCCATCGTAGCTCCCAAACGGCTGAAACTATTTTGATTATTTTTTTATAGCTTGAACTAAGTTATCAAAATCAAAAAAAAAATCAAAATATTTTATTTCACATAAGCCTACATGGGCACTTATGAAACGTCAGAAGCTAGGCGGTGCCGCGGTGGCGGGGGCGGCGGCTAGCTAGGTGGTGGTGGTGGTGGTGGTGCTAGGTGTGTTGGTATTGGTTAGTTTTTCATACATCCCTCGCTACGCGTCCTCGCTCATCTCTAGTGGAAAGTCAGCCTAAGACACCGCGCCGCTTCACATCGAAAAGTCGTGGCCAGGCTGTAACGGTCGCAAAAAAGGCTCTATAGGAAAACACCAACTTTGTTTCATAAGTAACGTTTCAGTGACGCCATTCGCCGGTAGGTTGCAGTCAAACTCAAACTCAAAGCATTTATTTCAATTAAACCATTTATTTACAGGCACTTTTGAATTGTCAAGAAGTCGGTCAGTCAGAAAATATGCAAAGCGTAGGTACAGTCGCTATGTGGCGGCTCTATCGCAGTCTTATGAAATCCTAGCTTAGGATTCAAACTATTTTACTGCCACATAGACAAAGCAGTTTTGTAGTTTTATAACGTGAAAGTGACATTCAACCTTAGGGTGGCAAAGAATTTACGAGGTTCATGATATTGAATTATTGACACATCAAATTTTTAGAAAAAAATCGTCTTTGTCTCACGTCGACTCTGTCACTCATACCTACCTGTATGTCTTTTTCTAAAGCTCGATACATGTGTTTCATATTTAGCTAGTAAGGCTACGGTAGGTAACCCAGCTATTATAAGGTATTAAACTGAAACAGTCCTATTACAAAACGATATCTGACTTCATCCCAAGCTTCCTTTTTTATATTTCGAACCTTATTCCGACTAAGGTAAAGTTCTTAAAAGACCTGACGATTTATTCTGTAAAAATCTCACTGCGAAAACGTAAGTGAAGTGAGCTGTCAATAGTGTCAATCTCTCTAGCGTCACGTAGAATGACAGCTCACTTCACAGTGACATTTTTAGAATAGATCGACTGTATTTTGACACAAATCAAATCATTTCATTGAATGAATGATATCTTTATTTGCTAGAATATAGGTTAGGTAGATGTTATACAGTTTGTTTGTTACACTATATTCAACCTTACGGTTGTGCAAATGTTAAGTCAAAATAAAATAATAAGGAACAATGACATTTAACGTTTACAATACAGCTTCATGCAATTTTAATATTGATATTAACAATAGCTTAGTTAGTAATAGTAAGTCATTAAAATAAGATCCAGTCAATTCCCAATAATTGATAACTGCAATATTTAATAATATTTTAAATTAATTTAATTTATAATAATTGTATTAGCTCAAAACAAATTTATAGCAATTAAAATTATAGATGTTTAAATGAAATCATAATACTTACTTAAATAATTTAAAATTATCATGCAGTCTTACATTAAAAAATATAAAAATGTCTTTTTTTTCTAGTTAGTGAAATATTACCCAAATTCAATGTTTTAAGTTCATAAATTCATCGATTGAATAGAAACATCTGTCACAAAGCCAATTATAAAGAGTCCTGTTAAGGCGAAAGCGCCAGAGTAGCCCGCGAAAATCATTTTTTTTAGGTTTTTTGCAATTTGCTGGTCAGTATTAAGTTGTACGTTAATTAAAATATGATTCGCGGCCGTAACAAATATGTATTTACAGATTTATAATCATTAAAGTCATCAACACAACTCTCTAAGACCATGTAATCCCCAAGAATGACTATTTCATGAAATCTTGACATTTCACAAACGTAAGAAAATTTGAATTTCGCGGGCTACCTTAGAGCTTCCCCCTTAAATTCTAAGCTTGACGAATTTCTCAGTTATTGTATATTTGAACTGCCATAGTGTAACAGTTTCTATCGCACAATCTAAGCCGATTTCTTGGGACAATAAATGGTTTCTGAACGACTTTTCTTTTAAATGGAGCTTTATCGTCCTTAATAAAAAGTGATTGATTATTTCTTAAGAATTTACTTACTTCAAATATGTATAATGGCGGAAGTGTAAGTAATTTTTGTTGCATAAATATTGGTCGACAAGAAGATTAAAAATCGATCTAATACATTTTTTTTGAGCAATGAATACTCTCTGGGCGTCCGTAGAGTTACCCCACATGATTAATCCATATCTTAGAACAGAGCAAACATGACTATGGTAAACCATCAAAGCAGTTTCTAGAATTGTTAGACTTTTTATTTTTCCGAGTGCGAAAACGAATTTGTTTAATTTTTTACCTATACTATCTATTAGTGGTTTCCAATTACAGAGTCTGTCAATAACTATACCTAAAAATTTAATGTAGCTTCTTCAATGTCATGTTTTTTGTATTTTATATTTATGTCTATGTCAGAGTTTTCCCTATTTTTATTAACTGTAGTGTATGTCATATATTTAGTTTTGGTCAGATTTATTTTCAAGTTGTTTGATTCCAAACAGTCAACAACATCTACAAGAGATTTATTTGTTACCCTATTAGCATCATCTATTGTGTTTTCTGTAGTCAAAATAGTGGTGTCATCAGCAAATAGGACAGTGAATTGATCAGTTGATTTTGGCAATTCATTTATGTACATTATAAACAGCAACGGACCAAGTACGCTGTCTTGTGGTACACCATAATGGTTTACAAAGTATGTTGACGTAAAGGTTTTTTGGGTATTCGTGTTTGTACAATTTTGTTTTATTTCTGTGCATTGTTGTCGACCCCTCAAGTAACTTTCGAACCATTTATAAGCATTTCATTTCAATCATTATTACAAAAACAGGGCTCGATGATCACCAGTCAAGAAAAACCTAGTTATTACAATTATGAGGAAAACCGTTACATGTGTTTTTGTGTGAAGTTCATTCTTCCAAGAGTAAACTAGTCGCGAGCTCGAACTTACTGGTGGTCATGGCCAAAAAGCACGCTGTCTCACCTGGCTTGGTGTCCGACAGAGCTAGTATCAGTGATGAGCAGTTAGACGTTAGTCTACATGAACATCATCTAGTTCTCTCGCTCGCACAGAAACACCATTCCGAATCTGAACTGATAGGCGCGAAAAAAAAAAACAAAAGTGCTTCGGAAAATCGAGTTTTCTGAAAAAACCACTGCATAAATCAATTACAAATAAAATTTATTGAACTCTTCGATAACTGAGCTTTGTCGGTACAGACTTGGTTTTGAAGATTTTACAGTTCTTTTATTACTTCTTTACACCCAAAGTTACGTTAAAAATAGCAAGAAAAACAAATCTTTGTTGGCTCATAACTTTTTAATGGCTTTTTATTTTACTATTCTGTTTCCATACAGACAACAAAACGATATCATGTTTAACTTTCGATGCACAATGTCAAACAGTGGAGTAATACTCTCCCGAAATTTGTATGGAAAAAATATCGACTAGTAGCAGCTTCTGATTTTCCTGCAGGTACCTACCTACCTACATATAAATGTGACTGCCCCTTGGTCTCGCGGTTGCAAGCGCGACTGCTGAGCGTGGGGTCCTGGGTTTGATTTCCAGGTCGGGCAAAAGTGTTATTGGGTTTTCTATTAGGAATTTCTTAGTAACAGCCCGGAGTTTGGAATTTGGCGGTTTAATTCCCCCGTGCCTCGGAAAGCACATAAAGCCGTGGGTCCTGCCTGCTCCTGATCTCCTCCGGTCGTGTCGGATTGCCGTCCCATCGGAATAGGAGAGTAAAGGAACAGAGAGTGCACCTGTGTTTGCGCATAGATATTATAGTGCACACTTGTGCACTATAATATCTCCTGCGTACCTGGCTAATCTCCGATGAGATTGGTCACCGTGACCGAAATCGGTCAGGAGTATATTATAAATGTGTTTAATTTATTGTAAAATGACAGTTTTAATGGGAATTCATAAATATCCGCAGTAATATTATAAGGTGGCAAACGGCCAAGAAAATTTAATAAAACATATTTAAAAGCATTTTTCCAGATTATAAAACTAGAACTGAACCAAGCTTTAAAGAAAAAAGTTGTTTGATTACAAAATTTAATTTAATTTTTGTTATTATCTAATTTAATTTAATTTTTGTTATTTATCTAATTTAATTTAATTCTTCAATTTTCTATTAATTTAATTTATTTATTTATTTTTGTTTTTAAGTGTAATTATTGCTTCTGACATTGTATGCCTAAAATTGTATTGTAATTGAGTCTATGTTACTTGATCAATAATAAATAATAATAATAATAAAAAAGGGCAACGAGCCGTCTAATTAACGCATCTGTACCTAATAGGCAATCATTCTGTAAACAAATGACCGTGAAACTTAGGTGACGTAAGCTGTTATTCCCTGATGCAGATGACATAATATCTAGATACTTTTGACAGTTCACTTCACCTAGAAGAAGCAGTTCGTGAAACTCAAAATAAAAATAATGTTTCAACAACAATAGTGTGTGCCTCACGGCTGCGCCAAAAAGGTTCACTTCAGCATTAATGTCAGACAGATGCTGTCTGACACTGGTTTTCTAATGAACTTAGAGTAAGAAAGCTATAGAGCATCGGGTAGCGTGGCCACACATGAGACAAAAAACTAACTTAAATAACATTGGCTACTTGTAGCTGCCTTGAAAAAACGGGCACGCACTGAGAGACAGAAATAGTATAGCTTTATCCTTTTCTGTTACTTATAATACCTAACTCAATACTTTATCCCTTTCTTGTGGAAATGAAATGGCGCTACCCGCCGCCGTCTATACTTTTCTTTGTCTAAGCTAATGAACCTTTAGGGAAAAGTGACGGGGAGTACACACAGTTTTAACATACCTAATACATACTTTTTATACTTATAAATAAATAAATAAACTAGTAATCAAGAACATTATCATCAATTAAAATAACGCCCATTCACCTACATTTTGTCCGTGAATTTTTTACAGCTGGTGCTAGGGATTGACACTATTGAAAGATAAAGAAAATAAAGAAAAGAAAGAAAGAAAAATGTATATTCTGCACAAACAAAACGCACATTGCAAATATTTTTTTTTAAAAAGACAAAATATACCACAAGCTCACTGCAAGATAACTTCACCTAAGATTTCTCGCTGAGATTTTTACAAAACAGACCACCAGATAAATAGGTGGCAGTGACCACCAGGTGGGCCGTCAGTTTTTTTGCCATCGAACAATCACAAAAAAATTAAGTATTCTCCAACAAGATCAAACGGAAGTTTCAATTCGTGAATCTGGAACGAGTTTCCCCATTAATATCACCTATGTCCCCGAAATAAACCTTTAGTAAAATTATCGTAGTTCTGACGTCACAAGCGAATAAATAGAGTCGTATGCGCAATAACCGTGACTCCTGTGCCAGAGTATTAAATTATAATAATTTAATAAGTGTTAGTTGAGCTCTTTATGTTCTGAGTTGAGATCTAGGTAGAAACCTCTTTATTATAAACACCATGAATATTACAGATAAATAAAAATGTACAAATTTTACGAGGGGTGACACAATGGACTGTCTTACATGCTGTCTTATCGCTAAACGTTGAGCTACATGATTACTGGGGGGCTTACCATAGATAAAATACTAAATGTACAAGGGCTTACCATCAATTCACCTCTTAAAGCAGGGCAGAAGTTGAACTGCACTACTTTTTTTGTACTAAGACGTCATACAAAAAAGTAGTGCAGTTCAACTTCTGCCCTGCTTTAAGAGGTTATGGTAAGCCCCCTGACAAATGCTTGCAATGATTGAACTGGTCCACTCAAATCTGTGTGGTTCTTTTCTAAAAACACCATCTCCAAACCTGCATGGTCCTCAAACAGCCACCAAGATTAGCTACCTATGTCTGTACCTACTTAAAAAAAGATTTTTTCCTCTAAGTTTGTTTCGCCATTTCTTCTCTGGGGTAGTCTGATAGAAAATGTCGGCTCCAACTAGCTTATTTTTTTCATTTCTCATACTCGGAAAGTCGTTTTTGTTTGGTCCGAATTAATAGCGGGTGCAAAGACTCATAGTAATTGCTTCCCTCTCTAGGGCGTACTATTCATGTTATTATGATAAATATTTTTTTTAGAAAAACTACTATTTTGCTTTCCTTATATTGGAAATGAAAAGTAGAATGTTTAACACGGGTGAAAGTCATCAATTCGGAATTCCTACTCGGACTATTAGCCGCCTCGTATGGGAATTGATTCCTTTCGACCCTTGTTTAACAATCTACTATTTTTATATGGCGTGTAGGTAAAAGTGATTTCGACATCATATTTACAGAATAGATAAATAATTTCATTTCATGCCCTCTTATCCGTTATCCCAGTAGGAACTGGGTTGTGGAGGTAAGACAGGCAGTCGCACCATGTAAAATAGGTACTGGTATTCAGCTGCATCTGGTTAGACTGGAAGCCGACCCCAACATAGCTGGGAAAAGGCTGGTGGTTGGGAAAGGTTGATGATGACTGGTGAAAATGACAGATTTTAATGACGGTCGATAAAATATGACGGAACCGCTATTCTAGGACACCAAATCTTTAGCTGCTCTAAGTTGTAAATTGTTTTTTTTTACACAAAATTAACTCAAGAACGGACGACATTTTCCAGTTGTCTGCCTGACAACATAGATCGTACTAATTTTCATAATAATTGTTTCAAAATTAATAAAAAGCATTAACATGTGTCATTTACAGAATAGGGATCAGACACGGCCTGTTTGCGTCACTCAGTCAACGTAAAACAATACTGTGTGGAGGACACCTTCACAATCGTTCCGTCGAGCTGACTCTAGAATCTAAAAGTAGGTAATCCAAGTACCGATACTTGTTAACAGGCTTAGACTGTCCTCCCATATCCTATTAATACTGTAATTTGAAAACATTGTAAAAGTCAATTATTTTAAAAGAGTAACCGTGGAGTTTCTTGCCGGCTCTTCTCCATAGGAAACGACCAATTGAAACCGTGCACCTAGCTTCTGACGTTTCATAAATGCCCGCCCAAGTAGGTTTATGTAAAATACTTAAAATATTTTGATTTTTGAAAGGCGAGTAAACATCAGAAAGTTAATTAAAAAGAGGTTCAATTATCTATTCTAATGATAATAGTCTTCCCGACAGTTTTCGGTCACGGTGGCCTATCTCAATGGAGATTAGCCAGGTACGCAGGAGATATTATAGTGCACAAGTGTGTGCGCAAACACAGGTGCACTCTCTGTTCCTTTACTCTCATAGTCCGATGGGACGGCAATCCGACACGACCGGGGAGAGTTCAGGCGCAGGCAGGACCAACGGCTTTACGTGCTTTCCGACGCACTGGGGTATTAAACCGCCAACTTCCAAACTTCGAACTGTTACTAAGAAATTCCTAGTGGAAAACCCAATAACACTTATTCCGACCTGGGAATCGAACCCAGGACCCCGCGCTCAGCAGTCGCGCTTGCAACTACGAGACCAACGGAGCAGTCTCTAGTGCTCTATTCTAATGGGTGTCTGAAGACAGGCGTCGTCACCGAGGGCCTCAGAAATGCTGGCGTGACGATTTGGACTCGTTCCTAACCGATTCGACGGTGAAGGCATAGCAAAAAGAAAAGTGGAAACGTCTTAACCTTTCCCCAGCAGTGGGACAACAAAGGTTAACTGAAAAAAAAAATTGCATCAGTAGGTAGAAGCGAAAAATATTTTAGAGGTTCATTCATTTAAAAAAAACCAGTCAAGTGCGAGTTGGACTCGCACACGAAGGGTTCCGTACCACAGGGCGTAAAACGCCGAAAAATCGTTTCTTGTATACCACTTTTAACTTTTATTTTATTTTCATTACCTACTTGTTAAAATTGGAACTGTCCAGCTATCACGGTTCATGAGATATAGCCTGGTGAGAGACAGACAGACGGACAGTGGAGTTTTAGTAATAGGGTCCCGTTTTTACCCTTTGGGTATAACCCTAAAAATGTTCATTAGAAGCTAAATAAGTTTTTAGAGAATCATCTGCCTAGCCTTTTTCCAACTATGTTGGGGTCGGCTTCCAGTCTAACCGGATGCAGCTGAATACTAGTATTTTACATGGAACGACTGCCTATCTGACCTCCACAACCCAGTTACTGGGTAATACGATACCCCTTGGTAAGACTGGTTGTCAGACTTTCGAGCTTCTGACAACCCGTAACGACTGTCAAAGATCTACGAATGACAGCCGGGACCAACGGCGAGGCACGGAGGGGTCTCGGTATGTAAATATGGTCACCCATCCACAGACCAACCGCGGCAAGTGTAGCTTAACCTGATCGATCGACCTGTGCGGCTGTTATTATTTAGACACGGGCCCCTCAAGTTTTTAGAGAATCAGTTTAATAATTCCCTAAAAGATTGTATAAACAACGTGACTAGTCTATCTTTGTCTCGTTTACTGACAACAGTTTATTTTCGTCCGTGTTGACAATATTCATAGAAACTTGAGCTGAGGTCAGCACTCGAGTTAGGTCAGGTCAAGTTGTCGGTTCGTAGGGCTTAGATTTGGATGGGTATATAGGTATGCTCTGATATTCTGTTTGTGCAAGGGGTTATATTTTATAGGAGAGTCAAATGAGTTGTCTCGCTTAGAGGACATACTAACAGCAGTACGTAGCAAAAATGTAGGTAGGTATGCTGAGTGGTGAAAATGAAATTAAAAACCTTAGAATAGTAATACCAGTACTTTACATGGAGCGACTGCCTATCTGACCTTTACAACCCAGTTACTAGGTAATACGATACCTCTTAGTAAGACTGGTTGTCAGGCTTTCGGGGTTCTGACGACAAATAACGACACAGCTGAGACCAGCGGACACGAAGGGGTCTCGGTATGGTATAAATATGGTCACCCATCCACGAACCGACCTCGGCAAGGGTACCTTAACCTTCCATCGACCCGTGCGGCTGTTATTATTTAACATGTCCCAGTTAACAACTAACTACCTGAAAACTAAAGGTCACAGCTTATTAGAGCCACCCGGCACCCACTCCGCACCGCCTCGCCTCCTGCGGCCAGTATACTTTATAAGGACTTGTATGGGTATGCGCTCACTACATCAACTCCGTAGCGTCATCGGATCGCCTCGGTCGTAAGCCCTCCACGCGTGGACGGCGGCGGCGGGTGGACCACTCGGTGACAACTCGCTGCTCGCATGCTTGCCTTGCGTTGACTGCGCATTGCCAACGCGATAGTGTTATACGCGACGCGAGGTCCACTGGTTCGTATGTTCCCAGTCGCCCCCGCGGGGATTGCCACCGGAGGCAAATGGGAATAAAAATTCCCAGTCGCCACCGGCGGCGACTGGGAAGTCATTGCCCCCACTTCAGTTTCGCTGTACATTGCTTTCTCCATCGTAGAGAATAAAAGGATGAGACAACTTATCGTAAACCTGCCTCTAATCTTTTTTTTTTTTCTTATATTCCGCCTCTACATTTATGTGCTTGAAGTATTAAATAAATAAATAATAATAATCTTTAAAAAAAAGACTAAGTGCATTGAAATATTTTTTTATTTTGATTTCGATATCAGTAAACTTGTTAAAATTAAACATTTAAACAATTAGTAATAATTTCTTAGTAAATACGTATTATAAACAAGGCTGTAAATATTCATAGATAACTGACTTTTTTATATTATGGTCAATTATAAAAATAAATAATAAAAAATGGTTGCCTGTAAAGTCGGTTTTACGGGCGAAGATTTTACGTGACAACGACCGATCATCCGATCATAGTTGAGTGGGAGAGAGACGCAAGGCATTCGGCGGGCCTCTCTCTCGTTCGGTGACTCATCGTAACGTTACCGAGCGTTACACTTTTTCATAAGTGACTCCCAGTCGCAACCTAATTTAAGACGTTGTCACGTCAAAAAAATATTATAACAAAAATATTCAAGTACCTACACCATTAAATCACAGATAAAATCAGACTTTTATTCCGTTACTATCATCGATCATTCGGATCGATGATAGTAACGTAACGGAATAATAATGTGATACATAATACCAGTTTAAATGTTTAATTTTAACAAGTTTATTGATATCGAAATCAAAATAAAAAAATATTTCAATGCACTTAGTCTTTTTTTTAAAGATTATTATTATTTATTTATTTAATACTTCAAGCACATAAATGTACAGAGGCGGAATATAAGAAAAAAAAAAAAAGATTAGAGGCAGGTTTACGATAAGTTGTCTCATCCTTTTATTCTCTACGATGGAGAAAGCAATGTACAGCGAAACTGAAGTGGGGGCAATGACTTCCCAGTCGCCGCCGGTGGCGACTGGGAATTTTTATTCCCATTTGCCTCCGGTGGCAATCCCCGCGGGGGCAACTGGGAACATACGGACGCCGTGCGACGAGGTGGTGCGGGGTGGGTGCCGGGTGGCTCTAATGAGCTGTGACCGAAGATAACATCGAAATAATTCTTCCGTGTCGCTGTCAATTAAACTCAAAGCATTTATTTCAAATAATCCAATTACACGCAGTTTTGAATTGTCAAGGAGTCGGTCAGTCAGAAAGATGAAGCTAGTTGCCCATTCCAAAGTCTAGTAGGTTCTTATGGAGAAGAACGGGCTGCAAACTCCATGGACACTCATTCAAATCAAAATATCATGTTATATAAAGAGTGGCGATTATTTATCACAAAGCAATGCGCAGTCGTAGTCGTAGCCCGCGAAATTCAATTTGTCTTACGTTTTTTGCAATTTTCAGGTCAGTGTCAGGTTGTATCTTGATCAAAATAAAATATATGATCACAAACATGAATCATTAATACATCTTTCTAAGTTAGATTTGTTCCTTAGGAACAAATCTCTTAAGGAAAAGTGCTATAGGACCTACAGGTTGCAGTATGCGACCTACCTGCTGATCATTCTTTTTAAAGTCCAGACAAAATCTTAGTCTGATCATGTGAGGCTGAGGACAATGTAGATTAGTGTCTGAGATGGTCTTTGGAGGAAAGAACCACACAGATATAAGTGGACGTGTCCAGTAAGTAAGCAATAGTTATGTTACCAGATGTTGGAAGCCTTATGGATAATTCGAGTTTTATTTTTTCAATCTTTTTGCGGACAACGAGTACCTGCAAGATATTACGGTTAATAATACAAAAATTTGCTTAAAAACATTTAACTTTTTTAATGGGAATTTTAATTTTCTTGGATTGGTAACACTGTTAAATTAACTGTCAAAATTTAAATATTGTAAGAGTAGACAGAGTAATAGTGTCACCGAAAGGGACAAAAAAATTAAGCAATCTTCATCATACTATCATTTTTACAGCTTATTACACTGCACCTTACCATTTTCACAGTTGCGCAAATTTACTATTATTGAATTAGGTATGCACGAAAAAGATCTTATTTTCCGTTTAATCGCGGTTTATTATTTATTATTCCTTCTTAAACGTCAAACTTGTTGTGCACATTAATGTGCTTAGCCGACACGCACTAAGGGACAGAAATATTCTTACTCTGTCTCTTTTCTTTGCAAGTGACGATAGGTAATATATTTCTCTTTTTCTTGTGCGAATGAAAAAGAAGATGCAGCAGTCTATGGTTTACTCTGTCTACCGGTACAAACACAGCCTTTAGTAGCCATCGTAGACAGAGTAAGGAGAATCCAACAGAGTGCATCCCAGCGCGTCAAAAACATATACTGTTCGATTTTCAACTCTTGGCGCTACACAGTGCGTTGAAAATCCAGTGCGCGGTAAAAAAGCGTCACGAAAAAAAACGCTCATGTTTATGTGAGTTGGTCAAGAACTCAAGATCAATCCACATTCGCACAAGCGCTTTTTACTGGGTTTATTGGTCCCACGGAAGAAGACCCGCAGACGCGGCGCTACAGGCATGCGACAGGGACATAAATCTTTATTTTGATTTTTTCTCGACATCATTATTACAGGTGCACAAATCTTTAGAGAAAACTGTGTTAGATAAGCGGGTTGTTGTTGTAAATGTTACTATACTACTTCTTTCGTGAGACGGACTCTACTAAGGTATATAAAAAAACACGTAGTCTCACCTGGCACAGGAAATATCCAGCGCATTTTTTCTATTTCTTCCTTCCGCTTGTCAACTGTTTTCAGCTCGACTTTCTTCTCATTGCCACTTCAGTTTTATCTTATTTTTAACTATTTTAATCGTAAGTTTCTATAAACTAAATGTGTTTTCATAACAAAAGATTACTTTATTACTTTTGGAAGTTATGAACAAAAGACGAAGACGAAACTAATAAAAATAAATATTGTTTTACGCTTTCTTGAAGCGATGAAACAATAGTTTTTTTTATTATATAAAAAGTAAAAAATATTGAAAAAAAATACTGGAAGCCGACCCCAACATAGTTGGGAAAAGGCTAGGCAGATGATGAAAAAATAAAAATAAGAAATCAACTATTCATATGGCTTACATATATCTTCGTAAGTCTAATTAGAGCGAGTAGCCGTTTTGGTTGAATTATGATCATAAACACTGGTAGAAAATAATAAATTTATCTAGGTAAAGAATTTCTTTATTCATGTTTCAATTTAGCAAAAAGTGAAAAACACTTGAAAATTTTGTACTATCGTAGAAAATAGAAATTAAAAAAAAACTTTAATGATATCATTAGAAGCAAAGACTCACAAAATATGTACTACACGAGAATTAGGTAAATATTCAAGCGCCATCTATGGCATTTTAAAACAACTAGCGCATTCTCCTATTTTTTTTTAATTTTGACATTGCAGATGACAATGACAACAGTCATTCGAATAATATTACGAATTTTGACACTAAATGGCGGGAATTCTCGTAATTTATTACCATTGTACATGTTTTCGTGATTTAGTGGCACTGCGGAATTTTAATTTCGCAAAATCTATGTATTTACGTAAGTCTGCGTACGTTGGGCTCCATATTAAATAATTTATTTGATAGTATTATACAATGAATTGCATTTAAGTGTATTTTGTCGCAGTATAATCATTTTGACATTAGTGTGTGGAACCTGAAAAAATCGTACAACAGCACGCGGGACAATGCGCGGACATTATTGATTTTACGTACCGCTACATTCCACGATTATTATTTACCAAAAACACTGCGGGTTTATTCATTTTATGCAATCACATTATCACAGAAAAAGTGGTGTATTATTCACTGGATTATTGCAAGTACGTTTCATAAGCAGCCACAATAAAAAAAATACTGTCAACATAGAAAAAAAAATAGAAAAGGTGTTAAAGAAAGATGATTTCTTGTCCAAAAAAATAATGATTTAATTTATGCTATTTTTTACCTACCAATTAACATTATGATAGCAGTTTACGTGAAAAAATAAACACTAATCACTGTTACCTAATTAACTTGTGTTATAAATATGGTTTAATCATAATTAAATGTGTGTTTTGTTGTATTTTTCTATGTTTTATAACGTTATGCGTGAATGCAGCGATTTTAAGCCCATTTTACGAGGGACACGCCGACTAGACAGCGCGCGGCGAGCTCACTGCCGGGGCTGCCAGCCTATATTCGAAGTTACGCAATACGCAAGGTTGAAAAAACAATGCTGAAGCAATTAAAACGTCACAATTTTGCAAAAAATAATCCTTTTGAGGTATTTTTTTTATCATTTTTAAGCAGTATTAAGTCTTTTTCGACGGTTTTTGGATGGATTTGTAGTTTATAACGATGTATAGTGTCTTAGAAAGACATTTAATTACCTATTCAATAATGCATAATAGTAGAGCCCAGAGGGGTGGGTCGTTGGAACTGTTTGGTGTAAGCATCAGTTCACCTTTTAATTACCTACTATGCATGGGTTTGCGTTATTTCTGGCGTAGCCTAGGTACTTCTTTGGGATAGCAAAAATGGTTTTTTTATAATTACATGTTCCGTATTTGTTCGAATAAAGTAGACGGATATATAGATATATATATAGATTACATTGAAAAATAAAGCAGGTGTTTTATTTTTATCTACATATTTCAGGACGCAGCCGTACATTGCGGAAACTGTATTAATTTTACAACAAAATATTTCGAACAGCTTTCAATTATACAAAACAAATGGTTAGGTATACTCAATTCACATTAGAATATACAAATTCAAAGAAACTTCCCCATTTTTTATTTTGTTTCCCCAAAATCACGCAGATTTTTATAATCTGGTAACCCAGTCACTCCGGCATTGGGTCTGTATTATTACTGCTATGCGGAAAACGGGAAACGCTCACATTTTAGGCTACTATAAAATAAGACGATTTTCTTACTGACAACAAGTGTTTTAGTAAGAATTTTTAATAATTCATATTTTATAGATTAAATATTATTTTCAAATAAATTATTCTAACTAGAACAATATTTTTTGTAACTCTGTTTTACACATGTTAGATCTTTATGAGATTGAAACATTATTACGAATTAAATTGCAGAAAAAGAGATTTTCAAGGAATCTTTATGGTACATACCTACAAAAAATAGTAGGTCCTTTGTATTTAATTACTAATTTAATTCATTAGACTAGCAGAATTTTCAATTTAAACAGAAACCCTTTAAACTTTGAATAAAACATAATAAATAGGTAAAAAAATCCGTCCTTTGTAAGATTTTGCTCTCAGTGCCATCTAGCGGTGGAAACGTGAAACTCTCGCTTCAGGGAAAGAAAATTCCTACATTCATTTTCCCGTTTGGGATACTAGGTTTAATGCAGATACGTAAGATGGCGTTGATTCCAATCTGGGAACACTATTGCCCCGCTGGTCTCGTGGTTGCAAGCGCGACCGCTTAGCGGTGAGGTCCTGGGTTCGATTCCCAGGTAAATTAAAGTGTTATTGGAATTTAGGGATTTTCTAGTAACAGCCCGGAGTTTGGCGCTGCGATACCCCCGCCCGCGCCTCGGCGTTGGTCCCGGCTGTCATTCATGGATCTTTCACGGTCGTCCGTCCTAAGCTTCGTGGTTCAAAAGATATAAGGGTTTATAGGTGGCCGATCTAGAGGCAGTCTCCCCAGCAGGGCCACATTTATATCTCAAAAACTAGGGCACCTAGCGAAGATCTGTTTTCTGCCATATTTTGTCGCCAATTAGTCGGAATCAGTCGCCAAATATCAGAATTTTTCGGTCACTAGTTCAAAAGATAATTATAAGGGTTTATACGTCGAAAAATTTCTTGGAAATTTTTCGTGAACTCTTTGATCTAGCTCTTGGACTATACCTTACTAATTGAACTCATTATATCTCTACTAATTCTCGACTAATTACCGGCGAGGACGACCGGGAATAAACCTCGAGGGAACAGAGAGTGCACCTGTGTCTGCGCACACACTTGTGGACTATTATATCTACCGCGACGAAGGCTGTCTAGTCTCGCTATGGCCGAAATTCGGTTTACAGGACTACATATACGCACACAGGGGTCAAAACCAGTATAAACTGGTCTCTAACTCTCCATACTTCGCTAGAAGAGGTCAGTGTTATCAACTTATCACTGACATGCGGCCGTCTGTACGTCACCAAACGCAACAGCCATGGGCAACTTAGCAAGTTTAAGTGTATGGCCAGACAGGGGCGCGGGCGCGGGTGCGAGAACGCGCGCGGGCTGCCTGTCCGCGGCTGCGTTCTGCGTGTTTTCGTGTCCAGTGTTTGTCAAAATATAATAATATGGATGAAGACTTATTTTTACTAGAAAAAAGCTCGGAACTAGTTTGAGAACCCCGGTCCCCCGCGCGGGCACCCCGCTTCCGCGCCGCGCACCTACTGCGGCCACTTGTATGAACGAGCTATCGCGTGAGTTGCCCGCGCGCTCCCCGCGCCGCTCACAGCTGTGCCCGCGTGCCCACTACGGACAATAAAAGGAAGTTCATATGTTTGAGTTCGCCGCGCCGCGTCCGCGCCCCGGTCTGGCCAAACACATACGGTTTTTTGTAAAAGAATAAAACAGAAACATAAAGGCTTAAAAATCATTTTTATTCATAACTATCGTACATTAATAATCAATAATTATTAATTATAAATTTAAATACAGTAAGTAATTACGGGTATTTGACACTGCGTCACTCGCGCTCAAGCGTTATTAATTATATTTTAAATGCACTTCTTATACATAAATATTATGTTACATAGCACATTATTATGAGACTATTTACTGAAAAATTAATAACTTTACAAAAAAAAATTACTATTATTTATAAACAAAAAAAAATGTAAATATAATCCTGAATCATAATTTCTCTCAAAAGTACATCAAAATTAAGAAAACTTTGTCATTTTTAAGTAAATAGTCTCACGCAGCGTTGTTTCAAACATTTTTTTCCAGCAAAAAAGGTATTTAATTTTTCCAATATTAATAACAATTAAATAGGTCAGTTAATGAATGAAGGAATGATATTCCAATTTCTAGGAATGTTTTCGCGTTTTTTTTTTCCCATTTGCCGGAAAACTTCCCAAGTATCAACCAATTCGTTTTATACAATTTTAATATAGACGAAAAATATCTAGGCCGACCGTTGAACTGAGACGTTGCCTGAGGTAGCTGCGCGGTGCGGGAGGGGTGATAGTTGTCACAAGTTGACGAATCGCTGAGGTCTCGCATCACGTCACCACACCCCTCCCGCACCGCGCTGCTACCTCAGGCAACGTCTCAGTTAAACGGTCGGCCTATAGCCTGTAATTACTTCTACACTTGCTCAATTTAGCAACACCACAAAAACTCCTGAATATTTCACTGAGCCAAACAATTACATTAACCGCCTTACTAATAAATGTATTACATCAGATGAATAGTTACACACAGATTTCTCTCTTTCAGTCGTCAGTAATTCGACTTTCGAATGAAGAAGACAAAGCGTTGTGTAACGCTATGCAACGTTTATTAGTAAGGTTAGACAAAAATGGAAATCGGGGACATCTATCAATTAGAAATTCTGAACAGTACATTAAAAAAAAAAAACAGTCGAGAGGTGTCGTGAGACACCCGGTTTGAACAAGTTCCTTTCGTTTTTACACACTTGGCAAATGAAAGTGTAGCGGCATCTACAACACCACATGGGAACTACGCGCCATACTGACGTCACACAAAATCCTGCATCTCGCAAGCAGAGTTTACCGCGCAACTAGCATATATACAACGGCAAGACGTGAAATATCGCGCAGTTGCCCGCCAGACACGACACCCGTCCGGTCGGAGGATCCTCCCTTTTCTATAGAGTATGAGTGAACTTTACACCGTTCCTCATACCTCTATACTGGTGACCTAGCTAGATTGAAAAAGATTAACATTTTTATAACAACAAAAATGTCGCGACGGTCAAAATGTTACACTTTTTCTGTGTCGCTCTCATACGCCAAGTGTGTGTGTGTGTATATAACGTGCAATAAGAAACTCCGTTCCAAAAAATGGTAGTTGAATCAATTTATCGATATTGCCCTTTGAACACGACCATGAATAAAGAAATACACACAAAATAGTTACAAACACAGTTTTATTAATGCAAATTACTTGGGAATGACAATGTCTGACACAACGATACAGAATGCACTACGCAACTTGCAACAATCACGACTTCAGTGTTTTAAAACATATAGTGTAAAGCTGTGTGCGCGTGCGTCATATAATCATGACCTTTTGAATGCGACGAAAAAAAATTAAAGCCTTTTTAAATATTTTAATTAAGTAGATTGATTTTGGTTTCTGTTTTAAGGCGCAGTTCCATTGTTTCTTTGGCCGTAAAAACACGGCGTAATTTAAACGCGCAGATGACTCGCGTATACGCGCTTCAAACGAGATTCGAACCCAAAACGATCAGCACCTACGGCGCCGAAAAACGCGCGTTCCTAAAACGCGTGTCGTCTGCGCGTTTTAAATACGCCGTGTGCTTACGGCCTTAAGACCGAGCTACGTACGTGCAGTCCGTTCAGTTTTTTGCCTCTGACAGAAGCAAACTTATAAAGATCACAATGATTTTGACAGACTTGTCAGTGGCAGCAACCCTTATCAGAATGAGAATAAAGACCACTATGATTTGGACAGTGATGCAAATGAAATCAGTAAAATAGCTGTGAAACGACTGTAATTAGCGTGACTTGGTATAAAACGATCCACGGCCACGCTACAGCTCATTACAGATATTTATCTCTGATTTTGCATCATTCTGATCTTTATTCTCGTTCCAATAAGATTGCTTTTGGCTTGCTGCCATTGACAAGCTTGTCAAAATCATTATGATCTTTATTCTCGTTACGTTAGTTAGAAAACTGTGAACGTGCATGAGTGGCAAACAAATGAACCGCGCAGCTGACGTCTGTAACCTCTCCGTGCATATCCTATATAGCAATGGAATTGCGACCTTAAAGCTTAGCTGTCAAAGAACAGTTTCTTATTGAAAATTTATTATTCTCATTGAAAAGGACATGATTAAAAACACAAACATTTAAAGCGTTCCATACAAAATGAGATTCAGTACATAATTTTAAAACACTGACGCCAGGCGTTGGTTTACGGCGTCCGTATCAACAGCAAAGGATAGCAACAGTTGTTAATACGCAAACCAACGCACTACAAAATACATAACATATATTACATCAAAAAAAGTATACAAAATGATAAATATATTGTTACAAAAAAAAAATTGAGGGTAGTAAAGAAAAATGACTTATCACACAAATCAAGTTTTTTTTTACAATTTGAATAACATTTTTAGTATTTTTACAGGAAAATAATGCTTAAAGCATTGTTAAACGAATGTAAGATATTCTTATTAAAATAATTACATATATCAAATTGTTGGAAATAAGCAATTTTTTCAGTACTACCCTCAAAAATTAACCGCTTAAAATATTACAAGCGTTATGACAAACAAAATGTAGGTGATGAAATGGTTTTTGACGTGACAACGTCTTAAATTAGGTTGCGACTGGGAGTCACTTATGAAAAAGTGTAACGCTCGGTAACGTTACGATGAGTCACCGAACGAGAGAGAGGCCCGCCGAATGCCTTGCGTCTCTCTCCCACTCAACTATGATCGGATGATCGGTCGTTGTCACGTAAAATCTTCGCCCGTAAAACCGACTTTACAGGCAACCATTTTTTTTTTTAATATAAAATAGTTTGTGAGTTATGTCGTATTCATTGCGTGGGTTTATTTGACGAGAAATGATGGCAACACTGAGATTTAACATTGTATTGCCAGTATCTGACACGATATTGTAAGATTAAAGGGAAAATTAACTTTAAAATTCCAGTTTTCTTACAATATTGAGTCGTATCTTGCCATCTTGAAATGTGCCAAATTTAATAGAACTGTTATCCCTGTAATTTCTCGCCAAATAAAGCAACGGAATTTACACAAAAAAAAAATAGAAACAAAGAATTACT
This sequence comes from Oligia fasciuncula, assembly GCA_963082905.1. Classification (NCBI taxonomy): domain Eukaryota; kingdom Metazoa; phylum Arthropoda; class Insecta; order Lepidoptera; family Noctuidae; genus Oligia; species Oligia fasciuncula. The sequence continues at coordinate 10,932,085 of OY720413.1, read as the reverse complement.
AACTTTGGAAGTTAAAGACAGCTCTAAATAGTAACGAAACGCCGCACGCCTTTTTAATAGCTCCACAACATACAACACAAGCTCTTAAACCCTTTACTTTATACACTCGCACAGTCTCAAAAAATGTCTTTACGCAGCAAAAACGACATTTAAACGCAACTTACAACAACGAGACAAATTCAACTTTAACACCTTTACACACGATTCAAATCTGAATGGCGCTTCACTTGTCGAATCTATACAAATAATCATTTTGCTGATATAAAACCAACCTTATTCCAAAAGACATAGGATACATTTTCCATTAGCAAAATAACGCAAACATGTGTACAAACTTGGCAAGTGGAAAGCCACATTTTGGGATATGCCAAATTGAAATTTGTCTCTTTGTGCCAAGCATTTACCGTTCTCTCTATACAAATGCCACTCTCCTAATACCAAAGATTCTCAGTATGTACACTAAGGCATGCCAAACAAATCATTTATTTATAAAAAAATCGCTGCGATTAATAGTCGTTATACAAAATCGTTAGTCGTTCGCACTGAACCTTAGTGCCTTTAAGCTCTGGACACACTGAGACGAATCATCCTGCGCGGGAGTCGCTTCACCTTGGCCAGAGCTTCAGAAGACCCAAATTAAAAAGCCCCTTGGGCTATTGGGCCTTCTATAAGCACTTTTTTAATCTCATGGTCATGGCAATACCATTTGGATAAAAAGTTAACCTTATATCCAAGATGGCGGTGAGAACCACACCTAAATATGAACATAACAGTGATATCAGAATCCACATTTTTCCACATACAAAACGGTCGATGAATCAAGGCAGACTCTCTGAACTCTCACGCATATTCTCTCACTCGCCTCATGTCACCACTTGGATCCTTAAAAACGTTATTGCGCAGGCGCAAGATTCGAACCGGCCATGATTCCTCGGCCATATTGTAAAAATTAGCAATGATTTACCCACAGTTATCTGTCTCACTTTCCGTTGTTCGTTGCGGGTTTAAACACAGTTAGTTTATAACATTTTTTTAAATATTTTATCTTATTATTTTCTATGTTAAGGCAGACTGTTATATTATTTTGTCACTTGTTCGGAAAAAAAATATGTTTTCTATATTTTTTTTATTAACTTTGAAAATCCTTATAGTATGTCTATTTTGGGCCTACAGATGCCAGAATTCTCACTAAATGGGAACATTTTTGGGTGAGCTGGGAAAATTATTCCATTCAATGGGAAACAAACAGGGTTTTATAACAGGGGATTGAAGAGTTTTATATGATGCCTGGCATACCGATTGTCGCGCTACTCATGATCAAAATGATAGGTATGCCACGGACCTTCGAAGCCCTTTGCCTATTTTACATGAAATGAAGACTTCTGCAGGTACAAAAAGTTTTAACTAAACTGGGCACTACTGTATTCTTATCTGTCACAGTCAGAATGATAAAGAGATATTAATAAGCATAATTATCTCCTAAGTTATGGTCAGGGGGCCTTTCTATACCATTGTGACTTAATATATCACGAATTTTGTCAAATTTTCCCACTACTGGGACACAGGCCTCCTCTCTTCGAGAGGGAGTGGGCTGTAAGTTACCAGGCAGGCCTAGTACGGGTTGCTAGATGACACATGTCTTCGAATTTTTGGTTTTAGGACATGCCGGTTTCCTCACGATGTTTTCCTTCACCGTTTTGAGAGCAGAATTTTGTAATATCTAAATGCGGCAAAATTCGTAATACTTGTCACTTAGTGCGTTAGGCCTGCAGTATTGGAATTATGCCGTTTAAGGCAAAATGACTACACACGCGACCTTATATCATCAACAGCAGTAGATGTCCCTGCCTATCCCTTGGAAATAGGCGTGAATATAACTCATAATTTTTAACGAAAAACAATTCATGATTTTCAATTAATAATTTTCAACAATTTGTGTAAAGGCACATGCATGATTTCAGTTGGGAAAACAATTAATAGTAAAAACATGATTTAAACTTTCAGTATGGGAAAATTCCAACACATGGGAACGAAATGGGAATCAATTCCATGATATTGGGAAATTGATTCCGAACGGGGAATGATTCCTAGGAATGATTTTCTATCTTGTAAATTAATACCCTCCTCTATACCTTAATTTTCGAAAGCCGATTTAGATCTTTTCATCATTCAAGATCTCAGCATAAATAACGTTTACAGGCAGCATTGGCGATCGATTTGAGTAAAATTACCACAACGCACACGTATAAGTATTCATTCCGAATTCTGCAGCGATCAAAAGTCAGACTACAAATTCCCATCATCTGGTTAGACTGGAAAAAATATCAAAATCAAATTCCCACTAACTGGTTAAACTGGGACAATTTCGAAACTCAAATTCCCAGTAACTTGTAAGACTGGGAACATTCTCAAACGCTAATTCCCATTAACTGGTTAGACTGGAAGTTTGCTCAATGAGGAAATTAATTCTCCATTTTGTATGGCTGTGATATTTTTACCAATAATAGTAGCCAAAATCACAACATCGAATGCACCCATACACATACACAAAATGCCTGTACATACACAATTTAGCTCATTTTATACAATACAGCTGACTACCTTACTATAAAGGGGCGAGCAACACTCACTTTGATAAAGCACCTTTTATTGAAAACAGCGTTTTTTGTTCATGGCGCTAATTGATATTAAGTTACCTAGGTCGTTTCTATGTCATGTACATACAATTACAACTCAACCGAATAAACTATGCGCCTCGCCGGAATGCCATGCCTCCCCCTCACCGCCCCACGCTCACGACGTCGCGAACAAAGCGTCGAAATGACATCATCAACTCGAGGTGCACAGTTAATTCAACCAGTTTATAGAAAGAGATGGAAGCAAATACGGTTAGTTACAAGTACGTACGACGACATATCAAGCTATACATTATTCCCGGTCGTCCCCACTGAGCACGAATGGGAAAAAAAAGTTTCCGTGAAATCTCCAATCCCCATTATTGCATTTTGACTCTCGGTGTATAGCGGAACGAGTGGAAAATAAATAGTTCCAATCGTCACCACTGGGAAGGAACGAAACTTTTTCTTCCCACTCGTGCCCAGTGGGGACGACGGGGCGGGGACGACCAGGAATAAACCTACGAAAAGCCTATACAATGTGAAGTCAGATAAAACTGGAAATGTATAGCTTAATATGTCGTCGCGTGTACCCGGGCGATAATATGACACATCGAGCTTTAGAAAGAGACTGTCACACAGGCATGAGTGACAGAGATGACGCTCTACGAAGGCGAACTTTTTCTTCATATTTAGACCTTGTCCAGAAGAGGCGAATTCGCCGCGAAGATACTAGGCGCCCATACATCGCGTCCACAAGCTTCGAGCGATTTCAAAATACGCGCGTAAATCGCGTGTAGTTGCCAGACTCGACTCGTGCTTGATTCACGCGTATTGCGCGCGAGTCGAGATACTAGAGACTCCTTGCGTCCAGTTGACGCGCGAACTCCAGAGCTACGTCTGCCAACAAACTGTGTTGCAGTTTGGCGGAGGTAAATATAATATTTAAAAAATTGTTTCTGTGAATAAACACTTTTTCATTTTTTTTTCAACTTTGGTATATCAGGTCCAGTTGAAAACCAGCGTCAGGCACTTTTGCTGAACTGGGCCTTTTTGGCGCAGCCGTGAGGCACACATTCCTGCTAATTTCTTACATCGGACTTTGCACTTTTTATTTATGTTTTTATCTAATGTACGACTATTAATTGACTATCTGGTGTATTGTGTGTCTTTTAGTTTGTGCTAATTATATGTATTTTCTTTCTTTCTTCGGTACGCTCCTTCTGGACGCAACGGTCGCGCGTAATACGCACGAGAAACGCGGCGAATTCGCCCTTTCTGGACAAGCTCTTACGACGGGATACCGCACATTCTTCTACTAATCACTTACTCCACTCTAAAGATGGTGATACATACATTTATGAAACGCTTTCCAAAGCCCATAGTGAAGCCATTATTTGTCACTTTTAGCCAGCTTTAACTCTTAACACGACTACTCCCAACGCTTTCGAAAACCTGATCATGTCTTTTATCAGTAAAATCAGCTTTCAAATCACATTTTACAAGTTGATATAAGATTTGGTACATTCTTACCTTGATATCAATAAAACTGGTATTTTGCTGGCTGGCAGATGATTACCTTGATATCAAATATACTGCTTCCGAAGACACTTACATCAATAGTAGACATTTTTATTAAGCTATATTGTACAAGAGCACATTCAATTCTCGCCCCTAACGCCTTCACAATACAGTTCAGTTCACCACACATGATTCGCGCACGATTTTCACAGTCTAACACGCGTAACACAATTTTTTTGATCTCTAGTCTTGTTTACAAATTTATTGAATAAGGTATTTTGAAGTACGGTTTTAAATATGTTTTAAAATTTATATGAATAAATCCCATTTCAATGTTTGAGCGAAATTCATGTTAATTTTATGTATTTATCAATGTGTTTTCAGATCAAATTCATCGAGGTTTTTCTGAAAGTGGTTTTATTAATACAATTTTTATATAGAGCATAAAAAAGTAGATACGCTTAGGAACCTGATTTGAGATTCAAAACAAACCAGCACTCTATTTGCGTAACACTATCAAGCACAATCTGAATCATTTTGAAGGATATTGCTAATCCATTGCTTCATATGTATCGAAAAATTTGTTTGCTCAACAATTTACAGTCAACAAAAGAGATAAGTATGCAGGATCGTCGGATATAGTTGAAGTTTAGTAAGAAACCGATGGTGTTGTCGAATGAAATTTATTTTGATAAATGAGCTGTTTGTTGTCTATTAATAAAATATTTTTTTATTTGGCCTGTAGCTTTATGTAAAATACTGGTATTCAGCTGCATCTGGTTAGACTGGAAGCCGAGCAGAGCATAGTCGGGAAAAGGATCAGCAGATGATTGATGCAGTTACTTTGATCTTTAACAAACCAAGAACCGAAATACACCTCTATCTTTTTTACACTCCATTTTTTCATACAGTACATAATATATCACACTAGGTATACAGAACACAGGTATCTTAGTAAAGAAACACTTTCGGGAAGATTTTTTTACAGTAGTACTTGTTTATCAGCCTATTTTTATCGTTCTACTAAGAAAATGGTTTGTTTTTAAAACAATAGTCTTTAGTGAGGGATTTAATTCATTTGTGTGCAATGGCTAGCATTTTGACAGAAAAATATATAAGTTTATTGAGTTTATTTATTTAGTTATTATAAGCCGTGTTGTCACACTGCAGGGCAAAAGCCTCCCTTCCCTTTTTCCACTATTTATTTATTTCTTATTGAGTTTTTCCTTAGGGAATTTCTCAGTAACAGAAGAGCCACCTTCTTGAGGTCGTCGGTCCGGGACCGACGACCTCAAGAAGGTGGCTGGGACAGATATTTATTTATTTCTTATTGAATTTTTCCATAAGGATTTTCTTAGTAACAGCCCGGACCGACGACCTCAAGAAGGTGGCTGGGGTAGACTGGATGTGGAAGGCGGAGGACAGGGTGTTGTGGCGCAGTCTGGGAGAGGCCTATTTCCAGCAGTGGACTGCGATAGACTGAGTTGATTTTGGGCCTGGATTCTAGATTTGAGCTTGGTTGACGGCAATAGACTCGCACCCTGTTACACGGGTCTTAAACATAACTGACAAAATGGCGGTGTATTTTGTATTTTTAAAAGTAATTTAAATTCTATAAAGTCTAATGAGTTAGCCATTTATCACAAATGATTTCAAATTCCCAACATATCAGCACACCGGTCAACCTAATAATGAGTACAGAACATCCTACATTATGAGTACACCCCACAGCGGTGGTGTATCTCCGCCTAGAGCGGGTGTGTGTGTGTGTGTGTCTGCGTGCTGCGCGTGCGCGTGTGCGCGCGGTGTCGCCGGCGCTACGTGCCGGGCGCGGGCGCGCGCGGGCCCTCCTCGCGCTGCTTGCTGATGTATACCTGTAGGGAGAAGGGATTGTTAAATCTTCTCCTTGGGAATATTCCCTTTATTTTTTATATTACCCTGTATTTGGTAACATTACCCGTACATACCAATATAAACTATTTGGCAATACCATATACGTACTATTATCCTTTATATTTTAACAATCTGACCCGTCGAACTTCGTACCGCCTCAGATTTTTTTTTTCCCCATGTTTCAATAATTATACTACTATTCGAGGCGAAGAGAAATCCAACAAATAAAAGATCATAAAAATCAATACAGCCGTTCTTGAATTATAAATGGTGTAACTAAACCGACTTTGTTTTATTTAAAAAGATTTTGATTTTTTTCGTAATGTTAATTGTTTTGAATAATGGATAAATTTAAAATTATTTGATTTACCTTTTACCTATTTATATTTGTACGCAAAACATGACTGATTTAATCGAATGTAACTGTGTGTTCATGTTTCGGACAAATACATGATCATATTCGAAATATTATCTATACTTGTCAATATTTCCCTAACTTTGCAATCTCTGTGAACTTTTTTTATGTAACATTCCCTTTTTTTGTCAATATTCCGTACTCCTCACCTGCAGTAACCGGTACTTGCTGACCGACAAATGCTTGAGATGCGGCTGCATGCGCTCCTCGCCGAGCGCGAAGGTGAAGGCGACCATACAGAACACGGCCGCTTTGCGAACTGCGCTGTTTTGATGGTCCGCCAACTGCGGGGGGAAAGAGGATTTATTAAAACAAGATAAAAAAATTACAACGTCTAAGAATATTCGTGAAAAATTATGAGATGAGTATGAACTATTTTTATTACAGGACGAACACAGATAAAAAAAAAAAAAAAAAAACAGTGGCACTCCGGGAGTGCCGACAAAAGTGAAAACAAAACACAAACCGAATACTTTGTCATGACTCACTGACATATCAGATTTACATTAAAACTGAGTACATCCCGAGGACAGTCGAACACATCCGAAGCGGGTATTTTTTTAATCGTCTTACAACATGCGCGGTGTCGCTTACGGTAACGGTGGCTTCAGTTCAATGGTTTTTTTCTCATCTCAAAAAATGCCCAACGCGCTTAGAAGTTTTCATTTCAAAAACAGTTAAATAAGTGCGCAAATAAAAACTAAATTTTCTGAATGAAAAACGTATGCCTGAGCAGTTTTTTATTATACCGGTCTTCATAACTTGGCTGACAAGTTAAGTGGTCTAAAGTACAACTGCGGGACCTTAGGATATTGGCTGTGAGCCCAAGGCAAATGCTTGCACTGATTGGACAGGTCCGCTCAATCTGTGTGGTTCTTTCCTCAAAAGACCATTTCAGACACCAACCTACATGGTCTTCACACGATCTGACCAAGATTTTGTCTGGACTTTAAAAGAGACTGTGACTTCTGAGTTTGTTTCGGCCTTTCTTCTCAGAATAGTCAGTTAGGAAACGCCGACCTCATCTAGTTTAAAAAAAAAAATATGATTGACGTGTAAAAGTGTTTGTACAAACCTACTTACAGAAATAAAATCATTTATCATTTATCATTTAAGAGTGTGCAAAGAGTTGAAGAGTTATTTTCTTTATGAGATTATAGAGGTATGACGAACAGGGTGTAAAGTTCACTCATACTCTATAGAAAAGGGAGGATCCTCCGACCAGACGGGTGTTGTGTTTGGCGGGTAACTGCCCGATGATTCATGTCGGGCCGTTGTATCTATGCTAGTTGCGCGGTAAACTCTGCTTGCGAGATGCAGGATTTTGCGTGACGTCAGTATGACGCGTTGTTCTCATGTGGCGTTGTAGATACCGCTACAAGATTTTCAGTGGCAGCCTGTTAGATACGGGACACAAGTGAAACAACGGCCGGCTGTGTATTTTTTTTTTGGGAATGGCTTCCCGCAGTTCAACCTATGAGGTTGTCGTCTGCTTAGCCAGGTTTGAGGCCGGTTCTTTACGCACTGACGCTTTATGTAAATCACTTGTCGCCCGTCATACTGTAGCATGCTGACCTGGCCGACGCCCTCCATGAGGTTCTGCACGACGTCGTCGCTGAGCTCTGCGGGCCGCGCCTTGGCCACCTCGGCCGCCAGCTTCAGCGCGCACAGCGACGTGGGGTAGCCGCGCGTGCGGATCACGGGCTTCAGCAGCGCCAGCACCTGCGGGGAGGTCGGTCATTGCTGGTACAGGCAACTGCACATCACTGGTGTTAGTTGAACTATGAAAATATTCTAATCAAGGCGCTGTTGATGTCAAATTGCCAAAACCGACATGTGATTAGCATTGTAAGGTAATAATTAATTGCATAATATACCGAAAGAACAAAATTTTAATGCTTTTTTTTAAACTAGACAGCTATTCCACGACACCAACACAATTAGTTGTGCGAAAAAAAATTGTCGCTTGTTTATAGGTCCGGTAGTGGGGACTACAGGACCTAAACGCAAAAAACGCAAGTTTTTAAGTCAATGACAAACGAAAGAAAATAACGGTTGTATAGGGATTCTATTTTTGTGACCTAAAAACGAAGGTGATTACCACTCATTTTAATTTATTTCTGAATAGGAATTATTTATTTATTTAAACTTTTCGCACAAAAAGGTGCAAAGGCGGACTTAATGCCTTAGGCATTCTCTACCAGTCAACCAAGGGTGGTGAAGGGATTGGAATTGGATTGGAATCGTTTCCTTAATGTTTTTTCCTCTATTCGTTTTGAAGCAAACATGTGCAGACTGACCTGGTGCGCGGGCAGCGCGCTGGCGATGTGCGGCATGCCGGCCTCGACGGCCCGCATGAGCTCCTTGTTGAGGCTCTCGTAGGCGTGGATGAGCTTCAGCAGGATGAGGTCGAAGTAGTCCTGCCACTGCGGCCGCGTCTCGGGACGCCGACACAGCCAGATCAGTACCTTCACGGCCTCCGCGGCTGCGCGTTCATTCGCTGTGCCCCAGCCTAGGGTACAATGAAACTCGTGAAATAGTATATTTCATTACAAGTGCGGAAAGGCTGTCATTGCAAAGAGTTCCGACAAATGTCTACCCGAGCCGAGGCGCAGCCGAAGGCGAGGGTTGACAGTCGGAACAAGTTGCAAGTCGCAAGTTGCAAGTCGCAACAAGTCAGCTTAGTCTTCAGTATATTTTTTTTATTGATATGAAATGAAAATGAAATTTAATAAGATGAAATGAAATGAACTCTAACCTAACTCATTCAATTAAATCATTAAATCTGATATTGAAATAAATTAGTAGCTTCTTTTTAGAAATATACGTATTTGTATGAATCACAAAAACTCTTTAGTAAAAACTTCATGGTTGGTTTTTCTTTTTAATAGACATTATTTTGACAGTTGGGAAAGTGACACGCACGAGTTCGGGAAAGGTAAAAAAAAAGCACTAGTATGTAATAGCCCACATCCCTAACGCTATACGTCCCTGCAATACACCACTTTTTGAGCAACTGTATTAAAAATATGTTTCCCATTGAGAGCTACTTATATCGAAGGTTTTTAGCTCAATTAAAAAAATTATAATATCTAGCTAGCCTACAAGTCAACAGGCTCTTTGGACAGTTGTTACGGGTCGTCAGAAGCCCGAAAGTCTGACAAACAGTCTCACCAAGGGGTATCGTATTACCCAGTAACTGGGTTGTGGAGGTCAGATAGGCAGTCGCTCCATCTAAAATACTGGTATTCAGCTGCATCCGATTAGACTGGAAGCCGAACTTAGTTGGGAAATGGCTAGGCAGATGATGATTACATGGGACTCAAATCTAACGGACGAAATATGGGTGTACTATACAACTGCCTATTTCTTCAAGAAATACAAGCGTAATATCGTGTGTAAGCTGAGGTGCGTTTATTTTAGGATAAAATTAATAAACTCACCGGAATTCTGTTGCGCGTTACTCGCGTTTTCAGTATTCTCTTTATCTCCCGCCGTCTCATCCATTGATAACGCCGCCAGCGCCACTCTGACTATGTTTCTGAAAGAAAAAGATCATAAGTAATATTAGTACATCATCATCATCTGCCTAGCCTTTTCCCAACTATGTTGGGGACAATGTGAAAATGTTCTTAAGGTGAATGGATAGTGGTAGACCGCGAAATACGAATTTTCTTACGTTTTTTTGCAATTTACAGGTCTGTGTGAGTTCGTATCTTGATCAAAATATGATTCGCGACAATAACAGGTACATATTTAGAGAATTATAATCATTAGAATCATTAAAACTTTTACATAAGAGATTGGTGGTTGGTGGTAGAAATCTAACTTAGAAAGATGTACTAATGATTATAATTCTCTAAATATGTAACTGTTATTGTCGCGAATCATATTTTGATCAAGATACAACCTGACACTGACCTGCAAATTGCAAAAAACGTAATAAAATTTGAATTTCGCGGTCTCAACTACCCATTCACCTTAAGTAACTTTTTAGACCTTTGTATCCTGCTTATGCGTATGAAGTTTCATTAAAATCCGTTCATTCATTTCGAAAAACAAGGGCTTGAAAGTTTGTATGAAATGCCGTACGGCGTAAACGCTCTTAAGAGCCTATACTACCTCAAATGGCTTAGCATGATCCTCCGTTATGTCGAAAATACCGCAGCATTAATTTTGAAATAAATATATGCTAAAGTTGAGGATTAATGTAAGGTCTTATGTTAGACGAAAACACGATTCCATAAAAATTTTCTCGATAGAAAAAAATTCCAAAGTTACCTCCAAACCGAACAATAAACCGCTGGTATTAAAAAAATACTTCAAAGTAGATCATGAAACTTTGCATACTAACTGAACTAACTATAAAGCAGGTCTTATGTTAGTTAGTTTTTTTGAATTACCTTTATTTTCACCGTAATAAGCAAATACCTAAACTATTGGCGCTGCCTCCCGCCCAGCACCGCACTCTGTCTCGCTTTCACACAGTCCGCGAGCAGTATCGTGCGAGCGAGATAAAGAGTGAATTTTAGCTGAGGTAGTATAGGCTCTTAAGTAATATTATACTAACTTGAAGTACTCCACAGGTTTCCTACAGTCGCCGTACTTGAGCAGCTCGTGTGTGGCGATCAGTAGGCGCTCCCATTGTTCAGGCGGCGCTTGGGACACGTCTAGCTTGCAGAGGGCTTCTAATACTTCGGGTTCTCGCAGACCGCCTGGGGAGAGAGAAATATATTTTAAATAGTGTCTAACGATCTGACATGGACCAACTCTATTATTAAGTATGATTTCGACGAGGCTGTGTCGACGTGGAGTGTTTTTATTGACACCGTAATTACAAAACAACGATGGAAAAGACGGATTTAAGAGTAAACTAGTCGCGAGCTCGAACTCACTGGTGGTCATGGCCAAAAAGCACGCTGTCTCACCTGGCTTCGTGTCCGACAGAGCTAGTATCAGTGATGAGCAGTTAGACGCTAGTCTCAACGCACAGAAACACCGTTCCGAACTGATAGGCGCGTAAAAAAACCGAAAAGTGCTTTGCTTCGAGTTTCATGAAAAACCACTGCATAAATCAATTACAAATAAAGTTTATTGAACTCTTCGATAACCGAGCTTTATCGGTACGGACTTGGTTTTGAAGATTTTACAGTTATTTAATTACTTATTTACACCCAAAGTTACGTTAAAAATAGCAAGGAAAACGAATCTTTGTTAGCTCGTAACTTTTTAATGGCTTTTTATTTTGCTATTCTGTTTCCGTACAGACAAAATTAATAATAAGTCAAAACGATATCATGTTTAATTTTGGATGCACAATGTCAAACAGTGGAGTAATACTCTCCCGAAATTTGTATGGAATAAATATCGACTAATGGCACCTTAAGCCGTTAATCTGCGGCCGATATACAACAGCACTGTTCTATTAGGAAACACCAAACTTAAGCACTAGGAAGTGGTGACGGGCGGGCGTTTTGGGGGCTATCTTATGTATGACGTTCGAAAAGGACTGATTCTCATCCAGTTTGAGTAAATGACTTTTGATTTTAATTGATTTGATTAATAAAAACTGCTGTTTCGTACAAATTATGCTGCCGCTGACATGTTCCAACAAATAGCTGAGCTTTGTTTTTTCTTTATTAGCCAAATGCGCAAAACCTAAAGGAACGTCGTGCCAACCGGTTGTCCGACACCTCTCAGCCTTTTTATAATTGGGAAAAATATTTAAAATGCTGAAAAGAAAAGGACAATTACAATAAATAAGTTATATGTAATACTAGCTTCTGCCCGCGACTTCGTTCGCGTGAAATTTCTTGTTCCCCGACCCACCCCGTTGCATCTCATCGCCTGCCCGCGCTATTACTTTGTTTTTGCCTAGCGTTCTTTTTGACTTTTTTCTTTTTGCTCGGCTCCTAAGGGTCATAGCGTGATGTTAAATAGCCTATAGCCTTCCTCAAGAATTGGGCTATCAAATACAAACAGATTTTTTCAAATCCGACTGGTAGTTCCAGAGATTACCCCCCTACATCCATAATCAGCCTATAATGTTCCCACTGCTGGGACACAGGCCTCCTCTCGGTGAGAGGGAGTGGGCCGTAATCCACCACGCGGGCCCAGTGCGGATTGGCAGATGTCACATGTCTTCGAATTTTTGGTTCTAGGACATGCCGGTTTCCTCACGATGTTTTCCTTCACCGTTTTGAGAGCAGTGGTGATGAAATTATTTACACAAAGTAAAGCACCTGTCTGGGTTCGAACCTACGACCTACAACTCGTAAGTCGCGGCCGTTACCACTTGGCCACCACTGCTCTCTACCCCTACATACAAACTTGCAAACTTTACCTCTTTATAATATCAGTACAGACTTACATTTAGTAATAATATATCCGTTTTCGTCAGTTTCGTAAGGCCTAATCTTGTCGCGTCCCAGCTGACTCGAGTTGAACTCACTGTAACAAACGAAATATTTATTAAGTAAACTAGCTGCGCCCCGCGGTTCCACCCGCGTAAATGTCGATTCCGCGAGAATATCGGGATAAAAAGTAGCCTATATGTTAATCCAGGGTGTCAGCTACCTCCATACAAAATTTTATCAAAATTGGTCCAGCCGTTTGAGCGTGAAGAAGTAACAAACATATAAATACACACAAACTTTCGCCTTTATAATATTAGTGTGATTTCAAATAAATGATTTGACTATAAACGCCAATTTAAAGTTCATCGAAATCCGTTCAGCTGAAGTTACTGTCGCATTTATTATTTTAGTACAATACGAGCCACGTAACTTGTCGGGCCTGAACATAGGCACTAAGAACTTTCGCGCATGTTCTCTCACTCGCACTCGCCTCATGTCACCATTTCGTTCCTAAAAAATCTTACTGCGCAGCCTTCTGCGCAAAGTTCAGGCCCGCCTAGTGACGTCGGTCGTATTGTATGTATGGAGGATATCTCACCCGTGTTGGAGGTCGAGTCTATGGTGAGCCGGCACGGGCGAGGATTCCTTCGTACTGTTCGCCTCTTCAGAGCTGTCTGCTGATGCCGCGCGGTTTAACGCCTCGCTACGAAAGACAAATTATATAAGATTAATGAGCGCCCTCAGAAACTATGAAAATGACACCCATCACAAATCTATACAAGGTGTAACGTTAACCTCATAAGAGGTCATTGTACTCATCATTATGAGCAACTTTTACTATGGGACCAAACTTGAAATTGCAAAAAAAGAAATCAGTTGTTTAGTACATTTTGAATAGTTATTTTTTTATTTATTTATTATCACAAAAAGCTTCATGAACAATGAATTGTGTTTGGAGCCTCCTTTTAGGCAAACAATGCCTGTGTTAGGAGACTCCGCTCTTCCATATCTTAGATGTAGTGTTACAATTAAATATCATAGTAATTCTCGTCTATATAAATAAAAAGAAAAGTCCTGACTGACTGATTGACTGACTCATCAACGCCCAGCCCAAACCCTTGGACCTAGAAAGCTGAAATCTATCTATCTATATAAATAAAAAGAAAAGTCCTGACTGACTGATTGACTGACTCATCAACGCCCAGCCCAAACCCTTGGACCTAGAGAGCTGAAATTTTGCACAGAGGTTCCCTTTATAATGTAGACAAGGAATAAGGTAGGATTTTTCGAAATTCAACCCCTAAGGGGGTGAATGGGGAGAGGGTAAAATTTCACGCGGACGAAGTCGCGGGTAGAAGCTAGTCATCAATATACTAACAGTTATGCGAGCATAAACGTAGGGAACAGCAGATTTTTTTTTCGCGATTTCAGCTTGTGTCCCATAGTAAAAGTTGTTCATAATGATGAGCCACCTCTTAAGGGGTCATTGTACAATGACCCCTTGAGAGGTTTTGCGCATTTAACGTTACACCTTGTATAAATAAAACAAAGTCTGGTTAGTTACATCATTTATAACTCAAGAACGGCTGGAGCGACTTTTTAGATCTTTGATTTGTTGGATCTCCGCCTCGAATAGCAGAATAAATATTAAAACCATGAGAAAAATTTATGAAAAAAAACATTTTGATAATTAATTTTCTCTTTCGTTCTTATTGATTTTGAGGCGGTACGCAGTTCGAAGGGTCAGCTAGTTTTATTATAATTAGGGACTTTTTTTGGAGCACTAGCACTTGCGAAAACAACGAAAATTACAGTCATGTGACCCATGTCAATAATAAAGAGTAAGGTTAATATATATTTTATGAATGTGCATTGCGCGTTTTGAAAGTTCTTATGTACTTAAGCATTTTTTGAAGTGGAAACTTCTTTAGGCGCGTTTTCGAGATGGAAAAAAACCATTGAACTCGCGACACTGTTACCGTAACCGACGACATTTTCTATGGGAAGAATGACCTTCAAACATATTTATAAAATTACTATGGTTTTTCAAGTTTTCACTTCTGTCGGCACTCTTGGAGTGCCACTGTTTTTTTTACTTTATTATTAACTAGCTCCTGCCCGCAACTTCGTCCGCGTGAAATTTCTTATTCCCCCGACCCACCCCGTCGCATCGCATCGCCTGCCCGCGTTATTACTTCGTTTTCGTTCTTAGCGTTCTTTCTGACCTTTTTTCTTTTTGCTCGGCTCCTAAGGCTATACCTATAGGCTATTTTACATCACGCTAGGACCCTAGCGTGATGTAAAATAGCCTATAGCCTTCTTCAAGAGATTAGGCTATCAAATGCAAAAATATTTTTTCAAATCCGACTGGTAGTTTTAGAGATTAGCGCGTTCAAACAAATAAACAAACTCGCTTTATTAGAAGTATATTATATAGATACTAGCTTCCACCCGCGGCTTCGCCCGCGAGGTATGTCGATAAAACTACCCTAGGTCCTTCCCCGGGATGCAATCTATCTCTCTGTCAAATTTTATCGGAATCCGTTCAGTGGTTTTGGTGTGAAAAGCTAACATACATAAATACACACAGACAGACAGACAAAGTTACTTTCAAATTTATAATATTAGTATGGATAGTATGGATTAGTAAGGATATTAGTTTGGATACATGTCATATACAGTTAGGATAAAGTATCTCTGGGTATGTTTTCCATTTATACACCACTAGCTTCCGCCCGCGGCTTCGCCCGCGAGGTATGTCGATAAAAACTACCCTAGGTCCTTACCCTGCCAAATTTTATCGAAATCCGTTCACCGTGAAAAGGTAACATACAGACAGACAAAAATACTGTCGAATTTATAATATTACTATGGATTAACAAAACTTTCTTTCAGCTACACAAAAACCAATAACTTGTGTCTTTAGCCGCCATCTTTAATTAACCTCAGCCGTTATCAACTATTTTGATATCTACTACATGTGTCAGTACTTACGCATTGTAATGTCCGTTGGGGACTCCGTTGTGTCCCTTATTAGACAGTGTGACGTCCGACATCTGACTGATGCCCGAGTCTTTGCTTGACATGTGGTTACCGCAGTCTGCTGTAAAGAGAAATAGTATATCTATTAATAACTAGCTTCTGGCCGCGACTTCGTCCGCGTGAAATTTCTTGTACCCCCACCCCGTCGCAACACTTCGTATTCGCTTAGCGTTCATTCTGACGTTTTTTCTTTTTGCTCGGTTCCTAATCCTAATCCATAGCGTGATATTAAATAGCCTATAGCCTTCCTCAAGAATTGGGCTATCAAACGTAAAAATATTTTTTCAAATGACTGGTAGTTCCAGAGATTATCGCGTTCAAACAAACAAACTCTTCGTAGTAGTATATAGATAGATATAGATAAATAATAGCATGAATTCGATTTCAAGGTAGAGCAATGGAATTGGGTTTTTATATGAGGAATTTCTTAGTAACAGACTTGGGTCGTTTTTGTTTTTGGATGGCAAACATGTCGTTGGCGTTACTCATCATCTGCCTAGCCTTTTCCCAACTATGTTGGGGTCGGCTTCCAGAGTAACTGGATGCAGCGGAATACCAGTATTTTGCATGGAGCGACTGCCTATTTGACCTCCACAACCCAGTTACTGGATAATACGATACCCCTTGGTAAGACTGGTTGTCAGACTTTCGGGCTTCTGACTACCCATAACGACTGTCAAAGATCCATGAATGACAGCCGGGACCAACGGCTTTACGTGCTTTCCGAGCCACGGAGGGATCTCGGTATATAAAGATGGTTACCCATCCACAGACCAACCGCGGCAAGCGTAGCTTAATCTGATCGATCGACCTGTGCGGCTGTTATCATTTATGACCCTGTATAATTAATGTATATAAAATATTGTAAAACATTTTTAAAAGAGTAACGGTGGAGTTTCTTCTCCATACGAAACTACCTTTTGGAATGGGCGACTAGAATCAATTCTATTTTATTGTTTTTGACGTTCAAAAGTGCCTTTTATGTGCCTATTTGAACTAAATACTTTGACTTTATGTGCGCAAGCGCCTGTTTCCGCTCGATGTATGGAGCCGACCTTCTCTACCGATCTATAGCGGCAATGGTGTCCACCTTGTGTAACCTTAAGAGTAAACTTTACGGAAAACCGTTACATGTGTTTTTGTGTGAAGTTCATTCTTCCAAGAGTAAACTAGTCGCGAGCTCGAACTTACTGGTGGTCATGGCCAAAAAGCACGCTGTCTCACCTGGCTTGGTGTCCGACAGAGCTAGTATCAGTGATGAGCAGTTAGAGGCTAGTCTACACGCACAATGTCTAGTACTCATGCACGGAAACCGAACTGACAGACGCGTAAAAAAAATTCGAAAAGCGCTTTGGAAAATCGAGTTTTATGAAAAAACCACTGCATAAATCAATTACAAATAAAGTTTATTGAACTCTTCGATAACTGAGCTTTGTCGGTACGGACTTGGTTTTGAAGATTGAAGATTTTACATTTCCTTTATTAGGTACTTATTTACACCCAAATTTACGTTAAAAATAGCAAGTAAAACGAATCTTTGTTGACTCATAACTTTTTAATGGCTTTTTATTTTACTATTCAGTTTCCGTGCGGACAAAATTTATAATAAGTCAAAACGATTATCATGTTTAACTTTGGATGCACAATGTCAAAAGTGGCGTAATACTCTCCCGAAAAAAAAACTGACTGCCCCGTTGGTCTCGTGGTTGCAAGCGCGACTGCTGAGCGTGGGGTCCTGGGTTCGATTGCCGAGTCGGTCAAAGTGTTATTGGGTTTTCCATTAGGAATTTCTTAGTAACAGTCCGCAGTTTGGAAGTTGGCGGTTTAATACCCCCGTGCCTCGGAAAGCACGTAAAGCCGTTGGTCCTGCGCCTGAACTCTCCCCGGTCGTGTCGGATTGCCGTCCCATCGGACTATGAGAGTAAAGGAACAGAGAGTGCACCTGTGTTTGCGCACACACTTGTGCACTATAATATCTCCTGCGTACCTGGCTAATCTCCATTGACATTGGCCACCGTGACCGAAAACGGTCGGGGAGGCTATTATATTATTACTTTCCCGAAATTTGTGTGGAAAAAATATCGACTAGTTGAACCTTAAGAAAGACAGTCGCACGTACCATTGCTATGCTGCGCCGTGTAGGTGTGTATCTCGGAGGTAGTCTTGCGGATGCGCGAGTACACGTCCTCGGCCGCAGAGTTGCACGCGCCGCTCACCGTGCGCAGCGGGCTGTCCGAGCCTGCTGGGGAGGTCAGTGCGAGGTTATATGGGGTATGTGGACGTGGAGTCATAAGTCATTTAATCATGGAGATAGGAATGAATCATAATCATTTTTTTATTTGTGTAACATAGGTAGTGAATACAGTTCTTAAATTAAAGTTCATAGCTCGAAAATCGATGGAAAGAATGTCAACGCCGGCTGTCGCTGAAAACCAGCGCTGGGGCTCTGTCTCGTATAGGGTCTTAGCATTATGCTGAGCGATGGCCGTTTTGCGTAGATATGACGCATACTTTCTCCCAATTTTTTTTTTTATTCGTCATGTTTGCCGCAAATAAACGTATTTTATTTCTTTCTTTCAAAGAAAATACGTTTATACTATAAACGTATAGCGTCTCCAGTTTCTGGAAGATTCTTGGCTATCGCACAACGAAACAGTTCAAGATCAATTCAACTCAAAAGTAAAGCATTGAAAGAATGATGGGCGTTTTGGCCGGTATGTGCAATAAAAACCTACATCAAATGAAAATTTATATCATAAGCATTTTTTTTTTTGAGGATGATAAATCATCAATTGACCCCTCCCGCTCTGGGTGGAGCGGAAGGGAGTGTCAGACTCTTACTGACTAAAACCCACCCGTGTTCCTTCCTTAGCCCTTTATGTTCCGGGTCAGCAGTAACCCTTTCGGACAATTCCGCTGATATCATAAGCATCAATTTTCATTATTCATTATGAGCAGAAGACTGTGAAATACCGGGTTAAAGATATCAGACCTGCAAGTACCATGTAAACGTATTAGTTTATAATGCTAATTTTCACTGCAGTTCTCAATAATATTAGTTATTGCCTTATAACACTGAGGGGGCATATGGCTAAGTAATAACAGCCGCACGGGTAGATAGATCAGGTAAAGCTGCACTTGCCCTGGATGGGTGACCATTTTTACATACCAAGACCCCTCCGTGCCTCGGAAAGCACGTCAAGCCGTTGGTCCCGGATGTCATTCGTAGATATCATTAGAACTCTATTGGTCATCAGGCCAGGCTCCATACAAAAATGGCCATCATTATTTGAGCTTTACATCGTGTGACATACTGTCAAAATCATTTGACAGTTCATAGTCGACTACCTACTATAATAAGGATACTACTACAGCATAATAACAATAAAAAACTGGCCAAGTGCAAGTCGGACTCGCATACGAAGGGTTCCGTACCACAAGGCAAAAACGCCAAAAAAAAACCACGTTTGTTGTATGGGAGCCCCCTTAAATATTGATTTCCTTCTGTTTTTAGTATTTGTTGTTATAGCGGCAACAGAAATCTGATGATCTATGAAAATTAAATTTCAATTGTCTAGCTATCACGGTTCATGAGATACAGCCTGGTGACAGACGGACAGTAGTCTTAGTAATAGGGTCCAGTTTTTACCCTTTGGGTACGGAACCCTAAAAACCTACATTTCAATGCTTTACTTTCGAGTCGAGTTGGTGTCATATAGGCGTGCGGCAGCTATGACTTTCTTTGCTATCCGTACAGCGAAACAAATCATAATTCCATCGTTTCATAGCTTTCTTTCTGTACAGTATTATAAACTTGACCGTTAGTAGAAGCTTACAAGTATTGAGATAGGCGACGTCATTTCCCGCTTTAGCAGACCTCTCTTTCTACCCTGTAGTCTGTCTCTTTCGCACACACCTCCCCTCCTACCAGGCGCGCTAGATAACTGGTGATCCGACCCTGTTCATCATTGTGTCGAAATACCACCAGGCACAGATTAAAAGTAAGCTTCTACTAAGGTAAGTATATAATAATCGTTTTATTTCAGGTAAAATGCTTCTATTTTATCTCACGAAAGGAAGCCCGCTTTACTTGTGGTAATCAAGTGTACAATCAGGCTGTGAATGTGTGCGTGAAGACGAGTATCGTCATCACATAAAGAAAAGAAAGAAAGAAAAAGTATTTTCACACCACCTGCTCGAAAATGTCAAATTATATGTCAAGCAACCTTAACCTAAAGTGAGTCATTAGTGGCCGGGGGCAATAATGTTGTACTGGATTTCATTATGACCCGCTGGTCAATAATGTGATTTGAATTTGGAATCTCACATGCTCAGCTAAATTGGCAGTATAGTACTAACAAACACCCTTTGGTGCCAGAAAGAGGAAAGCTATTCTCGATACCCTTACTACGCGTGGATGATATTCTCGAGTTTCTACAAAATCATAACGACTGCTTCTTCATATCGTTGCCATGTTTTCGAAGACATAATATTGTAAGAATAATTAGATAACTACGAACCATTTTTTAAAAGGAATGGAATAACATTAAAACTGGCATTAATAATAACAAATACCGTACCGCGCCGTAATACCGTAATAGTAATTGGCTGTAACATTAGGTAATTAATTTTAAGTAAACTGCGCAAAGATTGCTGTGGATTTTGTGAATAAATAAATAAATAATAAAACCTATCTATACTACAGTCGATTTATCACATTTTATCAAAAATACTCTATTTTCACGAGCGTCTCCAATGACGTTCTAAATTCAAAATGCATACAGCCAATCATCCAAAACCATTCTACCAGCCCTGTATAAAGCTTAGTTTACACAAACGCCACTTCCATGAGAGTGATATCAATAGACACACACGACAAAACCGTAGAAGAAACTTTTTTTTTTGAAAATCGAATTGATCGTGTCTTGGCTACTTATTGATAGACGCAGTAAAGGCGCGAACTTTTGGCATTTAAACTTTAAATTTATCAACAAATATGTTATTCTTACTGTTTGTTTATTTAATAAATACTTTGTTTTTCGTACTATGGCTATTATTTTCTCGCAGTATGTGTAAAAAGTAGAGTATCCTCCTCTGGGCTAAAGGTGTCTTTGCCTTGGGCTAGCTTGAATCCCTCGCTGCATTCAGGATTCTTGTATTAACTCCCTCGCTTCGCTCGTGAGTTAAATCCCGAATCCTTCATTGCACTCGAGATTCAATATGACGCCCGTGACATAAGACACAACTTTAGCCCCTCGGTGCATAATCTACTATTATTGCGACTCGTACAGGAAGATCACAAACTAAACTAAACACAGTAAAATAAAAATCCAAGTTATATAAAAAAAAAAGTAACAAAAGGAAAATTAAACAAAGTCATATACGAGGCCAAAAGGCTCCTATCTCAGCATGATGTTGCGACATTTAAAAAAAAAAATGTCGCAGCGCTGGTATTCTGATAGGACCCGCTGTGATGTCACGGGCAGTTACAGATATAAATAAATATGTAAAATATTAGCAAATAAAAAAAAGTAAATAAATAAAATCATCATCATCTTCCTGCCCTTATCCCATGTTTACTTGGGGTCGGCGCAACACGTTTTCTTCTTCCATTCTCCCCTGTCAACCGTCACGCTATCATTCACTCCCTTCTCTTTCATATCATTCCTCACACAATCCATCCATCTTTTATATAAATAAATAAAATAAATTCATTTTACAATCTGCGCCAGGCGTAACCTCATTACTTGTCTATGCCTTGCAGTGTCAGAGGTTTTTGTTTTTTTTTTTTAAAAACGTTGCCCCCACACTAGGAATTTCTCCTGTATCGTGGGTGCGTTTACAAACATTTAAACTCACATACACAAACAGCCAGACCCGGAACAACTACTTGTAGGTCATACAAATATTTGTTCCGTGCGGGAATCGAACCCGCGACACGCAGCGCAGCAGTCAATCGCTAAACCACTGCGCCAAGAGGTAGTAGTATTGAGATAGGAATTAACACACAACTACTGCGCTTACACACACATCCACAACGCGTTTGTACAGTTGGATACCACACGTAAAGCGCGCGTCTAACATGATCATTTTATCACTTACAATGCAGCGAGCCAATGTGGCTCGGTGACGGTGGGGCTGCCGATGAACAAAACATTTCAATCTTGTAAATTTTCATAGTGATTTATGAGCGTCTACGACGTAAGGCATTTCATACAAACTTACAAGCCCTTGTTTTTCGAAATGAATGAACCGATTTTAATGAAAAATTATACGCATAAGCAGGATACAAAGGTCTAAAAGTTACTTAAGAACATTTTCGAAAAATAGTGTTACAGCCAAATTAGACGGGTTTTAAATTTTCCACAGAAACAGAGATTTCCAGTTATCTTTTTTTAAATAAGACATTTCGAAAATGTTCTTAAGTAACTTTTTAGACCTTTGTATCCTGCTTATGCGTATGAAGTTTCATTAAAGTCGGTTCATTCATTTAGAAAAACAAGGGCTTGAAATGCCGTACGGCGTAAATGCTCATAACATTAAAATTAAAGCCATCAGGCCAGACAAGCTTGCAACACATCATAAATATGTTTATCAACACCCATGCTATAAATCCTCTATAAAAGTTTCTGAAACAGCTTATTGCCAACATTAAAAAAACCAGTGTTATAATGTTGACATTTCATTATGCAAATCCTTTAAAAAAAAAGTTTGTTGATGGGAAATATTTGTTGTTATAGCGGCAACAGAAACACATCATTTGTGAAAATTTCAACTGTCTAGCTATCACGGCTCATGAGATACAGCTTCTTGACAGACATACAGACAGACGGATAGTGGAGTCTTAGTAATAGGGTCCCGTTTAAAAGAATTTATAGGTTATTCGAGTTCATGTCGTATCCAGCCGGCTGCCATTTTTGTTCGATATTAGTATTGCAAAAAATTGTTTCAGAAACTTTTACAGACGATTCATATCATGGGTGTAGATAAAGTCTTGTATGCAACTGTATATAATTATGAATTAAAACACTCATGTGATACTATTATCACACGATACCCCTTATTAAACAACAGTTGTTTAAATAAGTATTTTATGCAACAATAGCATATTAATTAATATATATGATGTGTTCGTCACTCACTGCTGGAGGTTCTCCTGACATGTTGTTGTACCACTCCGTTGACGAGCGCCTGCGTCTCTGCTGGCAGCTCGCTCATTAGCGCCGTGAACTATACAATACAATGCAATTATAGGTAATGTTGTATTTCATCGACATGAAATGAACTTTTATAGAAGAAAAAAATACAGACAGACTGACAGAATTACTTTAGCAAAAAAAAAATTATAATTATTTGATTTTTCCGCTCGGCTGTGCCCGAAACTAAGTGTGTAGCACGCTTTAGACTTATGCTATAACAGTAACATAGACAAACAAGTATACTCACGGGCACAGGGTTGCAGTCGTACAGATGCGCGAGCGCACGCCGCGCGCACACGCGCACGTCGGCGGCGCGCGGGTCGGCCGCCAGGGTCGCCACCCGCGCCAGCGCGCGCCCCGCCACGCCCGGCGCGCCGCCTGGGAGGACATCGGTCAATTAAATATACGAATGAGCGGTGGGCCGAAATAACCACTAGGTACGTGGAGCCCTGACACAGCCAAAAGGCGTCGCGCCAGTCCGCGTAGAAGATGGCGGGACGAGCTGGAGAAAACAAACCACCAGTGCTCCAGTGCACCAGTGCAGTGAAAGAGCTGGAAGTCATGGGAAAAGGCTTTAGCCCAGCAGTGGGAAGATGCAGGCTAACAGTAATACGTACAAAAATCAAAGGGACGAAACCCATATTCTTAACAACGTTCGAATGAGAATTTTCGTGAAAATTCACGCCAATAGTTGGTCCCACTTTGATAAGAAGTCTTCCATTTCGACAATGAATATAAAATATCGTAGACAGAGTAAACTATAGACTGCTGCATATCTTCTTTTTCATTCGCACAAGAAAAATATTAACGTGACTAGCAAAGAAAAGAGACAGAGTAAGAATATTTCGGAAGAATGTGTCGGCTAAGCACATCAATGTGCACAACAAGTTTGACGTTTATGAATGAAATATTAAAAATTATGAATGAATTAGTAAAAACTACATCGCGATTAAACGGAAAATAAGATCTTTTTTGTGCATAATTAAAAAATAGTACATTTGCGCAACTATGAAAATGGTTAGGTGCAGTGTAATAAGCTGTAAAAATGATAGTACGATGAAGATTGCCGCAATTTTTTGTCCCTTTCGGTGACACGGATACCATGAGTCTATAGATTACTCTGTCTACGTAAAATATAATATGATGACATTCATCATTCGTTTCATTCATTCGTTCATCATTCAATCACGACTAAAACAAATATAAGCGCTTTGACACTTTTGACAAGATGTGCCCAGACCATGGACGTAATATATAGAAGTAACAGGACCGAGCACTCGATAAATCGCGTCATTCAAAAATGAACCATATTAGTTGGGCCTTGGGTTTATTTTAGATACATTGTCGTAACCGAGGCAAAACGTGCCGAAAGAGAGAGCCCAAAAAGAGCCGTCTGTACCTTTTTCTCAATTGCCAGGAGATAAAAATGTTAAATATGGTAAAAAATATTTAATTGACCGAACAGTCAAATATTTAACTTTTAAGTCATGAAGGTAGCAACTAAGAAAATAATTACTTTTGTAAATATTTATGCTTGGTTACAAGACCAGCAAACTCTCTTAATTTTATTTATTTAATAACTAACCAACTTCAGAATGACGGCTCTAAATAATTTTCGTAAAAACTACTGTGGTAACCCTGAAATGTGTCATTGTCATGTGTGTCATTGTCATGGCGATTTATTCTTGTTGTTGTTTTGAACCATGGGCGCATGAACAGATAAATCGACGGTATTTTTTTGTGAAAATGATCAAAAAGTGTTGCGTAAAATCGTGCAAAAGCGAATCCTATGGTGGATGCGGCATATCCTTTCACAGGTAAGCAATAATAAAGATTTTGTTTACTAACATGGCTAGAGGGACCATGCCGCAGGCGTTTTGTAAACAGAAGACATTATTATTGGCTTCGTTTATTTGTGAATAAAAGTATCTACTAATATTATGTATGTAATAATTATATTTTGTACCTCGTATCGTATGATTAAAAGAGCAATATTTTTCTGTTATATCAGCTTTCCGAAGATTGAAGAAATTAGCCAAAAATGGTTGGATGAAATTCTCGTGTCACAAAAAAATACAAAAAACTCAACGGTCTGCAGCCTTCACTTTAGTCCGGCACTTATATATTGGAAACGCACGAAAGTAAAAGTAATAGAGGTGTACGATATTCGGAGGACGTAAATATACGTAATATGTTTGTTACGACATCACATTACAAATCTTTGAATTTCTCGGTTATTCTCTACTATAATATGCATGTATTATACATATAAACCTTCCTCTTGAATCACTTCATCTACCGCATCAAAATCCGTTGCGTAGTTTTAAAGATCTAAGGTTACAGACAGCGGGAGCGACTTTGTTTTATACTATGTAAAGATAAATATATTATAATTATATGACTTGTTTTTATTTCCATTTTGTCTTCATTTATATGCCTCACCTGCTCCCAAGGGCGTGCGCTCTAAGGAGAAAACCCTGGATGCACCACTAATCTCCACAACTTATTCAACAATACTCATTGTTACGAATTATTTTTCAATCCTAAGAAGCACCACAGATTGTGTTGTATTGCCAAAGTGAAAGGGATTGTCATTCAGAGGTTTTAATGCAATTAGGGTGCTGCGACGCTATTCTTTAAAAATCTCAAAAATTTCTATTCCGAATTAAAAACTTAGGTGAAGTGAGCGTGGAGTGAGCTGTCAATTCCCAGCAAAAAACAAACTCACTTCACCTAAGTTTTCACGGTGAGATTTTTACAGAATCGACCGGCGGCTCTCGTGAGCTATTCATATGACACTAGCTAGCGATATCGTAACTCGAAATCACGAATTTTATCCTTCACCATTATCCCTAGCACTGATGAAGACGGGAAGGTACGCATCGTTCACGTAATTGAATTATGAATCGAAAATATTACTTTGAAATATAGTATTTAATTAAACTGAGGACTATTATTATCTCTGTACGATAGTCGTACAAAGTGCGCATATTGCATTCAATTTCACCAACGTGTTAAAGGACTGCTGTATTTTAGATTCAAAATGTACATACATTATCGATACTTAACGTTAAAATTTATTCATGCTAGGTCAGACAGAACAATTATTTTATTATTTATTTGTACCAATATATTGAATGTCAGTCCTTGAATTTTCCTGTGTGTAAAAAATTTTTGGTCACCCTATTAGAAAGGGACAAACGGGTCCAGAGGTCACCTCTCTGTCTGCTCGTTTTTCTGGAACGAGTGCTCGGTCCTGTTACTTCTATATATTACGTCCATGATCACGACTAAAACAAATATAAGCGCTTTGACACTTTTGACAAGTACCCGGACCGAAACTGACGTCTCAGTGCTGCCACCTAGTCAACGTCATTTCAGAAAACCCTCATCTCAGTCTCAATCTGACAAAAATGCCTCTAAGTTACCTACATTTTTGACAAGTTTCGAAATTAATCGTAGCTGATATTACCAATACATTTAAACGTTTTTAATAAGAAATGTTCGAAATTACACATTAAACCAGAGTAGTATAAACGCTACATACCATGCAAAGCTAACGCCAAACTGTTGGGCGTGCAGTAGTCGTGTGCGAGGTCCGCTAAGAATCGTAGTGCGGCCGCCTTTGTCTTGGGAGTAGGCGCCGTCGCTCCATCGGCTAGAAACCTGAGGGTAATAAGTGCGAAGTTAGCATAACGAGTCAAAATATAGGTACTGTAGCGGTATCTACAACGGCACATGAGAACAACGCGTCATACTGACGTCACGCAAAATCCTGCATCTCGCAAGCAGAGTTTACCGCGCAACTAGCATAGATACAACGGCCCGACATGAATCATTGGGCAGTTGACCGCCAGACACAACACCCGTCTGGTCGGAGGATCCTCCCTTTTCTATGGAGGTTGAGTGAACTTTACACCCTGTTCCTCATAACTCTATAGTACCATCAAGGAAACTTACGTCTATACCATCAAGGAAACTTAATCTATACACCGTAAGGGCTATTCTTGCCTGCCGGGTCAGCGGGATTGTCCGAAAGGGTTACCGCTGACCCGGAACATAAAGGGCTAAGGAAGGAACACGGGTGGGTTTTACTTTTGGTCAGTAAGAGTATGACACTCCCTTCCGCTCCACCCACAGCGGGAGGGGTCATTTGAAAACTTCGCATGCTGAAAAAAAAAATAGGGCTATTCTTGCTTGCAGCGCTCAGCGGCTATAGTAACGCTTGCTAACAGATGTGGTCATCGTGTGCACGGGATTTTGTTATCAAATTGGGCAGATATAAGTTTCGAAACTTACATCTACATAAACATCGTAAGGGCTATTCTTGCTTGCAGCGCTCGGCCGCTATATTAACGCTTGCGAACAGATGTGATCATCGTGTGCACGGGAATAACGTTATTATAACTGAAGATGTTTTTACCTAAATATATTATGTAGCTGCAGCTCAGCGGGGAAGCACTCGTGGATGACGTCTAACGTCTTCATGATCTTGCTCTGCACTGAGCCGAGGATGTCTGTGCCGAGTTTCATTAGTAATCTGTAACAAAATTATAATATGCAGTGGATTTTATTTGCTTAATTTGAAAAAAAAAAAAAACATGTTACGAAAATCACAATCAAAAAGTTAGTTAAAACTAACTCAACGAACTAACCATTGTACACATCATTTATCTAATTTTTAGGGTTCCCTTATAGGATCACTTTGTTGTCCGTCTGTCTGTCAAGACCCTTTACCTCGGGAACGCGTGGAGGTTGAAATTAAAACCATATACTCAGGTCTACAGTCCCTTGAAGCAGTGAAAAAATCAAACTACTAAATTAACGTAAAAAAAATATACGGCCGTTTATGCCGCAAAAAACGTATATTTCGACACTCTTTAGGCTCCTCAAGGGAATCAAAATGAACTTCCCGCTGACCTAGAATCATGAAATTTGGCAAGAAGCAATATCATGTACAATACGACCGACGTAACTTGGCAGGCCTGAGTATAACCTCTGCGAACTTTCGCGCATGTTCTCTCACTCACACTCGCCTCATGCCACCATTTGGTTCCTAAAAAACGTTCGTGCGCAGCCTACTGCGCAAAGTTCAGGGGGTCTACTCCGAAGTGGTTGATTGTCGTGTCGGCCGAATGTTCGGTCATTTTCTGATTCGAATATTGTTGTCCTACAACGAATTAAAAAAAAAGAAAGGTAAAAAAGCGTAAGGGTTCTAAAAAGGTTCGGATTGGCACAGTTTGGTCGGGACCTATAGTCAATATAGGAAATGAAAGGTAGTAGAAAATGACCGAACATTCGGCCGATACGGTGGTTAACCGCTTCGGAGTAGACCCCCAGGTTCGCCAAGTTACGTCGGTCGTATTGTAGCACAAGTAAAGGAAAAAAATCATGTACCTGAACATAAGCTGATAGAGCCAGTCCTTCAGCTGCTGCCAGTGCACCAGCAGCAGCTCGCAGACCGCGTCCAGCAGCAGAGAGAACACCTTGGTGTGCGCGTCCACGAACATCTTGTTGAGCAGCTCGGTCAGGCGACGCAGCTGCTCGTCCGTCAGCAGGCGCCCGCTGTTCAGGTAGTTTGCCTGGGGAGGAGAAATACGTGTACGTTAAGAGCCAATAGAGGTACGAGGAACAGGGTGTAAAGTTCACTCATACTCTATAGAAAAGGGAGGATCCTCCGACCAGACGGGTGTCGTGTCTGGCGGGCAACTGCCCGATGATGTCGGGCCGTTGTATCTATGCTAGTTGCGCGGTAAACTCTGCTTGCGCGATGCAGGATTTGCGTGACGTCAGTAGGACGCTTTGTTCGCATGTGACGTTTGTAGATACCGCTACAAGCCTATACTACCTCAGCTAAAATTCACTCTTTATCTCTCTCGCACGATACTGCTCGCGGACTGTGTGAGAGCGAGACAGAGTGCGGTGCTGGGCAGGAGGCAGCGCCAATAGTTTAGGTATTTGCCTTTTACGGTGAAAATAAAGGTAATTCAAAAAAACTAACTAACATAAGACCTGCTTTATAGTTAGTTCAGTTAGTATGCAAAGTTTCACGATCTAATTTGAAGTATTTTTTGAATACCAGCGGTTTATTGTTCGGTTTGGAGGTAACTTTGGATTTTCGAGAAAATTTTATGGAATCGTGTTTTCGTCTAACATAGTACTTAACATTAATCCTCAACTTTAGCATATATTTATTTCAAAATTTATTGCGGTATTTTCGACATAACGGAGGATCATGCTAAGCCATTTGAGGTAGTATAGGCTCTTAAGATAGAAATGTTTATGTTCTACCCGTAACCACATGTGTCGAAGTGCAACTAAAAGGTCGATGGCAAATTTAATTTTGCATAAGAATGGATACCGGTCGACATCCAAAGGCCAACCGCGGCAGCGTAGCTTAACCTGATCGATCGACCTATGCTGTTATTATTTAGCCACGGGCCCCTCTAATAATCTCTAATTGCGTAACACACCATCATCTGCCTAGCCTTTTCCCAACTATGTTGGGGTCGGCTTCCAGTCTAACCGGATGCAGCTGAATACCAGTATTTTACATGGAGCGACTGCCTATCTGACCTCCACAACCCAGTTACTGGGTAATACGATACCCCTTGGTAAGACTACTTGTCAGACTTTCGGGCTTCTGACTACCCGTAACGACTGTCAAAGATCTACAAATGACAGCCGGGACCAACGGCTTAACGTGCTTTCCGAGGCACATTGCGTAACACACCATCAGTAGCAATAACTTTTGACAGTTCAGAAACATTCATTGCGTTATTGACATTGTTGAACAGACAAAATTTTCGAACATACAAAGCAATGGATTAGCAATATCCTTCAAAATTATTCAGATTATGGTGGATAATGTGTTACGCAATTAAAATGGCTGCTAATTCTCACGGGCAAAAACAGAAAATGTAGAAGAAATACAGGGTCTCATTAAAATAGATGGACAAATTTTAACACAGCGCTCAGTACGTCGAACTAAAGATATCCAAGCAAAAAAACACTGATTAAAGTGATTTTATTTTGACCTAAAATAATAAATTGCCGGCACATTAGTGTATTTTCGTTAGCTGATTATTTTTATTGTAAGTATCTATGCGTTTTTCTTATATATTTTTCTACCATAATCCTTATTTTGGTGATCTGAATGATTTCTAAAAGTTTGTCCATCTATTTTAATGGAAGCTTATATACAGGGTGTCCGGTAATTAATAGATAACCTCTTCAGGGGTCATTGTACTTATCATTATGAACAACTTTTACTATGGAACCAAACCTGAAATCCAAAAAGAATCAGCCGTTTCCTACATTTTGACGAGTTATGCGAACATAAATGTAGGGAACAGCTGTTTTTTTTCGCGATTTCAGGTTTGCTCATTATGTATGTTATGTATTAAGTAAATAGTCACCAGGTGCGTAAGTCCGTCCTTCCTCTCGGTCCAGTGCGTGCACGCACACAGCGCGATGATGTCGTCGGGCGGCGGCGGCGGCGGCGGCGAGGCGCAGTCCCAGCCCAGGCGGGACCCGGAGCCCGACCACGACACGCTCTGTACATGGGGGGGGACGCTATTGTGGCAATTGAACACTATCTCAAGGCGAACGTCGACAGGCGACCATTTTCATGCAAGACTCGTAGGCGAGACTCGTTATGACGTGTAAACTTCGACTATTTCAGCTTTGTGTTCGTGAATCCGTACTAATCCATACTTAATATTATAATTGCGAAAGTGTGTCTGTCTGTCACCCCTTCACGTTTAAACCGCTGAACCGATTTAGATGAAATTTGGTATAGAGATGGTTTGAGTCCCGGGAAAGGACAGAGGATAGTTTTTATCCCGGTTCATCTCCATAGGTACCTACGCTTTGGAATGGGCAACTAGCTTCACATTTTTCTGACTGACCTACTTCTTGACAATTCAAAAGTGCCTGTAAAATGGTTTAATTGAAATAAATGCTTTGAGTTTGATATTCCCATGGGATCTATGCGGGACTTATGCGGGTGGAACCACGCGACGCAGCTAGTATTTAATAGTTAGTACGTCACTCACATCATGTCTTCTATAAGAGTCGAGACTTCTTTCGGAACAGACGCTGGAGGCTTCCGAGTCATCATCACGACCGCGTCCACCTTCACACGCTGAACTGTCTTCTGGACTCTGTGGGTGTAAGGAAGTTTGTTGTTAAAACTATGAATTAAATGTCAGCAAATCTGTCTGTATCGTTTGAGCTATTATCATCATTTCAGCCAAAAGACGTCATTGCTGGCCTCCCCCAAGCACCTCCACTTCTACCGGTTCTGTGCTCCTCGCATCCAACGGGTTCCTGCGGCCTTCACAAGGTCGTCGGTCCATCTTGTGGGAGGCCTTCCAACGCTACGTCTTCCGGTACGCGGTCGCCACTCCAGAACCTTTCGGCCCCATCGGCCATCTGTTCTGCGAGCAATGTGCCCTGCCCACTGCCACTTAAGTTTGGGATCTCATTCCTGATTCGATCACGCAGGGAAACGCCAAGCATAGCCCTCTCCATTGCCCTTTGGGTGACTTTTAGCCTTCTTATAAGGCTGGGCCTTCTTATAAGGGCCATTGTGAGCGACCACGTTTCAGTGCCATAAGTCATCACAGGCAAAACGCACTGGTCAAAGACTTTCGTCTTGAGACACTGCGGTATGCTCATCACTGATACTAGCTCTGTCGGACACGAAGCCAGGTGAGACAGCGTGCTTTTTGGCCATGCCCACCAGTGAGTTCGAGCTCGCGACTAGTTCCTCCTTAAGGGTACTTACTCTAAGCAAAGCTTCAGCGTCTCTAGTCTGCTGTAACAGCCTCAAGGTAGCGGCGGGGGCCCGGCTGGGTGTAGTTCGCTCGATAGACTCACGCCGACGAACGCCTGCGCTAACCACACTGCTTGACCTGCCACTCCTGCAACAACATAACATGAAATCTGTATTCCCAGAATGGGTAGAAAACTGAAAGAAGTCAACTGTTTTGCAAAAGCGTAAAACAATAAGAGCGAATGGCCGTCGCGCATTGAAACAACTCGACGTAAAGCATTGCATTTAGAGCTTTATATCGTGTCACTAAGATAAAAATTTTGGTGCGAAAGTCTTCACGCGTCCTCAATAGAGATGATGAATAATATTAGAAACTAGTTTCTGCCCGCGACTTCGTCCGCGTGAAATTTCTTGTACCCCCACCCCGTCGCAACACTTCGTATTCGCTTAGCATTCATTCTGATTTTTTTTCTTTTTGCTCGGCTCCTAACGGTCATAGCGTGATAATCAATAGCCTATAGCCTTCCTCAAGAATTGGGCTATCAAATGCAAAAAGATTTTTTCAAATCGGACCAGTAGTTCCAGAGATTAGCGCGTTCAAACAAACAAACAAACAAACAAACTCTGCAGCTTTATAATATTAGTATAGATATATATATATATATATATAGATGTTCGAAAAAATAATGTACTTTCACGGAAGGCATAGTAAAACGAGATAATCGAAAAAATATGTAAAATCAATGGGAATTTGGAGAAGCTACACGCTTTAAAAGTTTTTGGTGGGGATTATTCCCGTCCTTGTCGCACGGTACGGTATGGACAATGAATGGCGCTATAATAGTATGAAGTTACTTAGTCGTGACACAAAGTTCACAAAAGAATCAGCCTATAGGGTCCCCACAGCTGTGCCCGGGGAGGGAGTGCGCCATGCTACACCACGCGGGACAGTGCGGGTTGGTTCTAGGACATGCCCCTCATGTTTTCCTTCACCGTTTTGAGAGCAGTGGTGATTAAATTATTTACACTAAGTAAAGGTCACAGCTTATTATCACCGCCTCGCCTCCTGCGGCCAGTATACTGTATATGGACTTGTATGGGTATGCGCTCACTACATCAACTCCGTAGCGTCACCGGATCGCCTCGGTCGTAAGCCCTGCACGCGCGGACGGCGGGTGGACCACTCGGTGACAACTCGCTGCTCGCATGCTTGCCTTGCGTTGACTGCGCATTGCCCACGCGATAATGTTACACATCACAATGTCACAATCGTGCTCGCTATTCGCCTCGTGGCTCGACGAACGATTCGACAAACCATGGGCCTTCGCGAACTACTGTTCACACATTCGCGGGGTGAAGTATTTTCACAACGCGAGCCACAACGCGAGCATCACTTTACACATGCGGGTTCGTTATTCGGCTCGTGGTTCGCCTCACGGTTCGCGCGATTGTGTAAATGCGGCATTAAACGCGACGCGAGGTCCACCGGTTGACCGCGCGACGCTTATTGGTGATAACGCAGCGTCCACCCGTGGACCACCTGTCGACAACGAGTGGACGCCGTGCGACGAGGCGGTGCGGGGTGGGTGCCGGGTGGCTCTAATGAGCTGTGACCTTAAAGCGCCTGCCTAGGTTCGAACCCGCGACCTAAAAACTCGCAGTGGTGGCCCAGTGCAGTGGTATCGGTTCCGACTTACGTTTACGTTACGTTTTGAAGTGTCACAAGGAGCTTTTAAATATGTTCTCACCTGGTAGGGCTGGTTTCTCGGGAGCCTGCTAAAGAGCGCGGGATGCCTGAGGGTCGTCTGCGAGCGCTGGCTAACGACATGGGCCCACTGCTGCGGGACGATGGTGATGATGAACGGGATGTCGCTGTAAAAATAGAAAAGTGTTTTATTATTTACATCAAGGTACAGTCAACAGCAAAAGTAGATGATCAAAGTCAGAAACTCAATACTAATTAACGGAGTTCGCGTCAGAACTGTGTGGCGTCGAAGTGATTCAAAAGTATTCTACGTAGTAAGTATTCTAAGTAGTAGTACTACGACGCCACACAGTTCTGACGCGAACTCCGTTCATTAGTATTGAATTTCTGATTTTGATCATCTACTTTTGCTGTTGACTGTACAGTCAACAAAGGAGATAAGTATACAGGAGCGTCGGATATAGTTGAAGTTTACTAAGAAACCGATGGATGTTCTGGACTGAAATTTAATTTAATAAATGAGCTGTTTGTTTTCTATTAATAAAATAAAATTTTATTCGAGAAAACTATCGCTTTCTTAGTAAACTTCAACTATATCCGACGCTCCTTTATACTTATCTCCTTTGTTGACAGTACATTAAAACATAATTTTAAAAGCTAACAGTATTAAAATAATAATATGTACAAGTATATAAAAAGGAGGAAAAATAATCAAAGGGCATCAAAAAATTCATCCGCATCGCTGTCAACAGGAAACGTGCCCAAAAGACTGGCAGCATTGCCACGTTGTATGGCAAAGTGTTGGTTGATGTTTCTTCCGTCCCTGGTCCCGCTATTTGGGGTCGGGTCTGCTGATTTTCTGCGCCGAATTATTCTGTCTTGGGTTGTCGGTTCTGGCAATTGGGCTTTTTTGAGGCCTCTCTTTATAATTGACCTCCAGGTCAATAGCGGGCGGCGACCTTCAAACCTTTAAACTCACATACACAAACAGCCAGACCCGGAACAACTACTTGTACGTCATACGAATCGAACCCGCGACACGCAGCGCAGCAGTCAATCAGTTTTTTTTTATAAAACATTGCCCCTCACTAGGAATTTCTCCTGTATTGTGGGTGCGTTTACAAACATTTAAACTCACATACACAAACAGCCAGACACGGAACAACTACTTGTAGGTCATACAAATATTTGTTCCGTGCGGGAATCGAACCCGCGACACGCAGCGCAGCAGTCAATCGCTTAACCACTGCGCCAACCATGCCGTATTGTAAGTAAATACTCACGTTGTGATTGCGACACGCCTGGTCTCGACCGGGACCGTCCGACCGACCGCTCTGGACTAGGAGGCACCCCACTCGCTGCGACTGGCGAACGTTTTGCTCTGGCTGGTGAAAGAATTATAAAATACATTGTGGATATTATGTTGTAACATTTAGTAAGGAAAGGAAAGTGCTACGATATAGCAAAAAAACATTCGTACCTGTAGAATGAAAGAAGGTCAAAGAAATTAATTGTTTATTAAATTGACACATTACGTAAGTTTTCTGTATTATTATAGAGGCAGGTTCAGGTTTTTTTTTTTTGCGGATGGGAAATCATCGTATGACCCCTCCCGCTCTGGGTGGAGCGGAAGGTAGTGTCAGACTCTTACTGACTAAAACCCACCCGTGTTCCTTCCTTAGCCCTTTATGTTCCGGGCCAGCGGTAACCCTTTCGGACAATCCCGCTGACCTGGCAGGCTCCGGCCCTATGGGGCCCCTCCTCGATGCTGACATCTCTTTGAGGCGCGCGTGTCTGTTACCTCTTCACGTTTAAACCGCTGAATTGATTTAGATGAAATTTGGTATAGAGAGAGATAGAGATAGTTTGAGTCCCGGGAAAGGATAAAGGATAGTTTTTATCCCGATATTCCCACGGGATCGACACTTATGCGGGTGAAACCGCGGGGCGCTGCTAGTAGAATATATAGAATCCTGCGACCAGCACCCTAATTGCGTAACACATTATCAATCGGAATCTGAATCATTTTGAAGCAAATTGCTAATCCATTGCTTCATAAGTTCGAAAAATTTGTCTGCTCAACACGTAAATAACGCAATGAATGTTGTTGAACTGTCAACATTAAACCGTTTCCGATTGATAATGTGTTACGCAATTGCCCCGCAAGTTTTGCGTCCCGACGATTGTTTTTGAATGGCATCCCGCAGTTGAACCTAGGAGGTTGTCGTCTGCTTAACCGGACTTGCCTGTGGGTGCCTCAATAAATAAAGGCCTCTAGCCAGGGCTTAGAATCCGACGATTGTTGTCGGGACGTTGATATATAGGTACTAGCAGCGCCCCGCGGTTTCACCCACATTAGTGTCGATCCCGTGGGAATATCGGGATAAAAACTATCCTATGTCCTTCCCTGGGATATTTTATCGAAATCCGTGCAGTGGTTTAAGCGTGAAAAGATAACATACAGACAGACGGACAGAGACTTCCGAATTTATAATATTAGTATGGATGCTAGTTGCGCGGTAAACTCTGCTTGCGCGATGCAGGATTTGTGTGACGTCAGTGTGATGAGTAGTTTGCATGTGGAGATAGCCACTTCATACAACTATCTCAAAATGACAATAAAATTGTGATTTGAAAAGTATTTACATAATCTATGCTGACAGAATTAAAATTATATTAACAATAAGTATTTGTATATAAAAAAGAAATATAAAGCTACAAAAAAAAACTTGGCATGTTGGTAGTCAATTTGATAAACAATTAATTTCTCTGACTCTACATTTCATGAGTCCAAAACCGTATATGGCAAGAATCAAGAGGGAATAATAAAACCCTAAGAAAGGGTAGGTTGAAAGTGAATTTTTGGTAACATTGACGTATTTAACTACATATGTAAAATAATTTCATATAATTAAGGGGCTTACATGACCTAAGGCGCGATCACTGTCGGACTGCATAGAAAAGAAAGAGAAGCGCGATGACACAACGCTGGTAATTTATTGCAAAATATGAAGCAATTATTTAATTACAAAAAATCTATTGTTTGGGCTAAAAAATTTAAACAGTAGTGTTTTAGTATGTTGCTTGTAGAATAATCTGACAAAAAATCAGAATGATTGTATTGTAAAAAGAAAGGTTTTAGAGGTATCTTCATGATTTTTTTCTTTCGTATCAAATTAGTTGTATTATGTTTTCAATACACTATCTACCTAGCATATATCCTGAAGAATATCATATATTTTCTGATTTTGTTTACTGTAGTCGATCATATACTTTTATTGTTTCTAAAACTTGCGTTTTTTGCGTTTAGGTCCTGTAAGCCCCTTAAAAAAAAATTGCTTAATTCTCAAATAGCTGCCTATTCTATTGCTAACCGAAAAGCAACTAAAATAGACTTCACGTTATTCAGAAAAGCAGTTCATAAAACGTATGCTTTTATGTTTCGGGGACTGCTGGGACACAGGCCTCCTCTCTGTGAGAGGGAGTGGGCCGTAATCCACCACGCGGGCTCCGCGTTGGTAGATGTCACATGTCTTCGAATTTTTGGTTCTTGGACATCGGCCGGCTTCCTCACGATGTTTTCCTTCACCGTTTTGAGAGCAGTGGTGATGAAATTATTTACACATAGTAAAATGTCTATTTCTATTCTTTCCATTTCATGACTGCTTCTCTGAATAAAGTGTACCTATTTTATTAGCATATATTTAGAAAAAAAAAGAAACATCTACATAGACAGGGTCAAATTAATAGCTAGCGAAACTTCAAACACGATGGGTATCGATATTTAAACACGATTTAAAAAGGTTTGATGTTCTTTTTTGGGGGGTCAACGACCGCTTGTATTGTTGTTAATAGAAGTATGAATTGAGAAAATCTGTTTTATCATGCTTAGTTATTGATACCTGCCAAGTCTGTGAAGTTTACACAAAAATACTGATATTTACTTTTCCTTTCTTTATACTTTTTTTTACATTAACTGCGGTCGATGACCCCACAAAAAATCATCATGAAATTAATTAATTTTGTTTTATTATGTTTAGATATCGATACTCGTCAAGTCTGTGGAGTTTCGCCAGTTAATAAAATGTGACCCTGTAGAAAATAAAATATTCGATTTAAAATACCTGGTTGTGAAACATCTCCTTCTTCGGCATAGCATAAATCAAAGTTAAGCTTATTTATAATTATTTATTTATTATTTATAATTATCCCTCTACATGTACACTTGTATTTATTTATAATTATATATTATCTAATATAATATGTATATATTCTTCGTTGTTCGTTCATTCGCTTATATCTTCGTCATGGTCATATCGTGGGTCCGCTGAAATTCAAAAACTTTACTCAGAATATTTTCTTTAAGATTTTGAAAATAAAAATAAAAAGTTATAATGTGGATGGTATTTTTTTTTTATTAAAATGTTGGATGAGCATGAGTATAAGAGTAATGTTTTTGAATTCCGTTGAAGTATAAGGAACATTTTATATATTTTTTTAATATAAACCTTTTTTATATGGATGGCAAGGTGTTTTTTTGTTTGACGTAACATGTTGTAAAATTGTCGATTTGAAACGTCATTTTCTTTCGTAAAATATTATTTTGTTAAATATACAATGAAAGATAAAAACAGAACTCATTAGAATTGAATTAAAAATATTAATATAATTAAAATTGTTGTTATTGTGTTAGTTTAAGCGACTACAGCTTTTTATTAATTCAATGTTAAAAGATACCCCACAATAACTAAACAGATGGCTGCTTTCACGACGTCAGCAGTTGTCAGTCGTTAGGTATAATATAATAATATATATATATATAATAATATATTCCACAACTATCACACAACGCCGTCTAGTCTCAAGCTAAGCAGAGCTTGTGTTATGAGTACTAGACAACTGATAAACATACTTATATATTTCTAAATACATACATATATAGATAAATTACACCCAGACACAGAACAAATGATCATGCTCATCACACAAACATTTGTCCTGGGTGGGAATCGAACCCACGACCTCCGGCATAGCAGTCATAGTCACTGACCACTAGACCAACAGGCCAGCAAAAGGTAGAAGTAAACACAGTTTAATAACTTGACTAGCCACTGATATATGATTTCCTATTCATGTTAGGGCCTACTACGGGGTGCGGAAGAAAATACATGTTGCGCCCCAAATTAATTGAGACAAGTGACTTTTGGTGCAATTGTGCCCTAATCGTCATTGGCAGTTTTTAGGATTCCGTACCACAAGGCAAAAACGCCGAAAAAAACACGTTTATTGTATGGTATATACTAAAAACAGAATAAAATAAATATTTAAGGGGGCTCCCCTTAAATATTTATTTTATTCTGTTTTTAGTATTTGTTGTTATAGCGGCAACAGAAATACATCATCTGTGAAAATTTCAACTGTCTAGCTATCACGCGGTTCATGAGATACAGCCTCGTGACAGACGGACACAGACAGACAATTAAGACACACAGACAGACAGGTAGACAGTTGAAATTTTTGTTGCCGCTATAACAAAAAAAACTAAAAACAGAATAAAATAAATATTTAAGGGGGGCTGCCATAAAACAAACGTGTTTTTTTCGGCGTTTTTGCCCTGTAGTACGGAACCCTTCGTGTGCGAGTCCGACTCGCACTTGGCCAGTTTTTTTTTTTTAAACTTTGCATCTATTTCTGCTGTTGTAAATGAATACAGCGGTGCTATTCTGTAAAAATCTCACTGTGAAAA
The DNA here is from genome assembly GCA_963082905.1 of Oligia fasciuncula. Classification (NCBI taxonomy): domain Eukaryota; kingdom Metazoa; phylum Arthropoda; class Insecta; order Lepidoptera; family Noctuidae; genus Oligia; species Oligia fasciuncula. Next base: position 10,892,814 of record OY720413.1, on the reverse strand, counting down.
CTTAGGTGAAGTGAGCGTGGAGTGAGCTGTCAATTGATCCTAGCAAAAACAAACTCACTTCACCTAAGATTTCACGGTGAGATTTCTACAGAATGGACCGGCTGAACTTTGTAGTTCGTCAAGAATGGTGCTTAACGTAGCTGTGATGTATTTTGTGGTTATAAATTACTACGTTTCTTTACATAATTTATCGGATTAGTATTTCTAGAGATTACAAACACACACAAATTCACAAACAACTTTACCTCTTTATCACAGAAGGTTATTGTAGTTTGTCTTGTTGATATAACTCTCGTAGCAAACGCGACTGATGAATGTGGTTCGATCCCCAGGTCGGATAGTGTTATTCGGTTTTTCCATTATGAATTTTTCAGATGCAGACCAGTCTTAAGAGCCTATACTACCTCAAATGGCTTAGCATGATCCTCCGTTATGTCGAAAATTCCGCAGCATTAATTTTGAAATAAATATATGCTAAAGTTGAGGATTAATGTAAGGTCTTATGTTAGACGAAAACACGATTCCATAAAATTTTCTCGATAGAAAAAAAATCCAAAGTTACCTCCAAACCGAACAATAAACCGCTGGTATTCAAAAAAATACTTCAAATTAGATCATGAAACTTTGCATACTAACTGAACTAACTATAAAGCAGGTCTTACGTTAGTTAGTTTTTTTGAATTACCTTTATTTTCACCGTAAAAAGCAAATACCTAAACTATTGGAGCTGCCTCCCGCCCAGCACCGCACTCTGTCTCGCTTTCACACAGTCCGCGAGCAGTATCGTGCGAGCGAGATAAAGAGTGAATTTTAGCTGAGGTAGTATAGGCTCTTAATAGATTACAAAAATGCGACCCATCACTAAAATAACTGATGTCAGTCGGAAAGCTGCCACGCTTAAATGGAATCGGTCTGGACACATCTGCCGCATGTCAGACGATCAATGGGCCAATCTAACGACTCAGTGGGTTCCGCTTCATGGCAAACGACATCGCGACAGGCCCAGACAGAGATGGCAGGATGAGCTGGACTTCTTTAATAAAGATTGGTCCTTGGCAGCTCTGGACAGAGAGAGGTGGAAGACCTTTGCCCAGCAGTAGGACATTAATGGCAAAAATAAAAAAGTCTGCATTTTTTTTTGGCATTTTCCATATCTTGTCACGTTTCAACAGGTTTAAATACATTGAAGCCGTTCTGTGTCACCTCATACTCATATTTGCTCCTATGTGGGGTATCCTTTGTAGGTCGAACCGACGTCAAAAAGACGCCGTTTCGAACCATAAACAATTTAAACTGCAAATGCTCTAATTGCGACGAAACCAGGCTCCTAGCACAAGCTTACGTACGTCTTTATTAATAGCAACCCAATTTTGTATAGTTTTAGCGAAAAGTCAAAGTTAAGCACAACCTCCTTTTTTTGTAGTAGGTTAAAAATGTAGAGTGAAGAGTTATGGGGGCAGCGCTAAGGTAGCCCGCGAAATTCAAATTTTCTTACGTTTATTGCAATTTGCTGGTCAGTATTAAGTTGTACGTTGATAAAAATATGATTCGCGAACGTAACAAATATGTATTTACAAAATTATAATCATTAGAATCAGTAATACAACTTGTTAAGTCAGTATAATCCTAAAATGTCAAGATTTCATGAAATAGTCATTCAGTAGGATTACTTGGTCTTAGAGAGTTGTGTTGATGACTTTAATGATTATAATTCAGTAAATATATATTTGTTTCGGTCGTGAATCAAATTTTAATCAACGTACAACTTAATACTGACCAGCAAATTGCAAAAAAAGGAAGCAAATTTGAATTTCGCGCTACCCTGGCGCTTCCCCCTTAAGTTTGATGTAATATGTATGTAAAACCGTCATGCTGTAATACCACATACCTCCCTTTTTCTGCAGTTGAGTAGCTTCCAGAGTAATAATTGTTAATATTTATGAGTGCTCTCACCCCCTAGTTATTTTAATTTTCCGTAACACCCTGTATAGTCAGCATTTTAACAGGGATCTCTAATGGTACCGCTATTTTTTTTAAACATTTTTTGTTCTGTAGTGCAGTCAGCAACAAAAGTCGATTAACTCTTCAGTATTTTTAATCTCAGTTATTGAGCAAAATATTTGTTCAAAATTGTATTGTACTTTTGCTGCAATTTTGAACAAATGTTATGCTCAAAAACGGCAAAAACGGAGATTAAAAAAACTGAAGTGTTAATCGACTTTTGTTGCTGACCGTACCAATATATATTTTGTCATATTATCTTTAACAGTAAACATAGCTGCCATAAAGATCCCTATTTAGAAACATACGGTATAATATAACATATTAAAAAAAAAAATGAGTGTAGTTTCGGTGGCGAAGAGACAATTTTGGCCCTTTTTTCTAAGTACGGCAATAAGGTGCTTGACATTTGTTTTCAACAACACGGACATAAAGTTCCCACTCCAAAACATCAAAATCGTGTAGTTCTGACTGTACATTTATTCATAAATTGTAAATTTTCATCGTATTTTTAGGTTTTTTGAAATTTGCAGTTGAGTGTACGGTTGTATGTTGATCAAAATGATTCGCGAGCACAACAAGTGTGTATTTACAGAATTATAATCATTAAAATCATCAATACAACTCATTCATATTGAATGACTCATCATCATCATTATCTGCCTAGCCTTTTCCCAATTATGTTGGGAAAAGACCTCCACAACCCAGTTACTGGGTAATACGATACTCCTTGGAAAGACTGGTTGTCAGACTTTCAGGTTTCTGACTACCCGTAACGACTGTCAAAGAACCACAAATGACAGCCGGAACCAACGGCTTAACGTGCTTTCCGAGACACGGAGGGTCTCGGTATATAAAGATGACCCATCCACAGATCAACCGCGGCAAGCGTAGCTTAACCTGATCGAACAACCTGTGCGGCTGTTATCATTTAGCCACGGACTCCCCTCACTATTCACTATTTCATTAAAAAAATTTGCAGAAAACTTGAGATTCGCGGGCTATCTTAGCGCACCCCCCTAAAAATCAAATTAGATCGTTGTAAGACTATATGAATCGGTAGTCAAGCACCCCACCGCCAGCCCCTACAAGTACACAAGACTCACGCAGACTGGCCGTGGGCGGCACCTTGCTGCGGCCCAGGTGCGAGTACAGCGCCCGCGCGCGCGCCCGCTGCGCCGCCGCCGCGTCCAGCGCCGACACCGAGCGCGCCGTCACGCCGCCGAGGGAGCGCTCTGGAACACAACGGGACTAATATAATCAAGCTATTCGGGCATGCGTAAGCATAATCGGCCTATAACGTTCCCACTGCTGGGACACAGGCCTCCTCTCTGTGAGAGGGAGTGGGCCGTAGTCCTCCTCGCGGGCCCAGTGCGGCTTGACGGATGTCACATGTGCGAGAATTGTTGGTTCTAGGACATGCCGGTTTCCTCACGATGTTTTTCTTCACCGTTTTGAGAATAGCGGTGATGAAATTATTTACACAAAGTAAAGCGCCTGTCAGGGTTCGACCTTACGACCTTTAACTTGCGGCCGTTACCAATGGGCTACCACTGCTTAAAGCTATTCGGGTGTCTTCGTAATTCTTCGGCTGAGATCGGCTGGTAGGTAACACACTGCCAATCAATGATATTACAAGTGTAAAAAGGTGTAGATAGGTTATAAGGTGTCAGCAAGTGGCACATTAAGGACGCTATCACATTTTTCCACGAATAACAGTGTTTTTCAGGTACCATTTTAACGAATTGGAGTCACAACTGCGAGGATATCTTGGTTTCAAATTAAAGATAATATATTCATCTCCAGATTGGCCCCAAAACCATTAAATAGCCCCATACAAAATTTTCACACAAATACGTTTTTACCATCACAATAATCGCAAAAAAATAAATAAGAAGGGGTCTGAATAGGGCCCAATATAGCCAAATCCACTGCTTATCTATATATATAAAAGAAAGTCGTGTTAGTTACACCACTTATAACTCAAGAACGGCTGAACCGATTTGGCTGAAAATTGGTGGGGAGGTAGCTTAGAACCAGGAGACGGACATAGGATACTTTTTTTTTTTAATTTTTTTTTTATAGTAGGAGTAGGGTAGGAGTAGGGTAGGAGTAGGGTAGGGTAGGGGTAGGGTAGAAGTAGGGTAAGAGTAGTGTAGGAGTAGTGTAGGAGTAGGGTAGGAGTAGTGTAGGAGTAGGGTAGGAGTAGGGTAGAAGTAGGGTAGAAGTAGGGTAGGAGTAGTATAGGAGTAGGGTAGGAGTAGTATAGGAGTAGGGTAGGAGTAGTGTAGGAGTAGGGTAGGAGTAGGGTAGGAGTAGGGTAGGGTAGGGGTAGGGTAGAAGTAGGGTAGGAGTAGTGTAGGAGTAGGGTAGGAGTAGTGTAGGAGTAGGGTAGGAGTAGTGTAGGAGTAGGGTAGGAGTAGGGTAGAAGTAGGGTAGGAGTAGTGTAGGAGTAAGGTAGGAGTAGGGTAGGAGTAGTGTAGGAGTAGGGTAGGAGTAGGGTAGGGGTAGGGTAGGGTAAGGGGTAGTACACCACGTGAACGATAGCGCCGGGCAGCTAGAAATAATTTATATGGCAAAACAACGTTTGCCGGGTCAGCTAGTTTTAACTTAAAAATAAGAAGATATCGTTGCTTATATAGTCCTTTATAGACAAGCTAAATATTTTGTAGATAAATATATAACTTTTTCATTTATGAGAAAAATAAGAAACACTCAAATTTTTCCATACATTTTCTACCCGCGGACACTCGCGGTTGATCATTCCGCGCTCAGAGGCGCTCGTGAAAGCACGTCTGTATTGCTTTTTCGTAAAAAATAATTACGTTATAAATTCCGTTCCGTTTTGTGTACTCCACAGTACGAAGTTGATACTTTTTCGAACCGAAATAAAATTAAGTACGATTTTTGGAATTTGTTTTAGAAATAAATACTTATATAGTTATATTTTTCTATTTAATGGATGTAGATGACGGATAAAGATTGTATTGTTTATTTATGTTAATAAATTATGATCAAATAAAACTGACGGATACTATTTTTTTTTAGATATCGTACTATATTCGATTTTGGGGCGGTGATTACGAATATGACATCCATTTTTTTTTATTCAAGATGGCGAATGTATTTTTAACCGACTTCTTAAAAGGAGGAGGTTGTATGTTCGGGCATAACTCCGAGACGGATTTGCGTAATTCTTTTTTTGTTCGAAAGAGGTTTATTCCGAAATGTGGTCCTATTTAAATTGCGTAAAGATCTGATGATGAGTTTCGGAGACAGCCAACGGAACTCTTCAATAAATGCCAGCAAATCAACCGTGATTGCTGCTATCGCATATCTATCTATGCATTGTTTACGCAATCACACTGTACCTACCTATGTATCACAAATAAAATATTTCTGATTTCACATCATAATCATAATCACGCCTGTGCCCTCCAAAGGGGTACGCAGATGTGTTCAATAACTTCCCGTCACTGATATTCACATAGCAAGCAGTGTTATATGATGTGGTGTGGGGTAGGTAGGTACAGACGCCAGCACATCAAGCTACTACAATCTGTCAGATTTCTTTAATAGATTTTCGACTTTATTACTAAAGCATAAGGTTCAAGGTTGATTGTGAAAATCGGACAGTTTCGGGTAGGTTGACCTGCTGGCGTCTGTACAACTAAAAAGTGAAAAAAAAACTTAAAAAAAAAACAAATGACTTCCAAAAAAAAACTACAAATTGAAAAATAACTTTAATATCGGAAGTCGGTGTCAATAAACGAAAATGCGGAACAAACGACACCGACTTCCGAAATTAAAGTTATTTTTCACTTTGTAGTTTTTTTTTTGGGAGTCGGTTATTTTTCTTTTTAAAAAAGTTTTTTAAATAAAAATCGACATTGGTATCGATTGTGGAGGTGTTAAGGGTGGTGTTTACGAATATACCATCCAATTTTTTATTCGAGGTGGCTGATTTTTATTTTGTGATAAATCGACTTACGCCCAATTTCTTCATCAATAGTAACAGCCAAAGTAACGTCACAAAGTCAAAGTAACGGTTAAATTTGTTTCTTCACTATTTTTCGTATAGTTTTTATTGTATTTGTTGTATTGGCGTGGCTAGCTGACATTTGGCAAATAATTTAATTTAATGTTCTGTGTCTTGTAATGTTAATTACTTTGCATACCTTGTAATCAAGTATTTTCTAAATGAAAGAAAGAAAGAAAGAAAAAGTATTTATTGCGACTCGTACAGGAAGACCACAAACTAAACTAAACACAGTAAAATAAAAATCCAAGATAATAAAAAAAAAAGTAACAAAAGGAAAATTAAACAGAAACTCCTATACGAGGCCAAAAGGCTCCTATCTCAGCATGATGCTGCGACATTTAAAACAAAGAAAATGTCACAGCGCTGGTATTCTGATAGGGCCCGCAGTGATGTCACGGGCAGTTACAGAAACAGAAATACAAAACAAACATACAGTTGCGCCATTTCTTCTCCCCAGCGAAATCACTAGGAAGTGGTGAAGGGCGGGCGGTTTGGGGGACTGTCTTTTGTAATTTTGACGTTCGAAAAGTGCTGATTCTCAGCCTAATTTGAATAAATGACTTTTGATTTTTAGCAGACTTCAAAAAAAGGAGGAAGTTCTCAGTTCGTCGGCATCTTTTTTTATGTATGTTCCCCGATTAATCGAAGACGTCTGGACCGATTTCTAAAATTAGTTTTTTGTTTGAAAGGACTTTACAGGTGGTCCCATTGTCATTAGGTCAGGATCTGATGATGGGATCCTGGAGAAATCGAAAGAACTCTTCAAATATTATAGGCACCTACAGCAATTTGTGTCAGTCAACGAGCGTATGTGACGTGACGCAATGTTTTTTTTCCAAGCGTTTTGGCTTTGGCACCTATTAACGTAGTTAGTACAGTCACGAGCACTAATACAACACTTGGCAACTTCCGATTGCGATATTTTCGTGAAATAACGAATGCAACGTTGAAATACGACACTACACAGACATATGGGTTTGAAAATACTTTTTTCGTAATAACATAAAATTTTATTCAAAAGTAAAGGAGAAAATCGTCTTTGAATAAAGCCAAGTGAATACATACTTATGCTCGTGACTGTACAACGCCATCTACCGAGTTATTGGAAACTATTTTTTTTTATACTCAAAAAGAAAACCTCTCGTTCAAACAAAACTCAATATTAAACAGTTTTTATTGTACGAATTATTTTGAGAGCAGTGGTGGCCAAGTGGTAACGGCCGCGACTTACGAGTTGTAGGTCGTAGGTTCGAACCCAGGCAGGCGCTTTACTTTGTGTAAATTATTTCATCACCACTGCTCTCAAAACGTTGAAGGAAAACATCGTGAGGAAACCGGCATGTCCTAGAACCAAAAATTCGAAGACATGTGACATCTGCCAATCCGCACTGGGCCCGCGTGGTGGATTACGGCCCACTCCCTCTCACCGAGAGGCCTGAGTCCCAACAGTGGGAACATTATAGGCTGATTATGGAATTATTTTCAGTATTTTGACCTTCAAGGTAACGAACACTTTAATAAAAATAGAGTATACAAAATTGACACCTAGGAGTTCTACTCGTGCATTTTTAGTGAACTATTGAGTAGAAATTTTCAATAAAAAGCTGATGTCACTTTTTTGGGGCAATAAAAACACTGTGCGTTGGTCTCTCAAACTCAAAGCATTTATTTCAATTCAACCTTGTACAGGCACTTTTGAATTGTCAAAATTAAATAAGTCTGTCAGTTAGTCTGAAAGTTGAAGCTAGTTGCCCATTCCAAAACGTAGATTTTTATGGAGAAGAACGGGCAAGAAACTCCATGGACACTCTTTTAAATCAAGATAATAAGTTCTTGATCGGAAACACCCACTAAGCGTGGTTCCTGGGTTCGATTCCCCGGTCGGGCAGTGTTATTTTGTTCTTCCATTAGGAATTTCTTAGTAATAGCCCGGAGTTTGGAAGTTGGCGGTGTGATACCCTCGTGCCCTGCGCGCACCTGGCGCCAGCTGCAGCGCCTCGGATTGCCGTCCCTGAGGACTATGAGAGTGAGGGAAAACTTTGCACCTGTGTCTGCGCATACACTTGCGCACTATATTATCTCCCGCACCGATGGCTAGTCTCTGCTGAGACCGATGTGGACAAAATTCGATCTGGGAGACTATTCTTTGGCTCGGAATCCGCCGAAATAATTTTCTTTATTTTCTATGTTATAAGTAAGACTAGTTCACTCACCGTCGCCCCTCATAGCGACGGGTATGTGCGAGACGGGCGGCCTCTCCTGCGAGGCGCGGCGCCTGCGCAGCGAGCCCGAGCGACTCACGCCCGACACCAGGTTCTCAGTGGACGCTATGTATAGTTACCGATATCCGGGCAGCGTGCAACAATATGTTGGTGGTTTAGTAACATTCATAAAAACTTTGAAAAATTAATCTCCTAGTACAGGGTTGGCAAATCTAGGACACGAGTGCAGATTTTTTTTTTAAGGCGAACGCTTCAAAGTTGCCCGCGAAATAATTTTTTTTTTTACGTTTTTTGCAATTTGCTGGTCAGTATTAGGTTGTACGTTGATTAAAATATGATTCGCGACCGTAACAAATATGTATTTACAGAATTATAATCATTAAAGTCATCAACACATCTCTAAGACCAAGTGACATTTGAGGATTATACTAACTTATCAAGTTGTATTACTGATTGTAATTCTGTAAATACATATTTGTTACGGCCTCGAATCATATTTTAATTAACGTACAACTTAATACTGACCAGCAAATTGCAAAAAACTTAAGAAAATTTGAATTTCGCGGGCTACCTTAGCGCTTCCCCCTGAATGCAAAATTATTTGATGAACTGACCTGATACACTGGCCGATGGACTCCTAGGGCTTGTGATAGCTCTCCTCTCTGAAAAAACATGAACAATTAAACTATTGAAAGGTAGACAGGGTCTCCGTTACAAAGCCGGGATGAAGCTGTCAGACGAACTGAAAGGTTTCGTAAAACAGCGCGGCAATTGCGCAACATATTATCAATAGGAATCGGTTTCATTTTGACAGTTCAACAACATTCATTGCGTTATTTACGTGTTGAGCATACAAATCTTTCGAACTTATGAAGCAATGGATTCGCAATTTGCTTCAAAATGATTCAGATTCCGATTGATAATGTGTTACGCAAATAGGGTGCAGGTTCGACGAAGGTTCTTACCAGTGCCAACATGATGCAGGCTATCAACGCTTCCGATATTCCTCTCTCGTTCTATCTGCTTCTGCGCAGCCGAGTCCAGCCGAGCGAACAGCTGTTCCGCGTCGTCGGGGAAGTGACGTGTGTAGGCGGCGTATGCTCTGTAAAGAATTAAATAATTTAAGGGCAGGCCCAAAGCAAAATCTTCAATCTTAGATTAGATTTAAACAGTAGTAAATCATGTTCAAATTGGAAAAAAAGTATATGGCAGGAAACTTCATTATAAATGTGAGGGTCGACCCAGACGAAAACACGATACGATAAAATTTTCTCGATAGAAAACCATCACAAAGTTACCTCTAATTTTCATCTAATTTGGTTTGCATTCTATTTTGGTGCATATTACTGAACCAAAAATTAGACAAATAATAATACTCATTATAACCTAGCGATGACCCAAGCGATTTAAAAAAAAAATGTCTATTTTAAAAGATAATCGAATAAAAAGCATTTGGCGCTTACTACATTTTTAATCCGCGAGATACGCTGTCTTCCGTCTCGCGTGACACGAGCTTGAGGCATCAGTTTGTTTCACCAGTCAGTACCCCTCGCTCTGTTGAGACGGGAAGTCTATGACAATTTTCTCCGCGCCTAGCAACTATTATTAATATCGACATTTTGTTGAATAATAAATGGGAAACAAAAAAATACAATGAAAAAGCGAGAACTTAAACGCTTGAAGACTAAAATGATTGCTAATTGCCGAAGTCGAAGGTTTGTTTTTATATCAAGGTACTTATGCGTATAGTATACGCAAAATAAACAGATGATTTGACCGCTCGATATGATCGTTTATTGTTTTCGTGCGAAATTATATAATTTAGCTAGAATTTATTTTTGATAATATGTGAGTGTTGTCCACGCTTCCTCACTAAAATTAGAAATACGAAAGAATTACAATATCCCTCCCTCTCGACCCGTCTCTTTCTTTGTTTGTTACTTTTTTACAACTAGTCGAGTGAGGTATTAAAACAAAGAATATAAGATTGTTCCAAAAACTCGATTGTTTTAGGTATCAGTTCCCGGAAAAGGATATTAATCGAGTGATCGAGTTTGTTGATGGTTCTATCGGTAGTACCATTGAGGTCGAAAACAATTTTAAACCACCACCCTGAGGTACACCGGCAGAAGTATAACAACAAGAAGAACACGTCTGTTCTATGCATATACGTTGCCGGCGGCCATACAGGTAACTACGAAGCGAGCGAAGCATGCCAAGCAGGATATCGAAATTGACGATATTGAACGCATTGCTTAAATCCAATAAGCAAAGAATCGTTAGATTTCCTCCCCATGCCTAAGCGTATGTCATTAGTAACGTTCACTAGCGTACAGTAGCGGTGCTGTGACCAGGACGAAATCCGGATTGGAAAATATTCAGCAGACTATTCTTGCAAAGAAATGCACTAAGATGATTGTGAACAAGGTGTTCAAGGACTTTGGAGAGGAAAGGCAAGATGGAAGTGGGTCGGTATTCTGTAAAGGAAGCAAGATTAGATTTTTTGGGTAAAGCAGTGATTTTTGGCTCTTTCCACATCGGAAGGAAAGACACCATAGGTTAAAGAGTAGTTTAGGATATAGCATAGAATAGGAAGGATTTCGTCGAGGACATCCCAGCATCATTTTCCAACTGACACAGTCACTACTAACTGCATTAGACGTGATTTTAACAACGCTCTTCTTAACAATCAGAAAATTTACTAAAAATAAATGGGGGATGGTCCGGAGTTGGAACATTTGAAAGATAGTTTACTGTAGCTGCTTTTAAGTTCTCATTACAGCAGGGTGTAGATGAGAAGTGTTGATTCAGTAAATCAATAATATGTATCTAAGAATCGATTCTTGGCGTGATTTTAACTTCCATGGATTTATGAAATTTCCAGACTTTACCTAGATCTCTGTTTTCAAGTGATGTGTGGTTATGGCGGCGTTGGGAATCTCTACCGGTGGGTATTATTGTTATTGCAGCGATTGCGAGCATCCACAAGGACGGTTTGACGACGAGGGCCGATACTTCAATTTTATTTTAATTTCAGCTTTCTTATGCAAGATGCTTCTAATATCGTCGCAGATGCTTGATTTTTACTGCATGAATTGAGCGTGAACATCGTATAGCTGATTGTCTGTCAGCAGATTGACTTTTTCATCCATTGAATCGACACTGAATAAAGGACCCGACGAAAAATAAATTCAAAAACAATGATTGTGATGATTATAAGATATTTTTTATCATTGTGTTTGATTTGCTTTTATACCTTTTGGATTTTTTATCACCTATTTTATCACTTCTAATTTTTTATGGTGGAATGGAGTATACAGAACTTTTATTTCTCAACATACAAACACAAAATAGGATTGCATTGTATATATTACACAAGTAAAGACATTCTTATCCCTGCACATTAGCACTGCTACATTTTGCGAATTGATGATTTTGTGAAACCGAGAGCGTAGCGCATATTACTATTTTGTCCAAAGAAATTTAAAAATAGAATTTAAAAAAAGTCTTTGTTTTCAGGGTTCCGTAGTCAACAAGGAATCCTTATAGTTTCGCCCTGTCTGTCTGTCCGTCCGCAGCTTAGCTCAGAGACTCTTAGTACTAGATAGCGATAATTTGGCATGGATATTATATGTCGCATTACTGGATGGCCGAGATGCGATACATCGGGTCTTCTTCACGATCCAACATAGTTTAGATAGGTGTGGGCACTGCAGTGGGTACTCGAACGAAAAGATTATTTGAATTTGAAGTAACTTTAATAAACTAGCGATTAACAACCGAAACGCACACGTGTGTCGGGAACTAACACGTGCGTTGGTATTGAGCGTTTGCCTAGAATGTCCGAGCTCGACTGTCGACTGTCGCAACACTCGGTCTCTCCACCAGTCCTCGCTGCATCCCGTCCACCGATGATCGTGTCCAAGCGGTAGGGCTCGCTTGCGTTTCCGATCACATGATTTTTCTGACATTTAGCTGACAGGGGTTCCCCCCCTGCCATCTAAATGGTTGTCTTTGGATATGTGAAAAATTCGTGGTAGTAGTATATAATAACGAAATTAAAAGGAAAACTATCACGGCTAAGTAGGCTTTACAAGTTTACGAATAATAGTCGACCAACTTACATGTATGGGAGAACATGATTTTCAACTATAGTGTTAAATTTGTTCTTGGGTAAATTCATTTCAACTACGGAACTCTTCATTGTGCGTGGTCCGACACGCACTTGGCCAATTTTTATCTGAATATCCTGCATATACTACGCAAACGCACTGCACTTGAAGTTTAGTGTACAGAGTTTCGTTGCGCGCGTCGTCACGCCATCCGCGGTTATTATTTGCACTAATGCGGGGGTTGGGAGACGCGCGGGTGAAATCAGATTTTATCCTGTCATTGGGCCCACTCTTAATATCACACCTACCTACCTGGACAGCTGAGTGTGGGTCAGCAGTCGCGCTTGCGACCACGAGGCCAGCAGTTCAGTTACTAAACTATGAAAAACAATAAAAAAAAAAAACATCCACTTCCAAAAAAGACACTTCAAAGTGAAAAATAACTTTAATTTCGGAAGTCGGTGGCAAACAACGAAAATGGGAACCCAGCGACACCTTCCGAAATTAAAGTTATTTTTCACTTTGTACTGTATTTTTTGGAAGTCGGTTGTTTTTTGTTTTCACTTTTAAGTTGTACTAACCCCACACAAATTCATATAGCACTGCTTGCTATGTAAATATCAGTGACAGGAAGTCATTATAACATCATCAATATAAACTAAGTTGCAAAAATACGTATTATTGAAGCTAACTCAAAAACTACCTAAGTTAATTAAATTTATGGGATCACCCCTGAGGCATACCCTCTATCCATTAAAAAAATATATTTTGAAATCCATTTACAATTGCAGGTGATATCGCGTAACAAACATACAGTCGAATTGAGAACCTCCTCCTTTTTGATGTTGGTTAAAAACTAAAGTTAGTAAACTATGAAAGTCGGTTATGAATGTTATGTTCTTCTCCATAGGAAAATACTACGCTTGGAATGGGCAACTAGCTTCATATTTTCTGACTGACCGACTTCTTGACAATTCAAAAGTGCCTGTTAGTGGTTTAATTGAAATAAATGCTTTGAGTTTGAGTTATGTTCGCTAGCGCAGTTACCCATATGAGCTCAACTATCACTAATGAGACAAAAGTACTTTTTCTATTGTTACTTAACTTAATAAGCTTCCCATCAGACGAGGGGGTGACCATAGTGCCATGTCAAATGAACATTTATTTTATAGTAAAAGTTTAAAGTTTTCTGAAACCTTCAAAATGATGGTATAACAATGTTGAGTGAGAGCAGTGGTAACGGCCGCGACTTACGAGTTGTAGGTCGTAGGTTCGAACCCAGGCAGGCGCTTTACTTTGTGTAAATTATTTCATCACCATTGCTCTTAAAACGGTGAAGGAAAACATCGTGAGGAAACCGGCATGTCCTAGAACCAAAAATTCGAAGACATGTGACATCTACCAACCCGCACTGGGAACACGTGGTGGATTACGGCCCACTCCCTCTCATCGAGAGGAGGCCTGTGTCCCAGCAGTGGGAACATTATAGGCTAATTATGTAATGTTGAGTACATTGTTACACCAACATATTTGTGGACGGCCGCTATATTGCGGCCGTTATATGACGGAAACACAAGGCTTACCTCCTGCCGTAAGTCCTGCAAGTACTGTCAGCATCGACGCACGCCCTTCTGATAGCGTCGCGCACTGCCGTCTGCTGCTTCTCTATGGTTTGCGCCGGCCATTTTTCTAGCATAAGTACTAGGACTTCACTGTGAACAAGGAAAAATAATACAATACAAACAAAATATGATTTCGAGCACTGATAATAATTGATAAATGATTTTTACTTTCTGTAAGTAGGTCTGTACAGACGCTAGCACATCAATCTACCCGAAACTGTCAAATTTTCCTGATCAACTTTGAACCTTATGCCTTAGCGATAAAGTTGAAAATCTATTAAAGAAATTTGACAGATTGTAGTAGCTTGATGTGCTGGCGTCTGTACAGAATGCGTAGTTGATGAGTTCAGATATAGTCTATATGATAAAGAAAGAAAACTGCGTTTATTGTCTTACAGCAAAATAAATACACCTTAAAAAACTACAAAAACAGAAAACAAAGATTATAATGCCAAAAGGGCCTCAGCGCAGCATAATGTCAGATGACAACACAAGGTGTACAGTCAACAGCAAAAGTAGATGATCAAAATCATAAATTCAATATTAATGAACGGAGTTCGCGTCAGAACTGTGTGGCGTCGAAGTGATTCAAAAGTATGTGATTGTAAATTATACCAAACATTTACTACTAGTACAGCTGCCATAATACATTCGTGATCAGTTTTGACTCCGACTGAATTTCTGATTTTGATCACCTACTTTTGCTGTTGACTGTACCACCTGACGTCAGTGACGCTAATGATGAGTAGATGTTACCTGAGCGTGGAGCGGATCTCCTTGGACTTGTTGGAGGTGAGGTTGGTCATGACGACGGGCAGCAAGCGCGGCGAGTGCACGTACAGCACGATGTAGCGCACGCAGATCGTGCCCGCTGACGATACCACCTGTGGACGAATTATATTCTACATTTTAAACACAGAAAAAACACCTACATTATTGATTATTTTATTACAGAAACTCTTCTTTTCTTTTTTTTTTAAAGGATTTTTGTTTTGTTTAACCTTTACTGTCCCACTGCTGGGCAAAGGCCTCCCCCAAATCCTTCTAGGAATTCCTTTCCCGCGCCACCTCAAACCAGCCCTCGCGGTACGCGTCCAGGTCATCTCGCCGGCTTGGCGGCGCCATCCATCTTCAGGCACCCAGTGTGTGGAAACCGTTGCCCAGTTTTTACTCAAAGGAATAAAATAGTTTATTTAAACAATGGCTTACCTTGGCAGCATTCTGTATGAGATTAATAAGCTCCTGCATTATGTACAGACTGAACTGTTCGATCTTGTTCCTGAGGACTTTCGCCATGTGGGCGATCGTGATACATGCTTCACGGACCACCTGGAAACAATAGATAGACAGTTAGTTTATATACAGCAGGGGCGGTCAACTTGGTTAGACCCAAGATCTACTGTCCACTGACGACACCCTGTGCGATCTACCAATAGGCTATTTGACAATGTAAAAAATAAGGTCATAATTATTGACACTCGTATAGATTATCGCTTTTAAAATCGATTTGCATTAATTTTACTACAAAACAATGTATTATTTATAAAAAAAATCCCGAAAAAACTTCATCTTTTTAAATCTGACGCCACGTAATCGAAAACGGTCTGGATTGGCTGAACTTAAGATGACGTCATGATTTAGTAAATTTCTGTCTATCGTTGACAGAACAGATGACTTTTGTCTAGTATCTCGACCGTTTCAACGTTTGTTTACGTGGATCGTGACGTCACGACGCCATATTGTTAAAGATTGCGTTTTGGCGGCTTATTTAAACAGTACATTTTTATTTACTATTTTTTAAAAGAAATACATTATGCAATTTGAAGTAATAGGTTTTTGTGGGCTCGTTAGACACCATTAAATAATCTGAGATGTTTATCAGAAACCAGTCAAATAGCCTATTACATACTTCTTGAAATTTGAAATGAAATAGCATAGTTCAATATACAATTATGTACTTAGTATTTTTTATTTTATTAAGAGGGAAAATATAAAACTGAAAATTATTCATAGTAACTACTTATTTATATTAATGTGAGCATTGCGTTTGAGCATCTTTCGCTAGATTAGCAAAATCAGGTTTGTAGTTGGAAATATTTTTTGCCTTGCCACGATCGACTGGAGTAATAGTCGCGATCGACGGGTTGGCCATCAACTTGGAATGCTTGTGGCCAAGTAATAACAGCCGCACGGGTCGATCGATCAGGTTAAGCTACGCTTGCCGCGGTTGGTCCTTGAATGGGTTGCCATTTTTACATACAGAGACCCCTCCGTGCTTCGGAAAGCACGTTAAGCTGTCGGTCCCGGCTGTCATTTGTGGATCCATGTCAGTCGTGACGGGTCGTCAGAAGCCCGAAAGTCTGACAACCAGTCTTAAAGGCCGCGGCGGGTTCACGGCTGAGTGCTAACGCGTGCCCGTGTTCCCGCCGCAAGCGGCAGAGGATACCGTGGAGTTTTAGTGGCTTAGAGTCCCACATAACTGCACTAATCTCCCCATGGTAGTGCAGAATGCATGAGCATTTCTCCACGTTAAAAAAAAGGGGTATCATGTTACCCAGTAACTGGGTTGTGGAGGTCAGCTAAGCAGTCGCACCATGTAAAATATAGATTCATAATACAGAATGAAATTGAAAACATGCGACAAACCGAAATGGGAGATTGTACTCATCATTATGAACAAATTTTACTAAGGGTTAAAAGCTACAATCGCGAAAAAAAAATCAGCTGTTCCCTACATTTTGACGAGTTATGCGAACATAAAAGTAGAGAACAGCTGATTTTGTTTTCGCGATTTCAGGTTTGGTCCCATAGCAAAAGTTGTTCATAATGATGAGTACAATCTCCAAATTCGATTAGTCGCATGTTTTCAATTTCACCCTAAATAATTTAGCCATAAGCCCCTGTCGAGTCTTGCGAGTTTACTAAAGTCTTATAAAATAAACAGTTAGTATATATTTGTTTACCTGACTTCTCAGATCCTTGATGACGACTAGGAAGGGTACGGATAGCTCCTTGAGCTGAGCCGCGAACTCCGTCGGGTACTGCTGGTGAGCGTTCGCTGTGAGGAGCGACCGGATCTTTTTTAACTGCGTAAAGATAGGGTTTAGTTAGAACAATAGTTTTATCACATCTATTCAAAAAGAGCCAGGGACTAAAATAGCTCTTTAAGCCCTAGGGATTAAAAGTGATTTGAATTTGGAATGTGGATATTGTTAGTAAAAGTTCCAATCACCAAGGAGATCAATCACGAACATTGTATGAACAAGTAACAGGCTGTATGATAAAGTAAAAGGAGCGAGTGAAAAAAAAAACTGCTTCTGCGTTCCAGCACTGCGACATTTATTTTTTAAATGTCGCAGCGTCATGCTGAGATAGGAGGAGCCTTTCGGCCTCGTATAGGACTTTGTTTCTTTTTTTTTTAGTGGTTTAGTTTGTGATGTCCCTGTACGAGTTGCAATAAACAGTATGTCTGCCAGCGCACTCACCGCGTCCACCCGCTTCTCCCAGTCGGCGGCGCGGTCGCCCAGCAGCGCGGCGGCGTGGCGGCACAGGTCGTCCAGGCCGCGCGGCCCGTACACGGCGGCCGGCGCGCCCGACAGGAAGGCGGCCTCGAAGGCCTCGCACGACACCGCGCCCGCCTCGCCCGGGGCCCACGCCACGGCGCCGTGGGATACTGTGGGGGAGACACTTGTAAGTTCACTTGTAAATGTTTTGCTAAGAAATTTGAACTTATACGTTGTGGAGATGACAATCCTAGTAATTACACTATCACTCTTCACACTAATATTATAAAGGCGAAAGTTAAAGATAGACCGGGAGGGTCTTTTAAAGTTAATTTTTGTATAATTTTTCATGAATACCTATTCAGAAAAATTCGGGCGGTATTATTAAATAAGCGGCATTGTACGAGTATATTATCATTACTGTCGGGAATCACATTTGGATGAACCTTTAAGGGGGAAGCTCTAAGGTGGCCCGCGAAATTCATTTTTTTTTAGGTTTTTTGCAATTTGCTGGTCAGTATTAAGTTGTATGTTGATTAAAATATGATTCGCGGTCGTAACAAATATGTGTTTACAGAATTATAATCATTAAAGTCATCAACACAACTCTCTAAGACCATGTAATCCCCAAATGTCAAGATTTTATGAAATAGTCATTCTTGGGGATTACATGGTCTTAGAGAGTTGTGTTGATGACTTTACTACAATGGCAACACTTACCACTACTAGCACTAGTTAGCTTAGCAGGCGGCGGCGGCTTCCTATTGGACGAGGGCAGGCTGTAGAGCCCGGCGACCGACCGCTTGGGCGCCTCGCACGCTATTATTGGTGATCAGTGATGCGTGGTTATTGGTGATTGGTTATTAGAAGTCCGGTACATGGTGAGAGAAAGATTTTTGTGGGTTAGTTTTATGATAGTATTTTTTGTTGGTAATGAGGGATTTTAATTTTATTTTTTTTTTTACTCTTCCCTAGTCGCTAGGTAGATGGCGCTGAACTTGGTAAGTTACTGCACGGAATGTCACATCATTGTTTTGATTATTTCACTTGGATGTAATTTTGAGATCGTAAAACGAAACGTACATAAAAATACATAATTTGTGAAAATTTCAACTGTCTAGCTATCGCGGTTCTTAAGATACAGCCTGGTAACAGACAGACGGACGGACGGACGGACAGACAGCGAAGTCTTAGTAATAGGGTCCCGTTTTTACCCTTTAGGTACGGAACCCTGCCTTTTTTTTTTTTTTTTTTTCATTTGGGAAATCATCAAATGACCCCTCCCGCTCTGGATGGAGCGGAAGGAAGTGTCAGACTCTTACTGACTAAAACCCACCCGTGTTCCTTCCTTAGCCCTTTATGTTCCGGGCCAGCGGTAACCCTTTCGGACAATCCCGCTGACCCGGCAACTCGCACTCGCCTCATGTCACCATTTGGTTCCTAAAAAATCTTACTGCGCAGCTTTCTGCGCAAAGTTCAGGCCTGCCAAGTTACGTCGGTCGTATTGTGACGTGACGCAATGTTTTCATGTTTTTTTTTTTCAAGCATTTTGGCTTTGGCACCTAGTAACGTAGTCAGTTCAACGCCATGTACAGAGTTCTTGGAAATTATATTTTTTTTAATAAAAAAAAAAAACTCTCATTAGTTTGTTGATAATTATCAAGTAACTGTGGTGATCTATGCATAGTAGAGTAGAAGAACGTTCGATTTTATTATTAATTTCAAGTACCTACATTCCTTTCACAATTATTTTCCCGCTGATTTTGCTTTACTGTCCAAGTCACGTGACAGTGATCTTTATTCTCATTCTATTATGGTTGTTGTTAGGTTGCTGCCACTGACAAGTATGTCAAAATCATTGTGATCTTTATTGTCATTGTAATAAGGTTGCTGTTACTGACAAGTCTGTCAAAATCATTATGATCTTTATTCTCATTGTAATAAGGTTGCTGTTACTGACAAGTCTGTCAAAATCATTATGATCTTTATTCTCATTGTAATAAGGTTGCTGTTACTGACAAGTCTGTCAAAATCATTGTGATCTTTATTGTCATTGCAATAAGGTTGCTGTTACTGACAAGTCTGTCAAAATCATTGTGATCTGTATTGTCATTGCAATAAGGTTGCTGCCACTGACAAGTCGGTCAAAATCATTGTGATCTTTATTCCTGTGACAATAAGGTCACTGTTAGGTTACTGCTGTCAGATGTAAATAACTGTGAACGTACTGTAGAGATGAATAATATTGGTAAATGTTAACATTTTATTTTGTGACTAAAAATTATTGTAATTACTATGATATTATTAATGGCAGTTTCATGCTGGCTCCTCAACATGTTATGACTTATTTTGTGCCATGCAATTATGATCCCGGAACCACGGTAGAGAACCGATTTTGTTCAAACTAGCTTCTGCACGCGACTTCGTCCGCGAGAAATTTCACCCTCCCCCCATTCACCCTCTAAGGGGTGGAATTTCGAAAAACTCATTCTTAGTGGATACCTACTCTTCACAAAGAACACACCCTCCAAATTTCATGTCTCTAGGACCAGCGGTTTAGGCGGTGCGTTGATATATCAGTCAGTCAGGACTTTGAATTTTATATACAGGGTTATTGGAAAAACACCAACATACTCTTCAGAGGTCATTGCACTCATCATTATGAACAACTTCTACTATGGGACCAAACATGAAATCGCGAAAAAAAAATCTGCTGTTCCCTACATTTATGTTCGTATAACTCGTCAAAATGTAGGGAACAGCTGATTTTTTTTCGCGCACTTTACTTTTTGTGTATAATTTCATCACCACTGCTCTCAAAACGGTTAAGGAAACCATCGTAAGGAAACCGGCATGTCCTAGAGCTAAAAATTCGAAGACATGTGACATCTACCAACCCGCACTGGGCCCACGTGGTGGATTACGGCCCACTCCCTCTCACAGAGAGGAGTCCTGTGTCCCAGCAGTGGGAACATTACAGGATGATGATTATGTATCATTCTGTCTGTGTTAACTTTGAAACGATTAATAAGAGACATGTGACATGACAATGTTTTAAATTCGTAGTACTAAATGTAAAAACCATGGCCACGTGAAGGGCATCACACCACAATGCAAAAAACCCCAGGTTTTCATGACGATACCCCCCAGACGTGGGTATCTTCACGAAAACCTGGTGTTTTTTTCGGCGTTTTTTGCCAATTATGAATGATAAACGAAGTCTGAAGTGCCTATGGGTAGTGTGGGTAAAATGTAATCTATTGTATATTCAGTACAGACCTGGTGTAGACGCCCCGGAGCTGTCTCCGTCCCTTGAGCGCGAAGATGTGGGTATCGTCATGGTGCGCTTCACTGTGCGGGCCACGAAGTCCGGCTCGTCTGCCCCTGAAGTGGCTATAGAACGGAAAAATTCAGATAAAGTTAGACACTAAAATAATATAGGAAAGGAAGGTTCCTCTGACCAGACGGGTGTCGTGTCTGGCGGGTGTCTTCAAGTGGGCGTGGATGGCCAAATCCGATGAGGAATAGTAGACAGGTAGGTGGTAGGTATAGTGTTAGTTACTAGAGTCGCACCGAAACGTCAACTTCAAGGCGTTCGTGGTGCGCGTGCCGAATTGCTATCTGCCCGTCGTCATGGAAGAAGACTTCTGGCCGCAGGACGTGGTGTTCCGTCGCTTCCGCGGATAAGTACCACAGAACTGCTCAAGAGTTAGCTAGTGAAGTACTTACTGTTTTATAATAAGAATATGTATGTTTGAATAGGTTAAGGTATTTATGTATTGGCCTGCGTCGCCTGAAATAAATAAATAGCAAAGAGAAATAATAATAGAAAAGAGTCTCGGGCTCGATTTTGATGAAAACTAAAACTGCATCATTGGATTTTTGAAAAATCAATATTTCTAGCCAGGAATCGAACAAGGTGATTTTGAAAAAAAAAAAAAACACTATTATTTAAGTTCACCATTCGATATTGTCGCTAATAAGGATCGAATTCTGGGAAGTAATGACATACGGCAAACTTAAGGAAAATGTTAGATATTAGTAAACTGCTTCTTATTTGAAAATATTCTTACCTACATTACCTGTACCTTGTTCGCACTCCCACTTGAAAAATTCGCGACGAACTTTGCTTGCGCGATGCAGGATTTTGCGTGACATCAGTGTGATGCGTAGTTCGCATGTGTCGGTGTAGATGCCGCCACATTAGTATACTATTGTAAATTTTTTTTAGTTAATCTTACCAGTAGGCAACAAGAGCCCCGCTTCCCGCGCCTCGTCGAACTTCTGCTCGAGCAGCGCGAACTTCTGTGCCGGTAACAACTCTTTCTTCTTCAAGTCTTGTCTTAATCTTTCACCTGGAAATTGAAAGAAAATGGTTTTTAAGCCAGTTATTTGTGCCCATATCGATGGTATTAGCATGTCCTGATGGTATAAGTAGTCACCGCTGTTGATGGACATTATGATGGAAATTCCAGGTGCGTTACCATCCCAACGCAACGGACCTCTAAAGTTAAGCAACGCTCGGTCAGCGGGATGGTCCGAAAGGGTTACCGCTGGCCCGGAACATAAAGGGCTAAGGAAGGAACTCGGGTGGGTTTTAGTCAGTAAGAGTCTGACACTCCCTTCCGCTCCACCCAGAGCGGGAGGGACATTTGATGATTTCCTACCCAAAAAAAAAAAGGTTAAACAACGCTTGGCGAGGTCAGTCAGTGGATGGATGACCATCCATTACAACCTAAGTTTTCACGGTGAGATTTTTACAGAACCGACCGGCTGGAGCGAAAATCGCGTATCGCCCCTCCACGGACCTACGACCATAAAGAAGGTGCCTGGGACAGACTGGATGCGGAAGGCCTATGTCCAGCAGTCGACTGCGATAGGCTGAGTCGAGTAGGCAGATGATAATATCTACTCACCAACATGTCTATACACATCGACCAGCAGTTGCATGGCGGCATCTCTGACGGCGCTGCTAGGGTCTCCCACCAGCGCGGCGAGGTTCGGCACTGCGGCGCGCAGCTGTAGCTCGTTGGCGCCGTGACTGGAATGAGAAGACATTGTGTAACTATAATTTTTTTCTTTTTGTTACACATAAAATGTGACAAATAAGACAATTAGAAATATAATTTTTTTTTTCGTGTTACCAAAATATCTCCGTCGTTGCCGAATGCAAAGAAGCCAAGTGTTGTCAAAAAATTATTTCATTTTGTTTAATACATTTCCATTTGGTTATCTAAAATATGATATCTTGTAACCTTTTAGAGCCTAAAGCTTATTTAGCTCCCAAAGTTACACTATGCTACTTTAATTTGAAAAATACTAGCCCATATCACGCAGTATCGACTAGCACAGTAATCTATAGACGCGTTACCAGGAATGACCTTTTTGTAACTACAAATGACACTTTCGTTACCAGAAATGTCCTTTTTGTAACCACAAATGCCACTTTTGTTACCAGAAACGTCCTTTTTGTAACCACAAATGTAACTTTGTTCCCAGAAATGTCCTTTTTGTTTCCCTCTATTTGACACCCAGAAAGTAATAATTATCTACTCACTGTTCTAACAGCGCCTGAACACACCGCAGCGCCTCTTCCCTGGCGTGCGGCGCCTTGTGCTGCAGCGCGGGCGCCAGGCGCGCCAGCAGGGCGCGTGGGTTGGCCGCGCGAGAGCTCGCTAAAGTCGCCACGCACGTGCGCGCTGTGTGACGGACCGCCTCTTTTGTGTCCGCCAATCTGAAATGAAAAAGATAGTATTGTAATTTGAACTAGGCACACTATATGGTCAAAAAAGTCGAATACCAGTATCTCATAAGTTTATAGATATAGAATAAATGGAAGTAGGGACAGGAAAGAGGGGTGGAATTGGGTTTTCTAGGAACAGAATTATTACAGAACCCGGGTATAAACATGAAACATTGAGCTTGAAGCGAAAGCATCAGGATGGTCCGCTATAATTCAAATGTTCTTACATTTTTGCAATTGCAGGTCAGTATCAGGTTGTATGTTATTCTAAATATAATTCGCAGCCGTAACAAATATTTATTTACAGAATTATTATTATAAAAATCATCAAAACATCTCTCTAGGTTTATATGACCCTATTGAATGACTATTTCAGGAAATCATGACATTTGAGGCCAATTTATAACCTAAGGAGTTGTATTGCTGATTCTATTGGTTGTAATTCTGTAAAGCCATATTAGTTACGGTCGCGAATCATATTTTAATCAACGCACAACTTAATACTGACCAGCAAATTGCAAAAAACGTAAGAAAATTTGAATTTCGCTGGCCACCTCAGCGCTTCCCCCTTAAGGCACAAGCCTCAGTGTTGCCCGCTAAAATTCAAATTTTCTTACATTTTTGCAATTGCAGGTCAGTATCTAACATCACGCTGTGACCGATAGGAGTCGAGCAAAAGGAATAAAAGACATAAACAACGTTAAGCGAAAATTTAATGAAGTAAAAGCGCGGGTAGGTGATACGATACGATGCGACGGGGTGGGTCGGGGGAACAAGAAATTTCACGCGAACAAAGTCGCGCGCAGAAGCTAGTTATCCTAATAAAATATAACATTTCAGTACGTCTCATAAACAACATTATTGTCAACCTATTATTATAGTTCCGTTTCACTTGAGTGCGTCCTAATTGAGCATTGTGTAGTGACGTCACTTCCGTCTCTCATCTCAAGATGTGCGAGGACATGTCGTTTATTATAGTGCTGTGTTGTTTACGGTTCGATGGAGGGTAGGCAGAGCAGGAAGGTCATGCGTGAGTCTATGGAACAATATAACAAGATATTTTTTTTTCACATTTTTCATCAAAAGTCGAAAACTATGCGGCTACCCCACGTGCTCTAGTACCCCACTTCGAATTTTTCAGACTTCCTTTCAGTCCCTGTTGCAAAAAATATAGGTACATATATTTTTATTTTTTTCTTATTTGCAAAATAGTTGGGCCAACGTCATCCTAAAACTATTACAAATTTCAAATTGATAGCATTAGTAGTTCTTGAGATATCCAGCTGTGACAGACAGACAGACTGAGTCTCACCATAAGGGTTCCGTTTTAAAATGTTGGTACGGAACCCTAATAAAATAAGATCTAAGGATTTTTTGGCGTTACTATTGCATATTTTTACAAGGAAAAGTACTTATTGTGACATAACTGTAATAGATAGGCATATGGTATCTGGGACTTTTTTGGAGATATTGAAGTCCTCTATAAAACTGTAGTACATCACTTTGCTCTATTGTCAATAGTTTCCGCAGTTTCCGCGATATAAGGATTTTTTTGGTATTTTTTTCACACCTTGGGTTACATTATCGAAGTTTTCACACGGATCTTTAACTTTTTTTGAAAATATTCTATCGCCTATGTTCATCAGGGATAATGTAGGATTCTAATGGTGAAATAATTTTTCAAATCGGTCCAGTAGTTTCGGACCCTATTCAATTCAAACAAACAAATCTTTCCTCTTTATAATATTAGTGTAGATAAAAGTCACGTATTTTTACTCCTGGGCGGGATGATGCACAAACGTTTCAAAGTCAAATCATTTATTTCAAATAGGCACATTAAAGGCACTTTTGAACGTCAAAAAAAACTAAATAGAAATGATTCTAGTCGCCCATTCCAAAAGGTAGTTTTCGTATGGAGAAGAATGGGCAAGAAACTCCACCGTTACTCTTTTAAAATGTTTTACAAGGTCTTGTATACATAATATAATTATATGTGAACACGATGCACCCATAATAAAATTAGTCTACCACAAAAGGTAAAAAGAATTAAAAATTAAGCAATGACAGGTAAATCAAATAAGTGATAGATACATGGTGCTCACATATTTACAAACAGTTTCCCTTTCGACTCTTTTGTTAGGTACTTATGCTAAGAATTTCTTACCGGTCAATAATGTGTGGCAGCACAGTGGGCACGAAGTGTGAGAACTCGGGGCCCATGCGCTCCGCCAGCCCAGTCAGCACCTCCAGGCCATTTTGAGCCACCTATATCAAGAAAAGGTAATATTAGGGAAATGATGACACAGAGGTATTCATAGGAATATTGCATAATGTATAAGGCCCGGCGCCCACTATCGGCATCGGCACGGCTGAGGATTTTTATACGACGAATAAAAATGTAACTTAATTGTATAACGATAACATTGAAATTTCAATGATAATAATCATCGTAGGTGCAAAAATAAAGATAAGCTGGTATGCGACATACCGTGTCATTGAAATTTCAATTTTATCGTCATACAATTAAGTTACATTTTTATTCGTCGTATAAAAATCCTCAGCCGTGCCGATGCCGATAGTGGGCGCCGGGCCTATGTCAGGTCAAAAGGGGCTTGTGGCTAAGTAATATCAGCCGCACGGGTCGATCGATCAGGTTAAGCTACGCTTGCCGCAGTTGGTCCTTGGATGGATGACCATCTTTACACACCAAGACCCCTCCGTGGCTCGGAAAGGACGTTAAGCTATATGTCCCGACTGTCATTCGTGGATCTTTGACAGTCGTTACGGGTAGTCAGAAGCCCGAAAGTCTGACAACCAGTCTTACCAAGGGGTATCGTATTACCCAGCAACTGGGTTGTGGAGGTCAGATAGGCAGTCGCTAGTCATGTAAAATATTGGTAATATTCAGCTGCATTCGGTTAGACTAGAAGCCCACCCCAACAGAGTTGGGAAAAGGCTAGGCAGATGATGAATAGGTCAGGTCATAGGTCATACAGCAGTGGTGCCCCAGTGGTAAGGGCCCGGCTTACGAGTTGTAGGTCGTGGGTTCGAATCCAGATAGGCTCTTTACTTTGTGTATTTAAATAATTTCAGCACCACTGCTCTCAAAACGGTGAAGGAAAACATCGTGAGGAAACCGGAATGTCCATGAACCAGAAATTCGATGATATGTGGCATCTACCAATTCGCACTGGGCCCGCGTAGTGGATTACGGCCCGCTCCCTCTCGAAGAGACGAGGCGGTGTCCCAGCAGTGGGAACATTATAGGCTGATTATGCTAAAAACTTTTTTTTTTTAATTCTCCATTCACAAAGCACTAGACGTTTAGTTAATACGTTTATTGCGCGTACGGATAAGGAGGAAACTCTTTGCTGGAGTCTGTGTTTTCTGGGAATCTTAATGAACATATTTATATTGTTACTAGCTGCGCCCCGCGGTTTCGTCCGCGTAAGTATCGATCCCGTGGAAATATCCCGAAAAAAGTACCCTATGTTCTAATCCAGGTGTTACTCATGGTCTAAGTACCCATGTGGCAAATTTCATCCAAATAAGTTCAGGAGTTTTAGCGTGAAAGCGTTACAAATGAACATACACCAAGTCAAATTGTTTATCTTTTTATATTATTCATCATTTCAGCCGAAAGACGTCCACTGCTGGACACAGGCCTCCCCCAAGCACCTCCAATTCGACCGGTTCTGTGCTCCTCGCATCCATCGGGTTCCTATGGCTTTCACAAGGTCGTCGGTCCACCATGTGGGAGGCCTTCCAAAGCTACGTCTTCCGGTGCGCGGTCGCCACTCCAGAACCTTTCGGCCCCATCGGCCATCTGTTCCGCGAGCAATCTGTGCCCTGCCCACTGCCACTTAAGTTTGGCAATTCTTCGGACTATGTCAGTTACCTTGGTTCTTCTGTGTTTATATTATTACTTTAGATAAATGTGAAAGTTTGTTAAATGTTGGTTACTCAATCAAGCATTATACTGAAAAAAATAATTTCTTACTATTTCACTGACTTTCTACAGTAAGAAGAAATGTTTGTAAAACAGTAACTTTTAATGATTGAACATTATAGTTTCGTTTCAATAATTTAACTAGCTGACTCACATTTCTGCACCGGCTTCCCTTACGAAATCTGTCAGTCTGTGACCCTCCAGTCTCCACCCACAGATGCCCTTCAAACTATACGACACTACTGCCTACCCAGTTCAACACACGAATGTTATACTATTGCACTAGTACTGCACCTCGTCGCGGTTTGTTACATACTGGTGCGATGTGGTCTACGGCCATGTAACTATTCTGAACGAATACTTAAGTAGCGTTAACGTGTGGTTCAATCCATACTAATATTATAAATTCGAAAGTAACTCTTGTCTGTCTGTCTGTATGTTACCTTTTCACGCCTAAACCATTGAACGGATTTCGATAAAATTTGGCAGAGTGATAGATTGCATCCCGGGGAAGGGCATAGGGTAGCACGCTACCGACCGACGACGTGTGGTTGACCGCAGGCATACCTGCACAAGAAAACCTCTCCGGTAAACCGTAGCGTTGACATTTTACAATTACACTAACTTAACAAGTTGTATTACTGAGTCTAATGATTATAATTCTGTAAATACATATTTGTTACGGCCGCGAATCATATTTTAAGCAACGTACAACTTATTACTGACCAGCAAATTGCAAAAAACTTAAAAAAAAATGAATTTCGCGGGCAACCCTGGCGCTTTCGCCTTAATCCAATACATTGGATATTAAGGTCAGGACAGGAGTCAGACATGTATTGTATTGTGGCGGCACCTACATCGCCGCATGCGAACTACGCATCATAATGACGTCATGCAAAATCCTGCATCGCGCAAGCAGAGTTTACCGCGCGACTAGCATATACACAACGTCCCGACATCAATTGTCGGGCAGTATCCCACCAGACACGACACCCTTCTGGTCGGAAGATCTTATCTTTACGGAGGATGAGTGAAATTTATACTCTGTTCCTCATGCCTTTATAATTGGATGGATGGGAAGCAGTACCCTGAAGTACTCGTATTATTTGCTATTTTTTTTTGTTCTAGTAGGAGAAAATAAAACTGGCCAAGTGCGAGTCGGACTCGCACACGAAGGGTTCCGTACCACAAGGCAAAAACACCGGAAAAAAAAAAAAACACGTTTGTTGTATGGGCCCCCCTTAAATATTTATTTTATTTTGTTTTTAGTATTTGCTGTTATAGCGGCAACAGAAATACATAAATTGTGAACATTTCAACTGTCTAGCTATCGCGGTTCTTGCGATACAGCCTGGTGACAGACAGACGGATGGACGGACAGACAGCGAAGTCTTAGTAATAGGATCTCGTTTTTACCCTTTGGGTACGAAACCCTAAAAATGGTTAGCGCAACATGTCTTCTTCTCAGTAGCCACCCCCTTTCTTGCCATAACATCTTTCAGACAATTTAATACACATTGGAAGTGAAAACGCACCGAGAACACTAAGCTATCATAATAACTATAACCAGAATAAGATTCCGGACGCAATGAAGCGTGTATGCAGCGGTAATGTGAATCGTAATCAGAGTGTGTATGATACATCGAGAGCACGCCGTGATCTTGTGGTCGAGACGAGGCTATTCGGGGTGGGCCGGGAGTACAGGCCTACGCAGACCGGCAGGGTAATTGCGTAACACACTATCAGTAGCAATGGGTTTCATTTTGACAGTTGAACAACATACATTGCGTTATTTACGTTGTTGAGCAAATACATTTTTTGGAACATATGGAGCAATAGATTAGCAATAGGTATGCTTCAAAATGATTCAAATTGATAGTAATAATGTGTTACGCAATTAGGGTGCTGGACGGCATGGCAATGGATTTAAACTTTTACTAATGGACATTCAAACGTACTTATCGTTAAAGAAATAAGACATAAATTGCTATGCTTTAAAATGATGCCGTGGCATCGAAAGGGATTTCATTGCACGGCATTGAAAGACGCGCCACGGGCTCCCGCGGCGGGATGCCGTGGCGTCCTGCGGTAGGCAACGGCATGCCAAGGACTCCGGCGCTCGTTGTGAGTTTGTGACATACCGCGGGGTGAGGCGGCGGGGGTAGGGAAGCGGGGAAGCCACTGGAATGCCGCGGTATCTAACGCTGGTTTTATCGTCACGCGTTTCGGCAGCGCCGTTGGAGCACGCGCGTTCGAAGATGTATGGGGTAGTAGTTGCGTTTCAAAGTCACGCGCTTGAGCAGCGCCGTTGAGCAGTATGCGTTTTAGTGTACACATACATCTTCGAACGCGCGCGCTTCAACGGCGCTGCCGAAACGCGTGACGATAAAACCAGCTTAAGCGGCTAGTGTGCGCTATATTATATGCGCTATATAAAATATTTTGATTTTTGCGCTGACTGACGGCAAAATCCCTTGCCATGCCGTCTCGGTCTGCGTAGGCCTTCAGGGTCACCACTTCAACAGTCAACATCTTCTGTCTAGGAAAGGGACTGTGTTGGGGTCGGTTTCCAGTCTAATCGGATGCAGCTGAATACTAGTATTTTATATTCTGTTCCAAAAGTATCATGAAAGTATACAGACGATGACATTATCAAGCTACACATTTCCAGTTTTAGCTGACCTCGCGTTTTACAGGCTTTTCGTACAGTGAGAAGTCAGCTGATACTGGAAATGTTTATCTTAATAATATGTCAGAGTGCACAAACCCTGTTCAGGTTATATTCTTACGTAATAACTCATTAAAGGGTATTAGTCTGCCTAGCCTTTTCCCAACTATGTTAAGGGTCGGCTTCCAGTCTAACCGGATGCAGCTGAATACCAGTATTTTACATGGAGCGACTGCCTATCTGACCACCACAACCCAGTTACTGGGTAATACGATACGGTTACGTCAAAGGGTATTAGTGACACTTTTATTTGTATTTAGAAGGTTTCAACTTTATATCTTACCATATTAATATGGAAAATATCAACGGAGACCAACCAACTACGCAGGAGATATGATAGTGCACAATTGTGAGCCTCAAATACAGGTGCACTCTCTTTTCCTGCTCTAACAGTTCGATAGGACGGCAATCCAAAATAACCAGAGAAAAAGACAATGAACAGCGTAGTGTTGGTTCCCTTCTACGTGGACCGAGCGCCTGATGAAGGTTGGGGCAACCTGCTGGATGCGAGAAACACGGGACCGGTCAATGTGACTAAGCTTGGAGGAGGCCTATGGCCATAGTCTAGCAATGGAAGTCTTTCTCCTGATGTTGACGTGTCTTAAGTCCTAACTGATGTCTCACCTTGAAATTCCCGCCATTAAGCCACGCGACCATAGAGTCGACCAGCTGCGCGCTCACGTCGTGCAGGATCTCTGGCTCGCGCCGCACGAGGGCGGTCAGCTGTTCGCCCAGCTGCTGTCGGACACGCAGGTCGGGCCGGTTGAGGAGAGGCAGGGCTGCCTCCAGGTTCGCCGGTTGAGGGCAGTGCGCCATCTGGTGGGCAAAATATTTGAATGTTGTTGTTTACAGAAGATTAACATGTTTTTCGTCGCCACTTGGTTAGATATTCACAACCATTCGATCACCTCCGGGGTAATTGTGTAACATTGCAATAGCTTTAATTTCGACAGTTCAACAACATTTATTGCGTTATTTACGTTGCTGAGCAGATACATTTTTCGAGCATATGAAGCAACTAGCTGCGCCCCACGGTTTCACCCGCGTAAATAGCGATCCCTTGGGAATATCAGGACAAAAAGTAGCCTATTATGTTAATCCAGAGTGTCAGCTACCTCCATACAAAATTTTATCAAAATTGGTCTAGCCGTTTGAGCGTGAAGAAGTAACAAACATATAAACATACACACACACACACACGCACCCCCGCACGCACGCACGCACCCCCCTCCGCACACGCACGCACACACACACTTCAGACTTCACCATTGTCTCGGACGGGACCGAGAGCTCCTGCGCCTACACACATTCACAGCCTGTTTGTACACTTGCACTTGGTTACTACAAGTAAAGCGCGCGTCGCTTCATAATTATGATAAAAATACTGTACCTATTATAGACGATTAAGTACTTCATAAAACATAACCTACTGTAATTTGAAAATATCGTCGACCGTAGGTTCAATTAAGGTAAGGGACAAAATACCCAAAATGAGTTGAGTATACAGTTTTGTTCAGAATTTTGCGCTCTTTCGAATGGTGTATATGAAAAAATTCTAGCTTAAAAAAAATGTCCCTTACCCTACTGATTTTTGGATTCGAATTTCGAATCAGCCCCATAATAACAATGTATCTGAAAAACTATGCAATATAGCAACTTGAAATGGTGTAATTACCGCCGCCAATCCACTTCAAATAAGGTAAGGGTCTTCCCAATCAACGAATTATACTTCACACATTTTTTCAACAAGACCCTTTACACTATTTTGCATTATAGATTGGATCCAACGTAGAGATCAATTTAATGTAAGGGACATTACTAACAAAATACGTTGGTGTAAGGGACGTCTATTTTCTTAAATAGCTAACTTATTTAAATAAATGTTACACAGGTAGATAGAGCACTAAAATACAAGATTATGTGTGAAATCAGATCCGAAAAAGGTTAATAACAAAAAAAGTTATAGGCGATTTAGTCCGAAAAAAAACTTTGTCGGCCTCTCCTGAAAAATCGTATTATGTCCCTTACCTCAATTGAACCTACGGTCGACGATATTGTAAAAGCCAATTATTATGTAACTTTCAAACACATAGCATTGGGTTGAAGAAGCAGTCTAATAATTCTACCTTTACAGCGCGAAAACAAGAGAAATATATACAGAAGTACATACCTGTCTCTAAGTTACCTGTGGTGTGATCTTTCAGTTTGGCAGAAATGGTGACAGCTGTGCTGTCACTTCCAAGTGTCATTCATAGCGTCTAAAAATTTTGCCGCCAACGTACGGGAAAATTTTTCTCTCGTTAATTTTCATAGAAAATTTGTAAAGTTTCAAGTAAAACTTTATAGAAAGTAAATAATAGTGATTGTGGTAAGTGATATATAGTGGTGCGCTGATCGTTAGTCACCGAAATGACAAAAGGGAGATCGGAAGTTCAAATTAGATTCGTGGTCACCGGTTACTTTGAGGAACCGTGTTTAGCGACCCTGAGCGCCACGATTCTCCTAAGCGCAATAGCGAGGAAAAACCCTCTTCATCCTCGGAGGATTGAGGCACCCCTTTTTCCTACCGCCGAACGACAGGGCAAAGAGATCGAGACGATTTCCTGTAAGTCGGACCTACGCATTTATAATTGAATGAGTAGCCAATAAGCCAAGTAAGTGCTGAATATCTGTTATTATGACATTATATCACTAACCTTACTCAAAAATACTATCAACAAATTTCTGTTTCTTGCTAGTATCACTTCAGACAGAAGTGCAGTGTTGTTTTACAAACAACCTTTTCGTGTTTAAAGAATATTACAACTTATGGAAAGGGATTTCAGTGTAAAAATATGATGATTAGGTAGTAATTCCTAAAGCAAATACTGAATGTCTTGAGCTAAAATTACTCAAGCAGGTTCTTTTCTATGACACCCCGTCATGAAAAGCAATCCATTATAAGTACATGTATGCTCACCTATACCATGTGTTTCACACACTGAATTGCAAGTAGAGTGAGTACTTATGCCACTAAACAAAACTAAAGACTTTAGCCCCTGCGGAGGGAGGTGTGGCTTGGATCTCTAATGTGAGTCGAGAGCAAAGAGTGCTAACTGCTAAAGTAGGTCTACAGACACTTGTTATTTGAGCAGCAACATACCCACTAAGATTTTACCCTACGGTCCCTTTTGGAAGTAGTCTGAACACTCCTATCCAGGAATGTAATTACAATAGTTCATTGCTCTCATGTGTTGTTACTTACATTAAAGAAGTTCAACACCTCTAAGTCTAATTTGCAATTAGAACATTAAGATGAATAATAAAAAATTACATAAGTTTTTTATCTAATAAGAAATGTTAAATATTTAAACAACATTATAACTTATTATGCTATACTGTACAGTTTTTGCTGTTTTGTAATAATTAAGTAAATTTTATAGTTATGGTCAGGCAGGACCATCAGGATCTTCTTGGCATTCATCAGAGGGTCATATAGATATTTATTATAATTGCAGTGGAGCAAATAAAAGCTGTTTAATATAAGAAAATAGTTATTTTATTTTAAAAACATGATAAATAAGGATCATACCAAAAATAACTAGGCCAAGATTCAGACTAGAGACAAGTTTCAAGCTGTCTAAATAACCATGTAAAAGCTTGGGAATGAAAGACGGCAAACATGTTTCTGTTTCATACTGAAAATCATAACAGGAAGTTAAATCTGGCAAAGATTTATATTCAAAACAATTATATTTTGAGATAAGTATCTTTAGTTAAGATAATTTCTAAGATTATGATATTATAATCAAATAGCCTATTGTTTACACTCCGGTATTACTAAAAAGTCAAACGGAAGTAATTATGTATTAATGGAGGGTAGCTGTTCATGCTGATTACACGAACAACTCCGGAGAGTCTTTTAGAACCAAGAAAATATGGGAATTGACAGCACACTCATTTAGCTTTTCTTCAGTTCCCTGGACAATTGCAGCATTAGCCAAGTAAGTGGCAGAGAATTTGCAAACCTGTGGTATTTGCATGTAATAATGTAAACAGCAATATTTTGTTTATTTGGTTTAGATAATTTTATCAGATCATATTACCCAGTAATTGGGTTGTGGAGGTCAGATAGGCAGTCGCTCCATGTAAAATACTGGTATTCAGCTGCATCCGGTTAGACTGGAAGCCGACACCAACATGGTTGGGAAAAGGCTAGACAGACGATGATGAGTTTAGATAATTTTTTGCTGGCCCACTAGCAAAAGCTGTCTCGGAGACGGTGGGTCTTAACAAAGCTTGGGTGACAAATGAATTTCCAAAGTCAATTCTAAATCTCAATCAGGTGTTAGAATATGTAGGCCTAATCACAAGGCCCTGCCTGCAGGCCAGGTAGAAAGGAAGATAATAATATCAATGCTTCTAATAAAGAGATTTTGTTCTCTTAGACAAGTTCAAAGCTTATTAACACCCAAATTTTGCTATTTTTGTAAGGGAATGCTTGTCGTCAAAAAAAAAAAAAAAAAAAGAGCAGACTAAGGCAAATGAAAAAATGGTTGCTCCACTGGTTTGTCAAGAGTTAATGTGGTGGCCAGAGGCTATTGATAGACCACAACTCAGTTCCTTTATATATGGGTAACCCACTTCCTGTCCACACATGCTGTCTGCCGGTCTTTAAAATATTGCTTTTAGTGATAAGACCGCCCATTGGGTTACCCTATGTATAATATTCTACACTTATGTCTGTAGTTCGTATGGGTACATAACAAAGAATATTCTGTTCTACCCTACTCTTGCCAGGAACTTGACCAAACCAGGAAAAATGGCACTCTAAGTTGAGAGATGTTTGCCATATACGCAGTAATAAGCAAGCCAAAGAGCCAGTCTTCAGAGTGCACATATTCTAGCTCAATCCGACAAATTTGTCGCAAACTTAGGATGTACAAGGGTACATACATCCCTAGTGATCCTGAACCTAACCTACAAAATGACGAAGTTAGCAGATTAGCTGAACACTAGAATCACTCTGTCAGCGGTTTATCTCCCGGGGAGTTTAAAGGTGTTATAACGGCTTAGCCGACCGCTTATCCAAGAACAGACCAGCCAGATTGGCTCCTGTTGCTCCAGGCCCCAGGCCTCGGAGGCCATGTTTCAAAGTGGGGCGTCCCCGATGTAGACCTTTTCGCGTCAAATAAGTCAGCCGCTGTGCGACAGTACATCACAGGGGACTCAAATTATGGCTTGGCAAGCTGCTGCGATGCCTTCAGTTAAGAAGTGACAACATTGAGAACCTGTATGTTTCTCTTCACCCAATTTAAAACCGAGTGCTCAGTCATCTGAACTCGAAAATGGGGCAGGGACGTACTATTTAGAAATCGCCCCATACTGGACCCAGTGTGCCTGGCTCTCGTATTTGGAGACGAGAGGTCTCAGAAAGCCAGTACCCTTACAAGATCTAAGTAAAAACCTCTTAGACCTGACAAGTTGCAACTCCTAGGTTGGAAAGTTTAGGGGGGGGAGAGCAGTCAGGTTGGGAGGGGCAGTGGTTGGTAGAGGAGCGAGGAACTTGCTAATATGTAGTGGAGATCCACAATAATCATTTATAAAGCTTGTATTCAGAGGTGAATGTCATAGTGTAGATTGCATGACATCTAGACAGTTTTTTGTCCATTTAGAAAGTCTAAAAAATCATTGT
This sequence comes from Oligia fasciuncula, assembly GCA_963082905.1. Lineage (NCBI taxonomy): Eukaryota > Metazoa > Arthropoda > Insecta > Lepidoptera > Noctuidae > Oligia > Oligia fasciuncula. The sequence goes on along the minus strand of OY720413.1, from coordinate 10,857,218 downwards.
TCTTAGCTAAACCACTGCTTACCCCTTGATTAGCAGAGATTTACATACCCTAATATTGTAAGATAATCATTGATTTGCTCAAACACGAGTACAATACATACAACACAAATTGTCAGCATGCATGAGATGTTAAAAGTAGGGTAAGTAATAACAGTGCGCCCAAGGTTTGGCTCAAAGACACAAAGAGTTTACCTAAAAGCTACCATAATCTTTGTTGATTTTGGTTTACAATAACAGGTGTGTCTATAAAGCTTGCTCAAAAGATTTAAAAACAAACTAAGATAAAGGAGCCTCATGAAGTTAGAAGAAGAGGTCTGTGGTAGCCTTCGGGAGGCTGACTGGTGATTAGTCCATCAGATAAAATTAAACTGAAAGAACCACTAGGCTTACAGAATGATTACTTCTGTAAAGTAGTAAAAGAGAGGGCTATCTCTCAAGAGTATTTAGAATGATCAGCCTATAATGTTCCCACTGATGGAACAAAGGTCTCCTCCCTGTGAAGGGGGATGAGGGTTTATCATAATTATGAGAATGTTTAATTCCCATTGAAAATATTTAAATATGTTTGGGTAAATGAATCATATGTTAAGTCAATTTAATTGATAAATAAAGAGACTTATACTTCATTTACATGCGAGGGTTAACCTATTAACCATAGTTATATAAAAGGTCCTAAATAAATTTCAGTTTCAATGGAATTTTAACTTTATTATGTAAGACATTGAGTTTGTTTTCCCACATCTTTATAAAAGTTGAAGTTCAAAAATATTGGTACTTTGGATTAATTAAGGAAATGAGTGATTCAATTATCCTTTAGTAATGAGATTATTATTTTAATTCGGTTTAAATCTCATTGATTTAAATTATCATTATGGCCTTATATTTCATGTTCACCCTTGGCAAGCAAGGCAAATACATTTGTTAATAATCTATAACATTTTATAGATTTGTTAATTTTAGAATTTTTTGGAATAATAGATTGAAAGATCTTAATTTTTGGTTTGAACATTTAATGAATACATCCAGAAATATTCATTAATGTTATTTTAATATATAATTCACATAGCGTCTACATCCTTCGGGTATTCTTTCACCAGCAGATATCAAACAGGTCTTCAACCCAATGCTATGTGTTTGAAAGTTACATAATAGAGCTGTTTTGCATTAAAACAAAACAGTTATTATGTTATGGAAAACACATAGCATTGGAGCAATGTGCTTGCTGTTGAGTTTTGAAGACTTCTATGAATGACACTTGGAAGTGACAGCACAGCTGTCACCATTTCTGCCAAACTGAAAGATCACACCACAGGTAACTTAGAGACAGGTATGTACTTCTGTATATATTTCTCTTGTTTTCGCGCTGTAAAGGTAGAATTATTAGACTGCTTCTTCAACCCAATGCTATGTGTTTTCCATAACATAATAACTGTTTTGTTTTAATGCAAAACAGCTCTATTTTTAAAAAAAGTAACCGTGGAGTTTCTTGCTGGTTCTTCTCCATAGGAAACGACCAATTGGAACCGTGCACCTAGCTTCTGACGTTTCATAAGTGCCCATGTAGGCTTATGTGAAATAAAATATTTTGATTTTGATTTTTTTGATAAGTCCGTTAAATACCTACCTAGGTCATGTCGGTCATACGTACCCAAGTGGTTGTAAAGACATATTCATCCTACGTTGATGACAGTGACCCATTACACTCAATTGACACTAGGTACGTGTCTTGCGCAGACAGTGAGATTATATCTATAATTCCAAACGAATTCGGTCGGGCAATGCTGGGGTTTCCTTTTAGAAATTTCTCAGTTACAGCTAATGGAGGGCCCAGGTTGGCCAAACCAAGGAAAATCAGTTCAGGTGGAGATTCCACAGATGACTCCGCCTTGAAGAGTAAATGCGGTGCTGTTCCACAAACGATGGGACACTTAATATCGTGTCCTGTCAGCTGCGCGTTACAGGAACTGATGGACCCTGGTGATGGCGCCAAACAAGTAGTCAAATTCTGGGTGCCAAACAAGTAGCCAAATTCTGGGCCGAGTCTATTTAGATTGCCATCGACACGTTAAGAAGAAGAGTGGCAAAAAAGAGACATGAAAAAGAAGTTTTTTTTAGGTTCACTCACCGTTGCCAGGTGTCCAGCTGTTTTCACTTGACGAAGTCAGCCCTATTGTTGCACGGAACTGTTCTCCATAATATCATTTCACTCACGCAACACTGTCTGGTATAGTTCTTACTCTGTCTAACACTGTTAATCACAGATAGGTTTAGGCACTCATCACTTTTGTTCACTGAAGATCTGGAAAGAGCAAAAAATGTTGGTGTTATTAGGAAAACAATGCCAAAAAAAAACTTTTTTTAAACGCATCAACGACGCGTTTAAAAAACGTGTTGTGCACAGGCCCTAAAGTGCGTTGAAAATCCAGTGCGGAATAAAAAAAAGCCGCGTTAAAAAATGGCTCGTGCAAACTTGGGCTTAGTGGTATTGAGGTCTATGGTATCTAAGTACTCTGAGAGAATATTATCAATATTAGGACCTATTAAAAGCAACAGAAGTTAAGGACAACGACTAAGTGCCACAACAACTCCCAAGTCAAAATCAGCCGAAAAATTTATCATTCGAAGTATTCGAACTACGATTTGTTACAAAACAATATCAAATTCTAATCGTATGCACCTAACGTTCAACATCAAAACTAATTAAAACCATCAAAGATAACCAACACATCAAAATAAACAAAAAATATCAACAGGCCTCCTCGTGGGCAGCGTTTGCCGAACCGAACAGGTGTATAATAAAAACATAAACTACATCCAAATCAACTACCCACACTATAATACTGATGAACTTCCTAATAACTCTTTGAATATTCGATAACTCAATTAATAAACCAGAGTTAATGAAAAAACAAAGAACCTAATAATGCAGGAGTGATAATCTAAAAAGATTTGACTCTGTAGCGGCTACTACACCGTCACTTGCGAACTAAGCATCGATCGTACTGAATGACGTCACGCAAAATCCTGCATCGCGCAAGCAGAGTTTACCGCACAGATAAAGATAGACCTAGATAACGCAGGATCTTGGTCAGATCCTGTGAAGAGCATGATGATGTGTGTGATTGGTGTCTGAAATGGTCTTTTGAGGAAAGAACCACACAGATTGAGCGGACCTGTCCAATCAGTGCACGCATTTGTCAATGCAGTATACATTATGCAGGTGAAACCGCGGGGCGCTGCTAGTAATGTTATATTTGCTCACGATATAAGATCATGGACAATGCCAGATGCCTGTCGGGTCAACTAGTATACAAATAATATAGATAAAACCTCACAGTAGGTAGCTTTGAGATTCATAAGTCAGACATGATGGGTTGTTGTACATTCGTCACAAAGTAAATTCGCCACGATAAAAAGTATGTGTAAACTCGTCACAACTCTATTTTCATGAAAGAAAATCCGCCATATTGTTTATTTCCGTACAGACAGCAGAAAAATCAAACAATAAAGAATAAAATGTTATTTCTTTATTTTTCATAATCACAGAAATTCACATAAAAATCACATTTCTCACTTACGGCTAAAATATACGGTAGTATTGTCTGGTTTTGTGCGTGTTTAAGCCCGCGTTGTCACGAGGACAGCGTGACTTACGTGACACGCCTAATCCTAAATAAACATGTATTGCAAGTGGCTGACTTGCCTGCAACATTACACTTATAACAAAAACAATAGAAAGATAAAATATTTAAATCACAGTAATGATCACATTATTTTTTGGTAATTTGCATCTACATAAAAAATCACAGTTTTACTTACAACTATATATATTTATTTATTTCAAGTGGCTGATTTGCCTGCAACGTTATGATTATAACTAAAATAATAGAAATATAATTAAATCACAATATACGGGTTTTTGGTAATTTACGTATGTTACAATTCTTTAAAATGCTGCATAAAAGAAAGTTTTTCCAGAACTTCAGCCAGGGATATGTTATCGTAATTGTCCAAAATAGTTTTCCATGTCCACCCGAGCTTGTGCCCGGCTGATTATTATCCATTTTTTCAGAGATGCACCAATCTAACTAACTACCGTCGGTCTAATATATTATGTGCTATAACTCTATGGTAACTATAATATTAAGAAAATCACATTTGCAAAAAAACACCCAAAGAAAACTATAATATTATTACACAGAATACCACACGCGCATCGCCAAGGTCAAGTGAGCCACTGGATGACTGGGCTGATGCATTGACCGGTACGGCTAGAAAGAGATAGATAAAGCGAGCGAGCGAGCGCGTAAAAGCATGTGCAGGAGCGCAGGAGAAAACAAAAATTTAGAAATCATTTTCATTTCGAGCGCTAAAAATCAATAACTTTGTTTTCTACCAGTACTTTATGCAAAAAATATGTACCTATGCAAGCTTGTGACGAATTTACACATATTTTTTATGCATGTGACGAATACACTTTCAATGTATGGAGATTACAAAATGTGACGAATTAACTTTGTGACGAATGTACAACAACCCGACATGATCGATCCCATTCGTTCTCTCATCGTTTATTTATATTATTGATCCCTGTCTATGCTCTATTTAATATTTTGAACCCAAAATAAACTATAACATAGGAGTTCATCATCATTAATCTTAATAATGTACTATTCGATAATACGCTTTTACATAATCTTGCTTCTGAACAGCGAAAGCTGTTTACACAAGACGCGTGCGAACGCTGAAAACTAATTCAGCGTTCGTACGGTAATCGTAGAGAACGAAATAGAAGTGTCTAGAGACATCTTATTTTTCTTCTAGTGTCGATAGTACTCTTCTTTGTTGTTATTTAGGGTTCCGTACCTCAAAAGGAAAAAACGAAACCCTTATAGGATCACTTTGTTGTCCGTCTGTCTGTCAAGACCCTTTACCTCGGGAACGCGTGGAGGTATCGAGTTGAAATTAAAACCATATACTCAGGTCTACAGTCCCTTGAAGCTGTGAAAAAATCAACTTCTAAGTTAATGTAAAAAAAAAGATACGGCCGTTTATGCCGCGAAAAACGTATATTTCGACACTCAAGGGAATCAAAATTTATAGGGTACTTCCCGTTCACCTAGAATCATGAAATTTGGCAAGAAGCCATGTCATGTAGCACAAGTAAAGGAAAAAATCCGAAAACCGTAAATTTGTAGTTACATTAAAAAAAAAAACCCGTGATAATCTATTTACATACCCAGACTGTCACGGAACGCTTGCAAAGCTAAAGACAACTGTCATAAATCTCCCTACACTTCGTTCGCGATTTAGCTTCCGAACATTTAAACAACTAGCTTCTGCCCGCGACTTCGTACGCGGATCCTGTTGGTTATGCCAGCGACAACGGGGTAGTCAAAATCGAAGATCTGAAACGTCTGATGTCGAATTCTAAGAACCCGGGGACTGGATAACAACGGGATGCGCGAGACGATTCGAGACGTCATTTTCAGGCAATAATGAACAAATAGGGTGGTAAACTTGGCCTTGCACTTTGAATGTTGGCATAAATGGGCCTTCTGAAATCTGTTTCGCAACAAAAGATGTCATTTGAAAGGCATTATTGTACGAACGTATGTTGTCCAAGAAATGTTTTGACTGTGATGGTCACCGATTCTGGAGGATTTTGTAATATTTCAATATGTACTTTCCCACCTGAGCAACACATACCATTTGTTTCTTTTTGCTATTTAACAGCTTCACAAAAAGTAAAATTTTTAACCATACCTCCGATGGCGGAATATGTGGCGTAGTCAATCATAGGAGTACCTATACGTAAATGCACTCCGTTCCTTATCAACCCAAGGAAGGTCGCCATGCCCTACGGCTATATTTACGTAGTAACTATTCAGTAATCTGTGGCTATATCTTGAGACACATCCGATTCTTCAGATGATATCGATATTCTGTTCAGAGAATGTCGAAGTCGATCAGAATTCAAACGTTCGTTGCGCTCTTCTTAATCTGTCTCTTCATGCCGTACTCCAGCAATTCTTTCTTTCTCACTTTCTGATTATGAATATTTTGTTGTGTGCGTGTTCGGAACAATGTATGATAATCTGACCGTATCAGCGGTCAGTCGCGCATCATATTCTTCACTGGTCTCTAGAGATCTGGATGTAAATGCGTAAATACGCTGAGAACGCAGGCGTGCTTCGCGATCCGAAGAGGTTTCCACGGAGCAAGTTGCAGCCTGATGTTCTCAAACAGCATCAAGTCTCTCCTGACGCTCTTCGGTAGATTCTTGGGATCTTATGATCCTCAATCTTTTAGCTCCTTTGGAACATTGGGAAAGATTTGACCTCTTTCTAGGCATGGTTATAGTTTTATTATGAAGATACCTGATCAATTAAAATCTAAGTGACTGCTCCCCTACCAAGGGTGCCCAGACACGGGATCGTCTGGCCCATGTGCTGGTTTGGTCCCTGGGGTGGTCACGGCGTGCTATGTGTTCTGGTGCGCCGGTGATGGGGAGTACTCCCCAGCGGAGGGTCCGGTGACGGACAGCCGCGGCGGGTTCACGGATGAGTGCTAACGCGTGCCCATGTTCCCGCCGTAAACGGCAGAGGAGGACACAGTGGAGTTTTAGTGGGTTAGAGTCCCACATAACTGCACTATCTCCCCGTGGTAGTGCAGAATGCATGAGCATTTCTTCACGTTAAAAAAAAATAAATGGGAGTTTTGGCCAGTAGAGTCAAATTTTCAATGATATACCATCGTCATCGAAAATCAGTCCTAAACTGTTACCGCCTTCATCGCGTGGAGGTGAAATTAGTGATAGCTTAGATTTCCACATCAGATGTTTCTGATCTTCGATTTTTATAAGTCAACAGGAAATGCCCATCAGACCGAATAACTTTTACTAAGACGTCATTCCTATATGTGTTATGGTGTAGCTGGGCTCTTGGAGTTCCCCATCAGGTGTTCCAGATCTTCAAATTTATTCTCTCAGCAGAAAATCCTCATCACGTGGAACAATTTTTGCTATGGTACCATTTTTGTATCTCTTATGGTTAAGCTGGTCTGTTTCGGTTCTGCATCAGGTGTTCAAGTTTCCAAGAAACATTATAGCCTGAATGTTGTCCAGCCATAATAACTATACAACAAAAAAAATCATTCAAATCCGTCCAGTAGTTCCGAAGATCGGACGCGCAGGCCCGAGGCGTGTACGTACTCTGATAGAATACCTTAGCAAATGTTCGCCGTGATTCTTTAAATTGACATAACTTTTTTATTTATGAACCGATTGACATGAAATAAACACTAAATGTTAAGTGAAGCCTACTACAATATATTAGTGAAAACCGCATCTAAATCGAATAAGCCGTTTCAGATATTAGCGTGCACAAACAAACAGACAAACAGACAAACCGACAAACAGACAAAAAAAAAATTAATTACAATTTCGGGTTCGGCATCGATATAATAACAACCCCTGCTACTTTTTTTTTATATATTTCCATTGTACAGACACCACTTTTCTACAAATTTATTATATGTATAGATAGATTTATATGTGAAAACAACTTTAACTCGTACACATAAAGTTTAGTTTGCGCTACAACTTCAAATATTTTTAAGACTATTTCGATAGTAGTAGTCATTCTGAAATCAATTTATTTTACACTAGCATAAAGTTGATATTCGTTTAAGAAGAAATAACATCGATTAGCCACAAGGATTAAAGCAGACCTTAGAAATACAACACCATTTATTTCTAATCAACAATTCAAATGGCCCATACAAACAAACGCACCACTGCAACCGGCCTACCACATACAAAAATAACACCACTTCAGAACTAGGTAACTCGTTATTTACGAGAGCTATTATAAGAACTCTTTGATCTATTATATTTACCGTCTGTCTATGAAATATGCCAAACCAATACACGGGGGAGTATATTTCCTGGGGCCCAAGTCTGCTATTTTTATAAATTCGTTATTCCAACACGATCCCATTGTCATTTTGCTAAAAGTTCGTAATCTGCTAAATTCATAATGGTCGATCATTGGTCGGTCAATGGGCCAATGGCACAGAACATATTATACGATACTCGTAACGAATTAAAAGCAAGGGGTTGGGGTTCAGGGAGTCAGACCGGAATAACTCTTCAGATGTAGAAGAGTATGAAGGATCGTAGCAGGTGGGGTTCTGTAGTTTCTGCCTACCCTCATGGGAAGAAGGTGTGAGTTTAATGTATGTATGTATGTGCAGTACTCAGTCCGCACGTATTTACAATAACAATAAAGACCAATTGATCTTCAAGTCCACATGACGTAGGTATGTCAGGGTAATAGTTCTCCCAATGATATAAAACTGGCCAAGTGCGAGTCGGACTCGCACACGAAGGGTTCCGTACCACAAGGCAAAAACGCCGATAAAAACACGTTTGTTGTAAGTATGGGAGCCCCCCTTAAATATTTATTTTATTTTAATTTTATTATTAAAGTAAAAATGCAACTGAGTATTTTGTGAATATTTCAAGTGCCTACCTGCTGCCATTATTGATATCGAGCAAAAAAGGGCAAGAAAAATTGCGTTGGCTGTATGGGAGTCCCCCTTAAATATTTATTTCATTTTGTTTTTAGTATTTGTAGCGGCAACAGATATAAATAATTTATGAAAATTTCAACTGTCTAGCTATCGCGGTTCTTGAGATACAGCCTGGTGACAGACAGACGGACAGACAGCGAAGTCTTAGTAATAGGGTTCCGTTTTTACCCTTTGAATACGGAACCCTAAAAATGACTTCGATCACGCTGTGTCTGCGCGTTACGTCAGAGCGTTGAGGTTATCAGTGTTTGTTGCGGGTCTAGATTGGTCCTTGAGCTAGAATATAGGTCATTTAGTGCGTACCTAGATTAACAACTAAGTCTTTTCGGTGTAATGGGGTTCTAGTCTTAACTAGAGGCAGTTAAAGTAGGGCGTAGACAGAGTAAACTATAGACTGCTGCATATCTTCTTTTTCATTCGCACAAGAAAAAGAGAAATATATTAACGTCACTAGCAAAGAAAAGAGACAGAGTAAGAATATTTCTGTCCCTCACTGCGTGTCGGCTAAGCACATCAATGTGCACAACAAGTTTGACGTTTATGAATTAAATAATAAAAACTACACCGCGATTAAACGGAAAATAAGATCTTTTTCGTGCATAATTCAATAATAGTACATTTGCGCAACTGTAAAAATGGTGAGGTGCAGTGTAATAAGCTGTAAAAATGATAGTATGATGATAATTGCCGGATTTTTTTGTCCCTTTCGGTGACACGGATACCATGAGTCTATAGATTACTCTGTCTACGTAGTAGTAGGGTCATGTAGGGTAGTTAGAAGGACTAGCTTTCTGATAGACAAACGGTCTAAAAACCATCATATTGAGATTGTAATGTTCTCACTGCTAGGACACAGGCCTCCTCTCGATGAGAAGGAGTGGGCCGTAATCCCCCACGCGGGCCCAGTGCGGGTTGATCTCCCGCGTCCGGAATACGGTCTTTTTGCGGTGTTTTTTTAGGGTTCCGTACCCAAAGGGTAAAAACGGGACCCTATTACTAAAACTCCACTATCCTTCTGTCTGTCTGTCACCAGGCTGTATCTCATGAGTCATGAACCGTGATAGCTAGACAGTTGAAATTTTCAGAGATGATGTATTTCTGTTGCCGCTATAACAACAAAATAATACAAAATAAAATAAATATTTAAGAGGGGCTCCCATACAACAAACGTGTTTTTTTTCGGCGTTTTTGCCTTGTGGTACGGAACCCTTCGTGTGCGAGTCCGACTCTCACTTGGCAAGTTTTTTTTTTTTTAAGTAAGTAAGTATGCTTTATCCAAAAACTTTTCATGATGATAAAGATGATGATGTTCTTCAGAAAGGTCAGGCAGGAGTATGTAAGGATCGTAACAGGTGGCGTTCCGCCGTCTCTGCCTACCCTCGGAGACGCGCGGCGTCTCGCGTCGCGTTGTGGGGCGCGGCCTGCACTGAATTCAAACATATGGCGAGGTATGAGTGGGTTTTGCAGAGAAGCGATTTTAGACGCGTTCGCTTGAAATGGAGCGTTTTTTGCCGCCGAGCCCGCGGCTGGCACCGCCGCGTCTCACGCGGCGTTTATTGCGGCGGCGCACGCAGCGGCAATTCTCGATGAAGCGAAGCCCGCGGCGGAATCTTCTGCCAGTCATATTTGGAAATTGAAGAACGCACACGTACTCACGTGTTGCAAGTTGCGACATGTGCGCTCCCATCTTCCGCTAACCTAAAACTGGTCGGTTTGATTGAGTATCTCGCGTGTGCCGCAGCGTTGCCCGCCGCGCGTGCTTTGCTACACGCTTGAGGATTCGCCGCGGGCGCAGCGGCGGGCACCGCCACGCTTCCCGCCTCGCATCTCTATGAACAACGTCTTATATTGCCATACGTTTGTGTTTACGCGTGCGATGATGGCGCCGCTCCGTAAACAGAAAAATCGTACGACACGCGACGCTCGATGCCCCGCGTCTCCGTAAATGAGACCTTAGGGAAGAAGGCTACGAAGTTTATGTATGTGTTTTCGTAACTAAAATTGTGTTATTGTCTCTCGCCACATGCAAATGAGAAGGACATGTAACAAAGCCTTTTATAAACTTAACTTTTCATGAATACATGAGGTATGACGGCAGCCGCACGGGTCGATCGATCAGGTTAAGCTACGCTTGCCGCGGTTGGTCCGTGGATGGGTGACCATCTTCACATATCAAGACTCCTCCGTGCCTCGGATAGCACGTTAAGCCGTTGGTCCCGGCTGTCATTCGTGGATCTTTGACAGTCGTTACGGGTCGTCAGAAGCCCGAAAGTCTGACAACCAGTCGTATCGTATTACCCAGTAACTGGGTTGTGGAGGTCAGATAGGCAGTCACTCCATGTAAAATACTGGTATTCGGCTGCATCCGGTTAGACTGGAAGCCGACCCCAACATAGTTGGGAAAAGGCTAGGCAGATGATGATGAGGTATGACGGCAGAATCTTCCAGTGTCTTCAAGAATACAATAAATTGTGTAATAAATAAAATGACATAATTTAAACCGTCCTTTGTCGTTCCTTAAACGACTTCATTCTATGGAACTGTATTCAATGAGTAATCGCGAATGAATCACTGTTCACATGCAGTGCATATGATGCTATTTTATTGATCCGAAGGAAATAATATTGAGAGTTGTCATTCTCCGCTCATTTTATGTTGGCGCAAGCTATTCTGCTGGAGAGTTTGTTGGGCCACTTCTTCTTCCCGGCTAGAAGCACCAGAAAGTGGTGAAGGGCGGGCGTTTTGGGAGACCGTCTTATGTAATTTTGACGTTCAAAAAGTGCAGGTTCTCAGCCTAGTTTTAATAAATGACTTTTGATTTTATGAGAAAAGTTCATCATCACCTGCCTAGCCCATTCCCAGCTATGTTGGGGTCGGCTTCCAGTCTAACCGGATGCAGCTGAATACCAGTATGTTATATGGAGAGACTGCCTATCGGACCAGTCTACAAGAGACAATGTCCTCAACCTAGTAAAGCTTTGGTTTCCTAGGCCGCAGTGACGCTACGGCCTTTATCTGACGACCACCGCTGTTCATCATAAAAATAATGGTTTAACTTTACGGTCTTAAAAAACCCTGTCCAGAGAAACAAAAAACCAACTTACTTCACAAATATTTGTTCAGTGACGTCAAGCGACGGCGGACGCTACGTGGCGTTCACCGCATTCTTAGAAAACTCTAGCTTTACAGGGCAATACCCCTTGTTAAGGCTGGTTATCAGACTTTCAGGCTTCTGACTGTCAAAGATCTATAAATGACAGTTTCTCATGACGTGGCTAAAATATTCAGCAAGGTGTTAAGCAGGACTTGCTGCCCAGGGTTTTTTTATTTTTATTGCTTCATAGACCTCATCCATCGCTTACCATTAGGCGTGATCGGGGTCAAGAGCGGGCCCATTTAGTAATAAAAAATAATAAAAAAAATCGTCTCGCAATGGCAAGCGACATCGCAGTAGACCCAGAAGAAGATAAAAGGATGTGCTGAACTTCTTTAGCAAAGATTGGTCTTTGGTAGTTCTGGACTTAAAGAGAGGGAAAGCGAGTAGCGAGGCCTTTGCCCTGCAGTGGAACAAATTACCTCCTTCACACCAAAGTATAGTCCAAGAATAAATGTTACCAGCTAAATGTCATAAGCATAAAGGATTGCCATCCCCCTGTCCTAATATAAGTCATGAGCTACAAACAGGCCTCAGCCAGGCGCCTAACAGCTGTATTTTATTTATTTAAACGACAATTTATCTACAAATGACTCATTGTTATATGATGACGATGAGCAAGTGGGCCCTGTCACCTTGAGTCACGGAATAATGGCAGAAGACCCATTTCATACAAGATACAAGAAGCTGAGGCCTTTGCCTCGAATCTTGCGGGCAGATGGGCGGCGGCGGCGGCGGCGCGGGAGCGGCAGGATCTAATGCGTAAAATAAAATCGCGGCCCTCGAAAACAGCGACGCGGGGCCGGGCAACGAGCGGTGCACTCCAGTCAAGCGGTGACCGCCCGCGCGTCTGCATTGCAGTGTTGTGCAATTTAAATGGGAAATCATCAAATGACCCCCTCCTGCTCTGGCTGGAGCGGGAGTGTCAGACTCCTACTGACTAAAACCCACCCATGTTCCTTCCTTAGCCCTTTATGTTTCGGGCCAGCGGTAACCCTTTCGGACAATCCCGCTGACTCGGCAGGCTTCGGCCCTAAGGGGCCCCTTCTCTGCTGCTGACAACTCTTTGAGGCGCGCGTGGAACACGTACGCGCCGTCCGGCACAGACCTGGTCCTGATTGGACGGTGAGCTACCCATTACTCTCCGCCCACAGGCCCGCGCCTACGGTGGCCGGGAGTCGTCCCGTGGCTCCCGACGCCCGGAGCGTCTCCCGCGGCGGCTGGGACGGGAGGCTTTCTCCCTCATCCGTCCCGCCACCTCCTTCGCTAGCATGACTGCTTCGCAGAAGGAGGTGACTGCCTCCCACTCCCTCTCGCCCCGGACTATGGTTTGCACCAGGGCCGGACGCGAGAGGTCGCCGCCGCTGCCGATCGCCTCTACGAGGACACGGCGGTGCTCCGGCCAAGCGGGGCAGACCTCCACCGTGTCCTCTGGGCGATCCTGGCAATGGTGACACCCGGGCGTTTCCTCCCGCCTGATGATGTGCAGGAACCTCCCGAAACTTTCGTATGCGGCGAGGACCTGCGTCAGGCGGTAGGTGAGGGCGCCGTGGCGCCTCTCTAGCCACTCCTCAAAGAGGGGTCTTATCGCAGCTATCGCGGCGTGCCCTATGGGAGCCTCCTTAAATATTTATTATATTTTGTTTTTAGTATTTGTTGTTATAGCGGCAACAGAAATACACACATCAAAAGTGTCTAGGGATCAAGCATTTTTATGCGGATTTCTTGAGATTGAGATGTGGCTTTGTAATAAATTTATGATTTTATAAATTTATATGGATCCTTTTTGGTGCATTTCATAATTTGAATCAGGAACTGTGAATCAAATTCGAGTAAAAGATGAAAATCAGCTGTCAATATTTTCCCTATAAAAACATACAACGCATTGAAGACATTATTAGTGCTACTGTTTCCCTACTACTGATTAAAACCAACGTTATTATGGAGCGGCGACGTCATTTAAGCAGGGAAGAAATGCTCAGAGCCGTGGGAATGATAGAAGCTGGTTCCCGGCAACGTACTGTGGCTTTAGCTCTGAATACAAGTCAGAGTGTTATCAGTCGACTTTGGACACGTTACCGAAGCACTGGTACCGTGGCTGAGCGCCATGGAGGACGGTATCGCTGCACCACACGGAGACAAGACCGATACATTCAAATCTTAACTCGAAGAGCTCCAACAATAACCGCCATGATGTTAGCCGTGAGGCTTCATCACTCTTCAGGGAACTTAATTAGCGACCAAACAGTCAGAAACCGCTTGCATGAAGTGAACCTTCATTCCCGAAGACCGCTACGGGTACCACCTATAGCAATGCACAATCGTAGGATTCGATATCAATGGGCTCTTGAATACAGAAATTGGGCAGAAGAACAATGGCGTTTCGTGTGCTTTTCTGATGAGTCTCGTTTTGGTATGAGACCGGATACAAGACGTATACGACACTGGAGAACCCCTGGACGCCAACAGCGATTAAAATCCTGCCAGGAAGTCCATCCTTATAGTGGTGGAACCATCATGGTATGGGCGGGTATTTGGATCGGCGGAAGAACTGAGTTGATTTGGATCAGAGGCAACCTCAACGCTCAAATTTATGCTGAGACGATTGTATCAGACGTCATCGTTCCTCTACAAGTGCAAATCGGTCCCTTATTTCAGTTAATGCATGATAATGCACGACCGCACACCGCAAGAGTTGTAAGACAGACTCTCGCCGCAGCTAACATCAATGTCCTGCCCTGGCCTGCTCAGTCGCCAGACTTGAACCCGATTGAGCATGCATGGGATATGCTACAGAGAAGAGCTCTGCCGAATATGGAGGGTATCCAGTCGCAAGAAGACCTTTTTTTGTTGTTGCAACGAACATGGGCGGCCATTCCACAGCGTGATTTGGATGAACTCATTTTGAGTATGCCAAACCGATGTTCTTGTGTTGTTAGTGTTCGCGGTAGAAACACGGATTATTAATTGTTTAAGTTACCCAATAAAATTTTAAAGAAAACTGTTATTTCAGTCTTTTTTTCGAACTTTTGTGTTAGTGGTTCAAATGTCAAAAATCCCTTTATTAGGAAAATGGCAAATTTCTTTATTAATGCAAAGGTGACTTGGTTTATCGTTACTGTGACAAACGAAAACACTTTATTTGATGAATCCTTAAAGAAAATTTTAATTAATATCAATCAGGAGAAAAGTTATTGCAAAAATATATGTTGATCCCTAGACACTTTTGATGTGTGTACATAATTTGTGAAAATTTCAACTTGCTAGCTATCGCGGTTCTTGAGATACAGCCTGGTGACAGACAGACGGACAGACAGCGAAGTCTTAGTAATAGGGTCCCGTTTTTACCCTTTGGGTACGGAACCCTAAAAAAAGGCCGAGTTGATTTTAAACTGAAGTTACGCTCACCGGGCCACGCCCAAAGTGTGTGAAGCTTCTGAATTTATCTTCCAAAGTGACATTCATTAACGCTTTCATTGCTTTCAGGGTCAATAGCAGTCGCCTACACTCCTTTATTGACATTTTAATTAAAACTATTGTTTCATAATGCGTTGATATCGCGTTAAAAGATTGTAAGTATTTTTTTTTTGTTTTGTCTGTGGTGATCGATGATCGTTCCTTCTCTACATCAGAAGGGGCTTTGTTTTGCAGTTCCCAGGTTATTAACAGGCTGATATTACAAGGCCTTGGATGACCAGTGATTTTGCTTTTACGATATAATAAAATCTATTCTACTTAGGGCTGATTTTTCCATCGCCAGTTATCTTTTATTCGAGGAATAAAATTGACGTTTGACAGTTTTTGTATGGAACAACTGTCAAAATTTCAAAATTATTCCTCGAATAAAGTTATCAGATGATTGAAAAAATCAGCCCATAATATAATGAAGCTGAAGAATTTGTATTTTTTTTTTTAACGTGCTAAACTCTGGACCTCAATCGGATTTGAAAAATTCTTTTTTCATTTGATAGCCCAATTCTTGTGGAAGGATAGATATACTATTTAACATCACGCTAAGACACCTAGGAACCGAAAACGAAGTAATTGCGCGGGCAGGCGATGCGATGCGACGCGGTGGGTCGTTTTATTATTTTGGTGTCTTACGACTTCCACGCGAACAAAGTCGCGGGGAAGAGAAAATGTTAGCTTGTTTATATGTTTGTTGCACTTTCACGCTAAAACGGCTGAGCGGATTAGGATAAAATTTGGTAGAACATGGGTACAATTAAGACACAGGATACTTTTTATCCAGATATTTCCACGGGATCCAGACTTATGTGGGTGAAACCGCGGGGCACAGCCAGTTATTTATGATTTTGTAGAATGGTAAACTTATTCATGTCGGCCATATTAATAGCCTAAAGTACTGGTAAACCGAGCTCCCCACAAGGCTACTCAGGTGAAAATAATCCTAATCCAATTACGTACTTCGCTGCCACACACCAAGTACCGTACGTTATGTAAATGGCTCGAATTCTTCGCCGAATACTTGATAACAAAATAACATTCACGTAGCTTTGAAAATGCTAAAAGAAGGCGGAAAAAATACTCCAAAACGCGAACAAAATCGCGTGTGGACTGCTAAGCGTGGTTACAAACGGGGACTTTATAAAGCGGTAGAAAGCTCGTGGCTTAGGGGGCTTACAGGACCTAAACGCAAAAAACGCAAGTTTTAGAAACAATAAAAGTATTGTGGTAAACAAAACCAGAAAAAAATATATGATATTCTTCAGGATATATGCTAGGTAGATAGTGTGTTGAAAACATAATACTTCTAATTTGATACGATAGAAAAAAATCATGAAGATACCTCTAAAAACTATCTTTTTAAAATAAAATATACAATCATTCTGATTTTTTGTCAGATTATTCTACAAGCTACATACTAAAGCATTAGTGTTTTAATTAGAATATAATTTATTTATTTGTAAGAATGTAGTTTTACATAGTATGGTGGTAAATATAATCTAAGTTCAATACACTCTACCATAACATATGGTGTACAAATATTCAAATGTCATTTTATATAACTAAGTACATACTTACAATTAATTATAAGATTTAATGATTAAAAATGTCGAATATGAATTATTATAATTAGGACGTCGTTACTTTAAAATCAATGTCAAAATTAAGTACATGTCATCTTGGATTTTTAAATTTTTTAGTCCAAACAATAGATTTTTTGTAAATAGATAATTGCTTCATATTTTGCAACAAATTACCAGCGTTGTGTCATCGCGCTTCTCTTTCTTTTCTATGCAGTCCGACAAAGACCGCGCTTTAGGTCATGTTGTCACCTTAATAATAACAGCCGCACGGTTCGGTCTATACTTTGTCTAAATTATTTCATCACCACTGCTCTAAAAATTCACCGTTTTTCACCATTTTGAGAGCAGTGGTGGCGACAGGAAAACTTCGAGAGGAAACCGGCATGTCCAAGGACCAAAAATTCAAAGCCGTGACATCACGTAATGGGCCCGCGTGGTGGATTACAGCCCACTCCCCCTCACAGAGAGGAGGCCTGTGTCGCAGCAGTGGGAACTTTATTGGCTGATAATGGGTCGATCGAAGGTAAAGCTATGCTTGCCGAGGTCAGCCCGTGGATGGGTGACCATCCATTATTATTGAGTCCCCTCTGTGCCTCGGAAAGCTCGTTAAGCCATTGGTCTCGGCTGTCATTTAGATCTTTGATAGTCGAGTCGTTAGGGGTAGTCAGAAGTCAAAGTCTGACAACCGGTCTACCAGGTTTAGGTCCTTTTACTTCGTTAGTTTTATATGCTCCTTTTTGTTTACTATTTGTATTTCCTGTGTGAGAGGGGCGCGTGGCTAAATAAGAACAGCCGCACAGGTCGATTGATCAGGTTTTAAAGCAACGCTTGCCGCGGTTGGTCTGTGGATGGGTGACCATCTTTACATACCGAGACCCCTCCGTGCCTCGGAAAGGACGTTATGCCTTTGGTGCCGGCTGTCATTCGTGGACCTTTGACAGTCGTTACACCCGTAACGACTGTCAAAGGTCAGACTGGTTGTCAGACTTTCGGGCTTCGGAGTTTATGACTACCCAGTCATAAACTCCGAAGCCCGAAAGTCTGACAACCAGTCTTACCAAGGGGTATCGTATTACGCAGTAACTGGGTTGTGGAGGTCAGCTAGGCAGTCGCTCCGTGTAAAATACTGGTATTCAGCTGCATCCGGTTAGACTGGAAGCCGACCCCAACATAGTTGGGAAAAGGCAGGCTGATGATGATGACGAGAGAATCAGAAGCCATTTTAATGTCCTACAAACTTAAGCATTACACTAAAACACACAGATTTGTTTTAACACGAAACCGAAGCGAATGAACCGTGTTCATTGGTTACATTACGTCTCATCAGGTAGCCAATGGGCATGTAACTTGACCGACTTCAAAAAGGAGAAGGTTCACTATTCGACGCGAACTTTTGAGTGTAAAGTCGATGTTTTTTATTAAAAAGTTTAGTTCAAGAGGTCTTCTCTCTTATCGCCTAAAATGTTTGAGAAATAGCTTGTCGTGGTAACAACATAAACCAGTTGGAGAGGTGTTAATGGAGCTGGCCGAAAGAAATGGTGTCAGATGTTGAGTAGATATTTTAGATACTTGTACACCAAACAAGTACAGTTGAGTACTGAGTAGATATTTTAGATACTTGTACCAAACAAGTACTAGTAGGCAGCTTTAAAGATAGTACTTGTATTAATAAATATCGCTTGACGATCGTTAATTTTGAAGGCTTTATGAGGTGTCACCATAGCAACCAAGGCGTGCCCAAAACGACCGGCATGCGACTTCATGCGAGAAAGCTGAAGTACACGAAACCCCATTTTGATTAAGGCTTATATCTCAATAGGACACCGAGGGGTCCGTGGCTAAATAATAACAGCCGCACAGGTCGATCGATCAGGTTATGCCACACTTGTCGCGGTTGGTCTGTAGATGGGTGACCATCTTTACATACCGAGACCCCTCCGTGCTTCGGAAAGCACGTTAAGCCGTTGGTCCCGGCTGTCATTCGTGGTTCTTTGACAGTCGTTACGGGTAGTCAGAAGCCCGAAAGTCTGACAACCAGTCTTACCAAGGGGTATCGTATTACCCAGTAACTGGATTGTGGAGGTCAGTCGCTCCATGTAAAATACTGGTATTCAGCTGCATCCGGTTAGACTGGAAGCCGATCCCAAACATAGTTGGGAAAGGGCTAGGCAGGTGATGATCTCACTGAGACACACTGCCAGTAAAATATGTACACAGCTTTATAGTAGGTATCTCACCAGGCGTCCTTTGAGAGGCGATCGGTTGCGCAACCAATCATACATTTTTTGGCAGTACGACCATGGTTGCGCCGCCACTGGTGAGATAGAGCCCTCAAGTGGCGAGAAAGGCAAAACGGTTCTGGCTTAATATTGAGGGAAATCAAAGACAAGGATGGATGGATAACAACTGGTTTTTATTTAAATAGGCTATTTGACAATGTAAAAAATAAGGTCATAATTATTGACACTCGTATAGATTATCGATTTGCATTAATTTTACTACAAAACAATGTATTATTTATAAAAAAAAAACCGAAAAACTTCATCTTTTTAAATCTGGCGCCACGTAATCGAAAACGGTCTGGATTGGCTAAACTTAAGATGACGTCATGATTTAGTAAATTTCTGTCTATCGTTGACAGAACAGATGACTTTTGTCTAGTATCTCGACCGTTTCAACGTTTGTTTACGTGTATCGTGACGTCACGACGCCATATTGTTAAAGATTGCGTTTTGGCGGCTTATTTAAACAGTACATTTTTATTTACTATTTTTTAAAAGAAATACATTATGCAATTTGAAGTAATAGGTTTTTGTGGGCTCGTTAGACACCATTAAATAATCTGAGATGTTTATCAGAAACCAGTCAAATAGCCTATTATCTAAGTCTCAAACTACTCCAGTTCCTACGTCTACACAGCAACATGCAGTGCTATAACTGGGAAAAGAAGTGGCGCAACAAACTCCCTAGCTAGCAGGACAGATCTACGTTCATTTTTTATTTTATCAAGTAGGTACCTGGTACTTGTTGACAGGCCTACGCTGTCCTCCCATACCTACTGTAATTTGAAAATATTGTAAAAGCCAATTATTTTTAAAAAGAGTAACCGTGGAGTTTCTTGCCGGTTCTTCTCCATAGGAAACGACCAATGGGAACCGTGCATCTAGCTTCTGACGTTTCATAAGTGCCCATGTAGGCTTATGTGAAATAAAATATTTTGATTTTTCAGTTAAAAAAAAACGTAAAACGCAAATTATAAAAAAGTAGTTTACTATAATTTGAAATAACTGCTAGTAAACAATAAATTCTACTAAAACACTCAAGGAACCCTAAAACTAATTAACATATTATATTATAATAGCGTTTCGTTCCACATAATTTTTTCACAGGCTTTCTTAAATCCCCATAGAACGTTAATAATTGTGAGAAAATAATTATTACTTATATGTACTTCCTCTGTTGACATTTACAGATTGTATCTATATTGTTTGTGGTGTTTTCATGGGATTAGGTGGGTTAAGTGGTGTTTATTATGGTGATACCAACTATTGATTAAACCAGTATTCTTCGGTAATTGGATTATGGAAGACGACTGTCGTCATCGATAAATTAAACCGACTTCAAAAAGAAATGAACTCAAAATTATGAAATAACTTTAATTTCGAAAGTCGGTGGCAAAAAACTAAAATACAGATCACACGACTGGCTATCAAGGTACCTAGTTCATCACCCGTAAAATGACACCATAGAAACGGGTTTTATCGACGCAACAATAGACAAAATTACAGACTCGACAGTTTTCTAAAGAAATGTGTCATTTTTAGGGTTCCGTACCCAAAAGGTAATAAAAACGGGACCCTATTACTAAGACTCCACTATCCGTCTGTCTGTCACCAGGCTGTATCTCATGAACCGTGATAGCTAGACAGTTGACATTTTCACAGATGATGTATTTCTGTTGCCGCTATAACAACAGATACCATAAAAAGTAATTTAAAAAAATTAAACCGACTTCAAAAAGAAATTAACTCAAAATTATGAAATAACTTTAATTTCGGAAGTCGGTGTCTTGGGATCTGTATTTTAATTTTATGCCACCGACTTCCGAAATAAAAGTTATTTCATAATTTTGAGTTAATTTCTTTTTGAAGTCGGTTTAATTTTTTTAAATTACTTTTTATTTCGTAATTTTTAGTTTTTGCACTAGTATTTGACCAAGGTTTTGAGATGTTTTCCCTTTGACACTACACCCGTAGCTCTTATCAATAAGCCAGGCCGTCACACTTACACGTATTAGTCCATATCTTGAAAATTACTGAATCGATCTTGATGAAACTTACACTGTTCCCTAAGTTGAAGAAAATGTAAGCCAATAAAAAAAAATGGTCACGATCCGATTAATAGTTCCGGAGATATGCGTGGACAAACATACATACATACATACGTCTATGAAATTTTGTACATTTGTTTGGAAGCCCTAATAGATCATCATATGTGAATATAATGCAATTCCAATAATATTACATACATACGTATCGAATTGATAACCTCCTTTTTTTTTGAAGTCGGTAAAAAACAGAATAAAATAAATATTTAAGGGGGGCTCCCATACAACAAACGTGTTTTTTTCGGTGGTTTTGTCTTGTGGCACCCTTTGTGTGCGAGTCCGACTTGCACTTGTTTTTTTTTTTCTATTCTTCTATCGGCAAAACCCTGTCTCCTATGGTATGGTGGTGGTTATACTACGCGTGCAGGCAGAGCAGCGATCTTAGCTAGTGTTACTATTCAGTAAGTAACACTAGCTAAGATCGCTGCTCTGCCTGCACAAGCACAGTACAGTATTAATCAGGTCAATAGGTTGCAGTGACTAAACCCCAGGTTATTGTTTTTATTATTGCTTGTTTTTTCCGTAAGGTGACTGTTATGGTATGGTGAATGATATAATCTAATGACTTGCTTCAATGAAAAATGTTTCATGTTTTCATACATTCTTGGATAAATTAAGTATAATACAATACTAGTAATTCCAATATTTCTTGGCCATTCAGTAAGTCATCATCTGCCTGCCTTTTCCCAACTATGTTGGGTCCGCTTCCAGTCTTACTGGATGCAGCTGAATACCATTATTTTATATTAAAGCTAATGCCTATCTAACCTACACAACCCAGTTACTGGGTAACATTTCACCCTTAGGCAAGACTAGTATTACACTAAACTATATACCCCAAATATATGAAGATGGGAGACAAAATGATGCTCCTAAGGGTCATAACGTGATATTAGCCTATAGCCTTTCTCAAGAAATGGGTTTCCAAAAGCTAAAATATTTTTTTAAATCCGACGGCTGGTTTCAGAGATTAGCATGTTCAAAAAACAAAACAAACACTGTCATTTAATTTTTTTTTTCATTTTACGCGGACGAATTCGCGGGCAGAAGCTAGTAATAGATATAGATTTATTCCTAAGGTCATGAATAAATAACCTACCTACTCAAACTAAAACTCAAAGCATTTATTTCAATTAAACCATTAACAGGCACTTTTGAATTGTCAAGAAGTCTGTCAGTCAGAAAATATGAAGCTAGTTGCTTATTCCAAAGCGTAGGTACTATGGAGAAGAACGGGCAAGAAACTCCATGGACACTCTTTTTAAATTATATTTTACAAAAATATTACTTACATCATAACTTTTGACTTTAAAATTATATAACATGAGAACAATGTAAAAAATAAAAATAAAGACTTACAGACCTATTAACCTTTAGGTTATCTCATAACATAAACAGCACTTGATACACACAAGTGAATAGATAAAGGAATATAGTTTTTTAACATTTTAATGATAACAATATTTACATTTATGAGATCATTCCTGACATCATTTTCCCAGCGAGGAAAATTATTTGTATCTGCCTAGCCATTTCCCAACTATTAACTTTACTTAATATTGTTATTTGGCATCTAACCTAAGCTGTTGTGGTTGAATTTGATATTTGACCTTAAAAAACTATTTAATTCTTAGTCTAGCGGGCTAACTTTCAAGGTTTTAAAGCTTCATCATCTGCTGAGCCTAACTATGTTCTTGGCTTCCAGTCTAAACTGATGCAGCTGAATGCCAGTATTTTAAATGGAGCGACTGCCTATCGAGTTGTAGGTCGTAGGTTCGAACCCAGACAGGCGCTTTACTTTGTGTAAATTATTTCATCACCACTGCTCTCAAAACGGTGAAGGAAAACATCGTGAGGAAACCGGCATGTCCTAGAACCAAAAATTCGAAGACATGTGACATCCACCAACCCGCACTGGCCCCGCGTGGTGGATTACGGCCCACTCCCTCTCATTGAGAGGAGGCCTGTGTCCCAGCAGTGGGAACATTATAGGCTGATTATGGTTATGGACTGCCTATCTGCCTTTTAAGGCTTAATCATTATCTTATCTGTAACTAATATGCAATATAATCACAACTGTATTTACCAAAGAGACAGGTAGAGGAGTTATAGTTTATCCACATTTCAATATTCATGTTCATTTGCTTGATTTACTTAGACTCTAAGTAAATCAAGCAAATGAACATGAATAAGGTCAGGATAAATATTCTCTTTCTCTAAGACTTAGAGAAAGAGAATATTTATCCTGAACTTTATCATTACTGTGGTCTGTGAATGACTTAAGTAGGTACAGTCAACAAAAGAGATAAGTATGCAGGATCGTCGGATATAGTTGAAGTTTAGTAAGTTACCGATGGATGTTGTCGACTGAAATTTAATTTGATAAATGAGCTGTTTGTTTTCTATTAATAAAATAATATTCGAGAACATCCATCGGTTTCTTACTAAACTTCAACTATATCCGATGATCCTGCATACTTATCTCTTTTGTTGACTGTACATATTAAGTAATGTGAGTGAATCATAATGAAACAACATGTCATTTGTCCCTTGAACCTTTATGAAAGCATGTTATGAATTCAACCGTGGAATTTATTTTACCATCTATAAAGAAATGACATTTTGAAAAGGTCAACTAGTCTGCTAAATGATAATGCACAATGCCAAAGACTTTTAGTTCTTTCCTAACCTGCTTGCGACCTATGACCTTGTAGGTACATGTAGTTTTTATTTTCTACTCCTAAAAGTTTTAAATTTTTTAACCGATTTTGACGGGACTTTCACTGGGAGATAGCTGATGTTATAAGGAGGACCACAAACCTACCATACCTTCATGAAAGTGTAATAAAAGTAGCCCAAGTTGCCACTTGGCTACTCTTATTTTGGAAATAGAAGTAGGGCACCACATGCAAAAAAAAACCCATGAAATCCATTATCCACGCGAGCGAAGTCGCAGGCACAAGCTAGTTTATAAATACATAGTACAAACAAAGCCTACACATAAGGCAGATACATTGAAATAACATTATTATCTAAATAAGACATTCTTTCTCTAACAGATAATAATATTTTGATAAGGATTAAGGCGTAAACATAAATAATGTTTTAAAATTATCTATTTCAAGTTCATTGGTGATATTTTAAGTTAAGCTTTTGTTATGAAAGTTATCATTGCAAAAACGAAGTGTGGGGGTTTGTTCCGTGTTCAAACCTTGTTTACTCCAGGCAAAGGCTTTAGCATAATCAGCCTATAATGTTCCAACTGCTGGGACACATGCCTCTCTCCGCGAGGGTGTGGGCCATCATCGACCACATGGGCCCAGCGCAGGTTGGTAATGTCTTTGAATTTTTGGTTCTAGGACATGCCAGTTCCCTCACAATGTTTTCCTTGGCCATTTTGAGAGCAGTGGTGATGAAATGATTTACACAAAGTGCGCCAATCTGACCTCCACAACCTAATTACTGTATATAAGCTAAAACAATGGTCTCCCATGTCAAGTACACTTCTAGTTACAGCTTGTATAAAACCAGTAATTCTCTAGGAGGTTAGGCAGAGAACTGACTATGACACACCTTATGTTTAACAATGATAATTTTAGCTTTTATGTGTCACATTAACATTGGTAGATTATGTTAATTATGAATTCTAGATATCATTTTACTGTTGAAACACTAATCCATTTACTAAGTAAGGTTATTATAGTAGCCGACTAGATTATGTTTGGTTATCTTAGGGTAATATAGAGTTCTGTTTATGAAATATATAAAATGTTATCTAAACCAGTCTTGCTAAGGGATACCGTGTTACCCAGTAACTGGGTTGTGGAGGTTAGATAGGCAATCACTCTATGTAAAATACTGGTATTCACCTGCATCTGGCTAGATTGGAAGCCGACCCAACTTAGGGAAAGGATAGGCTGAAGGTGATAATAAAAATGAAACTGTGATTGCTTCATTGGTCTATTCTACTTGCAACCTGGATTATGGATTTCTACCCAGTCGCTGACAATAGCAATGGCTGCATCCCAAATAATGTACAAGACATAGCTTGGCTATGGTGTACTTGTGTGTGTGTCTTGTTGTTGTAAGAACCTAAGACGACCCTCTGACCAATATGGGTGTGTGTACTCTCTCTCTCTTCTACCTCTCTATCTGACCCTTTGGGCATAACGGGCGTGAGTTGGTGTTGTCCTTTTCTAGGTACCTACTATTACATCCCTCTATATCCTTCAGACTATTGTGGATATTCAATTTTGCTCTAAACAGATGCAATGCGAAATAATCTAGGCAGATGATGATGACAAAATATTATTTACAGCTTATAGGATACCTTTCAAATCGTAACTTGCACTTTCTATCAGTGAAAACAGACCAATAGAGAAACATTTTAGAAAGTCAAAGTGACCTATTTAAAATAATCCAATTAAGAGCTCAATTTGACTAAAAAAGGCTAGGTTTTAAGTCCGTAATGATCTAACAATGTAATTAATTAACCCAACGACATAATTGAGGACCCCAATGAAGATAGCTTGGCCCATGATTGTAATAAAATTCGATTGTATGTTTTTAGGTTGCATGCTAAATCTTTTCCTCGACATTGTACGACGGCCTGGTATGATGTCATCGGCAATCTCCAATTGAGGCTTGTTGGCTAAAATTTAGCTTGCTAGACCTTTGGCGTTAACAATTCGCAAGTGGAAAAAAAGATGACACAATTTTTTCTTAGATACACAGTTTTTATGCAAATATCGTGCAGGTGAAGGTTTTTATTGAATTAAAAACTTATAAAAACTAGAATACCGAAGGATTCTCGCAAGGAATATCGAAATCTACACGGTGTCTGACAAAGCAACTGTCATGTTAAACCTAGCAAACCCGTTTCACGACCGTTGCAACCTCTTAAGTTAACAATACAACAGAATTAAAAGTATAAATACATGTTTGTTACCTGAAGTAACTCGATCGCTAGTAAAACAAAGCACTGGATAACTATTTCGACGCAAAAATATCATTAAAAGGCATCATTACCATGTATAGGTACGACCTTTGGAAACAAAAACTTCCTTGACCAACACTAATGAACTGATCACACGCACAGTTCGCGGAACACAAGTAATTTAACAGCAGAAACAACTAATTATGATCACTATAACTAATTTTAAACAGTATTTTCACGAGACAAAACCCTCACCATTTCAAAATCACTTGAAAAATTCAGCGATATCGCGCATGTCCGACGAAAATTTACATCACGTGACCTGTCATGGCGTCTCACTAACTTTTTAATTGTTTTGCAGCATTGCTTTGGAATGTTGTCATACTTCCTAGTAGAGTTTTTATAATAAAATTATTATTTAATTTGAAAACTTTTTGTATTTTACGCCGCCATTTTACGAAAGTATAGAAGATAGAAAAGGTACATACTAGGGGATAGATTTTTATTGCTTGCATCAGTTTATTGCTACTGGCAATTGGCCAACCATAAACCATTATTTCGCCGGCGACTTTACTCTGTCTTCTTCATGCTTTCTAGTTTTTTTTTTTTTAAAGTTAGTGTTACCATGGGTGTAATTTAAAGAAGTAATATATTACGTCCATAGGTGTTACACTGTGTTACACAGTTACATACTCTGTGGACTTTACCACAGCAGAGCATGGACTTTACTTTTCGCCAGTGATACCAACTTAGCAACTTTATAGCTAGATCTAGCTATTATTTGGTGACAGACAGGTAGCTAAACTTTTTAGCTACTTTTTCTAGCAACTTTTCATTTCATCATGAGACGTGAGGCTGTCAAGATTCGTAGAGTAGGGTACCGAGTCTCGAAAGAAAAAAATAAAACCAGCCAAGTGCGTGTCGGGCCACGCACAGTGTAGGGTTCCGTAGTAGCCCGTTATCACACACTCACGTGTACGCCGTCATAAACTAACGCAACCTAAAATACGCCGCAATGACAACTGGATAAAACTCACGTAACATAAAACTGTGACAGCAAGCCCCTCAGTATTTATTTTTTTGTAATTTTGTCTATGGGAGTATTGCTTGCGTTCCATTTTCTTTAGTCGAGTGGTTAGATGTAGTACATGTGTGCCAAAAACCGTGAGTTCGTAGCAGCATTACGAAATTAGTAGTTGAAAATCATAAAAAAAAACAAATGACGGCGATGACGGGCGCGTGGGGCGCGTAATAGGATACTCGCGTGATATAAATGTTATTGTTTATATAAACTTTGAAACTACAATGGTATGTATTATATGTCATTCGATTCGGTATAAATGGGGCTATTTTTTAGGTAAATAAAAAAATAGGGTCATCGCTTTCGATTTTGAATGAAAATTACTTTAATTTTTAATTTTCGTAATGTAAACAAACATTAAAAATAAGCAATTATTAAAAAAAAATCAAAGTCTCTTAAAGTTACGAAACAAGTTTTGTAATCTACCCTGGTCTATCCACTTGAAGAAACAGCCATTAGTTTAACAGCGGTCCATAGATTTTTTTTCTGTACGAGTCGTGTATAAGTGGCGCGGCCCAAAATAAAAAATGTAGGGACATAACAATGCCCCTCACGCGGGAAGCGTACATGTGAGTGGGCTTTTTGGGGTAAAAAAAACTGGCAATCTAGCAACATTTTGAAAAATGTCTAGCAACTGGGTAAAGCAAAGCTAGCAGTTGGCAACATTGCTTTTCGCCGTTCGCGCGTAAAGACGAAGTTTTCTGTATACATTCCTTCTGTAATAATATGGTAATATATTTTTGCAAGTGAAATGTGAATACGTTTGTATTTTGCGTTGATGATTAAAGCTTATTAAAATTTTCTCTTTGTTAAAAATAGCAATACCGTGTCTCTAATGAAGATATCAATTTAAAAAACCGCCACGACTAACGCAATGGGCTCGCGTGGTGGATTAGGGCCCACTCCCTCTTATAGAAAGAAGGCCTGTGTCCATTGACTTATATATCCTGTGTCAGGAATATTTTAGGCTGATTATGCTAAGTGCTACCTTGGCTTCGAACCCACGACGACGTGCAACTCGTAAGTCTGGGCCGATAGCACTGTACTTAATTATCTTTTAGGCGGATCTCAGACCACTGGAGCCCCGTCGCCACAGAGTAATGCCCGTCGCGTGGGCGTGGCGCGTTGTAGTATGAGATCCGCATTCCCAGAGGCGTCTCTAGCCCATGTAGCGCCCGTGTGCAAACATTACCCAAGCGCCCCCTAGTAAAAAAAAAAAAGCGTCCCCTAGTAAGCGCGCGGTCAAAATGGAATGGGTACAAAGTTCAAGCAGCACATCAAGTTACCACAAATTGTCAAATTTCCCCAATGGATAATAAACTATTGTTTGGAGATGAAGAAGAAATTCGTCGGTTTTGGATACCATGGTGTGCTGTTGACTTTATATTTAGAATTATACAGGGTGTTCTGGTGTTTACCCTAACAAGCCAAATCGTAATGTTAACATGTCTATAAAGATGTTATGTTACATCATATCAATGTCCAAATTTAGAAATTTCCTCATTCTAATTACTTACGACCTGATATCAAATAAAGTTCAATATCAATTGGGAATATTTGACTTTTGGAAGCTCACTGCGAGTGAGGGCCACTGTACACACGGGTAAAAAGTATTTTTAGGAAAGAGTGACAAGAAAAAACAAAGCACAAGTTTATGGATTTTTTTCAAAAAATTATTTGGTTTTTCAGTTTTCACTTGGCTTGGCCGTTTCGCTACTACAAGAACTATTGTATAACAGAAAAGTAATTAACAGTGAATACATTTTTCACCTTACGCCCATGTGATGGTAGCGAAACGGCCAAGCCACATATTTTGACTAAGGTGTAGAGTTTATGAAGTTAGGGCGTGTAGAGTCAGAAGCTTGGCTCTACATGAGATCTGATAACTTTTTGGCAGTGCGAGCCATATGTGGTCTCGTCTTGGCAACATTCTACATGAAAATGTTTTTGGTGGGAATCTTTTTGAAAGTTGCTTATGAAATAAAAAAATATTTTTTGGGGGGTTATTTACTGAAAATCCTGAAATACGTATTTTATTATTTATAACAAGGAGTCCCTATCAATTTTCAGAACTCTAGCATCAAAATTTGCGGAAGTCTCGTACAAACTTCCATCCCCTATTTTAAGGGGTTGGAGGGTAAAAGTTCCAAGTTTTAGAGTATTTTTGTTGTTTGTGTACTATTACTAGCTTACATACCTTTCAGCTTTCTAGGACTTCAGGAAGACCCTTAGAATATTGATGATCATCAGTGAGTCAGTGACGAAATCGGGGTATTTTAGATATCAATAAAATCTAAAGTATAAGAGCTATGCAATTGAAACTTTATAGGTTTAATAAGGCAACCACTGACATCATATCCCGAAAATTTTGTTTATTTGTTAAAATCCAAACCCAAGTTATGAAGGTTCAAAAATACGACGAAGCGCTTCGAGAAAAGGTAGGTAGTGCCCTTGCGCTTCGCTTGGGTCGTCTTGGAAAGAAAAGCCGCAAATATGAAGTAAATTTCATATTTACTCAATTAAAAAACTTAATCCATGGCGCCAAGGCTTATTTCGCAAAATTACGTGCAGCGAGCGGTAGAACAGTGCGGCACGCGCCACGCGTACTCACGCTTTTCAGAAATGCCGCGCGCTTGACGTTCGTCCATGGCATGGCAATTTGAACTTTATTGTCTATCCCAAACTTGAATTCGCATTATTCGCAATATGATTGTCGGCGTGTTTTCAAACGAATCATTGAAACAGGTGCCGCCGAGCGATGCGACACTCACTACTACACTCAAAATATAATCTTTAATAATGTGTAATAAGGTTTATTTCATATTGAAAAAAATGTTAATATTGTAAAAGCCGCTCGCGCGCTCGTGGCGCGGCTTGCTTTGGTGTAATTCGACAAATATAAGAAGAGCTCCAGATGCTATACAAAATGAATGGAAAGCGGAGCTCTTTTTACGTTGGTCATTGAAAGTGCCGCGGCCGGCCATCGCGCGCGCCGAGTGGGGCTCCGAAGCGAGCGGCGCTCGGCGCCCCCTAGGACCGCTGCGCCCGTGTGCAACGCACACCCTGCACAATAGGTAAAGACGGCCCTGCGCATTCCGCCTTATCCCTTCTTAATATTCCACGCCTCACAGGTTCAAAATCTTCGGGCCTATTAAAAAAGTAATTTAAAAAAATTAAACCGACTTCAAAAAGAAATGCACTCAAAATTATGAAATAGGTAACTTTAATTTCGGAAGTCGGTGTCTTAGCATCTGTATTTTAGTTTTAGTTTTTTGCCACCGACTTCCGAAATTATTTTTTTTAAATTACTTTTTTTTTTATAAAAATTATTTTACTAAAAGAATCTCAGCCAGATTCTTTTAGTAGTTCCAGAGATTAGCGCGTTCAAACATACAAAAACACCGGCCAAGTGCGAGTCGGACTCGCACACGAAGGGTTCCGTACCACAAGGCAAAAACGCCAAAAAAAACACGTTTGTTGTATGGGAGCCCCCCTTAAATATTTATTTTATTCTCACCTGATGGGTTTCGTTTTACCATTTTCTTAGGCCGCATAGTTTTCGACTTTTGATGAAAAATGCAAAAAAAAATACCGCCGCCGACTTCTCCGAAGTTTGCAAAGAGAAAAATCTAAAATAATTCTATGTGATAGAAGTTTATGTAAAGATTACAGGAAAAATAAAATGAAATCTCTAAATAGCACAATTTTTCAGAAATCATCAACAGAAGTTAATTAGTTCCACTATCGGTCAAGAGATGGCGCTGACATAAAACTGCAATATTCTACACCGCAGTGCTGTAGTGCACAGTGTTAAAATTCTCTGACGAATATAGGCCTCGCCGATGAAAATTTAAAAACATGTTGGTACCCGAGTCGGACTCGCGCACCGAGGTGCGCGAGTCCGACTCGCTCTTGCCCGGTTTTTAAACTATCAAAAGTGATTGTACAGTCACGAGCACCAATATGTCAACACTTGGCAACTTTAAATTGCGATTTTTTCACGAAATAACGAATGCAACGTTGTAATACGACACTTTACATATACATATGGGTTCGAAAATACTATGTTCCTACTAATATAAAATTTAATTCAAAAATAAAGGAGAAAATCGCCTTTGAATAAAGCCAAATGTATACATACTTTTGCTCGTGACTGTACAGCTTGTCAGAGTAAATATTGTGCATCGAGACTTCATATTTCCGATCATGCAATTTGTTGCATTCTTCTTCTTCTTCGTGTCGCTGGCACGACTGTATTTTAAATCTTGTTTTCCCAAAACTTTGCCACTTCCACGGCGTTGTCGGTGGCAGCGCAGAGGTCACTTTGACTGCATGTTTTGGGACACAGAGGGCAGGATTGGAGGTGGAGCATGGTTTGTGACATAGCTCCGCAATCACACCATTCTGCCGTTGCGTCAAGGTAGCCCCATTTTACCAGGTTGGACTTACATCTTCCCACTTGTGTCCGGAGACGGTTCAGAGATTTCCAAGTGGGCCACGGAAGGTTACACCCTGCAGGGAGATGCTCCTTTGGCGGTAAGTAGTGAGTAGGAGGGGGAAGAGTATCCTGCCACAGTTTGCAACGGGCGTCGGCCGGGTTTCCTGACAGAGACGCTGTCGATTTCAAGAAGCTGTGTCTGCTTTTTAGCCGTTGTGTTGGTAGCTGTGCGCCAGATAGTGGGTGTCTGGTATCAGATTCCTGTTTGAATTTCTCCACTGCGCATGCAACTTCTCTTCGGACTTGTGGTGGAGCTATGCCAGCTGTGGGATAAAGTGTGCTGATCGGGGTCGATTGCAGGCAGCCTGTAATGGTTTCATTTAGAGCAACATCTACTTCCGACGCCGAAATCATCCTAGAGGCAGGCTTAGAAGTCCTCGGAAAGTATTACGCAGATAACGCTCTCAGACCGAACCCCACAAAAACTCAGGCATGCGTTTTCCATCTCCGCAACCATTCGGCAAGACGCACTCTGAACATCAAGTGGATGGGTGCCAACATTGAACACTACAGTAACCCTACCTACTTGGGAGTCACCCTTGACAGGGCGCTGACATTTAAGAACCATTGTCTCAAAATTAAGAAAAAAGTCGGCTCTCGTAACAACTTGCTCAGGCGCCTAACTTCAACCACCTGGGGTGCTTCACCTCAGGTCCTCCGGACTACTGGCCTAGCACTCTGCTTCTCTGCGGGTGAACATGCGTGCCCAGTGTGGCACCGTTCCGCCCACGCCAAGGAAGTAGATTTGTTGCATTGACCTAACTTTATTTGTTAAAGTTAAATTTATTTGGACCAAATTACTATATTGTCTGCAGGGTTCCGTTCCGTGGATTCCGATGTCCGCCGATGCACAATATTTCTTCTGTACCTACTTACCTAGTAGTTTGAATATTTTTTTATGTTTGACGCATACATTACTAGAGTAAATACCTACACTGGTTTTGCGACGGAACACACCGGCTCGGCACGGCGGGCGCGGCGCAGTTATGACTCTTTTCTACGAATGTTTTCCCCTCTGTGATGTGTCCTTCCGCGGAACCCCAGTGTTCCGCGGACCAGCATGGGAATCGTAGACTCTAAGGTTCGCCCGCTGCGGTCATTTGTAACAGGTATCAGGGCGCGGGCGGGCCTATTGTCATCTACAGGTCCACGAAGTAATTATAAGATCGGATATAATATTCCAAAGACAAAGGAACAAGCAAAAAAAAAATTGGATTGTATTTAATTTTATTTTATCATGTAGATACGTAACATAGGTACTTGCACAGATTTAACTAGGTTTTAATAATGAAGGCAGGTATTTCGACAGGTTCTTCAATAGTAAAAGCAGTCGGGGAAATGCAAACCATAAAACAAAGGGTTGCCCATACAATCTTCCAAATTGTGGTCCATAGCCATTAAACAGAACGGGATTCCTCTACGATTCCTTCGTGAACATCTTCCACAGACACTACATATTTCATCATCGTCAGAACTCTCGACACCCTTTGGCCTTCTATCACCTGCTATTTTGCTACCAAGTGCCTGCATATCTAAAGCACTTGGCTCGCTAGCGCCTTGCTTGCAAGAAACAACTAATTTAGATGGACAAATAAAAGAGTAAGGAATAGGTTCAAAAATTGGTGCTTGGAATAAAGAATCGGAAGAAGTATCCCTTATGGATGTCGATCCTTGAGCCTGTGG
Source organism: Oligia fasciuncula (assembly GCA_963082905.1). Taxonomy (NCBI): domain Eukaryota; kingdom Metazoa; phylum Arthropoda; class Insecta; order Lepidoptera; family Noctuidae; genus Oligia; species Oligia fasciuncula. The sequence goes on along the minus strand of OY720413.1, from coordinate 10,823,833 downwards.
TGCGCGTGGACCCTGTCCCACTTGGCGGGGTGTCGCGTTCTGACCGAAACATGGCCGCGATAATATCGGGCCTGAGGTTGCTTCCCTCATGCGAGCGGTCTGTTGGCCTTGTGGGTAGCGTTTGTTTAAAGGTTGCTGTCTTAAACCAGGGCATGGTTGTAATGTGTTCAGATTCACTGGAGCCCAATCTGTAGTACTGCCAAGGCAGTGTGGACTCTGTGCTCGTGGGGCTACGCCTTGAGAAGCTGCAGAGGAGCCCAGTATAATTCCAGCTCCAAACTCTTCGGTGCACATGGGAAATTCACTCAAATTTTGGTAAGGATGTCCTTCATTTGGACTGCAGTCCCAAACCTGGGGTCCATAGGCATGCATAGAAACGGGCGTATGATAAGCTGCATCTGGCATTCCAACTCTTTGTTGAGTTTGAGATACCATTCCTGGTTGACATGTTCCAAATCGTTTTGGAGAACCAGGTAGACCACCTTGGTTTAAATTTGAAGCTTGACTACAAGTCATTGGTGGAGCTTTTCGCTCTGACTCGTTGAGTTTCAATTTGTTCACAAAGCCAGTCACTGTCTCGGGAGTAACGTCTTTTTTCAACTTGGTTACACACCTAATGATATCTGATTTCATTTTCTTCTCGTTGGGTGGGCTGTAACCTGACTTTTCAACGTCACACAATCTTTTAGCTAGATGCTTTGTCATTGTGTCTTTGGCATCCCCTTCAGGAATCGATTGTTCACGTAAAAATTGTTCCACTTCTCTCTTCATTTTAATTTCTGCGACTTCTTCTTTCAGCGCTGACTGCGGTACCGGTATCTTTTGCAGTTCACATAACAGTTGGTTTCGTCTTACTAAAGAATCTACTTTTTCACCCGTGCCTGCAGTGTCTCTTATTTCTACGCAAAATTTAACAACACCGTCATGTATTTGATTTTTGTAAAACTTCCTGATTTCTTCATCATTTATGTGGTAATAGTATTGTACAAAGTTTTCAACGATTTCTTCCTTCAGTTTATTAAATGTTGCCAGTTTATCGGCGGAAGTATCGTGAGGTTCCTTCAAAATACTAGCAACTGTATTATTGAGTTCTTGTTTATAGTCATGTCTTGCTTTTTCCTCCTTAATTAGCGGTTTAATAGACTTAATCTGTTCTTTAAGGTGGTCCTTCCTTGCAGTTTTACTTTGGTCAAAATCACAGCATACAGGTAAATTGGCCAATACATGTTCAAGTTCTTCATCCAACAGTTCATCGTAAACTACGTCATCATTAAATATTTCTGAGTCCATATTAAATTCGCTTATTTGTATGATAATTCTGGTTGCTACGTTGTCTATGATGGCTTTGTTATTTTCCTCAGTTGAGATTAGGGGTAATTGATTGCACCATTCCTCTACTATTTCTACTATCAAGTCACCAGGTTTTTTATTTGACATGGAACCGACTGGGGGACAACAGGGTTTGGCGGTGGTGGCTTTAGATTGAAGCGAACTAGTGCGTCGAGGTGGGGGACTGGGACGTGGTGGAGCACTGGGGCCAGGTGCTTGGCTAGTATTAGCATCCTTTGCTCCTTTTTTCCCCTTGCTTTGTGTTACTTGTTTACTCTTTCCTTTAGTTACCGTTTCCGGAGGCACATACTTTCTGGCCGCAGCTGTTGATTTCAATAAACTTTGCAATTGTTTTACATGTTCATCTGTTTTTTGCTCTCCTGGTTTTAATGGAAGCTTTTCAAGCCATTTACGAGTTTCTTTATTGATTCTATCATCTACATCACATCCATCTTTTTCTATTTCTTGTATTCTCTTAGCGAGTGTGGATAGAATCTGGTCCCTGTCTAGTAACTCGTTAATATTGTTGGTTTCTTGTATAGGAAGCTTTTCATACCATGCGTCTACTTCACATCTCGTTTTAACTTGTTCCACTTCATCAACGACTGAGTTTTCATTAGGCATAGGGATTTTGAATAGCGCACTGTAAATTTCGTTGTAAATCTGATCTTTTGTCAAAGGTAAAGCATTCTTATTTCGTGCACTTTCGAAGTGTTTATCAATTTCGTGTTGGACTCTTTTTTCGTATGTTGCTTTAACATCATCATTACCGTGATCGAAGTTTTCTAATATGAACATGTCCGCTAAGTGGTTCTTGTATATTTCAAATCCTGGATCAAACGCTTGCACACTCTGAACCGGGTTAGGGATGGAAGCATCTATAGTGGTCTCTAGTTTATGTCTATAATTATCCCCTGCTGATTTTTCTTTAATAACTTTGTTAGTTCCTATAATTTGATTTATTAATCCTTCTTTTATCTTCTCTCTATTTTCCTGTAATTCAGAGTTTTGTGGAACATTTTCTAGTTGTGTTTCTATTTCGTCATCTAACATTTCTCTGTAAAGTAATTCGTCATTGAAGATTCGCGGGTCGACGTTTAGTTCGCCAATTTTTTGGTATAATTGCCTGGCGATACCTTCTTTCATAGTTTTCACTGTTTCTTTGTCATCTAATTTGATTGGTAGTTTGTTAGACCAGGTTTCAATGGCTTCGACAATTATTTCTGCCGGAGTCTTTCCTTTACATGACTTGGAGCTAACTGCGCAGTCTTTACTTCCTTTTTTAGTTTTTTTTTGTTTAACGTCCGCTTTTTCGTCAGATTTCTTTTTTTTTGGGATTTTTTCGCTACTACTTCCAGCTTTTAGTTTTTCCGCACTTGCTGGCGGTAGTATTTCGAGAGTTGCTGTCGAGCTGTGTTTGTTACCTTTTTCCATCCTACTCATAAGTTGTTGTACGAGAATTGGCATAATAATCTCCTTGCTTTTATCTAGGGGCAGACTTGTTATCCAAGTAGCAATATATTCTTCTAATTTTTTATCAGCACTATTGTCGCTTGGGTGTGCTCGTCTAAACGCCTCAGTATCACACATCTTCTGAGATAACTCGCTGATCATTCGTATTCTTTCCTCTGCATACTCAGATTGCTTTTGTATTGGTAGTAGAGGAAGATTTTTCATCCAATCAGTTATTTCTTTCACATAATAGATTTTCAAGCCAAAGGCCTCAACGGATTCTTCGGTTGGTATCGGAACTGCAGCAAACTTTTCATAAACCTCTGCTTTTGGCAATGTCTCAGGATCAGCGCCTTCGTGAATCATTTTCTTTACTTCTTTCATTAAACGAGCCGTCCAAGCTTCTAATTTAAGCTCATCGTCAGCTATTTCTCTCCCATTGATGCGAATATAATCATTTATAAAATCGCTCAAGTTTTGTTCTTTTATATCGCTCATGACAAATGGTGAACTGAGCGAATCGTTGCCTGGTGACTGTTGTGGTGCATATTCCTCAGCAGGACGTATATCGACCAGTTTTTCGAGTAACTGATGAGCCATTATTGGTGTATTCTCTCTGTGTTCACGTGGTATTGGTAAATCATATGTATTCATACTTGTGAGTATAGTTGAAGCTATCAGGTAATTGTAATCCATTACCTTGGGTTCTTCAATTCTTTGTTCTTCTATCTCCTGTATGTTTCTAGCGAGATCATTTATAAATTCAATTCGGTTTCTGTTGCCAACGGTGTTGTAAGATGGATCTATGGGTAAGTTATTTAACCAGTCCGATATTATCTTTATGTATTCTAATTCATTATTCAAGCTCTCTGGTCTGAATCTCTGGTGCGTTTTTAATTGTTCGAAGTTTTCGTATACTTCTTTTCTAGTAGGTGGGGCTAGTTTCCTTAACTCGGTTTTGAGTAAATGAGCAAAGGCTCCTGTGGCCATAGGGTCATCAATATCATAGTAATGTTCTATATACTTACCAATAAACTCTCTAATAGTTCTATCAGGATCTCCTTGGATATTTCCTATATTACTAACGTTTTCCTCATTTTGTGTTAAAGGTTCTCCTTCTCCTGTTTTCTGTTGTCGCTTTGCTGCCATTTTTGCCTTTATTTCACGTTGTCTTTCCTCGTTCCTTGCTCCTAAAGTTCTATCTTGGGGTATATCAATAATTTTAGCTTTAAGATCCTGAGTTAGCAAATTTATGTTTTCCTTTTCTTTAGGTTTTACAATTTTTTTGAGCCATTGATTAATATCTGCTTCTATTACAGATTCTGGATTTTTCTCTCGAAGATGATCTTGTAAATTAAGAGCTAAATCGTGAACCATTCTAATTCGTTTACCTGTATCTTTGTTACTGAATATTTCGGAGGGTTGATCATTCATCCATACCGATATCTGGTCTTCTAACACGTCAATTCCTTTTGCTACATGGTCTTCGTCCCAACCACCTTCACGTTCCATGTGCTTGATAGCTTCCATTTCTTGACGGGTACCATGTTGTGATGCTGTCAAATTCGGTACTGGAATATCGTTCAGTTTACTCTGGAAGTCCGCTACTAAGGGCACGGAGTCGGTACGGATTTTATTATCGTCAAAGAAGTCGAACTTGCATAACCATTTGTAAATAAGGTACTTTTGATATTTTTCTTTGTCAGATACTGAGTCAGGTGCTAGTTGTTGTAGCTTCTGATGGTCCATAATTTCACCAGCTAAATCATAGATGACAGTTTTCTTAAAACCTGGCTCTTCGTTGTATTGTTTCGGTAAGGTATTCATCCATACTGTGATTAAAGCGGCTACTTTTTCTATGTAAGTTGTTTCTTCAGGACTTAATTTGGGTACATCCTTTTTTTGCGCTTTTTTCGGAGTCGATGTCGCTGGAGGATTCTCTGACCCCCACCTATATACTGAGATTGTTCCTGATAACTGAGGCATTACAGAATCAAAGCTAGTAGTGGCTGACTTTTTAACATCTTTTAACCCTTCTTTTACATGTGTGATTATCAAATTAGCTATGATCTGTGCTTTGTCCGTAGAAACCTTACCAGTGTCTCGTAACAATTGGCAAATTTCTTCGTTCATAGTAATTCCATTGCTTGCTTGTATACTAGCTTCCGAATCTAAGAACAAAGAACATATTTCTGTTTTAAGGTCATTTCGGTTGCAGACTGGGAGTCTGTCTAAACATTCACCAACTCTGTGTAATACTAAATCTTTATAGGTATAAAGCATTTTAGGTATGGGTAGCCCTGTCACGTCGCTAGCTATCTGATGGTACACAGAAGGTGAAGTAATCCCCGTCTTTTTCCGACTAGATTCCTGTTTTATTTGTAAACTCAGTAATCTGTTAGCAAGTTCTTCAGCCAACTTGTTCAGTTGCACAGTTTTATATCTTGGAATTATGAAAGTTAACGGCAGATCATCTAAAATATCGATGATCTCTCCTTTTAAGATCAGCTTGTAGCTCGTAGTATGAAGAGGTATCTTAAGCAATGGTGATAGTTTCTCCATTAGCAAATCTACTACGTGTCGTCTAGTTATACCTTTCTCAGGATCAAGCTGCAACCAAAGTGACCAATCTACCATTTCTTTTTCATACGGTACATAAGGTTTTATGTTTTCGTCCACTTTTGCGTTTACCGGTTTCTCATGACTTATACCGAGGAAGTTTTTATTCAGTCCGATTATTTTATTCCAAAGTCTGTCTTTCAGATTGTCTTTGAAGAGTATTTGTTCTTGTTTCGTCCCGTGTAACCACATCGGCAGTTTATTCAAGCAATCGTCAATTTCCATTTTTGTTTTAACTTCATAAGGCTCATGACCAGCTTCTACTGAAAGTGCATAGATTTTCTCGACTAAACTGTAGACTACGCTATCCTTAATATCTTGAGTTGTAATTTTTAACGAGAAGAACATCGGTACGTTACGAAGCCAGTCCAACACTACAATTTGTAAATGTTCTTTATAAAAGTTTCTTTTTGGCAATATATTCCTGGTTTCGGTTTTTTTGAGGGGTATTTCATTGTTGTCGTGATCGCTGGTGGATTGGTTTGCGGGCTTTCGTACGAAGAGGCGGGTTGGGCTGAAGTCTCTCATGGTGATGTCAGTTTGGACGCTGCGACCCTCGTCCAACACGGGCAGGGTGAATTTCGGTAACCGCATCCTCGACAGCGTCGGGGACACATTTATCTAGACAAGAAAACAAAAACTATTTATTAAAATGATATTAAAAAATTAGTGATCTCTTTGAATTAACCCAGGAAAACGTGTAAACATTGTGTTAGCTTGCGTTTTCATCCTTCCATGTATGAGATAAGGTTTTCGTTCTACAGGTGGTACAATACGACCGACCGTGACGTAACTTGGTAGGCCTGAACATAGGCACTAAGAACTTTCGCGCATGTTCTCTCACTCGCACTCGCCTCATGTCACCATTTGGTTCCTAAAAAATCTTACTGCGCAGCCTTCTGCGCAAAGTTCAGGCCCGCCAAGTTACGTCGGTCGGTTGTATTGTACATTTAACAGGCTGATATTATCCATACCAATATTAGGTATAAATGCGAATCTAATATAAATAAGTTAAATATGTTTTGTAATTGCTTTTCCTACTCCTATGTTTAATGCATGTCGTGGCAGCCTTTATTAAGCCCATCTATAAAATGTAATAATAATATGGGTATTTTAACATGTATTTTTGGTGTATGCTTTGTTGGTTGTCCTTAAGGCGAAAGCGCCAGGGCCCGCGAAATTCAATTTTTTTTAACGTTTTTTGCAATTTGCTGGTCAGTATTAAATTGTATGTACGTTGATTAAAATATGATTCGCGGCTGTAACAAATATGTATTTATAGAATTATAATCATTACAATCAGTAATACAACTTGTTAGGTTAGTATAATCCCCAAATGTCAAGATTTCATGAAATAGTCATTCTTGGGGATTACTTGGGCTTAGAGAGTTGTGTTGATGACCTAAATGATTATAATTCTGTAAATACATATTTGTTACGACCGCGAATCATATTTTAATCAACTTACAACTTAATACTGACCAGCAAATCGCAAAAAACGTAAGAAAATTTGAATTTCGCGGGCTACCTTAGCGCTTCCCCCCTTATTTTTATTTTTTTTTAATTAGCCTGCGCTGTCCTTCCCCTTAATTAAATAAATAAAATAAAGTAACTTTGTTACCTCTTCACGCTTAAACCGCTGAACCGATTTAGATGAAATTTGGTATAGAGATAGTTTGAGTCCCGGGAAAGGACATAGGATAGTTTTTATCCCGATATTCCCACGGGATTGAGACTTATGCGGGTGAACCGCGCGGCGCAGCTAGTACTTTATATAATAAACTAGTTTTTGGTACAGACAGACAGACAGACACACTTTCGCATTTATAATATTAATTAGTATGATTTGTAAACTTACAGCTCGATCACGCGCTCCCTTCCGAGTACCGCAAGCAAATTCCTCTTTTCTTAACTTGGAGTGGTGAATGCGCCTGTGTTCGTCTAATCTCTCCTGGATCTTCGGACATAGCTGCTGGTCGCAGGATTAGAAGAAAATTTATATATTGAATGCCAGAAAAACTGTGTGTCGTCGCGACAAAAAGCCTGTCGTTGCGACTGTGAAACTCAACGCCAAGTGTACGGAGCTTTAAAGAAAATACAGGGTGGTAAGGACATCGACGTGCAACCTCTGTTACCATGAATTCATGGATTCAGTACATGATCCTGAACCCACTTAAGTTGAAATTTCTCGTCCGTTATTAAAAACAAATTAGCTGTTCCATACATTTTGGCCGAAACAAAAAACTGTGTCAGTGCGTCTAGTCGCCGAGGTGGCGCAGTCGCATGTCGCATAGTGTGCGCCATGTAGCCACAAATCCTACATCGCGCAAGCAAAGTTATCCGCGAAACCTGCATAATTTATACGACAGCCCGACACAACACCCGTCTGGTTGGAGAATCCTCCCTTTTCAACGGCGAATTGCAATTAATTTTTAAAGTTATACACAACTTACAAGTTTGCCTCATTGACGAAAACTGGCCAACACTGGAAACTGCCGAGTTAACGCAACTGTCTAATCGATAAAACTGACGAATCAGTGAAACTGACCAACAGTGGCGTAACTATAGGGTGGCATTGAGGCAAAATGCCACGGGCCCCCAGCCAGAGGGGCCCCCGGCCCGAGAGGGCCATGAGCACAGGAGGATCCTAACATACAGAAGCAGACAGGTGTTAAATTTTGTAGGTGAAAGTATGAAATATACGCAGAACAAGTCGCGGGAGAAGTGCTAATAAAAAGAAAAAAACTATAACGTTGGTTCAGCTTTCTACATTGAGGGAGGGCCCCATTCCTTGAATTTGCCACGGGCCCCAAACTTAAATAAACTGACGACTGAGGGAAATTTACCAAAGAAACGCGAACTCGTATGTGCACCCTGCCGACCCCTTCGGAGAATATAGGCGTGATGTCATGATAACTTACCAGTAAACAAGACGACCTGATCTTCTGTGTTATGTTTGCATATCTGACGTCCACCCGGTTCGCCATTTTCTTTCGCAATATTGGTCTGTCTCTCGTGAAACAGACTTCTGCCGACATTGAGCTGTACCTGTGCTTCTTGTCATCATTGTCTTGGAAAATGCCTGGTTCTTCATGACCTAGATAAAATAAATAAAGAAAGAAAACCATGTTTATTTTTGGTAAACATGTCGCAGAGAAAGAACACAAAAAAATAAATAAAAAAAGTGCGAGTCGGACTCGCACACGAAGGGTTCCGTACCACAAGGCAAAAACACCGAAAAAAAAACACGTTTGTTGTATGGGAGCCCCCCTTAAATATATATTTTATTTTGTTTTTAGTATTTGTTGTTATAGCGGCAACAGAAATACATAATTTGTGAAAATTTCTACTGTCTAGCTATCGCGGTTCTTGAGATACAGCTTGGTGACAGACAGACGGACGGACGGACAGATAGCGAAGTCTTAGTAATAGGGTCCCGTTTTTACCCTTTGGGTACGGAACCCTAAAAAGAACAAGTTGGGGGAAAATATGCGTCACGTCCACGCAAAACGGCCATCGCTCAGCATAATGCTAAGACCTTATGCGAGACAGTCCCAGCGCTGGTTTTCAGCAACAGTCGGCGTTGACGTGATGACGTCAGCCGGTTCAGTATATATACGAAGAGATTTAAATAACACAATAAGAAATCTGTATTATACTAATAATAAAGCTGAAGAGTTTGTTCGTTTTTAGGGTTCCGTACCCAAAGGGTAAAAACGGGACCCTATTGTTAAGACTCCACTATCTCATGAACCGATGATAGCTAGATAGTTGAAATTTTCACAGATGATGTATTTCTGTTGCCATTATAACAACAAATACTAAAAACGGAATAAAATAAATGTTTAAGGGGGCTCCCATACAACAAACGGTTTTTTTTTTGGCGTTTTTGCCTGGTGGTACGGAACCCTTCGTGTGCGAGTCCAACTCGCACTTGGCCAGTGTTTTTGTATGTTTGAACGCGCTAATCTCTGGAACTACTAAAAAGAATCTGGCTGAGATTCTTTTTGCTTTTGATCGAGATGACGGAGGGGTCATGGTATGTAAAGTTGGTCACCCATCCACGGACCAACCGCGGCAAGCGTAGCTTAACCTGATCGATCGACCCGTCCAGCTGTTATTAAGTACTTAGCCACAAGCCCCTCTCACTAAGCTTAACATTTAGTAACGTTCATAAATAAGAGTGTTTATCTAGAAAATGGTATCATTTCGGGCAACTTGGAGTAACAGTGGAACTCACCTCTATCTTCAATATCCCTTGTAGGATTGTTTGGATCGCAGTCCTCTGACGATTTCGTTTGCTCTAAAGTTTTTAATAGGTCTGAAGATTTTGAACCTGTGAGACGTGGAATATTAAGAAGGGATAAGGCGGATCTCACACTACAACGCGCCACGCCAAACGACGGGGCTCCAGTGGTCTGAGATCCGCCTTAAACATAATTAAGGGGGAAGCGCTAAGGTAGCCCGCGAAATTCAAATTTTCTTACGTTTACAAAAAACGTGAAATAAAATTAATTTCGCGGGCTGCCTTACCGCTTTCGCCTTAAGAGCCTATACTACCTCAGCTAAAATTCACTCTTTATCTCGCTCGCACGATACTGCTCGCGGACTGTGTGAAAGCGGGACAGAGTGCGGTGCTGGGCGGGAGGCAGCGCCAATAGTTTAGGTATTTGCTTTTTACGGTGAAAATAAAGGTAATTCAAAAAAACTAACTAACATAAGACCTGCTTTATAGTTAGTTCAGTTAGTATGCAAAGTTTTATGATCTAATTTGAAGTATTTTTTTAATACCAGCGGTTTATTGTTCGGTTTGGAGGTAACTTTGAAATTTTTTTCTGTCGAGAAAATTTTATGGAATCGTGTTTTCGTCTAACATAAGACCTTACATTAATCCTCAACTTTAGCATACATTTATTTCAAAATTAATGCTGCGGAATTTTCGACATAACGGAGGATCATGCTAAGCCATTTGAGGTAGTATAGGCTCTTAAGTACAGTGGTGGCAAAGTGCTATCGGCCCAGACTTACGAGTTGCAGGTCGTGGGTTCGAAGCCAAGGTAGCACTTAGCATAATCAGTCTAAAATATTCCCGCTGACACAGGCCTTATTTCTATGAGAGGGAGTGGGCCCTAATCCACCACGCGAGCCCCTTGCGTAAGTCGTGGTAGTTTCCACTGGGGCCACCACTGTTTTCCTAGAACCGAAAATTCGAAGACATGTGACATCTACCAACCCGCACTGGGCCCCCGTGGTAGATGACATATCGCTCCCTCTCGAAGGGGCCGAGAGAATCGCGGTGATGGTCTCGCCGTGCCATCAAATTTACGCGGCGATATCGCCGTGTGGAGACACTTTCTAAGAGTGTATAGAGATACGTGGCACGACGATAATATCGCCGCAAATCTCTCGCTCGTGGAGACGGCCCCTAACGGGGTGTTCTGCGTGAGCGACGAATACGACGCGACGCGACGCGACACTACACGATGCAATGCGACGCGATGCTACCTACACGCGACAAATGTCCTACGTGATTTTGGTCATTACTTCTCGAATAATGGAGAAGTACAGTACTGAAAGAAAGCTTGCTTGAAAGTTCATATTTAAAGTATAAAAAGATTCCTATAATGTTGAATGTTTTTTGTCCCACAACAATCTTTGCTCACGCACTGCGGCGATAAACGCTTTTGAATCAACCATTTCGTAGTTCGTGGTGTCGCGTCTGGTCGCCCTCAAAACAAGTACGCGTTACTTCGCGTCTCGCCACAGCACAGACTGCCACATAGGCCGCAAGCAGGGTATGCCGTTGAATTGATCGCGTTCGTCGCGTCGTATTCGTCGCTCACGCAGGACACCCCCCCGTAAGAGAGGAGGCCTGTGTCCAAGGTCCAAGCAGTGGGAACATTATCGGCTGTTTAAGTTATAATAACTAACGAAATGTGGGGGGAGTACTATGGATGCAACATGCAACGTCGTCCTCTTCGGAGAATAAAACGTGATGGTATATGTATGTTGTTATACCTTCAGAACTTCCGTCTGGCGCTCCAATGAAGGTGGCAGAAAGCCCAGTGCTGGATAATTCTTGGACCAAAGTGAAGACGTCGTCTTTCAGCGTCATTGCACCTCGGTACCAATTATCTTCTAAAACTTCTATCTAATTTAAGTACATGCTATTGTGGTGTTGTAATTTTGTGTTTTTTTTTTAATAATTTTAAATATTTTTTATCAAAAATTAAATGACGTTGTCACGAGTTACCGTGCGTCACAGACTAAGAAGAGAAGTTACCATGGAAGTTACCTTCCGTGCATTATATTGTGGTCTGTGGTCACGAGCACGAGTGAGTATATTATGTATATTAACTGTCATAATTATAAGCAAAGAGTAAGTATTTACCAATTTATTGCTGTAATAAACAAGCTTTAGCCGCTGTTTGCGCTCTTTTGAAAAGTGAACGACTGAACCGTCACGCTCGGGTAGGTGACGCTGAATCGGGTATACTCGTGGACGTAATAATAGAAGTAGGTATACTCGGCTCCAGTCGGTTGGTGGTGCTGTATCGCGTATACTCGTCGCTGAATCACGTAGGTATACTTGGCTCCAGTCGTAAGTTTTCACATCATAAATCATTTGGTCATAAGCACACATCCTTTTTTTCAGGGGTTTTGTTTTACCCAGTAACTGTGTTGTGATCAGATGGGTATACTTACAACGTTATTATTAGTATAATTATGCGAAACCTGAATATAGTTTGTTCAGAATAAGTAACTGAATCGATTCCAATCATTTTTACCCCGCGACGGCGACGAGCGATAACTCGCTGGTATGCGTATTGACGACCGAAGTAACTTGGCGGGCCTGAAGGCTGCGCAGTAAGATTTTTTAGGAACCAAATGGTGACATGAGGCGAGTGCGAGAACATGCGCGATAGTTCTTAGTGCCTATGTTCAGGCCCGCCAAGTTACCGCGTCGCTCGTATTGTACCAAGCGTGAGTTTCTCAACGAGTATTCTGCCCGTCCAGCGAGCGTCGCTGAGCGAGTGCCCTCTTTGATAGCTCGTCTTGTCGCTGCGACAAACTAGTACTCGCCGGCGGTACGAATATGTGTCTCTTTTACTTACACGGACGTTTCTTCAGAAAGGAAATCTTTGATACCTAGTCGGGTCCTCATCGCCGGTGTGGGACAGGTGGCTCTTTCCATTTGTTTAAATATCAGCAACGCCGCGACTCACCGGGGAGGAAGAGGAAGAGTGGAGCGAGGCAAGCTCAGAGTTTAGAGAAATAATCAGAGAGCCAGCAGTTGAAGCAGTAGCTGAGCCAACAGCTGAGCTAGGATCTGAGGCAGCTGGTCCTAAGCCTGATTTCCGAACGGATACGGAAGTTCGTCCAAAATTAAGGAATATTGCTAGAACCTTTTAGTTTAGAATATATGGTGGAGGGATGTTATAGGTTAGTTAGTAGATAGCTATAGTTATAGTGGTGTGACCTGCGTGACATGCGCGTACGCCTCTAAGTTCAGTTCGAATACAGCTTGTTACCGAAGACCGTGTCTTATTTAACAGGTAGTAATTATAACATCACGCCTGACCGGCCTGGGAATTGAACTCAGGACCTCAAGCTCAGCTGCAGTATGCTCCACCTCCTATCCTGCTCTGTCCCAGAACATGCAGTCAAAGTGACCTCTGCCCTACCACCGAGGACGCCGTGGAAGTGGCAACGTTTTGGTTAACAAGATCTGAAACACTGTCGTGCTAGTGACACGAAGAAGAAGGCTACTCGGCAGTAGCGTTTAGGAATACTAGACTAACGAGGCAGTCAGTGTGAAAAGGTAGGTAATTGCTATTAATCCTTCTTGAAACTATTGTCAACTTTGAATTCCAAAGAAAAGCAAAAGAAACCTGTCAGTTTTATTCCGACATCTCTAGCAGATAGAGCACAAAATTCTAAATTGTTCTAAATTAACTGTTGAAGTTAAATTACTGTGGCATTATTATTTGAACGTGAAATTAACTTATTTTTCTTAAATTCTAGCGAGACATGTAAGTATCCTAACGGCTTTTGTTAATATTTTGCATCTACCTTCATTCTACGACAATGGTTTCTTGGTGCATTTTGAGATATTTACTTGGGCCGGATTTAGCTAGGTTAGGCCTCTGCGTTAGGAGTAATGTAGCACGGAGAAGTGTCAAATTAGTAATGCAGCGTATCACGAACAGTGTCGGATTAAGACCACTTGATGCCCTAAGCAATCCACGCCTGTAGGCACTCCTAGTCGCCTCTTATTTTCCAAAACATCGACGAGCGATTTGTAAAGATTGGCGCACATCTCTAGAGTGACTTTTGGGTCTTGTTATATCTTGCTGATAAACAGCCTTGCCTTTCATGTCCTAGAAAATAGTGTTTCGGTGCTGTTTCTGCCTTATGGTGCCCCCCGAGATGTGATGCCCTATGCAAGGACTAATCTGGCACTGAGCACGAAGCGTTGGTTCGCTACGAGCTTGACGCCTAGCCCGCAGCATACCACTACGGCCTTTACTTCGCAGGAGACATTGCTGCAAGATTTTCACCGCACGGGCCCGCCGAAAATCGACTGTCTAAATGGCAATCCGGCTAGGCCACCGGCACGCAAATGCCAAAGTAGTAGGTTTCGACATTTGTCGTGCGACGACAGGTCGCATGCGGCGCGTGACTAAAATTGACCGAGAAAGTGCTTAGTCGCAGGCCTTCGCCTGCTGCATGAAGGTCGACATTTTGATGCAAAACGACCACGATGATGATGATCCACCATGATGATGATGATGTTTTGTTTTGTGAATGATGATGATGAAATGATGGTGATGACCTGCGATTTTTATCGACCTGTGTAAATGGGGTGGCGATTTGGTAAGCGACCAGCCGCAAGACGAAAATCGATCTAGTGTAATATTGCCTCATAAGCGAGCATCTAGCCTTGTGACTTAGCCCGAAGCATTGCACTACGCACTATAAATGCGGGCTTTACACAGGTGACTACCGCACAATTCTCTCCGCACGGCGAAAAATTTGCGGTGAAAATGTCGTTTTCGGTCATTTTCGGCTGTCGAAGCACTTTATATATGTTATGTAGGTAGTAGTAGCAGTTGTCAGCTTTTGGGGATTTTAACCGAGTAGGCACCTACTTGAAACTCTATTGATTTTGGCCATAACAGACAAGCTTTGCAAGCATCGTGAGGAAACCGGCATGTCCTATGTCCTAGAGCCAAAAATTCTTGTGTCCGCGAGGTGGATTACGGCCCGTTCCCTCTTACAGAGAGGAGGCCTGTGTCCCGGCAGTGGGTATATTAAAGGCTGGATAAGATAAACAAGCTTTGGGCTTGTAGTGTGTCATTATTTGGACACTCCACCCTTTTGCTTGCTGTGCTTAGTCGACTGAATGAGTGATTGTGCAGTTTGTTCGTCCAAAATGAAGCGACTTGTGTAGTTTCAACTGGTGTATATTGTATGTATAAGAAACGTTTACAAAGATTCGCCATGTTGCCATGGCGATCGGCGGCGGTTCAAAGGGAAGCAAAGACTACAATATAATGCTGTACAAAAGGGAAGACATTTGACATTAGAATTTTGACGGAGGCGCGAGTGAATGGAAGACCGAACGTGAATAACCGAATGCAAGGAATGACCGAAATCGATTATTTTCTTCCGTCCCTCGTCGATAGACGGCGCCTCTGCCGCGTCCGATATGTTGTTGCGTCGGAGTCTAGTGTAGATGGCGTGGACACTGGTTTTTCTTTCTACAAGAGACCTTCTTCCTTTACCTTTACCTTTGCCTTCCTTCCTCCTCCTTCTTTCTTCCTTCCTTTGCCTTGTTTCCTTCCTTTACCTTTGGACCTTTAGTTCTTTGGAGACTAAGTTAACTTGATGAAGGCCCCGTTGTCTTTCACCAACATCCTCATCCGTAGTCCAATGTTGGACATAGGCCTCTCCAATCACTCTCCATTCTACTGGATCCTCGGCTACTATCATCCAGCAGCTAGCAGCCACCCTGTTTTAACTAGTTATCTATATCGCGATATTTTTTTCCAGGCCCATACCACACGGTGACGATTGGCAGGCTTCTAGGCCTGATTTGTGTTATTCTTGTTTAAGATTACTAAAGATGTCTGTAAGTACAACGCTAAACCACGTTATTCTTGAAAATAACTAGAGATCTATCGAAATTGCATTTTCATCTAACTTAGGTAATCCACAACCCACAGCGACGATATGTCGGATTTATTTACAAGTGTAATGTTGGTCTCATATTAGAGGGGCCCGTGGCTAAATAATAACAGCCGCACAGGTCGATCGATCAGGTTAAGCTACGCCTGCCGCGGTTGGTCTGTGGATGGGTGACCATCTTTACTAACCGTGACCCCTCCGTGCCTCGGAAAGCACGTTAAGCCGTTGGTCCCGGCTGTCATTCGTGGATTTTTGACAGTCGTTACGGGTAGTCAGAAGCCCGAAAGTCTGACAATCAGTCTTAACAAGGGGTATCGTATTACCCAGTAACTGGGTTGTGGAGGTCAGATAGGCAGTCGCTCCATGTAAAATACTGGTATTCAGCTGCATCCGGTTAGACTGGAAGCCGACCCCAACATAGTTGGGAAAAGGCTAGGCAGATGATAGGTCTCATATTAGACCTATAGAGGTATCATATAGACCTATAGAGGTATGAGGAACAGGGTGTGAAGTTCACTCATCCTCCATAGAAAAGGGAGGATCCTCCGAGCAGACGAGTGTCTTGTCTGGTGGGTAACTGCCCGACGATTGATGTCGGGACGTTGTATATGCTAGTCGTGCGGTAAACTCTGCTTGCGCGATGCAGGATTTTTGCGTGACGTCAGTATGATGCGTAGTTCGCGTGTGGTGTGTGTGGTCTCATTCTGTACTAACCACAGAATAAGAATAGAATAGAAAAGAATAGAAATACTCTTAACAGGTGATCATTTAGTCTTTTCTTCCGCAGCATATCCCTTCGGACCAGAATTGAGCTGTTACTATGGAGGGCGACGGGATGGTGGCGGTGGTGAGGGGACTGCGGGAGGCAGGGCTGGCGGTCACGCTGCTGGACGGCAACCGACAGTACACTCTACTGCCTAACACTAGTGAGATTACTTCTAGACTACTATAGTACAGGCTTTATCAGTGCTAGACTATGGCAAACAGCAAGTAGAAACACAGCTTTGACAAGATGAGAACAGTAGTAAACCGGCGCCACGATTCCACCGACGCGATAATAATCCTAGTTTACGCAAGCTCAGTTTGAAGATATTTAAATTATTGTAAAGTTTAGTAGTGCAAGGTAGGCCAAGGCAAACGATCGCGCAGTCGTTCACCAACACGATGGACCGATCAGGTGAAGGAATCATCGTCCATTAAATTTTACACGGTGGTAAGGGATGCGCTGGACAGAAACCGGTGGAGACGGATCATCCGCTCCAGATGTAACTCCGTAGCTGACCACGATCCTCAGACATGAGGGACCGACTACAGCGAGAGAGTGCTAGTACTGTTTTGAAAGACGCTTTTCGGTAGACCAGTAAAGTTATGAGTGAATAAATGATCTTTTCATTAGCTTTAATCCCGTTAATAAAGCTTATTAAAATAGGCCTCTCCATCACAATTTATCGAACTCCGCCACATCTTAACACCTACATTCCAAAATGTAGTTTATAAAATTTAGATTTATCCAAACTTTCCCTTAAATCTTTAAATTCACTTAAAAATATGTCGTTTCCTCAAAATAATCCTCGACTCTACCCAACGCCCTTCAGAAAGCAGTTTTTATCAAAAACATCCTCAATACTATGACATTTTAGAGAACAGCTATTAGTAGGTATATCTACCCGAGCAATGGAAAAAGACGTACCTAGGCAAAGACAGGTGAAAGGGATTGACAAAAAGTTGGCGAAGAACAGCTCTGGAGAGGAATAAGTGGAGGGAAATAGAGGAGGCCTATGTCGCAAAACATCCTGACCTGGTAATTAATGATTAATGTAATATTATGACTTGTTTATGTATTAAGGTCAGAGGAAATAAAAGTTGTTTCTATTAGCTACCCTTTTTCTCTAGCAACACAACCACAACCGGCGCCAACGCCTCAACGCACAGCACCTGTTATCAATGTGATGAACGCGTCCACGCAACAGTGTCCACCCAAGCTAACGACAGAGAACAGCACGGAGCCAGTCAGCCAGCTCAGCCAGCTGTCAGGGCAACAGTGCGACAGAGATGCCCAGGCTGTTGATGGGAGATATGCTTCTATGTACAAGGTACAACACAGACTACCCACTACTGGTCAGCGGGATTGTCCGAAAGGGTTACCGCTGGCCCGGAACGTAAAGGGCTAAGGAAGGAACACGGGTGGGTTTTAGTCAGTAAGAGTCTGACACTCCCTTCCGCTCCACCCAGAGCGGGAGGGGTCACTTGATGACTTCCAATCCGAAAAAAAAAAGAAAAAAAAGCTATCAATAGTATCAACCCTTCACCTAAGATTTCACGGTAAGAATTACAAAATGTAATAGGTAGTATAGCCGGGATGTAAATAGTTTTTTCTCATCAAATTCCTAAGCTAGACAATCCGATTCTCGAAAAAATATCGACTAGTGGCACCTTAAGAGAATATATTAAATGTGATATTAGAGAAAAGCTCATACAAAATCAAATAAAATGTTGTGACATACATGTAGGGAATGCAAATCCGTTCTGTTTTAAAATCCGGATTTTTAAGAACGGATTTTTGGTCCAATCCGGATATTACGGATTTTTCATGAAAATAAACAAATCTACCCATATTAGTTTTTTAATATGATGTTTCTTATATTTGTATAAATGGATTAAAATAAAAGCACACGAAAATCACTTAAAACGATATTTTTTTTTGTTATTTGTAATTATTCAAACCATATAAATACCATAATTATGATATTATTGCTATAATAATTACGTACTTTTTCTTATTGATAAATGATTTTATTTTTGTAAGTAGGTTTGTACACGTCAATCATGTTTTTTTTTTAAACTAACTGAAGTCGGCGTTTCCTATCTGACTACTCTAAGAAAAAAGGCCGAAACAAACTCAGAGGTCACCGTCTCTTTTAAAGTCCAGACATAATCTTGGTCAGGTTATATGAAGACCACGTAGATCGATGTCTGAGGTGGTCTTTTGAGGAAAGAACCACACAGATTGAGAGGACCTGTCCAGTCAGTGCACGCATTTGTCAGAAATCGTGCAGCTAAACTCAAGACTTAAGGAGCTTAACGATTCGACGAACAATACCAAAGAAAGGACATTTGGGTAGGCCACATAAATTACTCAAACTGCCAGACCATGAAAAAAAAAACAGAACAGAGAATAATAAAAAAAAAATATGTAAAATGACCCACATCGTCTTCAAATTCACAATGAAAAAATAATATAATACCTAATAATATAATATTAATTTAATATATTAAAAATAATCAGTCTATGACTCGCGTGCTAAGTAACGACGATAAAATAATTCATAGGCCCCCCCAAGCACCTTCACTTCGACCGGTTCTGTGTTCTTCGCATACAAAATTAAAGGCTCCAAGGTCTTTGCTAGAGATCTGTCTAATGGGCAGAGCCAGCTTAGGAAACTAAAGACCGATTATGACAGGATCGAATCCGCCAAACCTGTGCTGTTGAGAGAGATCGAGAGGTTCTATGGTCAGTTATACAAATCAACAAATAACCCCGTTACGAATCTGGAAAACTACCCAAGAACTAGATTGACCCGACACTACACCGAAGACATCCCGGGCGTCAGCCTGTACGAGGTTAGGATGGCTCTGAAGCAGCTCAAAAACAACAAGGCGCGGAGTGATGACGGAATTACGGCCGAGTTCCTGAAGGCCAGCGGAAAACCCGTTCTTAAGGCCCTTCAGAAGCTGTTTGGTTCCGTCATACTCGAGGGTAAATCACCACACAATGCCCTTCTTAATTATAGGCCCATCTCAATTCTGAACGATGTGTACAAACTGTTTTCGAGAGTCATCACGAACCGCCTCGCGCGCAGTTTTGACGACTTTCAGCCTCCCGAACAAGCTGGATTCCGTAAAGGCTTTAACACCGTAGACCACATACATACACTGCGACAGGTTTTACAGAAGACCTAAGAATATAACCTGCCTCTCTGCTTAGCGTTTGTGGACCACGAGAAAACCTTTGATTCGATCGAGACATGGGCTATACTGCAGCCTCTTCAACGGTGCCAGATCGGCTATCGGTACATCGAGGTGCTGAAGTGTCTATACGAAAACGCTACTATGTCAGTACGACTGCTGCGAATTCGGTTGCACATAATTCCTGCTGCGGAAAAACCACGCTCTGATTCGACGCTTGTAGGCGGAATGCACTGAAGACACTTGTAAGCGGAATGAATGGAAGGATCAAGGACGCCTCACACACTTTCTTGATCCGCGTCCCGCGCCCTGCTTGCTTCCCCCAGAGCCGATTGACTCAACACTCGCGAGACGCGACGCGCGAACAGCGAACTCGCTCGTTTCGATTTTTTGTTACAATTTCTTAAAAATTGAATTATTCAATAAATCCGGATTCGATTTTCAAATCCGGATTTGGAAGTCTAGAAAAAATGTGCGGATATCCGGATATTTCGGATTACGGATAATCCGGATTGCATTCCCTACATACATGTGTCTGTTGTATGATAATGGTTGGTTATAGCTTAAAAGTTTTTCAACCAGACGATGCACTGCAATATGCGCCCTACATCACCGCCGGTGCAGTTATCGGAGTTCCCACCACAACGACCTGATCTTTATCCTGGTGAGTGCACTTCTTTTGTTTCTTCTTGTCACCTTGATTACTATCAAAATCCATAGTATTCATCATAGGCAGTAATGATAACTTTTTAGGCTATGTCCATAATACCTAAGTTACATTTGAGACATTAGAATTCACTTTTCTGAATACCAACTATAGCTCAAGCAATATCTCTGACTGTCAGCTTTATGTACAAAAAAACTGTAAAGGGTTCCTCCAACTCGTATCGCCAAAAAATATATATGTACATTATATCCATCCAGCGTTCTCGATATTCTGGTGGTCTACCCAACAACGCGTGAGTCAAACCTTATTTATATCAGCATAATCGGCCGTTGCTGGCGTAAAATCTCAGCCTCGTCTCACGTCGTCTCTGTCACTCACAACTGTGTGGGAATCTCTTTCTAAAGCTCAATGTGTCATAATATCGGCAAGATACTATCTGTTCTATTCATGAACGTGCCACATATCGTAATGCAAGAAGCACAGATGTGACAACACTTGAGGTAGGTCCAGCTTTACACGTCTTTTGGCGGAAAAGATGATGAGAACCTTAATGACTTATTTGACAGGTCATGGAAACTTCATCGTGGGTGGTGCTGGTAGTGGTGGAAACGGATCTCAAATCAGACCCAGTTCTCCTGTCAACAGCTTCCGAGGAGGCATGTGTTGGCCTGATCGAGGTAAGCAGTAGTCGTAGTAGACAGTAGCATTCTTGTTCTTCTTCTTTTCGTGTCTATAGTATTCTTCTTGGCTTGTGCGCACGGTTCGATCAATCAGGTTAAGCTACGCTTGCCGCAGTTGCTCCGTGGATGGGTGACCGTCTTTACATACCATGACTCCTCCGTGCCTCGGAAAGCACGTTAAGCCGTTGGTGCCGGCTGTCATTCGTGGAGTTAAGGGTCGTCAGAAGCCCGAAAGTCTGACAACCAGTCTTACCAAGGGGTGTTATTACTGGGTTGTGGAGGTCAGACAGGCAGTCGCTGCATGTAAAATACTGGTATTCAGCTGCATCCCGTTAGACTGGAAGCCGACCCCAACATAGTTGGGAAAAGGCAGGCAGATGATGGTACTCTTCTTCGATATTTTATATTGTTTGAGCCCAGTATGTGGCAACGTTGAATGCGGTATCAGTGGCATTCTTTAAGTCAAGCCAAGGTGCAGCTGAACGAGCACTTAGGACACTCCAGCAATTGGGACATGGTCTGATTAGAGGCACTCGCACTGGTTATCAGATGGGTCAGTAATCCCCTACTACGATGAATTGTGTCTGCAGCTGCCTACTTGAGTACGCAATTGATTGAGAGCTTTCCATATAGGCCACTGCAGATCACAGCTGGGAGCCAAATGTTCCTGGAGTTTAACGAAGTCGAGAGTAGCAATACTTAAGTGTCATTTACACGATGAGAATTAATATCTCGACTCGAATAGGTATGCGATTATCTAAGAGAAAAGAACTTGACTCGTGTAAACACCTCACAAGGCATCACTCATCAGCTCGCCTATCAAAATCTGGAGCGTCCGTGTAAAACAAATTGTCGTACAAATGATTGCCAGAAGAGTTTCGTATGGCATAATCGTATCCAACTTTAGGTTTTTTTGCGGAATGTCTAAATCATCTGGCAAATCTCGTATGGACATTTTCGCGTCACAACAGTCGACACAATTTGCAATGGTCAAAATTCTTTGCCAAATGTGTAAAGGGCCCTAATTCACTATGGCCACTTGCCTCCTTACTTCAAGCTAATCACGACATCTGCTAAAATAACGTATTCTTTATGACAATGAATGAAACCGCGCGAAATTGACGTGCACTTGGTGTGTTTTAAACTGTCAAAATGCACGCATGAGGTAAGATTACGCGGGGAATAATAATTAGGTAGGTACCATACAGAATTGGGGCCCTGTTAGACCCGGCTCTAATTCTATAAAAGGAAAATCATGAAGACTCATATATGTAGGTAGATAATTATTTAAAAGAAATCACTTTTTATTAGACAGAATACATCACTTTTCAGAACCTACTATGTACTCCTTCAATTAGGTACTGGAGACAATAACAGGCCTTCCACAAATTATCTACCACTCCGTGTTCCAAAAGATATAATAACATTTATACTTTCCAGGGTCAGTCTGCTCCCCCCGACCCTCCCGCGTGGTGGATCAGTTCGCCAGGTCCCTGAGGAAGTATCCTAACTGCCTCTCTCCTGATAGGTCTTCGGAAGTCATGGAGAGACTTGTCAATTACACTCAAGCTAACAAGGGTGGTAAGCTAAGTTTTGTTTTTCGCTTAGGATGAAATAGTGGCTAATAAATGACTCCGCTTTGCTATAGGCATATACAGGGTTATTGGTAAAACATTAACAACCTCTTAAGAGGTCATTGTAGTCATCATTATGAACAACTTTTACTATTGGACCAAACCTGAAATCGCGAAAAAAAGATAAGCTGTTCCATACATTTATGTTCGTATAACTCGTCAAAATGTAGGGAACAGCTGATTTCTTTTTCTGCTTACGTTAGATTGATGCCTGTTTGAAGGCAAGGCGAAAGGCGATACGGTGCCGATCCCTTTCCCGTTTGATACGTGTGCGTGTACCTTTAGGGTGAAAGAGTAGTGAACATTGCAGTGACTCTGCGTTGCTATAGGCAATCTAATGCTTCTCTTGGCATATTTGTTAAAATATTTGCGTTACTTGGGTAATGCAAAACAAACCCTAAACTTACTGTAATAAAGTTATTTTTGTATTAATGAAATAACGTGAATATTCACGCATTTTTATACGCCGAGTGCCAGTATAATAGTTACAATATAAAAGTACTTGGTGTAGTACTTTTAACAAAGTGTATAGGGTCCTCAGTGGTAATTAGTGACCGATACTTAAACACGTGATTTTAATCATCATTATGAACAACTTTTACTATGGGACCAAACCTGAAATCGTAAAAAAAAAGAGCTGTTCTCTACATTTTGACGAGTTAGACGAACATAAATGTAGGGAACAGCAGATTTTTTTTTCGCGATTTCAGGTTTGGTCCCATAGTAAAAGTTGTTCATAATAATGAGTAAAATCACGTGTTTAAGTATCGGTCACTAATTACCAGTCACCCTATATACACGCTGTGAATGAATGTGTGTAAGCGCAGGAGCTCTCGGTACCGTCGGTGACAAAAAAAAAAACCGGTCAACTGCACCGAAGGTTCCGTACCTACAAATTTGTAGGTATGTCAAATTTGTAGGTATGTTTTACGGTGTTTGGATTTTTTCCTTTACTTGTGCTACATGACATTGCTTCTTGCCAAATTTCATGATTCTAGGGGAAGTAGGTACCCTATAAATTTTGATTCCCTTGAGAGTGTCGAAATGTATGTACGTTTTAGACAGACAGACGGACAACAAAGTCATCCTAGAAGGGTTCCGTTCTTTTTCCTTTTGAGGTACGGAACCCTAAAAATCTGCAGTTTTATAGAAAACTGCAATACCGGACGTAGGTATTGCGCGTTCAAAGTGTGTGGAATAGCATTTTTTTTTAATAACCGATGAAAATCACTAAAGACATTACCAGTATAACCACCCTCTTCCCCAGTATCAAGAACCTTCAGAAACTCACCTTCTCCATCTCGAATCTCGGAACAATCATCCCAACATGTCCCGGAAACGAAAGCCACATTCAGTAAAGCAACTCGAAGTCGTACTTACAAGCCAGATGTCACCATCCGTCCGAAGAAGGCTGAGGAGGCTCCAACGAGGGACAGGAAGAAGGATGAACATCATGACAGACCTGTTAGGACTTACGATGTTAGATGCGTTCGGGATATGTCTAAGAGGATAAGGGAAGGGGTGAACGGTTTCATGAATTATGTGAGTATTTTATGTGAAACCGATAGTGAGGTCAAAATCAAAATCCAAGATGACGGATGGCGGCTGTGAAAATTTTGAAATTTCTCATCATGGGTGTCGTTTTCATGGTTTTCGAGGGTGCTAAAGCCGGTAGTCAGGTCAAAATGGAAATCCAAGATGAAGGCTGCAAAAATGTACAAATTTTCGTTATTTTGAATTTTTTGCAGCCGCCATCTTGGATTTTCACTTATCGAGAGTGACCAATGAAAAAGAAGGCCCTGTCTTTGATATCGATCTACAATCGGGTCGGTCTTTTGGAGGTTTATGGATCTTTATTTTGGAAACAGCTCGTTAAGAAGCCAAACTCCTGAGGGGTAATCCCGTATTTTTGATAACGTTCGCATTCTAATCGTAGTCTCAAGTTTGTTTTAGGAACACATTTATCGAAAAAAATATAGCACAGGTAAAAGTAATTTTTTTTTTTTCGAGATATCGCCAAGCGGTTGGTCGACTCTTCACGTGACCAGAGGGCTGGCCTATTTCTTGGTCAAAGAATTAGCATTGCCATACAACGTGGCAAAATGCTGCCAGCCTTTTGGGCACTGTTCCTGTTGACAGCGATGCGGACGAATTTTTTGATGCCCTATGATCATTTTGCTTATTTTTTCATAAAAGTGTACATTTATTATTATTATTTTAAATATTTTTTTGTGCTTACTACAATATCCGTTTCTACCAGAATATTCTAGAATACATATAGAAAAATTTAGCAAAATGTTGCAATCCGTACATTTTGACCAAGATGTAAGGTTTGTTATATATCAATGGTTTGTAGAGTTATGGGTTTGGCTCGACATTCAGTCTGATAACTTTTTAACCGACGAAAAAACGGAGGGAGAACCCCCTTCGTTTTTTCGTCGGTTAAGAAGTCGACGCGTATAATTTTATTTATAGCCGCAATCTTATGTTAGCGACAATTAATGTCAAAGACTTGTCTAAAATATTACTACCGTATTTTTTTTTCACATTTCTACAGAAATGTGAAAAAAAAAATGCGCAAAAAAAAAGCTATGACAAAATAACACCATTTTTTTATAATATTATGTTTTCGTCATATTTAAAAAAAAAAAACACATTATTGAAATGAATCCTCCCACAAGCTGTACCGACGACCTTGTGAAGGCCGCAGGAACCCGTTGGATGCGAGAAGCACAGAACCGGTCGAAGTGGAGGTGCTTGTGGGAGGCCTATGTCCAGCAGTGGACGTCTTTCGGCTGAAATGATGAATGATGATTAAAATGAATTATTTTCTTTTGACAGCCATACAGCCATCCAGTGTGTCCTCCAACAATCAGAGAGAACCAAGACTATCATCCATTGTCATGTCGTCAGAATGTGAGTGGAAACTTGAATCAATTACTTTAATAAAATTGGTTTGGCAAAAACACTAAATAATTCCGAAAAGAGCCATAAAAGCTACAATAGCTTGCCTGTAATGTGACCCATGTAAAAAAAAAAAAAAATTTGTAGCTGAGCCTCTCTTTCCACTAACTGTTTCCGGACTGCAGTGAGAATTGCTGAATGGAACTGAACTCCCTAAACGCCTTTGTGTTCTATTACTATAAAAATGAGACTTAATTTCTTGGTTCCAGAGTTCAAATTCAGTCAACATGGAGATACAAGGTAAGTACTTACCTTAAAAACAGTCACTTCTTACCCGTTCCTTTCAATGCATCTATACGGGAAGATTATTTTATCACCATCCAAATTTTTACAGGTTCTCTACCCATGAATATGAACAACTTTCACAATGGGACCAACTCTGAAATGACGAAAAAAAATCAGCTGTTTTATACATTTTGGTCAAGTAGGTATTGAACTTTTGTATTAAACAGCTGATCTTTTTTTCGTGATTTCAGAGTTGGTTCCTTAGTGAAAGTTGTTCATATTCATGGGTAGAACACCCTGTAAAAATTTGGATAGTGATAAAAAACCTTCCTGTATAATCAATTTCTTTGGAAATGAATTTTATCCTTCTTCATAAGTAATTATTTCTGCAATATTGCAACGGCGTTTTAGCTATCAACACGACAAGACTACAATATTTCCCTTTAAATTCACAGCTGCCGTCAAAATGTTGTCCAAGGAAGTGGCGACGTTACCACGAGGAGAAATAACTAGGAAAAGTGTAAGACTTTGATTTAACACGCTTGTATTACCTGAGGGGTTCAGGGGTGGATGACGTAAGTGCGTCATAGGATGATGGGTGACGTAAGTGCGTCATAGGATGATGGGTGACGTAAGTGCGTCATAGGATGATGGGTGACGTAAGTGCGTCATAGGATGATGGGTGACGTAAGTGCGTCATAGGATGATGGGTGACGTAAGTGCGTCATAGGATGATGGGTGACGTAAGTGCGTCATAGGATTGGTGACGTAAGTGCGTCATAGGATGATGGGTGACGTAAGTGCGTCATAGGATGATGGGTGACGTAAGAGCGTCATAGGATTGGTGACGTAAGTGCGTCATAGGATGATGGGTGACGTAAGTGCGTCATAGGATGGGTGACGTAAGTGCGTCATAGGATGATGGGTGACGTAAGTGCGTCATAGGATGATGGGTGACGTAAGTGCGTCATAGGATGATGGGTGACGTAAGTGCGTCATAGGATGGGTGACGTAAGTGCGTCATAGGATGGGTGACGTAAGTGCGTCATAGGATGGGTGACGTAAGTGCGTCATAGGATGATGGGTGACGTAAGTGCGTCATAGGATGATGGGTGACGTAAGTGCGTCATAGGATGATGGGTGACGTAAGTGTGTCATAGGATGATGGGTGACGTAAGTGCGTCATAGGATGGGTGACGTAAGTGCGTCATAGGATGATGGGTGACGTAAGTGCGTCATAGGATGATGGGTGACGTAAGTGCGTCATAGGATGATGGGTGACGTAAGTGCGTCATAGGATGATGGGTGACGTAAGTGCGTCATAGGATGGGTGACGTAAGTGCGTCATAGGATGATGGGTGACGTAAGTGCGTCATAGGATGATGGGTGACGTAAGTGCGTCATAGGATGATGGGTGACGTAAGTGCGTCAATGGTAGTACTTTGACTTTGACCTTGACATTGAGGTCAAGGTCAAAGTCAAAGTACTACCATTTCAATTCAATTCAATTCTTTAATGCGTACCTTATTGTTTATAGTTGGTAAGGAAATAATTTCTGGTAGGCGTTTAAACACAAGCCATAATTATATTAGTCACAATTATGGACCCTGTCGGGCACAGCATAGATCGAGTAGGAGAGAGGAGGAAGAATACTGTGTTAAATGTGATACATTTTAGAGCGTTCACGACGCGACGTACCGCGTACGGCATTTCATACAAACTTTCTAGCCCTTGTTTTTCGAAATGAATGAACCGATTTTAATGAAACTTCATACGCTTAAGCAGGATACAAAGGTCTAAGAAGTTAGTAGAGAACGTTATCGAAAATATCGTTCAAAATCTAGTCGCAAACTCATCTCAACGACAATCAATGTCAAAAACTTGTCAAAAATGTAGGGAAACTAGAGGTATTTTTGACAAACTGAGACAGATTAGAATGCGAACGTTCCTAAAAATACGGGAATTGCCTATCTGCACCCTAATTGCGTAACATACTATTACTCTCAATTTGAATCAAGCATATTGCTAATCCATTGCTCCATAAGTTCGAAAAATGTGTCTACTCAACAACGTAAATCACGCAATGAATGTTGTTGAACTGTCAAAATGAAACCAATCGCTACTGATAGTGTGTTACGCAATTACCCTGCTGGTTTCTGATTTGAAGAAAAACATCGTGAGGAAACCAGCATGTCTGACCCAAAATTTCGAAGACATGTGAAACTACCAACCCGCACTGAGCTCGTGTGGTGGATTACAGCCCACTCCTCTTATAGAGAGGAGGCCTGAGCCTAGCAGTGGGAACATTATAGGCTGATTATGTACCTTTTATATTAACTCCTCTTGTATTGTCCCATTGCTGGGCACAGATCTCTATAACGCATCCCCCTTAAAATCTTTGTTCCAGGTAGCTATCCCCGAATCCCCCATCTCTTCTGCAGGTGAAGACTACGTGGAAGGTGAATTCTACTTCGTTGAAAACCTGGACATACGAACATCAATCAAATCCATACAAACGAATTTTTACCCGTCCGATACGACTTTAAAACCTAAGAAATCTGCTCAAACCGTTTTTAGCACTATAGATTTTCATTCTAACCAAAATAGGACTATAGTTAGTAGGAAAACTAAATCACAAGAAGAGATAAAGCTGTCTAAAGATGAATTGAAAATGAGTCTTTTACAGCTTATCAATGAAATCTCTGATACTGTCTCTAAGAACACGATTCGCGATGAATTAATTAAAAAACTGTTTGTAACTGATAACTATGAAAGAAATGACCATAAATACGAAAGGGGGAAAAGTAAAAATGATAAGTATCACAAATATGGGTCAGGTGTTAGTCCAATGGTTTGTGACTACGTAGGAGATTACCAAGAGCTCGTAGGTAAACTGAAACATTGTTACGGGGACTCCAAATATGTTTTACGATCCGAAATAAAACCGTTTAGGTTATCTGAGTACCGACAACTCGACTTTGTTTTAAAAGACTGGGTCAGTCATCTCAACTTAAAAACTAATGACATAGGCAGGTGTGTCGATAGAAGTGAACTGCTACATACAGTAGAGGATAGAATCAAAGATCTTTTAAAAAATTGGACTAAAGAAGATTTCGACTTAAAATCGGAAATCGTAGATATTTTGGAAGAAATTCCTATTGAAGTTAATAAAAGTTATGGCATCAAATCTTATCTACGGAAACTAGTAGATGTGTTATTGAAAAGGATGAGAAATGTAATAGTGACTCAACAGAGTGGAAGGATTAGGAGAAGATCCTTCGCGAGTAGATCGAGGAAGATCTTAACTGAGGAAGATATGAGAGATTACGTAAGAGCACATTTATTAGATTTCCTTAGCGAATGTAACTTAAGAATTTGTAATGACACGTTAGATGATTTGGAAAACGAGCTGGTGGATCTAATGATGGACTCAATCGATTGTATTTGGTGTGGACACGTCGATGAAATTATAGAAGAAATGAATATGATTCTTCAAGATCTAGGCAAAATGACTGATAAGCAAGCAAATTGTATTTCAAACAATATGATCGAAAATCTACAGGATATGCTAAACAATTGTGTTTTCAACCAAACTTATACAATCCTTAACGTTAGCAATAATTCAGGGCCGTACATGAATTCAACTGACAACACAGACTTCAGCATCAGATCCATGAATGAGAAAGATTTGGATTTGAACTTAGATCGTTATACGAATCAACTCTGTCTAGAAATCAACCAATGGTTGGACACCTTGAATATACCCCGAATTCAGGATTCCGGTTTCAGAGAAGTTGTTGTTAATGACCTAGCAGGAGATATAGTAGATAGACATAAATATGTGGAACTTAATCATGCCGGCAAAGATTCTGCACAAGACCAATTAGAAGCATTAAAATATCAGATATTTAAATGGATAAATAAGTTAGTTGGAGATGAAAACCAGGAAACTATAAGTCACGCCGAAAATTTACTGCAAAGGATCAATAACGTACCTGTCCCTATGCTTGTTAATCCTAAGCATCGGAGTGGAGGACCCTGCTGTGAAATGGGTAGTATCTGTACTAACTCTGGTCAAAGTAGTCCAAAACCTTATTCACCACCACCTCAGGTGTTGAGTCAATCAACACCATGCTGTGAAGAGGAGGATATTTGTTCCAATAGAGTAAATGATGGCCAAAAAACCAAACAGTCAGGCCGATACTGTGACATGAATATTTGCCCAAACGAAGGTCAAGCTACTTCAATACCTCAAGGATTTCAACCCCACACTGGATTTTTGCCACACACAGACCAGACTGGAGGTGGATTCTATGGCCAAGGTCCGCAAACTGCTGATGCTTATTGTCCACCACAAGGCCGAAGCAGTCCGAACAACAGAGGAAGTGGACTTTGTATTGGTCCAGCTTCTCCTTATAATCCATGGGGTTCAAATACTTTTTTATCTGACTCGATTATCGACCCTTGTCTAGCCGGCAACTGTACTCAGACACAGCATGGAAATGCTAGCGCTGGAAGAATGGGTACTTCTGGAAGAACCTATGGGCCTATGGTAGACCCATATCAGCAATCAATGCGTGACCCAAATCCACAAGCAATGAGTGGTTGCTGCACTGAATCTTCACCGACCCGCCACGGGGGTTCAGTTCCAGTAAAAAAGTTAAATGAAGACTATGACGAATATCTTAAAGAATGGGTCAAAAAATTACCTATAGCAAGTAAAACAGCAGCCGAAGAACAAAAAGCAGAAACAGCTAGACTGGGCGTCTATAACGGAATATGGAAAAGTGTAACCAGAATGAAGTTAGATCCTAACATTTTTGGCAACCAATATTACTGCCAAGACGTTTTTGAGGAAGAGATGGAAGGGCTATTGATAGTCTTTCCACAATCACCAGAATTAGAAGCAGCAAAGCCTACGTTAAAAGCGGAGCTGCTTCAAAAGACTTTGGCTATGAATGACTTGATCAAGTCTACAAACGCACCCGCTTCTTTTAAGCAGCAACTTATAGATAATATTGAAAATAATCTGCCGGAAAGGACGCCCACTGAGAACGAAGCAGATAAACAAAACGATGAACTGGACAAACAGAATATGGCCGACTATTACATACTTTACACGAGATATAAAGGTGAAGACAACGTTAAAGCGACTGTTCATCAAAAGAATTTCTTGAAGAAACTTGATGAATTCCTAAACAAAATAAAAAATAGACATAATATATCAGACATGGATACAACTGCATACGCAAATGAAATCATAAATTCTTTTGACAAAATCCCTACGCCGAATCTTCCTGCCATAAAAGATGAAGCTGATGATATTTTACTCGCAATGGAGGTTGAAAACTGGATATCCGACATTCCACAAAAACCTGAAACTGCAGGTCCTTTAGAGAAAAGGAGAACAAGAGATGCAATAGTGAAAAAAATTCAAGAAATTGCAACAGGTGTTAGCTGTTGTGATAACGCTTTTAGAATATCATTGAAGGCAGAGCTCCCGAGATACTTAGAAAAGATACCAATGCAAGAAGGGACTAACGTAGACTATATGATTGACGAACTGGCAAACAGAATCAAGAGTTTATCAACATCTATACGACGATTGTCGTTTCAAGATCCACAGAATTATGAGGAGTTTAGCAGAAATATGCCAGCTGCATCCAGTATGCATGAAAGGTCTGATGAAAGAAGTTCCTATTTAATCGTTGGAGGAGATGTTGTGAGAGACTTTGGTCCTAGAAGGCCGGCTTGTGTGATGGAACAAGCGACAGTACCCCAAGGGGAGATTGAACGGCTTTCTACGGAACCAACCCTAATGCCAACACAAATGCGTAGTGGGTATGTGCAAGGGCCTCAGAGAGCGCAATCTGCACAATGTTGTCATCCAAATGCTTCTAATATTCCGAGTGCACAATCGCCGCAAGTGTATAATCCAATTGCTTCCTATCTCGGTGAAGGAAATATTCCAAGAGACGCGGCTGTACCCAAAAAGAGGCAAAAACTTTCTATGCAAGAGAGCCGAACGTCACCCAATATGCGCAACAGGTCTGAACGACCTGAAAGTACGAGTTTCCAGTTGTATAATCCAAACGAATCGCTTACCGCGAGAGGCTGTCCATGTCGAGGAAATTTTGTGGCAGACGCTGGTCCTAATAGAGTGAATTGGGGACAAACGCCAGTACCCGAAGAGGAGATTCTATGGCATTCCATGGAAGAGACCCAAATGCCATCACAAATGCGCAGTGCGTCAATATCACCTCAAAACATGCGATCTCCACAAGTGTGTTATCCAAACACGTCAGAACAAATGGCTTCCCCGAGAAGCTACCCCGGGGGTGCTCAACAAGTTCAAGACCAATATTCCCCTAATGCTCAAAGTAGCTTTGTCCCTAACAGCCAAGGATCATTTTCCCCTAACGTCGGTCAATTTACCTCCTACACTCAAGGCCAGTTACCTTCAATCGCCCAAGGCCAATTTCCCTCTAACCTCCAAGGTCGTGAATTGTGTACGGGACCGCCATTTTGTCCCAATCCACTTTGTATCATCAGAACTCAAGGTTCCCCAGGATCGGGTTCATATCCACACCCAACTGCTCACAGCCCATGTTCTATAGGACCATATGGGCCTGGGTATCCTAATGTACAAAGTTCTCCTAATGCCCAAGGTGCTCGATGTTGTAAAGTTCCAAACGTAGCTCAAACCAGCCTAACACCTCAAAGATTCTCTGGCCCAGGTAGTCCAGATCGGTACAACCAAAATTTTGGTCCAATACCACCAAATATTCAAAATACCTCAGTACCTGGGAGCCAAATCCATCCACATGGACCACATGCACCTCGTCAAAGCCAAGGTCCGCAAGCGACCAATGTTCAAGGTGCGTCGTGTTGTTCAGTTCCTAACAATCAAGCTCAAAGTCAAGTTGCACCAGGCTTTCCAGGTGGACAACCTTATCCAGGAGTGCAATATCCAACTTCCTCAAATGTTGGCAAAGGCCCAGCTTTTAATAATAATAGACAAAGTTTTGGTCAGGGTAGCTTAGGACCAGGAGGACAAATGCATGGTCAGGGTGGCTTAGGACCAGGAGGACAAATGCATGGTCAGGGTAGCTTAGGACCAGGAGGACAAATGCATGGTCAGGGTGGCTTAGGACCAGGAGGACAAATTCATGGTCAGGGTAGCTTAGGACCAGGAGGACAATTGCATGGTCAGGGTAGCTTAGGACCAGGAGGAAAAATGAATGATCAGGGAAGCTTAGGACCAGGAGGAAAAATGAATGATCAGGGAAGCTTAGGACCAGGAGGAAAAATGCATGATCAGGGTAGCTTAGGACCAGGAGGACAAATGCATGGTCAGGGCAGCTTAGGACCAGGAGGACAAATGCATGGTCAGGGCAGCTTAGGACCAGGAGGAAAAATGCATGGTCTGGGAAGCTTAGAACCAGGTGGACAAATGCATGCTCAGGGTAGCTTAGGACCAGGAGGAAAAATGAATGATCAGAGAAGCTTAGGACCAGGAGGAAAAATGAATGATCAGGGAAGCTTAGGACCAGGAGGAAAAATGCATGATCAGGGAAGCTTAGGACCAGGAGGACAAATGCATGGTCAGGGAAGCTTAGCACCAGGAGGACAAGTGCATGGTCAGAGTAGCTTAGGACCAGGAGGAAAAATGCATGATCAGGAAAGCTTAGAACCAGGTGGACAAATGCATGAACAGGGTAGCTTAGGACCAGGAGGACAAATCCATGGTCAGGGTA
This sequence comes from Oligia fasciuncula, assembly GCA_963082905.1. Classification (NCBI taxonomy): domain Eukaryota; kingdom Metazoa; phylum Arthropoda; class Insecta; order Lepidoptera; family Noctuidae; genus Oligia; species Oligia fasciuncula. The sequence continues at coordinate 10,790,349 of OY720413.1, read as the reverse complement.
GCTTAGGACCAGGAGGACAAATGCATGGTCAGGGAAGCTTAGGACCAGGAGGAAAAATGCACGATCAGGAAAGCTTAGGTCCAGGTGGACAAATGCATGGTCAAGAAAGCTTAGGACCAGGAGGACAAATGCATGGTCAGGGTAGCTTAGAACCAGGAGGACAAATACCTTTTCAAGGACCAAATGGAGCGCAGATGGGTCAAATTGACTCCTGCTGCACCAAACCTAATGTCCCAGGCAGTCCACAACATACAGGCCAACCATCTACTTATGGAGTAATTGAGGGAAGTGGCCAAGGTTATTTGGCGGCTCACCATAGTGCTAGCGCCCAAGCTCAAGTGAGTAGGCATTCGCTTACATTGAACCAGACCTCACAAAGTCCTGGCCCTGTATCAGCCGCTAGTCAAGTTCCTGACCATGCGCCGATACCGTACAAAATACAAAAAATGGCTAGCAGAGGCGTGGGACTACTTTGCACAAGTCAAGTACCTGGTCCTAGTAGTAGGTCAGTAAGTGTCCCGACAGGCAGTGCACCACCAAGCTGTTGTTCAGGTTCCGGGGCTCAAGCAATAGGAACTGACGCAATTCCAGCTATTCACATGTCTACAGACAACAGAGGTGTTCAACAAACGCCTGATCAGAACCAAGGTGTACAGCAGCCTTGTGGCACAGCTGATCAGAACTTACAAGTGGTTTGCTTACCCCCTTTGTTTATGGTTCGACCAAAAGGCTGTTCTGGCACGGACAGGGAAAGATGTAAATGTATGAGACGAGGGAGGAAGTTCAAACCACGGATCAAAATTGATGCCAATGGTGGCCAAGTGGAGTATCGTCCTTGTATGTCAATGGGCCGTTATCCGTGCCACTTTTAATTTGTTAGGACGATTGTCTATCGCTATTTCAACGGGACGTGAACTAGAACGAGATGACGGAGCCGAAGTAGCGATACATACATTTACATTAACCAGGTGCCGCATTATGACGGCTTAATACCATCATTATTCCAGTGTAAGATAGAGACGGAGCTATACATGATCGATAGCACCATTCCTTTTTCGCAATGGGTTAATGATGGCATTAATACTTCGTAATACGGCCCAAGGACGTCTCGCTCAGTTCTAATAATCTCGATTCTCGTTGACGTTTCGTTGACGCTGGCGGATGGACCAACGGTGTTTAGTCTACATGTTCTGTGAGTTTTTCTTTTGCTGGGATACTCTGTCACTACAATAAGCCCAGGTTCACACGGATCTAACAATGTGTGTGTTTTTGATGCACTGGAATGCGCTCTGTTGGATTCGACTCAACACAGAGAGTCGAAAATCCCACCGCGGTATTTTTCCCTCCGTGCGAACGTGTGGTAAGCGGCCGCTAATATGGCACATTGAGTAGAAGAAAAAGTTCGTTTTTGTCTCACATCGTCTCTGTCAGTCCTGATATACCTGAGTGACAGTCTCTTTCTAAAATTCAATATGTCATATTAACGCCTGGGTACCGACCTTACTCTTTCTTAATAATGTTAACGCTATTCAATGAAAAAAATGGTTGCCTGTAAAGTCGGTTTTACGGGCGAAGATTTTACGTGACAACGTCTTTTTCTCGGTAGAATATTTATTGATATGAATATAATTAAATTGCACAATAGGAACAAGGAATTAAATGAAAATAAGAACGTAACGTTACCGAGCGTTACACTTTTTCATAAGTGACTCCCAGCCGCAACCTAATTTAAAATAAGAACGTAACGTTACCGAGCGTTACACTTTTTCATAAGTGACTCCCAGCCGCAACCTAATTTAAGACGTTGTCACGTCAAAAAAAAAATGGATTATGATTATTTGTCACGAATTAATTATTTTATACCTAAAAATTCACTAGGTAGGTTTTGTCAGTTTGTTTTTAGTTTTGCTTTCAATAAAGTATTTAAATCGAACCACTGAATTCTATTATTATTTTTTTATACTTATAAAGATTTTCTCACTCTACGGTAAGCATATTTACTTGATACTAACTATTGCATTTGTTTTACAGAAAGTCATCCTACATATAATAAACTTGGAACTGTAAGTTCTTGTTCTTTAACTCAAAAGGTGAGTATAGACTAGAGCAATTATTTTTAACAGAACTTCGAGCAAGCGCTGTTTTTAAATTTTATCGAACCGCACTTCGAACACGGCGCACGATGTTCTGTTACTACCTGATTTTAAAAACCAACCAGCGGATTGGTGTAACATTTTATCGAGCAAAGGCTTGAGCGGTACCTGTAAGTCCGACATTTCAACAATGAACGCAAGGTAGAAAGAAATGTAACAGGTAAATGCTAATGCAGAAAATGTGAGCAATACGTCGAACGCAGCGTCGAGCATTCGCAGAAACGTTACATTACATGGAAATGCTTTTGGAAATTAAGGTTTTGCCAGTATTGTACCATTCGTAAGAACGTTACATTAAATGCTCTAGGGTATGCTCACCTTAAAGCTTTAACATCCGACAAACTTCAAACAATGAAAGTAGATTATGTATTTACTTTCAGGAGCTAGAAGAAAACCCGCCTAAAGAATCCAAGAACTACAAAAAAAAGACCTTGGATGTCAATGAAAAAGAAGTATTTAATTTTAAATCTGTACAAACAGCTTTTAGCACGATTGATATAACTACAACAAAGTGCAAATACTCTGAAATAAGGAGCAAATCTCAGGAAGAACTAACTAGGACAACGAAAAAACAAAAAGTTATTAAAATAACTGATCTTGGTCCTAAAGACCTGCAGCAAGAACTCACCGAATGGATTGAGATCCACAGCGATAAAGTCAAAGTCAAATTATGGGGAGAGAAGATGAAAAAGTTAGCTGAGAAGTTAAAGAAACCTGGCGGTGAAGAAAAACTCAGAAATAAAATAGAAAAGTACTTGAAGCAAGCACCCGAGCAATACACAGAAGCTGACGATGACAATTTGGAATTCAGGAAACAATTACCCAATGATATCATACGGAAACTGAAGCAAATGTACTTGTGCCCAACAGACGCTAACCTAAGTATTTACAGGATGAAAATACCTAAATATTGCAGCAGATACAAGATAGATAACTTCAGGAAGGCAGTCCAGACTTGGACGAAAACATTAAACATTAAGAAGAAAGATTTCTTAGGCAGGAATGTGAAAAAAGATGACGTTTTCAAATATGTCTCTGATAAATTAGAACCCCTTGTATTAGACAGACCCCAATCCGATTCAGAATATAAAGAAGCATTACAATCTAGTATTTCGGAAATAGTTTATGAATTGCCTTTAGCTCTTAGTAGCCATAATAAAGACTGTTACCTGAACAAGGTCACAGAAAATCTGGTCGATAATATATTTATGATTGGGAAGAAATTTTCTAGCACATATATCCAGCCTACAACAAAGGAAATAAAAGAATTTGTCAAAGATGAAATCACATTTTTCTTAGAGAAATGCCGTGTAACTATAAGTACGACGAGAATGGAATGTCTTGAAGCAGAATTGTTCGATCTTTTACTGGATCTCACAGATATTGCGGACATAGACAATTATGTGGCAGACGATGTGACAAAACTTTTAAAAGAAGTGGTCAAGCTACCAGAGTATAAAGCAAAGTATTTTACTAATTTACTTTTGAAGGATTATAAAGAATTTTTCTTTCGTGAAAACTTTTTCCATTTAAAAGGTAATTCAGAACTTGGGCGACCAGATGTGTATTCAGCCTTCCATAATGCTACTCGTCTGGTGGATTTCAATTCGGCAACAACTTTTGAAACGTACAGACAACGGCTCGTCGAAGAGATTAACAAATGGATAACTAAACTAGATGTTCCTGTTAAAGACAAAAATTTCATAGAAGTGGTAGTTAAAGATTTGGCTAGCGATATAGGAGATAGGTATAAATACTTGTTATTAAATCCGAACCTCACAGGAACAGATGCTGAAGAACTTGAACAATTAAAATTTCAGATATTTAAATGGACAAATAAGTTGGTTGGCGAAGAAAATACGTCAGTCTTAGAACATGCTCAAGCGCTGATGAATGAGATAAATAATATTCCTAAACCTTCCTTACAGAGCACTAGTGTCGTTCAATCTACGAATATGTCACCACTAAATAATGATAAAATAAACAATAATAATACTAAGTCTTACATCGACGTACTCACTGACCATATCTATAACTGGTATTGTGAATTACCTATTTATCTACATACATCACAAGATACTAGGCATAATAAACTATTAATCAAAGAATTAGCTCGAGAAATAGAAAAGGGCCTCGAAAAGAAAGAAGACAGAGTAATTGATATAGAGGTAGGCAAATGGACAGGAAAAGTGTTCATTAACGAATTAAGTAATCATTATGTGCAAGAATTAAAAGAGAGGATCAGTAATGTACCGTATACAAAAGATAACAGAGCGAATGATCTTAAACATGAAAAAGTTCTTATTAGAACATATGAAGATATAGTTGATGAATGGATAGACGCAATACCGATGGCACCCAATAAGCAAGAACTGTTCACTAATAATAAGAATGAAATTGTACATTCTCTAGCCGTCAAGATACATAAAATAAAAACTAAAATAAATTGTTTACCTGTTGAAGTCGTTGAAAAGAAATTACAAGAAGAAATATCACATTGGTTGAAAAAACTATCGTTGTATGACAAAGTTGATAATCAAAATGATAGAGATAAATACGCTGCTAAACTTGTAAAGAGTATACAAAACCATAATATCAAAGATTTATTAGAAAACCAACCAATGGTAACAAACGACGAGCCTTTGGTTAACCAGCTTGAAAAGGTGATGCTTGAATGGCTAAAAAAATTGCCGTTGTACAGAGAGAAAGGTCCAGAAAAAAAAAAACATCTAGAAACAACAATTAAAGGATTAGCACATAAGTTAAATCAAACAATAGGCGAGAGAGATGCTGACGAAGATATTATTGAACACGTTAGGATGTTCGATCTAAAACAAAAGGAGTATTTCGTAAAAAATACAGCGTTTCAACTAAAGACACATTTACAAAAACTTGATGTGTATAAAGATCTGTGCAAGCAGCGTGAACAGGAAAACAAATTTTTGGTTGACACCGTTGAAGTCTGGTTAAAAGGTCTACCTTTACAAATTACAGATCCTAGCCGTTTTAATAAACAAAAAACAGATTTTATTAAAGGTGTGAAGCGGCTAATATCTTCAGGTACAGACAATGCAGTCATGAAAAAGGAAATATTAATATTCACGAGGTCTCTCCCAATTAGTCACAAGAAAAAATACGATTTCAGATATTTGAATGAAGAAGTGTTTAAGCTCATACAAAAGTTGGAAATGGAACCTATTGGTGACGTGTCTGGTCAATCACCATCGAACAACACCATCACCGATCACCACCGTAATAGCATCGAAATTATTAGTAATACTATCAAAGAATGGACCAGCACTTTACCACTGAAGCAAGTGCACTGCCCAAGAGAAATACGCTCTTTCATTGACGACATGAGTCCAGTAGTAACTTCGCTTTTACTTAACCCAGAACACTGGGCAGCGCAAAATGATGCGAAATTACAAAGAGAAATTTCTACGTTTCTAAGAAGGTTCCCTTTAATCTATGAACTGAGTACTGAAAGCCATATCTTCCGAATGGCAGGAGAACTGTCGAAAACGTTGAAAAATATAACGTTTTTCCGAAATGAGAATAGCACCATGTTTAATAATGTAACTGTTTACGATGTTTCAGTAGGAAATAATAATACTACGGCTGACTACAGTATTAAGGGCATCAAAGAAAGTGACATAAATGAGAACTTAGAGGCATACACAAAACAGTTGGTACAGCAAATAGGTGAGTGGTTAGATCGCTTAAACCTGCCTGAAAGTCGCCAAGAGGGTTTCAAAGAAGTAGCCATCAATGATTTAGCAGGAGACATCGTGGATAGGCACAAGTATCTTGAATTGAATCCTAACAACACAGGCACGGAAGAAGATGAATTAGAACATTTGAAGTATCAGATATTTAAATGGATCAACAAATTAGTCGGCGAAGAGAATCATGAAACAATTGGGCATGCTCAAGAATTAATGCAAAGGGTTAACAGTATACCAGTACCAATATTGATAAGACCTCAAGACAAAGCTCAAGCACAATCGCGTCCTCCAAGTCAACAAATGAATTCCTCTATGGATCAACGAAATATTCAAAATGTCAGTCCCATAAGACAAGCAGATACAAGTGAACCGGGTGTTAGTTTTAGAAATTCGCCAACAGCCCAACAAGCGAATTCTCACAGTTTGAGTGGCCCTTATAATTGGGGTAATCCTAATTCAAAACCTTGCTGCTCTCAAGAGATGCCACCACCTCCAATACCGGAAGAAGGCACCAAATACGCTGTTTACGATAAATACGTAAAGATTTTCAGAGAGCAATGTAAGGCTCTGCCGATAGATGAGTCGACGACCTCTAACGCCTTGTTGGCTGACCAAGCAAGACGAGCAATATACAACGGCATTCTTAAAACTTTTTTCAATTTGAAATCTGATCCGATTGTAGAAAATGACTATAAATTTTTCGAGTTTATGCTGGAGGAGAAACTAGATGACTTTCTGGACGTTCTTCCGCAGACAGAGGAATTAAAAAAAATGAGACATTCTTGGAAAGTCGCCACTATAGAACGCGCAATCGAAATGCTAGACGAGTTGCATAAGCTTTCAGACAAACCTTGTTTTAGGCGAACAGTTAAAGATAAATTCAATCGACAATTTGCGCTAGATAATGAAATACAGTACTGTTTTCTTCTGCAACAAGGATTTTTGTCTAGAATGGCAGATGCATATATTCTACAAACTAATTATAAAGAAAAAGATCCTGTGAAATCTAATATTTACAGGAATAGATTGATGATGGAAGTTGATAGGTTAGTTAATCATATGTCAAAAGTACATAACGCAGGATTCAGGTTTTTTGATACGTCCAAATTATCACGTCTTGCAATGCAAACATTAGAACATGTCCCGATACCTGCAGATGATGTGTTACAAGAAGAGGTGGAACAAATCCATATTGCAGATGAAATAGAGAAATGGTATAAAGAATTGCCTACCAAACCGTTCAAAGACGAAAGCGATGGAGTTTTCAGAAAGAGAATGATGGAGATACTGGCAAAGAAGTTAAGTGACATGCATAAACGTTTAGACGATGCAGATCCGTCGAAGGAACATAAGATGAAGCATGAAATGAGCCATTTCTTAGAGAAAAGAGCAGAATTGCAAGAAAACGAATATAAAAACATTAATTTTATGGTAGATCAATTACATTTCCGACTTAAGAACAGATGGGCACAATTAAAAGACCCTGGACACTTTGAAGATTTTGAAAAAGCTAAGCCGTTTAGTTCTACTCTCGCATACGTTGATAACGCTGACTTTTTGGCTCCGTTAATGGATGCCGCTACAAGTACTGGTCCAGAGCCTGCTGTCCAAAGAACGCATGGAGGTCATGAATATTTTATACAACCAGGTCAACCAATGCAGAATATGGGTCAAGTTCGTACGACATGTGGTGCTCCCTATTCCCTTCAAGGTTCCGGTCATCCCGGACCGCCACATAATCTGAACCCGAACGTTACGAGGCAAGTTCCTGATGGAGCTAGAATGAGCCAGGGTAGGCCCAATAAAGGGTATGTGTCTCAACAAGCTGTTGGGGCACCTTGTTGTCAGAGCATGCAAGCACCTATGCCAAGAGTTAATTTAGAAGGCAGTCAATTTGGACCAAAGCAGGTTCTTAAAACTCCGCAAACTCAAAATCGATCGAATCTGTCTCAACAAGGGACTCCCATGGTTCGGCAAAGCCCGCAGTTGATTCAGAGCGCAGCTCATGCCACCCCAATGAATGCACGAGGGGCTTGTCAAATAGGAAGTCGGAGAGAAAAGAATATAAATCAAAGTCTTCGCCAAGTAGGATTAGCAGGCCAGACAGGACCACAACCCCAATGTGTCGAGAAGAATATGGCTAGTCACCAAGTTCATTCTCAAGGACAGCCTGGTGAAGTTTCTGGGATTGTTGACAGTCGAGGTCCTACTCCTAGCCAAGGAGTTGGAACTACTGCTCAAGTTGCTACAGGCGCTCCTTTTTCATCAGAAGAGGATATTATGGATGGTGAGTTTCGTGTCAAATGCGGATGTTTGGAAGTCTACCGACAAATGCGAAGGTCTTTGCATTCAGACTGTGATAGGTGTAGACCTCGCAGATGTTTTTATTAAATTATGTGCGAGTGTTATGTATTGTTTTTGATGTCTTTGTCATAGTTGTCAATAAATTATTTTGAAGTTATTTTTGTTTTTTTTAGTTATGCGTAGGGCAGTCATGGTGGCCCAGTGATAACGGCCGCGACTTACCCGAGGACGAGGGTTCAAACCCAAGCAGGCACTTTGTGTAAATAATTTCATCACCACTGCTCTCAAGATGGTGGGTTATTCCGTTTATCCACCCCAAAAATCCATCCTATGGTGGTGTGACGATCTAATATTATTTGCAGGGCCAACATGGCCAGAGATCGCACAAGACTGGTTTGGAAGAAAAAAGGTGCCATGCTTTGCCGCAGAGCCACCATTTTAGAAACCAATCCATTATATCTTAAAATGTTGTACGTCAAACGTACACAATGTACGTACTACTGTTATCGCTGTACGTGCATTAGATGATGATAAAATAGACATTGTGACTGCTGCAGAGCATACTCTGTAGCAGAACCACAAACATGTACTCAGCAAAGATAAACGCCACTGTTTTTTAATAAAAACTGTTGTACGGATAGTGTTTTTTATGTCCGTAAGGATTGAGGAGCCACATCAGATTTTTTAAATCTGATCTCACCATTATTTAGCAGCAATGTAGCTTATTTTGCAGCACGAATTCTAGATTTAGCAGCAAAATATATCACTAGTTATTTTAATGCAAAAGTGGCTCCTCAATCTAAATGTTTGAATTGAGGAGCCACCTGGAACTCGATAAGTAATAGATGAATATTTATGAAAATTTTGCATCATTTAGCAGCAATTTTGCATATTACCGTCTAAAAATTTTGGATCTGTAGCGCTAAAATAAAAGAAAATACAATACTTTTAATATGGCTCCTCAATCTAAACTCAAGAGGTGAATTTCTATTGGATGTGAGCGATCAATTAATATATTCGACATATTGATCATTTAGCAGGTGTTGTGTTTGTTTTTGCAGTATAGGAGTAAAATAGTAAAACAGAGTAAATTTTGTATATGAACGCATTTTCTTTGGCTCCTCAATCCTGACGTTCTAATTATATATGTTTGACTGTAGCCACCTGAGATCTCAACGGAATCTAAAGCCAGAGATACTAACATTTAGCAGAAATGTCTGCTAAATATATCTGCACAGTTCAGCAATGTATATATTTTGGATTCTGAAAAAAACAATACTTAACTATTTTCTTGTAAATTCAGTGTGTAGGGTGACCATCGTATTAATGAAACCAGGATAAGTAATTTAATAAATTTATATTTCCATAACAGATTATATCTATCGTACCTATTGGTTATTTAGCAATCAATTTCGCTATAAGTTATAGAATGAATGAATATTGGCTGATTAGTACTTATACGAATTTTAGAATCGTAATCATCGTAACAGAACGTTTCATCTTTCGGTGTAAGATAGTGACATTTGTAGTGGCCTATGCCAGTTTCGATAGTTGCAGGAATAAATTCTATAGCACCTACTTATTTATATGATTTATTCGAAAACATTAAAAATTCTGGTATTATTATTAACAAATATTTTAGAACATTAAAGTGCTTCAATTTGGTCTATTTTAAGAATCGACCGTAGTACTTATGTATTTTAATTTGTAAACTTCGAACCCAAACATACTACATATTAAATAAATAAATGTAAAAAAAATAACAATAGTCGGCACAAATGTACTTACATTGAAAACAGGATATCAAATCCTTTTTTTAGCCGCGAATATCTTATTCAGCCTTGGGTTAATCATACAATTCGAAACATTCACACTCTATCTCTTTCCCGCCATTAGAAAGTGAGAGAGACAAAGCAAAGACCAGCCCTTTCGAAGTTCCGATTTTGAATTCGACCTCAAAGACAAACACGTTCGGAATTTCGTACCAATTAAAGAAATTTTGCAAAAAGATAATTATGTCTTTTAATGTAATTTATTGAATTTTTAACTTATTGTTGTATTTAAACGAAAATAAGTATTTACTGCAAATAAAACTGATATTTAACCTGTAAATTTTTCATTTCTAGTTTCAATAATGTTACGTAATATATTTTGAATAATAAAATATCATGGGTGCTATTTCCGAACACGCCTTACAAAGGGCGCTTTCCTAATTAGCTATAATCGCTCAAATTATCTCACATGCGTTCCGATTTAGATATTACGATTATGACAGCTGAGAGCTGTCAACAATTCGGAACGATCGTGAACGCGCTCACAGTGCTTATTCAATGTAAAAACGATATTATTACAGTATGTCTTTGTATAAACACCACATTTCTTCTTCTTTGGTTAGGTGGCGACTATCAGCCAGAAGTACAATTTCGAAAATGCCACGTTAGTTTAATTTTATGATAAGATGCAAATCAAAACAAAACACACACTGACACATCCTCACACACACACTGTCATTTTTGACAGCGCTCACGGTGATATTATTCTAGGGCATGGTCGGCGTTATCGCAAGATGGCGCATGTCATGACGTCATATATGACGATTCACGGGACGTCGTTATCGCGCTCACGCTAATTCGGTACGGGTTTAAGCACGCTCACATCGATTATTTCCGTATCTCGGAACGCAGGGAAAGTGTTCTCGGTGCTGAAGTGAAAAGTTATGTGTGTTACACACATAGTACTTTTTGATAGACTGAAAGTGTTACGAGAGCAAAGTTTTTTGCATCTTTCTTTGAATCCCTCGCCACACTCAAGATTCAACTTTAGAATCACTCGCTACGCTCGTGATTCAATCTTGAACTCGCAGCAAAAAACGACTTTGCTCTCTTGTTGCACAAATAACTATTATAGGTACCTACCCCCAAAATGTGGTCACCCTACACACTGAATTTACAAGAAAATAGTTAAGTATTGTTTTTTCAGAATCCAAAATATATACATTGCTGAACTGTGCAGATATATTTAGCAGACATTTCTGCTAAATGTTAGTATCTTTGACTTTAGATTCCGTTGAGATCTCAGGTGGCTACAGTCAAACATATATAATTAGAACGTCAGGATTGAGGAGCCAAAGAAAATGCGTTCATATACAAAATTTACTCTGTTTTACTATTTTACTCCTATACTGCAAAAACAAACACAACACCTGCTAAATGATCAATATGTCGAATATATTAATTGATCGCTCACATCCAATAGAAATTCACCTCTTGAGTTTAGATTGAGGAGCCATATTAAAAGTATTGTATTTTCTTTTATTTTAGCGCTACAGATCCAAAATTTTTAGACGGTAATATGCAAAATTGCTGCTAAATGATGCAAAATTTTCATAAATATTCATCTATTACTTATCGAGTTCCAGGTGGCTCCTCAATTCAAACATTTAGATTGAGGAGCCACTTTTGCATTAAAATAACTAGTGATATATTTTGCTGCTAAATCTAGAATTCATGCTGCAAAATAAGCTACATTGCTGCTAAATAATGGTGAGATCAGATTTAAAAAATCAGATGTGGCTCCTCAATCCTTACGGACATTGTTTTTTGTGTACGTGTTGAAAAATATAACAATATAATCAGTGGTTTTATTTTCATAGTAAGCGCCTGATTATTTTGTGTAAGCAAAAGTTTTTGTAGACAATCTGTTACCGTCAGGATGGCTGGACCAAACGAGATATGCATGAGACTTAGAGCATAGGTTAAATGCTCTAAGGCATGAGACTATCTACAAAAACTATTGCTGACACAAAATAATCAGGCGCTTACTATGAAAATTTTAGTAAAGTTAAAATAAATAAAAAATTTCAACGCGTACACAATAAACACCATCCGCACAACAGTTTTTATTAAAAAACCAGTGTCGTTTATCTTTCCTGAGTACATGTACTTTGTGGCTCTGCTACAGAGTATGCTCTGCAGCAGAGTCACAATCAATGTCTATTTTATCATTATCTAATGCACGTACAGCGATAACGGTAGTACGTACATTATGTACGTTCAACGTACATCATTTTAAGATATAATGGATCGGTTTCTAAAATGGTGGCTCTGCGGCGGAGCATGACACGAAAAAAGGCCTTTTCCCAGAAGTGGGACAGAAAATCGGCTAAAAAAAAAAGGGTGGATACGCCGAAACACAAACGAGAATCCTCCCTGGGCCTAGTTGGATAAACGGAATTTAAAGGTTTCGCGTATCCACCTTAGGGTGTATTTACTGGGGCGGATAAACGGAATAACCGAAGATGTTGAAGGGAAACATCGTGAGGAAAAAGTTCCAGAACAAAAAATTCGAAGACGTGAGAATAGGCCTGTGTGGCAGCAGTAAGTTGTTTAACGCAGCTCTAAAACGCTGGTTTCTACGATGCCAGACAAAAAGCGACAAGAATAAGAAATCCGATCTTAATTGTTTTTATTTAAATACAACACCACAACAAAATATATATTAGGACAACACAACACTTTCACATAATTACTGTCTAAAATACAAAAAGCTGGGATACGGACAGTGGCGGCCGCAACATTTTGAACACCTCTTCAAATTTTGTTCATCGTCGTTACCGTGTGGAATCTCCTGGCTGGGACAAGTTCTCGGTTGAGACCTTCCACTCTTTGGGATCAGCCTCTCTTTACACCTACATCTTATTCTTTCCTCTCTTTGCTCTCTCTCCATCACTATAGACTCCTCTATCCCTTCGTCTAAGATCACACGCTTCATCGGTACACCCCAGAAGTTATCATCTTGAAACTTAGTATACGGCCAATCAGGTTGGTCAGTATTTCGTTTGTTCGGTCTCGCAGTGGGTACATCGTCTAAAGATCCCAACTCAACCACGCGCTCCTTTCGGCAAGGTCGGCTACTGCAGGGCGTTTGATCTTGAAGGCCATCCCTTTTTGGCATTCTACATTCTTGATTTCTTTTAGAGAAACCAGGGGAGCACGGTGGTGAAGATTGCTGATTAAAACTGAACGGGCTCATGCAAGGACTCGGCGTGTATGAAGATCGGGAACTCGGTGTATCTCTTTGTGAGGGTTTTTGGAATGACGATTGTGGATCCCAAAAAGAGTAGCGCTCAGGTGAGGGTTGCTGTTGAGATTTCAGCTCGGGGGTAGTAAAGGATTGATCGCAGGGCATTCTTTGTGGGCTGGTGTTTTGTTGTTGTCTACCTAAACTAGGAAGGTCAGGCGCTGGAGTGGACTGCGCGTAGGAAGATGTTCGAGGTTGATCGCAGGGCGCTGGGCCGGGTTGATGACAGGGCGCCGGGCCCGGTTGATGACAGGGCGCCGGGCTGGGTTGATAACAGGACACCGGGCCGGGCTCACGATATGGTGCTGGGTCAGATTGACGACGACTACTTCTCCCGCTTTGTTGTAAATCTGATACCATGCTGTTTTTTTCATTAGGATTCCAGTAGTATTGCTTTATGATTATCTGAAACATTCAAAGAAATATAAAATAACGCATGCAATTGGTTGAAATCAAGAGGAAAATTGTCTAAAATTAAAATAAAATGATGGTTACAGGCCTGCCTCAGTTAAATTGAAACAATGCCTGAGGTAGCTGCATGGTGCAGGACAGGTGTTGTCGGCCCGTCATCAGGATAATTACTGAACTTTCGCGACACTTCACCACACTCTACGCTTTGGAATATTTAATTTTGACAATTTAAAAGTGCCTGTAAAGGTTTCATTGAAATAAATGCTTTGAGTTTGAGTTTGACTCGCACCGCGCGGCTATCATAGGTCCGTCTCATTTAAACGGGACTACCGTTTAACTCGGTCCCTAAGATAGCCGTAGCTAAGGAAACCGACATACCAAATGTAGTCCACATTCACACGGACGTAAAAATGTCGCGCAGGATTTTTGTCGCGCACTGGATCTTCAACGCATTGCTTAACGCCGACAAATCCAACAGTCTGTTTTTTCGACGCGCTGAGATGTAGTCTGTTGGAGTCTCAATAATGCTCGGGTTAGCATCGAGAGTTGAAAATCCAGTGCGCGATATTTCTATTTTACGTCCGAGCAAACGTGGTCATATGGTTTCGACACTATCAAAAACTTTTAGATTTTTATTCTATAAAAATCTTACTTGTGGTTGAACTTCCCCCTCTATAGGGCACTCGATATTGCTGCTTGAAATCATATGTCTTCTCATCTGGTGACCTGATTGTGGTGACGTTCTTCCAGGACACGGTCTGGATGTATTTTCATGCGCTGCTGGGCAAATAGGACTTGGTGGAGGTTTTTCTATCTCGAATGGGTCTCTCTTTGCATGGGAACAAGGTGGGTGTACCAAGTTCGCAGAAACACCAGGACATGGTCTTGGTGTTTTTTCTTTGTCAACTGGGCAAATTCGAGATTGCTGCGGTGACTCCATCCCGAATGGTCTTAGAACCGTTTGACTCCCAGCGTCGACAGACCGCGGTCCCACGCCTGCGTCGCGCTTATTATTTCTCATAAATGCACTCACACAGTTTGGAGTTAAACAAGTTCTTCGTTTGATTCTGTCTAAATAAGCCCTGTCCTCAGCGCTTAAAGAACATGGAGGGAATGGTTTGGGTTGCCTGGGACAAGGTCGCCTAGACACCTTGGGGGAGCTACTGGAGCAAGGTTTATAGGCTGGACATATTGGAGCGCTCTGGCCGTTGGCAGCGCTCACATTTTCAAAAGCATCTATGGTCACATTTGAGGATGCATCGTACTTTCTAGAGTCTTCTGAGGCTTTCAATTTATCAATCAACTTATCAGCAAGTGCATCAAGATTTTCTCCAGATTCCAAAGGCATTTTATTTAGAAACTTTACTATTTCTTTCTTCATTAATTCATTATCTGTGTCACCTTCCACCTCGATATCAAACAGTTTTTTTGCTAATACATAAACCAGTTTGTTTCTGGCTAATACCTCTGTGGGATTTTGCGGGTGCAGTGGTAGTTCTTTTATCCAGTCATTTATTTCTTCTCGTATTCTTGCTTGTTCTACTTCGTATCTTATAGAATCTCCTGCAGGCAATGGAACTTTATTCAAAGCAGAGTACAGATTGTTGTTTAGTGTTCGACTATTAAGTGGTGAACACGGGTTTCTGTACAAGTAATCTCTACAGAAATTATTTATCTCATTAGCAATTTTTTTCTTTAATCGTTCTCTTTGATTTTCATTGTCTCCGGAAAAGTGTAAGTCTATATACGCATCGGCTAGTTGGTCTTTCAATGTTTCCATAGTTGCTTGTTCTTCTTTTGATAAGTTCTGCTGATCTGGTAAAAGTTTTGAGATGGTATTACGTAATTCCCGTTTGTATACTTGTCCTGCTATTTCGTCATGAGCTCTATGCTGTGCTTGTAAAACTTTTTCAATAAGATCGTCTTTAAGAGCTTGTAATTCGTCATCAGAAATCGTAATATCGCCGAGCAGATTCTCTAGTTCGTCTCTCAACACAGCTTCATAAAGAGAATCGTCGTTAAATATTTCGGGGTCGACATTCATTTCTCCTATTTTGTGGATCAAACTATATGCCAAGTTCTTCTTCATGTCCTTGATTTCGTCTTCTCCTTTTGTGTCGTCATCGGCATGTATGCTACTCAACCAAGTATCTATGAAGTTTGTCAGTCCATTAAAGCTCATTCCATAATTTCCTTTTTTTGATTCTGGACCTTCATGAAAGTAAACATAGCAATTTTTAATTTTGGAAGCTTTTAAACAATTTTTCTAAAAGGAAAAACTTAATTTATCCAATATGAAAGTCTGTTGAATAAGAAATGAGTATAAAGAGGAAGTTTAAAAGTGGTACCGGTGAAAAGTTGTGTGGGAATCGGTTGTCATGGTATTTTGGCATGTGATGCGGAAAAATAAGGAAAATGTCGTGAGGATAGTTTTGAGTATGAATGTCGATGGCTATCTTTATGAATGTGAGACCAAAAAAACTTTGGATGGCTCTGTGAAAGATGATATAGCTATTGCTATAGCAGAAAAAAAAAATTACATTAATTTGATAACGACTAATAGAAGTATGGAAGAAAAGACAATATAATAAGTTTCGGCGGCTCTAAATAAATTGGGATAAAAGCAAGAGAATGATGATTTTTGGACTGCATCCAATCATCCCCTTTTACTTAGCAATCATTCAAAGGGCTTTGAAGGTAGGTCCGTGGCATACCAACCTATCCGCTATATTGATTTATTTTTCAAAATGGCTGCAATATGGATGTCAAGTGATCAACTTTGAACGTTAATATTTCGGAAACGTCACACTTACGAGGTTTGGTCCTTAATGCTATTCTGTAAAAATCTCACCGTGAAAACTTAGGTGAAGTGAGCGTGGAGTGAGCTGTCAATAGTGTCAATTCCTAGCAAAAACAAACTCACTTCACCGATGTTTTCACGGTGAGATTTTTACAGAATCGACCGGCGTTAATATTTTCCGTTCCCTTTGATGTCAGGTATAATAAATATAGGTTTCTCGCGTGGCGCTAAATTTTGAAAAAAAAAAAATAGGGCGATATAAGTCCTCCAGGCCGTATTTCGGCCACGGCGGCCAATCTCAACGGAGACTAGCCTTCGGCGCGGGAGATATTATAGTGCACAAGTGTGCGCGCAGACACAGGTGCACTTCTTCCCTCACTCTCATATTCCGATGGGACGGCAATCCGACACGACCGGAGAGAGATCAGGCGCAGGACCAACGGCTTAACGTGCTTTCCGAGGCACGGGGGTATCACACCGCCAATTTCCAAACTCCTATTAGGGTGCTACTTAAAAATTCCTAACTAACACTAAAAAAACTCAATAACACTTTGCCCGACCCGGGAATCGAACCCAGGACCCCACGCTTAGCAATAGCGCGATAGTTGGTATGCCGAGCTCCATATAAACATTTGCAAAGCCTTTTGAAAAAAAAATTACCGGTCCCATCCATTGTAAGATCACTTTCTTCAAGAGGAATTCCTAGATCGTTTGCGTAATCTTCTGCCAACTGACTTTCCATCAACTTTCGTTTTTCTTGCGACATCGGAGAGCCATCAAAAACGTCACCGATATCTTTCATCACGGCTTCCTTAAAATCTTTCTTCTTTACTGATGTACCTGCTGAGGCCTGCCGATCCTTCTCTTGAATTCTCGCGATCAATTTCTTGGTTCTGTAAAGCAGCTTGTGCGCTAATTCTTCAGCTTCTTCATCACACATACATGAACTCAGGTAAGTGACCCGTTTTATAGTTTCAATCATGTTTTCTACAATTTCATCTTGGTCAGCATTGCTCTTTCCCAGTTTTGTTAATTCTTTGGCAAGATTTGGGTGCAACTCTCTTCTGTCGCAGCATATGTCGTAATTATCTAAAATTCTTGATATTTCTTCGTTGAGAGCAGTTCTGAACTCTGCGGCTTGTTTTGGAGTTAGACTTTTTCTTTGACCTCCTTAAAATAGAGAAGTAACATTTTCTAATTGATTTGTAGCCAATTTCACTTTTTCATCAGATTTTTTAAATTTATTTTTATTATTGCTGTAGGGGCCTGCTCTTGGCCTAGTTTTAGTCACAAAGATACTTTTACGGTTTTGTTGGTTGTTTGGTATCTAAATTAAACAAACTATTTACAAATAAGTTATACTTATTCGTTTCTGATGAAAAAGTTTTAGTTTCGTTTCTGTTTTTCGATGTTTTCCCCACATAAATCGTTTCTTCATTAATATTATTCAGAATTGAAATACTTTTGTTATAAGATGTTATTTTTAGTTTTATTTGATTGTTGTTCAGTGGATTTTTTACTTTGTTTATTAATACTGTTATTAGATTAAAAAATAATAGGATCATTAGTACTGTTTTTTAAAATTACCGCTACCTATTATAGTGATTGCTTGTCATACTTATAGTTTTGGTTTCTTTGGGAAGCGGTTCTGTCATATTATAACGGTCGTCGTGAAAATCTGTCATTTTCTCCTCCCCAGTGGTGACCAAGTGAGCAGTGGTGGCCAAGTGAGCAGTGGTGTCCAAGTGGTAACAGCCGCGACTTAGGAGTTATAGGTCGTAGGTTCGAACCCAGTCAGGCGCTTTACTTTGTGTAAATTATTTCATCACCACTGCTCTCAAAACGGTGAAGGAAAACATCGTGAGGAAACCGGCATGTCCTAGAACCAAAAATTCGAAGACATGTGACATCTGCCAATCCGCACTGGGCCCGCGCGGTGGATTACGGCCCACTCCCTCTCAGAGAGAGGAGGCCTGTGTCCCAGCAGTGGGAACATTATAGGCTGATTATGATGACGGAACCCTTCGTGTGCGAGTCCGACTCGCACTTGGCCAGTTTTTTTTTTGTAGTTTTCACATTGCAGGCATTGCTATAATTTTTTTTCGTGTCGCCTCACTCGCCTTTATATTTATTATAAGGTATTATAATAATACTGTGTTTATAAAGGTTTACTAATAAATATTAAGTAGTTATTTATCTTTTTTTTCTTCGTAATCTCTTTTGGGTTTTTGATTACAAACACGTTTTCTTCTTGGAGTTATTTTTATAGCTTTAGCATTTATTTATTATTTTTAACGGTATTTAATAATTTTGTATTTATTACGACCAAAATCTGCCTAACCTTTTCTCAACTACGTTGGGGTCGGCTTCCAGTCTAACTTGGTGCAGCTGAATACTAGTATTTTATATGGAGCGACTGCCTCTCTGACCTCCACGAGCTACCAGGACACGTCTTGCTAGTTTATTACGACCATGGCTATTATAATATATTTTTAGGATGAAATCACACTAGCAAACGCGCGGAAAATAATTTTTCATATTTTTCTGTCATTCGTTATAGCGAGAATCTCATCCGCACGTAACCGCACTATCAATGCGAATGTGTGCGGATGCTTGCGAGCGGACTTCTCGCTCTAGCGAATGACGAAACTAAGTAGCAGAAAGAGATAGGGATATAAAAAAAATGCTGATGATGCTGCGTGTAAGTGTGATTTCAACGAGGAATTTAAAAGCTCTGGTCAAACTTAGGCGAATGTCGCGCGAGATGAAATGTACTCTCGCCGAATGGAGAACCAGTTGGATCACAACTGGCGTGGATAGTCCCGTGACTTGCTAATCATTAAAACATGAGACGCGCGCAGTCACGTCCCGCTTACTGGGAGGCTTTCGCCTTAGTTTAAACAGACCTTTTAAGGCGGAGACAGAATTTTTGCTTGTAATATATCATTGTATGTTACAAAACGGCGATAGGTAGGTACACAAGACGCGGCAAACGCTCGCTTGGAGCACTTGACATAAGCGTGCTCATTTTTATTCAGAATGGCGGACGTAGAGGTTGTGTGCTTCTTTAATTTTATTGAGTTATTGATAATGGAAGAAGAAATAAAACGATTTTGGATGACCTGCACTAACTTGTTTGTAAACTTGCGCTCGCGATGCTCGCATCGAGTGCATCGCTGCACTATTGTATCGCATTACAAAAACTCGATACATTACAAACAAAAGTTGCTTGTCAGTCTCCGCCTTAATATTGTTCAGATTTAAAATATCTAATGAACACCCCATTTACAACTCTTGTCCAAAAGTTTAGTAGAATTGAGGAGAACTTCTATACCGATCATATTGTACAATTCTTCGACCTTCTCATCATCTGGAGTCACACACGCATCAGGATCCGCTTTGTTTAATCTCTTAAACACTTGAAACCTCAGATTTTCAATTTCCTCTCTCTTTGAAATCGTCTTGTCCGGTTGTACTTGCAAATATTTCTTTCTATCTACAATGTCATTAGTAAGTTCGTCAATGAAATCCGTTTTCGCTTCTGGACCTAAATCTATAGGCATAGTTTCTATCCAAGTTTTTATAGATTTTTCGACTTCAGCTTTGTATTCCTCTGATGTGGGTTCGTCATTTTGTTTTTCTGGCGTAGAGGTTTGACCAGGACTAAATTCCATGTTTGACATTTCTTGTTCCATTTCTTCTTCGTCTCCATGCACTGACGTATTCATTGCTTTTGCTTTATTATCTAGGATATCTGCAATTCCTTGCTTTTTATCCGTCTTTTGAGATTTTGGAGCGTTTGCAGATACTGGTGTAACTTTCAATTTAACAGTATCAATTTTAGTTAATAATTCTTTCGTATCTACTATGATGGCCTTTAATGCTTCAGCTGGCACGAAAGTATTCAATCTCCGATGCATTTGTACCTTCATATATTCCAAATCGTCACTTTGAGTAGGATCAGCGCTTCCAAAATTTTGAATATATTTCTTCCTATCAACTACGTCATGAGTAAGTTCTTCTATAATTTTATTCTTTGCGGCTGGTTCTATATTAAGTTGTACCTTCTCCAACCAAGCCTTGATGGTATTGGCAGCGAACTTTGTAAAGTTTTTCTCATCAACACTTTGATTAGACTTTGGAGTAAAAGGAGATTTTTGTTTAGTAGTATTATTGAAAGTGAACGCTTTCTCTATCTTTGAAAGACGTAATGATAGTTTTCCTTTATTATTCTTTTGTGCTGGTTTAGGAGCAACCTGTGCTGACTTAGGAACAACGTGTGCTGGTTTAGGAGTAACGTGTTTCTTTGATTTTGGACCCTGAACGGTACTGGTTTCTTCTTTGTCTTTGCTTTTAGTAGACAACATATTAAATTGGCCAGTCTCGTCATAAATAGCCAATTTTTCTTTCAAGAAACAATGTTCATTTCTTGGTAAAGGCAATTTAGTTACTGCTTCATCAAGATTCCTGGACCACTGTTTCCTGATACTCTTACTTGTTGCTATCAATTCTTTTAATGAGTAATTGATGTTTCCAGCCGACAAAGCGGGACTGGTACTTTTCATCCTATCTTGAGGCACTGGATCTCTTCTCCGCCTTTCAGAGGTGCTCTGTTCTGTTTTAAAAATAAATATAAATAAAATGGCACAGGGATCAAAATGTAAATGGAATTGTAACAGTTTTGACTTCACGATTAGGCAAATTAAGCCATATCGTCGAGATATGAAATCAAGAAGGGTATAATGTATGTATATATGCATTATATATCATCGTTTATATGAAATAAGACTAATTAATTAATGTGTTTAATTTTCCTTTACACATGTGGAGAAAATAAAAAACCTGCTCTAATTGTCTATTGGCCAAATGATGAGCATATAATTATTTCACCATTCTTTGTTAGTGTTGAATAGTTGTTGATGAAAACTGAACTATTGTCTCTATGTAACATGTCTTGTTGTTTGTTTTGTATACAGCCTGTATTAAAAAGGTGCCCATTAAGAACAATGCTCAAAAATGTATGGGCACTGTCCCCACTATTGTAGCACTTTAAGACCTAAGTTAATCGAAGGGCCACAGCCATGTTATCATTTTATTGTATGACAGCGAAACTGAAATGTCCACCCGAAAAAAGTTATATCGACATGAAGAAACAATCGGAATCAGTCACAATTATGTTCTTTTTTGACAAGATGAAACCTACTACAATAAAATTATAATGACGTCAGATTTTAATAAGATTCTTTAATTCAAAATACGTTCACGGTCCTAAGAATTCATTAAAAACTTATTGAAGTCATTCCTTTTGGTGTGGCCAGACGATTATATATACTAGATATGCTAGAACCCTAGTCTGCCAGAAAATCAGACCATCAGATTACGAAGTATATATCATCATCTGCCTAGCCTTTTCCCAACTATGTTGGGGTCGGCTTCCAGTCTAACCGGATGCAGCTGAATAACAGTATTTTATATGGAGCGACTGCCTATCTGACCTCCACAAACCAGTTACTGGGTAATAGGATACCTACCCCTTGGTAAGACTGGTTTATCAGACTTTCGGGCTTCTGACTACCCGTACCGACTGTCAAAGATCCACGAACGATAGCCGGGACCAATGGCTTAACGTGCTTTCCGAGCCACGGAGAGGTCTTGGTATGTAAAGATGGCCACGGATCAACCGCGGCAAGCTTAGCTTAATCTGATCGATCGACTTGTGCAGCTGTTGTTACTTAGCGAGCAACATATCTGCGATTATTTTGTGCCGTATTTTTAATAACAAAGAACATGAAGCGGCAACATAATTGTGACTGATTCCGGTTTCATGTTAATAATAACTTTTTTCGGATGGACATTTCAGTTTCACTGTCATACAATAAAATGATAAGATGGCTGTGGCTCTTCGACTAACATAGGTTTTAAAGTGCTACAAGGAGGGTGGGGACGTTTTGAGCATTGTTCTTTGGGTCGAGTAGGTATTAAAGTTTTGTATGGGCCAATTGTTTTTTTTTTTCGATTATAAATTTGGCCCTAAGGAGAAACATGTTTAGTTTGATGGTCACATTCTTAAATTTGACCACACCTTACTGATACAGGCTGTATAGTGTATAGTTATATATTACCTATCTGCGACAGCAGGTAATCCGCATAGTCTTAGACTAAGATCCATAAACGTTATTAGCTCTTGGTTTGACTTAGATATGTTCCCGTTTCTAGCTTGCACCTGTAGTTAGGCAGTTTTTTTTTTTGGGCTGAGAAACGTTTAGCCTTGGGCTGAGAAACGTTTATAGATATCGGCCTCTGTGTTCTTTGACAAATACATCTGTGTGTTAATTATGTTGATAAAAGATGTGTCCAACCTAGTTAAAAAAACTTACAGTAAACACAGTTACGGCTGACGACTGGAGCCGAACATTCGCGATTCAGTGCCGAGCATACGCGATTCAGTGTCACCAACCGACTGGAGCCGAGAATACTCGATTCAGTGTCATCGACCTTAGCCTGACGGTTCAGTTTCTTTCACTGTTCAGAAAGACTAACTGACTGTTGACTTTATCGTCTCTTTAGAGAGCGCGAAGTGCGCCTATAAAAGTTTTCAATTCAACAAGAAAAAAACTATCTAGCCATACGAAAATTGGGTGATTTAGAGACCACACACACGAAGAAAAGATTCAATAGGAAGAAGAACCAAGGCAAAACCTGATAATGACGATTCTAAATCCAGACGAAAAGACGGACGGTAGAACTTTAGAATTATTTCCGATGCGGAAGGTATGACGGAAAATACAATTAGTACTTAACCTGAAAAACGCAAATGATGAAAATGACTGAAAACGTTACATACTTGATTTATGGTATTACCTATCGGACTTAAAATAATCAAAAATATTTACATTTACATGTAAGTATATAAAAAAGAGCAAAGGCATCCGCTCATTATTAGGGCATCAAAAAATTCGGATTACTAGCATGTCGTCAGAAACGCAAGTGGTCAAATACGCATTTCGTCATCTCTCAGGATAGACTCGCAACTTGTCAGAAACGGAACTCGACAGACACGCAGTTCGGCAGACGCGCAACACGACAGATCTATACGCATTTCGTCAGATATTTGAAACCATCCACCCAGATTGATGTAAACAAAAGAATTAGGGCTGATTTTTGCATGCCAGATAATTTTGAATTTTTTGACAGTTCTTACAAAAACTGTCAGACGTCAATTTTATTCCTCGAATAAAAGTTATCTGCAACCGTATTCACCCGCGCCGTGACGTTTTAAAGTGGTGAGATCGGCTCCGGAATCAGCCAAGAGCGTTGCCGGCACTTCGGCAACTTCGTCATTGCTTTCGGAAAACTTCGAACTTCGGCGGAACTGGAAGAGCCTCAGCTATACATAGCTGAGGCTCTTCCAGTTTTAAGAAAGTGGCAATTTCTCGCGTTAAAGCACCTATTTTATTTACTCCCATAGGCTGTCTTGAGCATTTATTATTATGGTATTGTATGAAAAATCGGTCGGTTTTTATATTGGCTGGACGTAAATTTTGGTATTTACCTAGGTATCTACAATATGTCTACAATAGTTAAAATATTCTTCGCGTACGACAAAAGACCTGTCAAGTTTCGTCTTCGTATTTTTCAATTTTACTAACAGTAATTTATCTGGGTGCTTACTCTCGAGTTTAATTCCGATAGATCGACATTGGAAATGTGACGTTTCGTACTATTGAGTTCGATGCTAGCGCCAATTGATTTTTATATTGGGTGTCTATTTTGGGGAACTAAGTGGAATTGGGAACGGGCTTGGCGTGGCGTAAACGGTACTCTTGAGTGTATTTTGACAGCTGTGTATTGCGTCAATATTGCGTTGGGATAGTTTGTTGATAGTGATTTTTCCAATAACAAAAGTGTAACTTTTTAGAAATTATTTTGCGTTTTAAGTGGTTTTTTGTGGGTTCTATGAGTATAATATGGCACGATAAGCAGTAATATATAGTGTTTTACGTAATTCCCATAAAAAACAACTGAAACAAAGACGAGATGAGCGTCGGATGATGCGTTATATGAACAAAGCGTTTTCTATGAATAAATACGAATATACAGCAAATTACGGAGTGAGCAAGGATTTTACTCCTCTTTCGTATTACATAACAACATTTTTATCCTATCTCTATACAATAAAAACTTTCTAGAACATTAACTTAATAAAATCGGACTTCGGCATGTTTTCATTATACAAAATTCTTTCTATCTCTAAAACCCGTACACCGATTTTCATAATTCAAACTAGTATATCAGTTTTGAACATAATCCTCTTATTTGACACTAAAATCTCGCAAATATTAGTATAAACAAAAATCCTCGTTTTCAAGTTACGTAATTATTCTATAATTTTCTTCGTACATTAAAATTATCAAAAATTCTACGTTAAATATTGATATCAGATTCTAATACGAAAACTAATAATAAAAACCAGTTAGAAAGCTAATTAGAACAATACAAACACTTAAAATTTACTTAACTAAAAAATCAAAATCTTACTCAGTGAAACAGTAGTAGCACATATCGACTCCCACGCTAGGTATTCTATGGTCTTAATTATCCTATTCTAACTATCACTTTTACATATTCTATTAACACTTCACTGGTATCTCAGTAATGTTCACTATTCACATAAACACGTTCGGCGTTCGTTACAAAAACATTAAGTACTTTATAAAGCAGTTGTTTATCTATCTACTTGGCATCATTTGTATAAAACTGTAATACAAATTAGTTAAGTTACTTAGCGGACAGTAATTATTTCTTACTAAAAAGAACCAAACGCGAACAATATTGTCATAAACAAACAAAAAATATGTTTGAAATTGGAGAACTTACACCACAGAACACTATTACTCCTAGCGGTACACGCAGTCTTTTTTTTAGAAGTGTAGGCAACGATCCTACCGCATGCAGGCAAAGTCATGGTTAATTTTATGATTTTAATCATTTTCTTACGCCCAAATGAATTAAATACTTTATAATTAATCAATTAAAGAACTATTTATATCATTTTTATTTATTAGCCTTGTTAATTAAAGGATAAAGCATTTTAAAGCCCCATTGCCGGTTTATCGTAATGAGTTGAACCACACTATTGCAGCCCGTTACGTAGCTAACTTCACGTGTAACAAAATAATGGCTGACCAATATCAATTTCATTTCAATGGTCACAATATTGTTTTCAAGAGTACCGAATCACGTGACTGTAAAATTAACATCGGAATCGTATTGGCCTTTCATTAGAATTAAAATTAATTTGGAGAGTTAGCCCCCTGAATGTTTTTCGATATTATTAACTGTTAGCTGTAATAGCTCGTTATTGCGACACGCTCCACTAATTCCTATGATCAGTACAACCTGTAATGAAAATATTACATAATTAATATGCATTTAAAATTTACAGCATCTTTTACATATCGTAATAAATATTTTAACAGTATTGCTAAGCTGGGCTTCCAAAAATTAGTAGTAGGCAGTAAGTACCTTTATATTATATAACAGTCTACATAGATTCATAGATACCAGAAAATTGCAGTCCCGAGCTTCATTAAGAAGTTTTTCTATGTTAAGGGCCGTGAAAATTTTGGACTTTTTAGCTTTTGCCCAACTGACATTCTTTTTAGAAAAGATACGAGTTTTGCGTATGTTTCAATATGCACGTTATTAGTTCAAAATATATTACGTAGGTAACATTATTGAAACTAGAAATAAATATTTACAGGTTAAATATCAGTTTTATTTGCAGTAAATACTTATTTTCGTTTAAATACAACAATAAGTTAAAAATTCAATAAATTACATTAAAAGACATAATTATCTTTTTGCTGAATTTATTTAGTTATTACGAAATTCCGTTTGTCTTTGAGGTCGAATTCAAAATCGGAACTTCAAAAGGGCTGGTCTTTGTCTCTCTCTCTTGCTAATGGCGGGAAAGAGATAGAGTGTGAATGTTACAAAATATATTCGCGGCTTTCTGAAAAAAAAAAAAAAAAAGTTACAGAGTTAAAGTTAGTGAAAATAGTATCTATTTTCACTTCAGTAGCTCAAACATGTAGGTTTTGCTGCCTGAAATCAGTGAGCAAAATGCGAGTTTGCTCACTGAGTGAGACCAAGTAACTTTTTAATTTCTTTTTCAGAAAGCCGCGAATATCATTCGAAACATTCACACTCTATCTCTTTCCCGCCATTAGGAAGAGAGAGAGACAAAGACCAGCCCTTTCGAAGTTCCGATTTTTGTAAATTTACACCACACCCACATTTCAATAGGTCACAAGGTTGAGTAGGTACGGCGGCGATCTCACGCGTCCGGCCCTGGTCCAGGCCATATGGTATGGAGCGAGAATGCATGGGAAGCCGTCACCTCCTTCTGCGAAGCAGTAATGCTTGCGAAGGAGGAGGCGGAACGCGTGGAGAGGCCATTTTTGCGCCCTCACGCCCCTAGTCGCCGCAGGGGACGCCCTGAGACGAGCCGATTCCCAGCCACCGTAGGCGCGGGCTTGCGGACGGCGAGTAATGGGTAGGTCGCCGTCCGATAAGAACCAGGCCCGAGTCGACGGCGCGTTGTGTTCCACGCGCGCCTCAAAGAGATGTCAGCACTAACGTCACGCTAGGGCCGATGCCATGCCTGCCAGGGTCGCGGGTTGTTCGAAAGAGTTACCGCCACGGTAACTCTTTCACGGTAACCCTTTCACGGTAACCCTGGCACGGGTACCTGAAGGAACACGGGTGGGTTTTAGTCAGTAAAAGTCTGACATGCCCTCCCAGCTCCGCCCAGAGCGGTAGCAGTTATTTGATGATTTCCCACCAAAAAAAAGTATTCGAAATATATTACTTTGTTTGACAACAAGCGTTTAAATCCTATTTATTAATTAATTGACTGTCGAGTTGCGCAACTGTCGAGACGCGCATCTGTCAAGTTGCGTGTTTGTCGAGCTGCGTCTTTGACGTGGTGCGAATCTGACGAGATGCGTTTCTGTCATCATGCGTTTTCTGGCGAAATGCGTATTTGACCACTTGCGTTTCTGACGACATGCTAGTAATCCAAAAATTCGTCCGCATCGATGTCAACAAGATAAGTGCCTAAAAGACTAGCAGCATTGCCATGTTATATGGCAATGCCGATTCTTTGGCCAAAAAATAGGCCAGCCCTCCGGTCACGTAAAGACGTGACAACATCAAGCGCCAAGTGGCATTAGACATCGCCAAGCTTGCGATGTCTCGAAAAACCAAGTGGGAATCCAGACCCCCTAGTTATAACTTAAAAAATACAACTTACTTTAAAAAAAAACAGAGAAATTTATGGCAAGGGCACAAGGGTATGTGGCGACATCTTTACCACTATACGAACAATAAAGACGTCGGACGTCATACAAATCCTACGTCGCGCAAGCAAGTTTACCGCGAAATCTGCATGTACGAATACATACACAACTAATAAATAATATGCTATGCTTAATAAACCTACTACTGTTTGTTTTCCCAAATGTAATAAATAAATAAACTATGCCAGAAAGTAGCGAGAGTTGTTTTCTTAAAATTACCGTTGGTTTTGTTTTATTTTTAAAAAGTAGCAAACGTCGATTTTTTTTAAATAATAATATTTTATTTGAATCATTATGATTTTAAAGTTCATCTACTTACATATTTTTAATTTTAAGGTATATGCCGTGATTGTGTTGAAAAATTTTCTTTATTCAATATCGATACTCGAAATTATTTAAAAGTGTTTGTTTAAATGACTTTAAAGTTAGTACTCGTATTGATTCGTTTTTCAATCCGTGCAAAAGCAATTTATCCTTCATAAGAACATTTCCCCCTATGTTGTTTTAAAATTAAAAATTCTGAAATCCTAAATAAGCCCCGTCAATTATGATCTACTAAACCTCTCAAGTCGAATTTTGGGAAACCCGGCGGCGGTACTAAGTCCATTAGCATTCTATATAATTCTTCAGTTCCATCCATAATCGGGGGTATATCTTTCGGATCCACCAAATATTTCATTCTTCTAAAAATCAGATATTTAAAATTTTCGATCTCATCTTTTTCGCTGGATACTGCTTCAGGATGTACTTGCAAGTACTTCTGTCTATCTAAAATGTCCCTAGCTATATCATTGGCCCCAGCCGTTGCGTCTTCTGGATCCAAATCTATAGGCAGTTTATCCATCCAAGTTTTAACGGTTTCTGCTATTTTGTCCATAAACAACGCGAATGCTTCTCCCGAAATTTCTTCATCTTCCATTAATTCTTTAGAAGCATCCTCCATTGCTTGTTGTAGTAATAATTTCAATTCTTTTTTCTTATCAGCCGGTAACGATGATCCATCAACAACGTTCTTAGAATCTTTTAAAACCTCGGCTGTAAGAGCACCTATATCATTTAGGTTAGGTGAATTGTCTATGGTTTGATTTAGTTTGTTTAATAACTTATTTTTGCTGTTGTTTTTATCAGGTTTGGATAAAGAAGACTGGTCGACAGCATGATTGATAGCTCTATCAAATGCTTCTTTGTATTTTTTTAATTTATCCTCCATTGCCTTCTCATCATAGTCATCCATTTCAGGAGACTTACTAACAGCCTCCTCAGCTGATATTTTATCATCATATTCCGGACTTTCCTCCATTTCCTCGTCATCGTAACAATTCCTTATTTTCTCTGTAAGTAATATTTTCAATTCGTCCTTTTGATCCATCGGAATCGGAAAGACATCAACCACATTTTTACAATCTTTTAAAATCTCAGCTTTTAGAGCACCTGTGTCATTTATGTTAGGCGATTCGTAGACAGTTTCTTCCATTTTGTTTAATAATTTATTTTTCAAACTTTTTTTGTCAGGTTTCGATAAAGTAGACTGATCAACAGCATCATTGATAGCTTTAGTGAATGCTTCTTCGTGTTTTGTTATTTTATCCAAATCGGGATCATCCATAACTCCTTCAAAAATCTTAGCCAGGTCTTTTTTTAGACAACTTTTTTCAAGGTTGCGCATAGGAGTCTTATTCACAGCCTTACTGAGAGCTTTGGTGTAGTCTTTTGTGTATCCTTCTTCATCATCGTAACGATCCATAATTTCATCAACAGTCTTCGCCAGTTCTTCGTTCAATAATGATTTCAATTCGTTTTTTTTGGCAGTCGGGATCGTTGATTCATCAATTATTTTTTTTAAATCTTTTAAAACTTGAGATTTTAGAGGTTCTAAATCATCTTTGTTAATATATGGTTTTTTATCCATTTGTTGTTTCAATTTGCTTAATAACTTATTTTTTAAATCATTTTTGTCTGGTTTGGACATAGTAGACTGATCCACAGCATCGCTGACAGCTTTAGTTAATGCGTTTTTGTGTGAAAGAGTTTTATCCTTAGCTTGAGCTGCCAGTGCCAATTTTTGTGCTTTGCCAATCAGGTCATCAGCGCAACTGCTCGCTTCTTTTTCAGGTAAGTTCTGCTCTCGCATTAGTTTCTTTATGAGTTTTCGTCTTGCATCTTCGAAATTTCCACCAACGAGCGCTATACCAACTAAATCATTAATATCTGCTTCTAATGTTTTAACATAGCTTGGATCTAATTCATATCTTTCTTCTTTAAGTGCCAGTTCTCGCGCTCTACCAATCAGTTCATCCACTGGAGCACTTGCTTCTTTTTCGGTTAAATTTTTCTCCCTCATTAATTTCTTTATGAGTTTTCTTCTTACATCATTAAAATCTCCATCCGTGCGTGCTATCTCTAATAATTCATCAAATTCTTCGGCTAATTGTTTCTGGTAGCCAGGATCTACGGCCTCGTCAAACTGAGGCAATACTCTTCGTATTATAATATTTAATTTATTCCTTTTCGCATCTGGCATGGATTTTGCCAAATTTATTTCATTTTTGAAATTACTCAAGTTTTCGTCTACAGCAGCAGTTAGTTCACTTTTTAATTTATTTTTCTGGTCTTTTGGTAAATTCAGTTCATCAAGGATTTCATCTATGCTATGTTTGAGTGCTTCTGCAGTATCATCAGATAACGATTTCTGGAAGTTTTTGGTGGCCGTGTCTTTCAGTTTTTTTTTTAACTCTTTCTTTATAGATAATGGGATAGGTGCTTCATTTATAGCTTTTTCAAATCCAAGTAAAATATTATTTTGAGTGTCAATTTCTAATTCTTTAAAGGCTTGTGATGACAATTTAAAAGGCACACCTCGGATATTGCCTACATTTTCGTCGACCATATTTAATATTGCACGTTTTAGTTTATTTTTCTCAGAGCTAGGTACTTGTAGCTCATCTAGTATATCAGCGATGCCAATTTTCATGGCATTTTGCACGTCATCGCTAAAAGGTTTTTTCAAATTTTCAGTAGCCATTTTTTTCAATTTCTCTTTCAACTCCCTCTTTTTATTTTCAGGGACGGCTGATTCTTCAATAATCTTATCAATTCCTTGCAAAATACTTTCTTTTGCATTAGTTTTATCAACTTCTTCTATGGGCATCAGACCTTTTAAGGGCTTTTGTGAAACTGGGCTTCTTGTTCCTTTTATCTTAGAATCACTAGCATCGCTTCTCGTTTTGGCATACGGAGGTTTTGTGCCTTTTGGTGAATTCAGTTCACGCATGATTTCATGTATGCCATCTTTGAGTGATTCCTCAAAATCATCAGACGACGTCTGTAAGTTTTTGGCGGCCAAGTCTCTCAGTTTTTCCTTTAACTCTTTCTTTTTTCCTATAGGGATAGCTGCTTCATCAATAGCTTTTTCAACGCCGAGTAACATATTTTTTTGAGTTTCGGTAATGTTTTTTCTTTTTGGCAATTTGGGAGTTGGCAAATCGGCCAAATTTTCGTCCGCCATGTTTATTAATGCACGTTTTAATTTATTTTTCTCTGATTTAGGTATTTGCAGGTCATCTAGTATATCAGCCATGCCCATTTTTATGGCATCTTTTACGTCTTCGCTGAAAGGCTTTTTCAAATTATCAGTAGCCATGTTTTTCAATTTCCTTTTCAATTCCATCTTTTTTTCTTCAGGGATGGCTGAATCTTCAATAATCTTTTCAATTCCTTGCAAAATTCTTTCTCTTGCTTTTGTTCCATCAATTTCTCCCTCAGGCATCTGGCCTTTTAAGTGCCTAACCGGTTTTGTATCTTGCAAATTATCCACATTTTTGTCCACCATGTTTAATAATGCCCGTTTCAATTTATTTTTCTCAGATTTTGGTAATTGCAACTCATCTAGTATATCAGCTATGCCAATTTTTATTGCATCTTTTACGTCTTCGCTGAAAGGCTTTTTCAAATTATCAGTAGCCATGTTTTTCAATTTCCTTTTCAATTCCATCTTTTTTTCTTCAGGGATGGCTGATTCTGCAATAATCTTTTCAATTCCTTGCAAAATACTTTCTTTTGAATTAGTTTCATCCACTTCCTCTATAGGCATCAGGCCTTTTAATTGTTTAACTTGTTTTGTATCTCGAAAATCTTCAAATCCTTGCAATACACTTTCTTTCGCTTTAGCTTTATCAACATCTCGCAAATTGGCTACGATTTCGTCAGTCATATTCATGAGTGCACGTTTCAATTTATCTTTCTCAGGTTTAGGTATTTGCAGGTCATCTATTATATCAGCTATGCCGATTTTTATGGCATCTTGCACGTCATCGCTGAAGGGCTTTTCCAAATTATCAGCAGCCATTTTTGTCAATTTCCGTTTCAACTCCATCTTTTTCTCTTCCGGGATGGCTGATTCTTTAATGATCCTTTCTATTCCTTTCAAAATACTTTCTTTTGCTTTTGTTTGATCAACTCCTGTTACGGGCTGTTTTGCTGCTCTCAAATTGTCCAAATTGTCGTCAGTCATACTCATGAGTGCACGTTTCAATTTATTTTTCTCTGGTGTAGGTGCTTGCAGCTCATCTAGTATATCAGCTATGCCGATGTCTATGGCATCTTGCACGTCATCGCTGAAGGGCATTTTCAAATTATCAGTAGCCATTTTCTTGAATTTTCTTTCCAAGTCCATCTTTTTCTCTTCAGGGATGGCTGATTCTTTAATGGTATTTTCAATTCCTTTCAAACTACTTGCTTTTGCTTTTGTTTGATCAACTCCTGTTACGGGCTGTTTTGCTGCTCGCAAATTGTCCAAATAGTCGTCAGTCATACTCATGAGTGCACGTTTCAATTTATTTTTCTCTGATGTAGGTGCTTGCAGCTCATCTATTAAATCAGCTATTCCGATTTTTATGGCATCTTGCACGTCATCGCTGAAGGGCTTTTCCAAATTATCAGCAGCCATTTTTGTCAATTTCCGTTTCAACTCCATCTTTTTCTCTTCCGGGATGGCTGATTCTTTAATGATCCTTTCTATTCCTTTCAAAATACTTTCTTTTGCTTTTGTTTGATCAACTCCTGTTACGGGCTGTTTTGCTGCTCTCAAATTGTCCAAATTGTCGTCAGTCATACTCATGAGTGCACGTTTCAATTTATTTTTCTCTGGTGTAGGTGCTTGCAGCTCATCTAGTATATCAGCTATGCCGATGTCTATGGCATCTTGCACGTCATCGCTGAAGGGCTTTTTCAAATTATCAGTAGCCATTTTCTTGAATTTTCTTTCCAAGTCCATCTTTTTCTCTTCAGGGATGGCTGATTCTTTAATGGTATTTTCAATTCCTTTCAAACTACTTGCTTTTGCTTTTGTTTGATCAACTCCTGTTACGGGGTGTCTTGCTGCTCGCAAATTGTCCAAACAGTCGTCAGTCATATTCATGAGTGCACGTTTCAATTTATTTTTCTCTGCTTTAGGTACTTGCAGCTCATCTAGTATATCAGCTATGCCGATTTTTATGGCATCTTGCACGTCATCGCTGAAGGGTTTTTTCAAATTATCAGTAGAATTTTTTTTCAATCTCCTTTTCAACTCCATATTTTTCTTTTCCGGGATGGCTGATTCTTGAATAATATCTTCAATGCCTTGCAAAATACTTTCTTTCGCTTTTGCTTCATCAAATTCTCCAATGGGCATCACGCGATTCCCATTTATTTTTTGCTTGCCATTTGCGTCTGTACTTGATCTTCGTTTTAATTGAATATATTTAGGTCCTACATCATTTAGTTCTTTCAGTAATTTGCTGTACTCATCTATTGCAGCAGCTAATTCACTTTTCAGTTCGTTTTTCGTGTCTATTGGTAAGTTCAGTTCATTAAGGATTTCATTTATGCCGCCTGTAAGTGCTTCTGCAATTTCATCTGCCGGTTTTTTGTAGTCTATTGTGCCCATATCCTTCAACTTCATTCTCAATTCGTTTTTTTTCTCTCTCGGAATTGGTGCTTCTTCAATGGCCTGTTCCATTTTTCGTAAAATATGTTCCAGTATTTTGTTTTCTAATTCTTTTAAATTTTCTGTTAATTCGTCAATCTCGATTGTATCTTCTTTCCTTTGTTGTGTATCTAATTTTTTTGCCAGTTTGTTTGTTAAACTCCTTCTTTTTTCTTCTGGCATGTCGTCTTTAATTATGTTCGAGACGTCATCTAGGATTGTGTATTTTTCTTCATCCGAAAGAGAAGAATCTAAATTTCGGGCTAGCACGGATTTTAATTTATTTTTTAAATGTGCTTTAACATTCCTCGAGATTGGGGACTTTTCAATTATATTGCAAATATCATCGAATAGTTTATTTCTTATCTTGTTTAAATCATGCCTTAAATTTGATAAAGCTTCATTAAAATCTTTTGATATAGTTTCGCCAACTGTCTTTTTCAGAACATCCTTTTTATCTTGAGGTATTGATAGATCACTAACTACACCACTAATATCTTCTTTAATCGATTTTAGGACCTCATCTGAAAGCTGACGGTCTTCGTTCTCTGTGAGTATATCCTGTATACTCTTCTTCAACTCTTTCTTTTTACCAGTATCTATGGAAGACCTGTCAATAACAATACCAACGGCCTTCTCTACTTGGTCTTGTATGTCACACACACATTTAGGTACACAAATATTCAAATGTTTCGACGCAACAGCCGATAACAATTTTTTCAAAGAACCTAGAATACTGTTGTCTTCGGAAATCGGACATCTTTCAACTATATCACTAATTTCATTGTTGATAGTATTTTTGACATTGCTAGGCAATGGTTTATGCATATTTTTTGACAGTGTTCCCTTAACTTGCTGCATCAAATCTTTCTTTTTGTCTGTGTCTATCGGGAGTTCCTTAACTGCATTTCTGACATCTTTTGCGATTGTCTGTTTCAAATTACTTCCTTCTCTGCTTAGTCTTGTCAGTCTCATAAATGATTTTTCTAAATTACTGTTTAAGACATTACTTATTGAGGCCTTCACTCTTAAAAGACTTTCTTTAGGTATGTCTATGTCACTAATAGCATCATCCAAATTCTCCATTATCGCGTCCCTCATATCATCATGAGATTCTTTAGAGTTTAACGATGACGTAAGTAAATGCTCTTCTACAATTTGATGGGCCTTGTTTCTCAGTATTTTTTTTTTACTTTGCGGTACTGGCAAGTTTTCAATAATGTCCAAAATATCTTTTATCATCGCTTTTTTTATCTGTTCTTTGTGGTATTTGTTCGAAGGCAAAAGGTTAAGTTTCTCCATTAGTTCATCAACTTGAATACTCAAGTCAGCAGGGTCTATCCCGAGGTCAGCATCAACTAGATAGGTTAATATATCGTTTGCCAAATTTTCATTTCCTTGCTCTTTGCCTTCTTTTATCACTTTAACAAGTTCTTTAATGATTTTTTCAAATTTCCGTGGATGTAAATCAGAAGCACCTGGTAAGTTACTTAGCCAATTAGTGAATATTTCAGTGAGTTCATCTTGATCTAGCTTTTCCATTTCATTCGTTTGCACAGTATTTGACAGTTGCTTCATTAACTCATCAACTAATTCATCAATCGTTTCAATCGCAATACCTACGTCATCCACAAATTGATGTATTTCTTCTTTCATTTTTTCAACAACGCATTCGTCATCGATCCCTTGAGACTTTAGTTTATTTAATTTTCTGGCTAAACCTTCGATCAATTTGGGATCTTTTTTAAGCTCTCCACACAAACCGTGTTCACATATCCAATCAGATACATTCTCTCCAAACTCATCTGTTAAATCAGTCGTATCGCCAGATAAATTCACGTTTCTTGGTATACTTACTATTTCTGTGGCGAATTTATTTGCCATCTTCTTTAACATTACCATATCACCATCGAATTTTAATGCTAACTCTACAAGTAATTCGATTATTTCTTTTCTTAATGTGTGTGTATATTTAACATCACATGCGGGCCTATCAACAGCTATGGACTTAAGTTTATTGACAAACTTATCAATAATGGATTCCTTATCTACTTCTTCACCATCGTCTTCAAAATCCATGTTTGCAACCCATTTTTTTACAATATCTCTAAATCTATCAGGTTTTCTTGGGACACTTAAAATTCTCTCTGTAAGCTTATCAGCAACTTGATTTTTGAAGAGCTTTTCATCTTTCCTATCTTTACCAGGATTCCACAGTGGAAAATCTTCAATGAAACTTTTGATCTCATTTCGAGCATTTTCATTGTAGTTCTCATCGTCAGGCAATTGTTTTAAAGTTTTCCGTAATTCTTTGATGACTGTATCTCTTTTCTTTTTACTATCTGAGCCTTCAATACTGTGTACTGGAACGTCTTTAAGCCATTCGGCTATTTCATCATCGATTCGTTTGTTATAGTATGCTTGATCTTGAGATTTGCTGGCACAGGCACAAGGCATGCCGCGGCAGCAGGCTATTTTTGTTGGAATTTTGCAGCTACAAGCTGAGTGTGTATTAGTGGAGGCGTCGGGGTTGTTGACACACTGCGTCGCCTTGGTACAGTAACAGTCGGTTCTGGTACACTGACACCCGGCCTGCTCCTGTGAGACAAATACAATATAAGCGATTCAGAGTCGGAATCAAGTAATTTTATCCTATGTCGATGACTCTGCAGCATGTATCAGCAAGGTCAAAAATCAATCTACCTAGTCTTTATCCCCACTATGTTGGGGTCGGCTTCCAGTCTAACCAGCTGCAGCTGAATACTAGTATATTATATGGAGCGACTGCCTATCTGACGTCCACAACCCAGTTCCTCAGTAATACGATACCCCTTGGTAAGACTGGTTGTCAGATCTTCGGGCGGGACTACCTGTTACGACTGTCAAAGATCCAGGAATGACAGCCGGGACCGACCGCTAATCGTGCTTTCGTAGGCACGGAGAGGTCTTGGTATGTAAAGATGGTCACCCATCCACGAACCAACCGAGGCAAACTAGCATTAACCTGATCGATCGACCGTGCGGCTGTTATTAGTTAGCCACAAGCCCCTCCGTATGTATCAGAGCGGTGTGGCCAAATTTAAGGGTGTGGTACAGACCGTCAAACTGAATAACTTTCTCCATGGGACCAATAGCGTCATCGCGAAAAACATTATCAAATATGCCATACAAAAGTTCAATACCTACTCGACCCAAATGTATAGTACGGGTGATATTGAAGATGGTGTTCTATAATATAGGCCTCTATGCACCTCTACGGGGAATATAGGTCTGATGTTATTTTATGTGACATTATAATAATGAAAGCATTCTTCAATGCTGGTAAGTGAAACTGGTACATACTTTAAAAACACTCATAATCAGGCTTTAATGTTCCCACTGCTGGGACACAGGCCACCACTCTGTTAGAGGAAGTGGGACGTAATGTACCACGCGGGCCCCGCGGTGGGCGGATGTCACAGTTCTTCGAATTTTAGGATCTAGGACATGCCGATTTCCTCACGATGTTTTCCTTCACCGTTTTGAAAGCAGTGGTGATGGAGTAATTACCCTAAACGACCTACCAGTCGTAAGTCGCGGACATTACCACAACTGCACAAAACACTAATTTATGCAAAATAAAAAGCTAATTAATTACACTTCCACAGCTATTAATTACAAATTGACAAAATAAATCTAATATGAAGAATAAAATTGAAACAAAAACACTAATAAACAAAAAATGTATAACAAGATGGTGATAATCAACAAAAGATGTAAAAAAAAAAGACTAGTACAGTCGCCAGCATATCAAGCTACCCTAAACTGTCCAATTTTCCCAATCAACTTTGAGCCTTATGCTTTAGCGATAAAGTTGAAAATATATTAAAGAAACAGATTGAAGTACCTTGAAGTGCTGGCGTCTGCATAATGATAATCAAAAGTTATTTATTCAAAGAAGGCTGAGAATTAGCACTTCTCGTACATACATCAAAATTACGAAAGACAGTCCCCCAAAACGCACGCCTTATACAACACTCCCTATTGCTTTAACTGAGAAAAAGATGTGGCGCAACAAACTCCCCAGCATGATAGAATGATGGTTTATAGTGATGTACTAAGTACCCCGAGAAATTCAAATTTTCTTACGTTTTTTGCAATTTGCAGGTCAGTGTCATGTTATTCCCACTCACTAAGGACCTTCGCTCACAACATCGCAGTGTTAGACGCCAAAACAAAAGTGAATTAGCCTTACCAAGCTCAAAATTAATTAACTATGTTCCATTCAGGACCTTTAGCCATGTGGGTGAAAATATATGTATCCAAATGCAATTAAGGACATAGAGTTCGAAAATAAATATAAAAACAGTCCCCAAAAATACCTTATATTAAAAACACTACAAACTGAAAAATAACTTTAATTTCGGAAGTCGGTGTCTTAGGGATCAGTATTTTAGTTTTTGCCACCGACTTCCGAAATTAAAGTTATTTTTCAGTTTGTAGTGTTTTTTTTTGAAGTCGGTTTTTTTTTGTTAAAAAGTTTTTATTTCTCGCTTTTTAGTGGATCTATTTATAATTTATCTACTTAAGTTAAAATAGCCTAATGTCAACTTGCCCATCGCCTTTTTATAAAACTATTCCTTTTCTCGATGCAGGGACGTTAATTGTTGAGCAGTTCTCCTTTCATTAGTTTTTAGATTAGATGCTGATAATCCTGGCTGCAGCATCAGGCCAGACTTATGTCAACATTGCATTGAACTTAAAATTAATCCTGTTTAAAATGAGATGCTGTAATTTCAAGGTTTGTACTTTTTCTGATGCTCCTGGCTTCAGCATCAGGTCTTCGGTGTTCCTCAGTAACAGTACGTTTATCCACACATCGAGCCGTTTTCAATGAGCCTAAACACGATATATCTGCTGTTAGTTGTCGAGGAGTTAGGTACTCTGCAGACTATCCTGACTGCAGCATCAGGTCATGACTTGATGATCATGAGACCAAATGTGGCAAATGCCCTATCAAACATCAAAACAATTTACTAAAACAGTCCTTGCCTGTTCGAGTAACTTCTTACTGTTAAGGAGTTGTACCTTCCATCATCAGCCCAGCTACCTGAGATGGTGACAACCATACACAAATACACAAGATACTTCATAAAATATGCGAAAAACAATAAGTGAGCCTATAAAATTTGAGGGTTGCCCTCGATTTCTCTAAGATCCCATCATCAGATCCTAACTTGGTGACAATGGGACCACCTCAGAACTATCTACTTTCGAACAAAAAAATAATTTTGAAAATCCGTCGACAATTGACGGAGTATTCGATGAACAAACATACAAAAAAAAAACATACAAACACCCGAACTTAGTACCTCCTCCTTTTTGTGAAGTCGGTAAAAAAAACGTACTACACCTTATAGGAATTCTTTGACGATAAGTAAATTTTGACATTGAAATTCATACCTTCACACAATACAGCACCTACAATTTTGACTTAATAACTTACCTGCCTAATTACCTATGTTATTTTATGATTATTATTGTTAGCGCTATTTGTTTTAATTTAATTTTTATCTTATTTTAATTTATGAATGAAAATGTTGACCAATAAATTGTTCTTACCCTATCCTATATTAAATTATATCATGCATGACAGTGACTTATTTAAATAACAATTAATGATGGACATCTGATAAACAAGTTAAAATTGGTATTTTTGTTTAAGCATAGTTGTTTTGTTTATTAATGTGACACTAGCTCTTTTAACTATTTATATTGCTGTGCCCTAGCAGGGTTCATGTATGAAACCTATATGTTTGTAACAACTTGTAAACTTTAAGAATGCAATAAATGATGATAATAATTATGTTGATTAAAACATGATCCGCAAGCGTGAAAAGTATGTATTTACAGAATTATTTCAAATCATCAACACAACACTCTTCAAGTTCATATAATCCTATTGACTATTTTATGATTATATAATTCTGTTAATACATTCTTGTCACGCTCGCAAATCATACATACAACCTGACACTGACCTGCAAATTCCAAAATCCGTAAGAAAATTTGAATTTCGTGGGTTACCTAGCTCACCCCCCGAATCAACAAAAGCTAATGAACAAGAACTATCATAATTATAACAAACATACAACAACAAATGTAAAACTTACAGTCGAGGGTATCGCACATCCGCTGAAAGACTGAATGAGGCGCGAAAGAACAGAGCCGGATGCTGCGTGGTACAAAATTGAATATACTAGTAGACATACGAGAAATATTAAAGGTATCATTCCCTTCCGAGTTGTGGAAAGACTGTTATTTCTATCTGTTCTGTACCCACAAAGTAGTGACAACAGGTAATTATCATCACCTGGTTAGCCTTTTGAAACCATCGGCTTCCAGCTTGAGACATGGAGCCACTGCCTCTATCGACCTCCACAACAGCGACGGTAACACGATACCCCTTGCCTCTGGCTGTCGAAGATCTATGCATGACAGCCGGGATTGCCGGCTTAACGTGCTTTCAGTGGCACGGAGGGGTCTCGTCATGCAATGTATGGTAGACCGGGGCAAACATATCTAGCTTAAACCTTTGATCGACCCATCCGACTGTTATATTTCGTTCTTCTTCTTATTAATTCTGGCCTCTCTAGAGGTCAGATAACTTCCTCAACCCAGTTACTTGGTTAAACGATTTCTGATTTGAGACTTTCATATGCCACCGTTATTTAAATGGAGATGTTGACAAGACATACACATGTCTTGTCAACATCTCCATTTAAATAATTATGTAAGTTAGGAATCTAATGTAAGGTCTAGCTCAAGCTCTACCTTCTGAAGATCTGATAAGGATGTTTGATATCTAAGCTAATATTTGATAAACATCAGTATTTCATTTAAATGTCTCACTGATTGTGGCGCGTATAGTTTCTTGCCCGTTCTTCTCCTTAGAGATCTACGTTTTGGAATGGGCAACTAGCTTCAACTTTCCGACTAACTGACAGACTATTTATTTTGACAATTCAAAAGTGCCTGTATCTACCTACATGGTTTAATTGAAATAAATGCTTTGAATTTGAGCTTGAGTCTATGTTTGTTTGATTTCTGATTTTCGAAATTCTAATTTTATTATGATACTAGCTGACCCGGCAAACGTTTTGTCATATAAATTATTTCTAGCTGCCCGGCGCTACTTTGTTCGCGTGGTGTCCTACTCCTTACCCTACCCCTACCCTACTCCTACACTACTCCTACCCTACTCCTACCCTACTCCTACCCTACTTCTACCCTACTCCTAACCTACTCCTACCCTACTCCTACCCTACTCCTACCCTACTCCTACCCTACTCCTACCCTACTCCTACACTACTCCTACCCTACTCATATAAGTAAAAAAAAAAGATAAAAAAGTATCCTATGTCAGTCTCCTGGTTCTAAGCTACCTCCCCACCAATTTCAGCCAAATCGGTTCAGCCGTTCTTGAGTTTTAAATAGTTTAACTAACACGACTTTCTTTTATTATAAAGAGATGGTAGATTTCATACGACAATATAAA
The DNA here is from genome assembly GCA_963082905.1 of Oligia fasciuncula. Classification (NCBI taxonomy): domain Eukaryota; kingdom Metazoa; phylum Arthropoda; class Insecta; order Lepidoptera; family Noctuidae; genus Oligia; species Oligia fasciuncula. Next base: position 10,749,012 of record OY720413.1, on the reverse strand, counting down.
TTTACGTTATTTTATAACATTAATTTTCGTCGTTGATTTTACAATAAATTACAATTCAATAATATTATTCAAGCAGTAATTTTTGGAAAAAGTGGAGACATTTAAGTTGAAACCTTCTATAAAAACACATAACCCTCCTTTTGGGCTTCGCCGCAGTCGGGTAAAAATACAGATGACTGTATTACTTATAAATCCCTTTAAGTGAGTAATGGCGAAAGAATTTAGCTGATATTTAATTTAACCTGAAAAGGGTTTGTTTACTCTTTCAACAGATAGTTTTGGAACAGATCATACTTCAAATGTAGACCTAACCTAAAAGATACTTGCGAAAAATCAGCTAACAGATCGACCTATAACAAGAACTCTAGAAAAAATAATTGTCAAACCACAGAAAATATTATATCTACGCAGAACAATACGAAAACAGTGTTACATACAATAGAATACTCTTTTTAAATAAAGATATAATTGTACAAATTTTACAAAGGGTCACACAATGGGCGATCTTATCGCTACGAGCGATCTTTTAAAGACAACCTTTGGATGGATTTAGAGAGCAAGGAGAGACAATACTGCAGGTAGACTTGAGTTAGCTCTTTCCTAGGGATATAGAAAAACACTGGAACAAGCCATTCCCGAAGAATAAGTCAACAGAGTGATGTAAAGGAGAGTGTTTTAGATCCATGCGTTATGTTAGTGAAAATGTTTGTGAGTATATACCGTCCGTTCTCAGTTATTTTGCCTCTGACAGCAGCAACCTAATATCAACCTTATAGTAACGAAAATAAAGATTTTTTTTTATTTGTTGATATCCCTTTATGTACAGTATTAAAATAATAATAAGAATATGTACAAGTATATAAAAAGGAAAGGAAAGAAAATAAAGATCAATGTGATTTTTTTTTAAACGTTGCCCCTCACTAGGAATTTCTCCTGTATTGTGGGTGCGTTTACAAACATTTAAATTCACGTAAACAAACAGCCAGACCCGGAACAACTACTTGTAGGTCATACAAATATTTGTTCCGTGCGGGAATCGAACCCGCGACACGCAGCGCAGCAGTCAATCGCTTAACCACTGCGCCAACCGTGCCGTCAGACACGTTTTGACAGTCTACACAGTGACAACAACCAAACAGCAAACTTATAACGGGAATAAAGATCACTTTGATTTTGACAGTGATGCAAATTTTGACAGTGATGCAAATTTTTGACAGTGATGCAAATTTTGACAGTCTTGCAAATTTTGACAGTGATGCAAATTTTGACAGTGATGCAAATTTTTAACAGTGATGCAAATTTTTGACAGTGATGCAAATTTTTAACAGTGATGCAAATTTTTGACAGTGATGCAAATTTTTAACAGTGATGCAAATTTTGACAGTGATGCAAATTTTGACAGTGATGCAAATTCAGAGGTTAAAGTAATCTGTGAATGGACTGTAGATAGAGGATTATATAGATTAGCTGTCATATTATGAGATACTCTTTCGACAGTGACTTGTAAACTGGAATTATCTAGTGTAGTCGGATAATAGTTTCGGACGAAATCGTACCGTGACAGCAGTTTTTTTGGGCCACAGTTGTCAGCTACTACTGAGGTCAGACAAAAAGTTTGCATGCGCGAAGGAGATAGAGAAAATACATGTGTCTCGTTTACTCTTACTACTGGATCTAATCGTGTTCTTGTCTCATTATTGGTATACGAGGTCAAATTAGATTGGCTAGCGAAACTCCGCGATGACGTGATGGGTTTTGATATCTAAATATAAGATAAAAATTAAAAAAAATCATTGTTTTTTTGAGGTCAACTACTTTAGATACTTGAAATATCAGTTTCGAAATCAGTTTTTCCGTGTAAACTTCACAGACGTGATGGGTATATATATCTAAAGGCGATAAAACAAAAAAAGAAGAGATTTACAAACTACACTACCAGTGGTCACTGACCCGGGAATAAAAAAAAAAAATTCTTAGTAAAACTCGTCTCGTGTACGGATATCGAAGATAAGAACACACTTACTAGATTTTATTTTTATTAATGTTCAAAATGTTTATCGCAGAGTTTAAATCATTATAAATACTAAAAAACCACAGAAGCCTTTGATGGCTTTTAAATGGCTAGTGAGTTCGGAAATACATTTATGTATATATCTAATATTGGTACTAAAAAGAAACAAATTTAGACCGTAAGTAATTTTAATTTAGATGCAGTAGTAAGAATAAACGAGACATACTTATGGATATATATTCTCCATCTCCTTCGCGTATGCAAACTTCTTGTCTGACCCCAGTTGTTATGTTTTGGTTTTTGTGAAGTCTTGTCTATTGCAATATTCTGTCTACAGTAAGGAGTGTCCGAATACATTTTGTTATGACAAAAGTATCAAAAACGATAGTTACCTTGGTCTTGATCTTCGTCCAGCTCATCCTCCTGAAAACAACACAAAATAGATTTATATTTTTCAAGTTCCAGGAAGCCAGGTCATAGTATAAAGTAGGGAGGCTCGTGGCTAAATGAAAGAAAGAAAGAAGATACGTTTGTTTGCGGCGAACATGACGCATAAAAAAAACACAAACAACAAAAACAAAATAACAATTTGGGAGAAAGTATGCGTCACATTGTTGAGCTCCTTAAGTCTTGAGTTGAGCTGCACGATTTCTGACAAATGCGTGCACTGACTGGACAGGTCCTCTCAATCTGTGTGGTTCTTTCCACAAAAGACCACCTCAGACATCGATCTACATGGTCTTCATATATCCTGACCAAGATTATGTCTGGACTGACAGACTTTGACCTCTGAGTTTGTTTCGGCCTTTCTTCTCAGAGTAGTCAGATAGGAAACGCCGACTTCATCTAGTTTTAAAAAACATGATTGACGTGTAAAGTTGTTTGTACAAACCTACTTACAAAAATAAAATCATTTATCATCTTCTACGCAAAACGGCCATCGCTCAGCATAATGCTAAGACCCTATACGAGACAGAGCCCCAGCGCTGGTTTCCAGCGACAGCCGGCATTGACGTGATGACGTCAGCTAGTTCAGCATACGATTAGATATAAATAAAAACAACAATCAAAAGAGATGGTACGGTCATGTATTTCGACGAACAGGGGACCATGTCGTGCAAAAGTACCTTTCCATGGCTACAAAGAAGAGGGGAAGAGGAAGACCTCAAACCACATGCATGACGAAGGTCCAAAAGAATATAGGGGAGATGGGACTTACAGAAGATAAGGCACAAGACCGAAATAAATGGCGTCGCATGATTGGGAAAGCCGACCCCGCGTAACGGGAAAAGGAGAGGCCAAACAAAGAAGGAATCGTGGTTAAATAATAACAGCCGCAAGGGTCGCATGTCGCGGTCGGTTCATGGATGGGAGCCCATCCGCTACGATGGTATCGTTATCATAACATAAAAAAAAAAAAAACCGACTTCAAAAAGAAATTATAAATAACTCAAAATTATGAAATAACTTTAATTTCGGAAGTCGGTGTCTTGGAATCTGTATTTTAGTTCTAATTTTTTTTGCCGCCGACTTCCGAAATTAAAGTTAATTCATTATTTTGAGTTAATTATAATTTATTTTTGAAGTCTATAAATATTTTTTAAATTAGGTACTTTTTTATTTCGTAATTTTTAGTTTTAAGTAAAAACTGGAATATTTGTTTGTAATAAGTAGGTAATAGTTTTGATGTAAATATTGCACTAGAATTTGACCAAGGTTTTGAGTTGTTTTTCCCTTTGACTTGACACCACACCCGTAGCTCGTATCAATAAGCCAGGCCGTTACACTTACACGTATTAGTCCATATCTTGTAAATTACTGAATCGATTTTGATGAAACTTGCACTGTTCCCTAAGTTGAAGTAAATGTAAGCCAATAAAAAAAATGGTCACGATCCGATGAATAGTTGCTGAGAAATCGAATCGAAAAAAAAATCGAATCGGCGGTTTAATTCTTTTGTTAAAAAGATTTTATTTCTCGCTTTTTAGTGGGTTTGCTTATAATTTATCTAAGTTACAACGGCATAGTGTCAACTTGCTCATCGCCTTTTACAAAATATTGCTTTTTCCCATGCAGGGACGTTAATTGTTGAGGAGTTCTCCTGGTATTCCACCATCAGCTCCATTTCACCATTCTCATTGAGACGAGCATAAATTGCTTGGCAAACATATTAAAGTAATCCAATCGCAACCAGTGAAATATTTATCATTGAGTAGTTCCGATGGCCATCTGTGGTCTTCATCATCAGCTCCACTTTACCAAATGATGATTTCCAAGAGCAACTGCTCAAGTTACTTTAAAAAATACCCAAATCGCTAGGTTTGCCTATAAAATTTGAGGGTTTCCCTCGATTTCCTCTCATCAGATTCCAACTTGATAACAATGGGACCACCTCGAGATTATACCCTTTCAAACGAAAAAAGAATTACCAAATTCGGACTACTCTATAGAAAGTTATGCGTGGTCATACATAAAAAGAAATATACGCGTAGACTTGAAAACCTCCTTGAAGGCCGAAGAAAAGATGGATGGATTGTGTGGGGAATGATATGAAAGAGAAGGGAGTTAATGATAGCGTGACGGTTGACAGGGGAGAATGGAAGAAGAAAACTTGTTGCGCCGACCCCAAGTAACATGGGATAAGGGCAGGAAGATGATGATGAGACTTGAAAACCTCCTCCGTTATTTCGTCGGTTAAAAAAACATAATTCAGAGATGACCAGTCCCTATAACTGACGACGCCCGTTCACGAACATGACTCATGGATTAGCACCATTCAGCTCAACCATTTTGAAGGAAGCTAAATGATCCAACACATGTGCCAGCATCAGCGAGACATTTGAGTGAGCATGACATACTCTCCTCTACAAGCCAATGAAAGACGTACCCAGTAAATGGTATCTTTTTAAAGGTACATACATAGTACTCACACTGTCACACACCCTGCGTCCTTGTGGATAAAGAAGATTTTATATTGGTGATACGTACCGTAACACCATTGGCTCTTTCACTCTTGCTAGAACAGACCTTCTTGTGCTGGTTGTACCTGTTCTTGAGCTTCGGACACACTTGGAGCACCTGCGGAGATCACTATTATATCTTAGACTTCTCAAACGGCACTTCGACTCATGTAAAGGTACTCACGCCAGCACATCAAAATACTACATTCTCAACTCTATCGCTAAAGCGTTAGGTTCAAGGTTGATCGGGAAAATTTGACAGTTTTCGGTAGCTTGATGTGCTGGCGTCTGTACATCTAGATTACAGTTTCTCAACGTGGGGGATAACAACCCCTCGTAGGCGGTTGGTTGAGACTTTCAGGGGGGGTTGTACCTACCCAGAAAAAAATATATATCCTATCTTACGACTATACAGGGTTATTGGTAAAACATTAACAACCTCTTAAGAGGTCATTATACTCATCATTATGATTAACTTTTACTATGGGACCAAACCTGAAATCGCGAAAAAAAATCAGCTGTTCCCTACATTCTTGTTCATATAACTAGTCAAATTGTAGGGAACACATGTTTTTTTTTTTCGCGATTTCAGGTTTTGTCCCTAAAAGTTGTTCATAATGATGAGTACAATGACCTCTTAAGAAGTTGTTTATGTTTTACCATTATCCCTGTATATCCTATCTTACGACTATATTATTATCACACGTTTCAATATAATCAACACACATCGCAACAGATGGTAAGTAAAAAAAATAGGGGACTCTAGAAAAAAATATATCTCAAAGTGGGACCCGGTGGGCAAAATAAGGTTGAGAACATCATCATCTCATCATGTCAGGGTCAGCTTCCAGTCTGTTAGGCGATTCACACACGGCACCGCGCACCGCCGCGGAGGGCGGTGGCGGTAAGGCGGATTTCGTAGCGGTGCTCCGCGCGGTAAGGCGGTTTACGCGCCTGTCCGCGCGGATTGATTTAACATCATTTTTAAATTGCAACACGTCCTGCACCCACGCTGATCCGCGCGGTTATGCGGCGCCCCGTGTGTGAGGCGCCGCCTCACCGCGCGGACGGCAGCGCAGATGGGCGGTGGCGGTGAAAGCACCGCTCGACTGCGCGGCCAGGCGGTGTACGTGTGTTAGGCATCTACGGATTTAATAGAGACCAATGCGACATGAGATCCGCTTCACCGCCTACCGCGGCGGTGCGCGGTGCCGTGTGTTAAATCGCCTTAGACTGGAAGCCGACCCCAACATAGTTGGGAAAAGGCTAGGCAGATGATTTGGACAACGTTTGCCGACCGTCTTTTGGCTAAAATTAGCTGTTGTTGTTTCTAAGACGCTATAGTCATGGCCACGGTCTTGCTATCAATTGGTACGGACAGCCGTACGTCACACTGGAACTACGAAAACCGTCTTTACTGCTATGCAATAAAGGCGCTGTCACTGTCAAATAGTTACTTTGGACTTGCGGTTGAATACCTTTCAAATAATAAATACCGCGATTTGATTTCGTTCGCGTGCATATAGGAAAACTTTGGATTTAATGTTTTTTATTTATTTTGCGTGGAACCCTAACTATTCTTCGAAAATAAAAGTAGCCTAACTTACACCCTATAAGATCTACTATCTGCCAGTGAAGTCCTGTCAAAATCGGTCTAGCTGTTTCGGAGATTATCCGGAACAAATAGACAGAAAAAAAACTTGTTAAAAGTACCGAATATAATTTAATAATTATGCATTTTTTCTTGTACCTACTTAATATTATTAGCTTTTAAAATTATGTTTTCACAAATAAAAATATTTGTACTTAATGAAAAAAAATAAGGAAATGTAAAAGTATTTAAGTTTTGGTAAAAAGCTGTTATTTTGACATTACAAACAGACACACAAACACAGACACAATTATATTTAATTGTATAGATGAAAAACAGGAATATTCAAACAAGTTTTGACTAAAAAGCAATAGTAAAACTGAATTAATTCGTTTTGGAGTGTTTGGATGAAACTTAAACATAGGTATTGATGCAACGACAGCTTTGGAGACAACACCATTGAGGATATTGCAGTGCCTAATGACCCAGTGCTATTAAACATAAACACGATACGAGTGACCGAGCGAGACGTCGCGTCGTGGCTATTCATACTCGCAAAGTCATCCTTCGTCGCGACGTAGCACGACGCGACGAAGTATCGTGTTAATGTGTAAGAGTCCAAAGTGTTCACAAAAACTGTATATTCAGAGCTGTGCCAGTGAGATTCAGCATGGCGGACATTAATACAAAATTAACTATAGCTTATATCATAGGATACATTATGTATGCGCTGGCAACAGCTACGTTGATATACGGAGTGACGTCATGGTGCTATATAAAGAAATTTCGCAATTACAGAAACTACGTGTGCCTTAGCGAAATTTTCGCAAACCTTTTATACATATCAACTTTACATAGTTGGAAATTCTACTTGACCTTCTTTCAAGATATGACAAACAATTTTATCTGGGGCTTTAAAATGTACTATATTTTATTTTGTTTCTTAATAACGGTGAAGAATCACTGGTTGGTCATTATAAGTCATATGTTCTATAAGGACATTGTGAAAGTGTTTAACGGTCAAAATTATCAAATCTTTACTATTTAGTTTTGTAAGTCTACCCTTGTTACTCAACAGTTTACTTTGTAATTGTATATTCACTTTTTCGTGGCTCCGACGCGCGAGCGCACCTACTGCTATTAACAAATGGCGTCGCTTGTACATAGCCACGTTAATTTTCGTTTTGGGTGACGTCGGAGTCCTGTCAATCTACACACATCAAAAGTGTCTAGGGATCAACATATATTTTTGCAATAACTTTTCTCCTGATTGATATTAATTAAAATTTTCTTTAAGGATTCATCAAATAAAGTGTTTTCGTTTGTCACAGTAACGATAAACCAAGTCACCTTTGCATTAATAAAGAAATTTGCCATTTTCCTAATAAAGGGATTTTTGACATTTGAACCACTAACACAAAAGTTCGAAAAAAAGACTGAAATAACAGTTTTCTTTAAAATTTTATTGGGTAACTTAAACAATTAATAATCCGTGTTTCTACCGCGAACACTAACAACACAAGAACATCGGTTTGGCATACTCAAAATGAGTTCATCCAAATCACGCTGTGAAATGGCCGCCCATGTTCGTTGCAACAACAAAAAAAGGTCTTCTTGCGACTGGATACCCTCCATATTCGGCAGAGCTCTTCTCTGTAGCATATCCCATGCATGCTCAATCGGGTTCAAGTCTGGCGACTGAGCAGGCCAGGGCAGGACATTGATGTTAGCTGCGGCGAGAGTCTGTCTTACAACTCTTGCGGTGTGCGGTCGTGCATTATCATGCATTAACTGAAATAAGGGACCGATTTGCACTTGTAGAGGAACGATGACGTCTGATACAATCGTCTCAGCATAAATTTGAGCGTTGAGGTTGCCTCTGATCCAAATCAACTCAGTTCTTCCGCCGATCCAAATACCCGCCCATACCATGATGGTTCCACCACTATAAGGATGGACTTCCTGGCAGGATTTTAATCGCTGTTGGCGTCCAGGGGTTCTCCAGTGTCGTATACGTCTTGTATCCGGTCTCATACCAAAACGAGACTCATCAGAAAAGCACACGAAACGCCATTGTTCTTCTGCCCAATTTCTGTGTTCAAGAGCCCATTGATATCGAATCCTACGATTGTGCATTGCTATAGGTGGTACCCGTAGCGGTCTTCGGGAATGAAGGTTCACTTCATGCAAGCGGTTTCTGACTGTTTGGTCGCTAATTAAGTTCCCTGAAGAGTGATGAAGCCTCACGGCTAACATCATGGCGGTTATTGTTGGAGCTCTTCGAGTTAAGATTTGAATGTATCGGTCTTGTCTCCGTGTGGTGCAGCGATACCGTCCTCCATGGCGCTCAGCCACGGTACCAGTGCTTCGGTAACGTGTCCAAAGTCGACTGATAACACGCTGACTTGTATTCAGAGCTAAAGCCACAGTACGTTGCCGGGAACCAGCTTCTATCATTCCCACGGCTCTGAGCATTTCTTCCCTGCTTAAATGACGTCGCCGCTCCATAATAACGTTGGTTTTAATCAGTAGTAGGGAAACAGTAGCACTAATAATGTCTTCAATGCGTTGTATGTTTTTATAGGGAAAATATTGACAGCTGATTTTCATCTTTTACTCGAATTTGATTCACAGTTCCTGATTCAAATTATGAAATGCACCAAAAAGGATCCATATAAATTTATAAAATCATAAATTTATTACAAAGCCACATCTCAATCTCAAGAAATCCGCATAAAAATGCTTGATCCCTAGACACTTTTGATGTGTGTATATTGTTGATACTTGGACCGCCTTAAATACATACTTTCGGATTTTCGAATTACTAAATCCAATGCTATTGTCAGTTTTTTTGGTTGATGTCAAAAGTAATCGAGAACTGTGGTACGAGTTTTATGTTAATATTAAACAAAGGTTATCATCAACGCAAAGGCATCATGTTCATGACATCAACATGCCTGAGAGAGTTCCTCGAGAGTCTGCGGACAGCCGGCCGGTGGCGGCAGCAGTGATTGATAAACAGGTTTAATTGCTAACATTTCAAAAAGACAATCTAATAGGCAAAAGTATGTAATTTAATAGTCTCTTAATTATGGAGTAACTTTTCTTCTGACACCTATCCATACTTAATATTATAAATTCGAAAGTAACTCTGTCTGTCTGTCTGTATGTTACCTTTTCACGCCTAAACCACTGAACGGATTTCAATAAAATTTGGCAGAGAGATAGACTGCATCCCGGGGAAGGACGTGGGATAGTTTTTATTCCGATATTCCCACGGGATCGACACTTATGCGGGTGAAACCGCGGGGCACTGCTAGTGTAAATATGTAAAAAAAAACGCAAAAATGTTATCTTTGTTCTAGGATAAGTGTAAGTAATTTAGCGTTCGTAGATTTTTTCATTTAATTTTAAATTTGTGACCTAAGTGTAATTATTCTATTTTAGACCTAGACTACCTAGGTACTTCATTGATATTTGCACGCCGACAGCGGTCAAACATATTAATCTCAACATACATTATATTTAATTAATTACAAAGCTTAAATAATTTTCAATTTTATGTTTTGCAAATAAAAACTAGTTGCAAGTTTGATGAGCCCAAATACAACGGGGTCCGACCGGCACACCCAACGATTCCGTCAAAGATTCGGACCAGACCCAGCCTCACTCACAGCCCTGGGGCGACGACACCTCCACACAGGCAACCACTAGACAAGGCGAAAACGAACAGAAAAGCGAAGGTCCGAGCGAGATCGGAGCTCGACGCCGCCAGGCTAGCGCTCTTGGAAGCAGAATCAGCAGACGAAGAATTATTGGCGGGAAGCTCAACAGCGACATCGAAACATCAGGCGGACGCCGCGGACACGCTTGGAGAACACTGCGGCCACATGCACCCGCAGTCGCAACCCATGTCGCCTCATGATACACCGCCGACCCCGCCGCGACGCGCGACGTGACGACACACGGACGACGACGCCTCACAACGCGCCGCCGGCCTCGTCACGAACCTGCTGAAAGGACTGACTCCGGCATTTTTAGAGGTAGCGCGGGGTAACCCCCTTGACGGTAGGTTGGATTTGATTTACCTATCTTTAATGGCCACTTGGGCGAATGGCTGTATCTTAAAGCAGCATTTAATGAGTCTGCGTCGACTCACACAGAGGCAGGGAATTTGGCCCGCTTAAGAAAATCCATGAGAGGTCCCGCGATGGTGGCAGTCATAATTATGTCTCCATTACTGACCTTCTAGGGTCCTCGGCCAATGCAAAAGTTAGACCAAACGTATTACTAACTTGACAGTTACCTAAAGTAACAGATAACCCTACAATATAGATGTGTTTGTATCGAAGGTCACGAATGCCATTGCCGCGGTGCAAACTCTGAAAAGAACCGATTTTTTTTTACATAACCCGGAAATGATTTCCGTAATTCACACACCGTGTGTGATAGATATACATGTAACGGCAATTGCAGCAGCGTGGCTGTCTGTACCAACTTTAGGAAAATGTCAATAGGGAAACTGCACGTAAAAAAAACAGTGGCACTCCGGGAGTGCCGACAGAATTGAAAACAAAACAAACAGAATACTTTGCCATCACTTACTAACATATCGGATACCGAGTAGGTACATCCTGAGGACTGCCGAACACATCCGAAGCGGGTATTTTTTTAATCGTCTTATAAACAAAACACGCGCGGTGTTGCTTACGGTAACAGTGGCGCGAGTTCAATGGTTTATTCCCATTTCAAGAAGTTTTCACTTCAATAAATTATGTTTCAGGTGCCTAAAACGACGGACTTGGAATCACAAATGCAGAAGTAAGCTGTATGATGTGCAAGACTGCGAGCATTATCAACACAGGCTACACAGTGACAGTAGACTCGGGATTCGGGCCGCACACGACTCAGAAGAGCGTTCTTATATCACAGCGACTGAAAACGTAAGTAGTGCACAAACGAGGCTAATCGGTAAAGTAGACTCATTTGCTTTGATGGATAATGGATCGACAATAACACTGCTTACTACTGACGTCGCGCAGCGGAAAGGGCGCAGAAGGCCCTAATGAGCCATATTACACCGAGGCCGTAGCGGGCACGCGCATTGACGCTACGAACTCGTGCCGAGTCAATGTAAATATAATAGGCAAGTACACAGCCGAAGATATAGACATCGAATCCAGAACCATCGCCAGATTCGAATGGTCAAGCCAGTCGATACTCGCAGTCGAGCAGCTCTCATATGACGCAGGTGTGCCAACTGCCTTGATAGGTCAGGACAACTGGGCTCCCCTGCTCGTTTCTGAAATGGGTACAAAGGGTCAACCGGTAGCGTCACGTACACCGCTCAGCTGGGTTTTACGTGGTCAAACCTGCAGTCTGACAAAAGGACATGTAGTACCACAGATCGGAGAACGCTGCAGTCATGTAAGTATAGACGAATTTATTGAAAAGCTCATGCAAGAATATGTTAGCCCCTGGAGTCACCAGGAGTGCAGCCGCGTCGCCCGCAAGCAGACCCAGAGGTGACAGCGTTGCAAATATTAAAGGAAACTATGCGCGCGCGGAGAGCAGTGGTGGCCAAGTGGTAACGGTCGCGACTTACGAGTTGTAGGTCGTAGGCCCAGACAGGCGCACAACGTTTTCTGTGGCGCGATGATTCTGTGGCGCGATGACCCGATTTTAACGTTTTCTATGGCGCGATGAATCGAATTTAACGTTTCCTGTGGCGCGATGACCCGAATTTAACGTTTTCTGTGGCACGATGACCCGACTTTAACGTTTTCTATGTCGCGATGACCCGACTTTAACGTTTTCTATGGCGCGATGACCCGACTTTAACGTTTTCTATGGCGCGATGACCCGACTGTAACGTTTTCTATGGCGCGATGACCCGACTTTAACGCCCATCGAATATAGAATGAAAGCGATGTTGTTCGGCGCACCACATCTTCTCGAGTACCGCGATTTACGTTAATAATACAACTCAGACGTTCATGAGTCTGACTACCCCGAAGCGGTGGACTCTATAGTTCGAAATCACTATAAATGAACGATTTTTTACAGATCTTCGAGAGCGCAGAAGAAGCGAACCAAGTGTCTAAAGCAGCCAACGCTGTACATCAGCGAGGCAACTTCAAACGGGGACGGAAGGGTACGTCCAGCGAGCCGGCCGCCCGTCGCAGGTCTCGCGACCGAGCCAGTAGGGAAGGACCCTCTGTTAATTATATATAATTATATAAAATTCTCGGCCTCATCTGGAGTCCAGATGAGGCCGAGAATGGCGTCCAGATTCTGGACACCACAATGACACTTTAGGGGTTCAATAATGTTTGACAAAAAAACGAATGACAAAAATGATAATTTTAAAAATAACATTATAATATAAATTAATCATATGACAAACATCTCATTTCGCAAACATATTACTTATGTAATAATTTGACAAAATACAGATTTTGCGATTAATTTACAAAATGACGGACCCGCCGCCGCCGTGCACTGTCATTGAGTTAGTAGTCTGTTGTTGTATCGACGCGTAGTGTATTTTCCTGCTATTATTAATTATTTTATTACCTATTAAGTAGTGAGTTAGTAGGTAAAGTGTTTAAATAAAACAGAAAATAATGGTATTAAAATTTACCTTAACCGTTATGCGTATAGCAAGGTAAATTCAACAAATAATTCCTATTATTGGGCGTGTGAAATGCGAAAAGACGAAGTGTATCACTACAAAGTGATTTTGAAAACAACCGTAAATAATAAAGGTGAACGTAATACATAATATTTTTTTTTTACACCATCCAAATTTTTATAGGGTGTTCTACCCATGAATATGAACAACTTTCGCAATGGGACCAACTCAGAAATCACGAAAAAAAAATCAGTTGTTTCATACATTTTGGTCAAGTAGGTAAGCTTTTGTATTAAACAGCTGATCTTCAAGAATTGGGCTACCAAATGCAATTTTTTTTTCAAATCCGACTTTTAGTTTCATACATTAGCGCGTTCAAACTAACAAACAAACTGCGGTGCTATTCTGTAAAAATCTCACCGTGAAAACTTAGGTGAAGTGAGCGTGGAGTGAGCTGTCAATAGTGTCAATTCCTAGCAAAAACAAACTCACTTCACCGAAGTTTTCACGGTGAGATTTTTACAGAATCAACCGGCTGATCAGCTTTATTAGTCCACGAACATCACTCAGAAAATGCTGGACCGTAGATAGAGATTGAGTTACAAAATGTATCCTTTGGAACTTATAATGTTCCCACTACTGGGACACAGGCCTCCTCTCTGGGAGATGGGAACTTGGAACTTGATTCTTCCGAATGTGGGCTAGTTACCAAAGCCAAAAAAAAAAAACATGTTAAGGAGTACTTACAACTGGCCGTTCATTGCAAAACTGCTTAATGGTACTCCGAATATATTTGGACATGTCGCTCAGGTTCACATCCCGTGCTGAGCGCTGGAACCGTATAGGCCTGTCCGCACGATTAAGCCTGTCGGGACTTCTGATCCCATCGGAATTCTTGAATTGATCGACGCTCTTGAACCGAACAGGACTTCGAATCACCTCTGGACTCTTAAGCCTATCTGGACTTCTGGACCTCTCTGGACTCATAGTCCGTTCTGGACTGCTGGATCCTACCGGGCTTGGGCACTCGTCGGAGCGATTGGGTCGACCATAGGGGGAGACACCGGCCTTCAAGTAGTCGTAACTACTGCTGAACTTCGTTTCCCGGTGTCGGTTTTCTCTGAAAGATTTTTTTTTGAAGTCAGAATTTCATTATCATCTGCCAAGTGCCAAGGCAAAAACGTCGAAAAAAAACACGTTTGTTGTATGGGAGCCCCCTTAATTATTTATTTTATTCTGTTTTTAGTATTTGTTGTTAAAGCGCAAACATCATCTGTGAAAATTTCAACTGTCTATCACGGTTCATGAGATACAGCCTGGTGACAGACAGACGGACGGACGGACGGACAGACGGGCGGACAGACGGACGGACAGACAGCCAAGTCTTAGTAATAGGATCCCGTTTTTACCATTTGGGTACGGAACCCTAAGAAAGTAAAATGATTTGCCACTTACTTGAGGTTTCTGCTATCACTCATAGGCGAATACAGCTTATAATTCCTGACTCTCCCTTTGTAGCCGACCTGCACGTTGCTATTATTAACATTGTTATCCTGTCTTCTGGTATAAGTCTGCTGGTGTTTCGAAGCCTTGGTCATCTCAAAGGTATCACAAGACTTCTGGTGTCGAAGCGAGCGCATGCTCTTTGATGAACGTGACATTTCTTCAACTGCAAAAGAATAATATTGTATTGTAGCATAGCACAAACAGCCTTTAATGTTCCCACTGCTGGGACCAGTGGCAGCCCTAGATCTTTTTTAGTTGGTGCAAATCCTTAACGTGGCGCCCCTCTATGTACCATGTTCTTAAGATATATTCATAATGAGAGGTTTTCTTTTTGAGTATTAAAAAAAAAAATAGTTTCCAAGAACTCTGTAGATGGCGTTGTACTGGCTACGTTACTAGGTGCCAAAGCCAAAACGCTTGGGAAAAAACATTGCGTCATGTCACATACGCTCGTTGACTGACACTTTCGTTTGCTTTCGATCTCCTAATTACCTACATCCAAGTGAAATAATAAAAAAATGAGGTGAAGTTCCGTTCCTTGCAGTAACTTACCAAGGTCAGCGCCATCTATCCAGCGACTAGGGAAGAGTTAAAAAAAAAAGGAAAATCCCTCATTATGCAATTGCTTGCTTGCTTGTGGGCGATCGGGTTTATAATAAGTTACTATCATCAATGACTGGTGCCTGGTGGACTGGCCACCAGATACCAGTCGTTGATGATAGAAACTTAAGGTGCCACTAGTCGCTATTTATTCCATACAAATTTCGGGAGAAAATTACTCCAGTGTTTGACATTGTGCATCCATAGTTAAACATGATATCGTTGTGTCATATTAATAATGTTGTCTGTACGGAAACAGAATAGTAAAATAAAAAACCATTAAAAAGTTATGAGCCAACAAAGAATCGTTTTTCTTGCTATTTTTAACGTAACTGTGGGTGTAAATAAGTACTATAAGAACTATAAAATCTTCAAAACCAAGTCCGTACCGACAAAGCTCAGTTATCGAAGAGTTCAATAATTTTTATTTATAATTGATTTATGTAGTGGTTTTTACATAAAACTCGATTTTCCGAAGCACTTTTAGATTTTTTTTTACACGCCTATGTGTTCGGAACAGTGTTTCTGTGCGTGAGAACTAGACGTTGTTCGTGTAGACTAACGTCTAACTGCTCATCACTGATACTAGCTCTGTCGGACACAAAGCCAGGTGAGACAGCGTGCATTTTGGCCATGACCACCAGTGAGTTCGAGCTCGCAACTAGTTTACTCTTAAATAAAGCCGATCGTCGAGGCGCTGAAATCAACCGAAATGCGACCACCAGTGGTGCTCGCATTTCGGTTGATTTCAGCGTTATGGGTTTGATGAAAAAAAAATTTTGAGCTTCAGTTGTAAGTATGGGGAACTCCCAAAATTTATTGTTTTTTTTTCTATTTTTGTGTGAAAATCTTAATGCGGTTCACAGAATACATCTACTTACCAAGTTTCAACAGAGGTCTTATAGTTTCGGAAAAGAGTGGCTGTGACATACGAACGGACAGACAGACGACAGACAGACATGACGAATCTATAAGGGTTCCGTCTTTTGCCATTTGGCTACGGAACCCTAAAAACCGGTCAATAATGTCCAATTCTGATTACCTATAGGTACTCACGATTTTTACCCTGTGTATACCGAATGAGTTTCTCAATGAGGTCGGTAGACGCGATCCGGAACGGAGCCATACTTGGGTACTTCCGCAGAGAATGCACAAACGCCTCGGTGTCCCGGTTCGACTTGCAGTAGCGGTGGGAAGAACCTGCAATGTGGGGGATTGTGATCTAGCTAGAGAAATAATAGACGTCGTTTATCACATCACAATAATATTATAAAGGCAAAAGTTTGTGAGTGTGTGTGGGGGTGTGTTTATATGTTTGTTACTTCTTCACGCTCAAACGGCTGGACCAATTTTGATAAAATTTTGTATGGAGGTAGCTGACACCCTGGATTAACATATAGGCTACGTTTTATCCCGATATTCCCACGCGATCGACATTTACGCGGGTGAAACCGCGGGGCGCAGCTAGTTGTGTAATATAAGCTGTTTGCATTCTCTCTTCTTTTCTTAGGCAGACTAAACATGCACAACCCACATTTAACGCTTATTCTTAGATAGCGTAGCCTCTTATGGTGGGCCCACACGATACAGACTTTCATCAACTTTTATAGAATTTTGTCTGTGCAACAAAGCGGTACAGACAAAATGTCGGTGTGTCAGAAAAGTCTAAAGCCTGCATATTTGTCGGAGCCAAATAATTAATTTAAATAAACACTACAGATTTTCGAAAATCCAAGTCTGAACTAATGAAAATTCTGCGCAAACATTCTGTCTAAAGTGTGTATAGTGAGGGGGTGGGTCCACACTATACAGCCTTTTGTTCCCGGATATCTGTAGAGTTTGAAGTCTGAGTAAATTTTTTTTATCTCATCTCCACATGATCCTTACATTTAGTGTAATTATTAATTCACTGGAGTGAACTGACAGATGCTAAGCCATATTTATTGTAATAGTGATGAGTTACGTTCGTTGTGATTCAGTTCATACACACAAAGTCTTCGATCAATATTATTGATCGAAGCACAAAGTCATTGTTTCTATTGACTATCCGCCTATCCAGCTGGAGAGGCGAAAACGGGGTGAGGTGCGGGGAAGCGCGAGGGGAAGCGCATTCCAGCGAGTTTCGCAGATATTTGCGACGGCTTGTAACTGTCATTCTAAGATAGCTGTTCTATGAAATGGCTATAATACCTAGGACAAATTGATGTGGTGTGTAAAATAAGCATAAGCATAATCAGCCTACAATATTCCCACTGCTGGGACACAGGCCCGGTTATTCCGTTTATTCACCCCAAAAAATCCACCCTAAGGTGGATACGCGGAAACTCATGTCCGAGAATCCACCCTAAGGCTCAACCTGTGGCTCAACTCACACCAAAAGAGCGTCGAAGCGGAGCGCAGTTTCAGTGTCATATGAATTTTAACTTTATTTTCATTACTATAATACTTATTATCGCATGAGAAACTCGAACGCGCGGATGCCAGCGGCGCCGCTGGAATTCCGGCGAATTGCCTTCTCTACCGAGCGGTTGCGATAATAAGTATTATAGTAATGAAAATAAAGTTAAAATTCATATGACACTGAAACTGCGCTCCGCTTCGACGCTCTTTTGGTGTGAGTTGAGCCTTAGCTTATAAATTCCGTTTATCCAACTAGGTCTAGATCTAGGGGGGATTCTTGGACATATTTACTAAACTTAAAATAAAAAGTTACCAGACCTTTATCACCCCAGGTCTGAATTCCCCCATAATGCCTGGCTCTTGAGGTCGAGACCCTCACTCTTCCACTGCTATGACCACTGCAATGACCACCGATTTCAAAGTTCCCTTGATCTGTGGAGTTATAACATCACGCCTGAATGCCCCGAAGGTTTGGCAGAAGTGTATATTAGTAGGTACAGAAGCCAGCACATCAAGCTACCCGAAACTGTCAAATTTTCCCAATCAACTTTGAACCTTATAGTTTAGCGATAAAGTTGAAAATCTATTAAAGAAATTTGACAGATTGTAGTAGCTTAATGTGCTGGCGTCTGTAAAACCACATTTCACCAGTAACGTTTCAGGCAAGCGCTAAGATAGGCCAAGAAATTAAATTTTTCTTACGTTTTTTTGCAATTTGCAGGTCAGGTTGTATGTTGCATAAAATATGATTAGTAAGTATAGATTTACGGAATTATAATCATTAAAATCATGAACACAACACTAGTTCATATACTATATTAAATTATTACTTCATAAATTATCAATAAAAACCTGACACTGACCTGCAAATTGCAAAAAACGTAGACAAAACACACACTAGCGCTTCCTCTATAATTCCCAAAGCTTGCTGCTATAAACAGGGTAAAAATCCAGACTCCAGGCTGCTACAGTGCAGAAGCGTGTGCGAAGACAGGTGCACTCTCTCTTCCCTCACTCTCATAGTCCGATGGGACGGCAATCCGACACGACCAGAGAGAGATCAGGCGCAGGACCAACAGCTTAACGTGCTTTCCAAGCGCACGGGGGTATCACACCGCCAACTTCCAAACTCCGGGCAGTTACTAGGAAATGCCTAATGGAAAAAACCAATAACACTTTGCCAGACCTGGGATTCGAACTCAGGACTCCACGCTCAGCAGTCGTGCTTGCAACCACGAGACTAGCAGGGCAGTTGGGCTGAAATTGTACTTAGTAGAGAAAGAATCTCTAAAGGGATGATCATCATCTGCCTAGCCTTTCCTATACTAAGTTGCGGTCAACTTCCGAATTCCGAGCACCAGTATTTTACCACCAGTATCTGACCTCCACAAGCCAGTTACGCGGTAACACGATACCTCTTGGTAAGACTGGCTGACAGCTGGAGTTTCAGGCTGCTGACTACCCGTAACGGCTCTCAAGGACCTTCTCAAAGAAATGGCGACTTTAAATAACTTACTGCGGCAGGGTTCTCTCCTCTGAGGTGGAAACTCTGACACCGCTTCTGGTGGTGAGGTTGGAGTCAACATGCAGTGCGCCAACTGTGATAACGAACAGTTAAATAAGATGAGAAGCTTAGCTCTTGAAGTTACGTGGTTGAATAGACTAATCAGCGTACTCGTATAATGTTCGTTCCTAATAGTACTGTAACTCAAACCTCCTCTCTGTGAAAGGGAGTGGACTGTTATCCACCACGAAGGCTCAGTGCGGATTGGTATATGTCAAATGTCTTCGAATGTTTGGTTCTAGGACATGCCGGTTTCCTCACGATGTTTTCCTTCACCGTTTTGAGAGCAGTGGTAGTGAAATGATTTACACAAAGTATTTAAAGCGCCTGCCTGGATTCGATCCTACAACTCGGTATCGCGGCCGTTACCAAAACAGTACCCAGCTGTAAATATGGCACGACTTGTTTTAGAAAAACTTTCTCTTATACAGCTTCGTTTCTGTCACTCATTACTGCGTCTCTTTCTAAAGCTCATTACTAATTCCCGGATACTTAGGTAACTTATTTCTAAAGGTTAGGCGGATCACACACTCCTTTACACCTTCTCCATCCGTTATAGTGTATCACACACTGCAACGCGCCACGCGACGGGGCGCAGCGCAGGCGCAGATAACGCACCCCCGCGCGTGATATTTGACATACAATTTCAATAAAAACGCGCTTCTGCGCGGGGATTTTGGCTCCCATTTCCCGCGCCCCTTCGCGTGGCGCGTTGCTGTAGTGTAACTCCGCCTTAATGGATGGAGAGGGAGCGAAAAACTAAAGGAAAGATGGATGGATTGTGTGAGGAATGATATGAAAGAGAAGGGAGTGAATGATAGCGTGACGGTTGACAGGGGAGAATGGAAGAAGAAAACGTGTTGCGCCGACCCCAAGTAACACAACCGGGGCGGGAAGATGAAGAAGACCCTATCAATCTGCCGAGCCTTTTCCCAACTATGTTGGGGTCAGTTTCCAGTCTAACCACATGCAGCTGAACACCTTACATGGCGCGACTACCTATCTTTAACTCCACAACCCACTTACTGGGTAACACGGATACCCCTTGGTAAGACTGGTTGTCAGACATTCGGGCTTCTGACGACCAGTAAGCACTGTCAAAGATCCAAGAATGACAGCAGGACAAACGGCTTAACGTGCTTTCCGAGGCACGGAGGGGTCTCGGTATGTAAAGACGTACCGACAGCCATCCACGGACCGACCACGGCAAGCGATAACAATCGCACCGACGCTCCACAAGCCCCTGAAGATGAAGAAGACTATAGATCATATTATATGTTTTGTCTCTTCATACATACCCTGTAACTACTGGCGTATCTGCCATCACAGATCTGAGAACTTGTGTGGATCTGAGAACTTATGTGTTGTCTCGCGAAATCTGTACCAGTGCTCGTCTCCACTGATGATCTCTGATTTGGAAGCGTTGCAGAACTAGCAGGCACCATGTTTGATCTGTGATCAGTTGCAGGCATCTCAGCAGGCCTCGTGTTGCCTGTGCTTATCTCTGAAATATAACAGGCACATGTTGTTTGTCTCTTAGTTATAAACCATGAATTCAGCACATGATTCTAGACATGTCCCTAGCGTAGAAATTTCCCGTCAGATAAGACAAAAAAAATATCTGCTGTTTCATAGAAAAGTGCGATGCCTACGCGGTCAGCATGTGTGGAACAGTCAATTTCTTTTTTAATACTACTGTTACTGTCAGCCTGATCCCACTACTGGGCAAAGGTCTCTCCCCATGACTTCCAGCTCTTTCGATCCAGGGCTAAAGTGGACCACTGGTTGTTTGTAATTACAGTCAAAACATTTTGAACGCAGGGGGTTCAGAATCTTATTCTGGAATCTATGGTAACACGTCGCGCGTCGACATCCCTGCTCCACAGTTGAAGCTTTTTCTTTCTGGGTTCGTCCCCACAACCAACAACTGATAAGCCAAGCCCGTTACCACAGTTGTCTATTAAACTCTGCTATTATCGTAAACCGCGCGAAATGAACGCGAAATTGGCGTGGTTCCATCTGTCAAAATACGTGTTGTCCGTACAGTTGACATTTCGATTCCTTGCCGTTACAGGGGTTTCTAAAAGACACGATATTTACGTGGTTTATACGTGGTAAGATTACGCGGGGAAGCATACCGTTGCATACAGAATTGGGGCTCTGTGAAACAAGAAGAGCATTATCAAATGACTCACGTATCCTGGATCTCGAAGACCTCCTCCTATCCGAGTTATGTCTGGCCCTGTTGCAGACCGTAAGGGTAACTCCGGAAGTGTCCAAACCCTGGACTATCGCCACCAGACCCTCACAATCTCCTTCCATGCTTTTATAATTATTGATCTAGTTCATTTGTAGAGGTATATGCTGGAATTATGAATTTAATTATTTCACTTGGGCTATAGGGGCAATGCTAAGGTTTCCAAAAAGATCGGTGGCAGCAGTATACAGAGGACCTCTCAGATGATTTGGATATTGAGCGGACGTAGTGATTCGGAACGTAGGGCAATGGCAGTGAGAGGCAGTCGAAGTAAACCTGCAAGCAGGCCGTGATGTCCCGCAGTGAGGTATCCTTCGGCATGTGCGTGCGCGTCAATCATCATGCATTTGTTTTACATGGGGCATGTGGGATATTATATGAAAGAGCGCAGTTTGAACATTCTCAAACATTTTTTCTTTTTTTTTAGGCCGCATAGTTTTCGACTTTTGAAAAATGTAAAAAAAATACCGTTCCCCCCTTATCTCCGAAGTTTGCAAAGAGAAAAATCTGAAATTATTCTATATGTGATAGAAGTTTATATAAAGATAACAGGAAAAATAAAACGAAGTCTCTAAATAGCACACTTTTTCAGAAATCATCAACAAAAGTTACATTAGTTCCACTATCGGTCAATAGATGGCGCTGGCATAAAACTGCAATATTCTACACCGCAGTGCACAGTGTTAAAATTCTCTGATGACTATAGGCCTCGCCGATGAAAATTTAAAATCATATGATGGTACGGAACCCACGGTGCGCAAGTCCGAGTCGCTCTTGCCCGGTTTTTTATTTATTGTTTGTATTTCCACAGAAAAGTGTGCGTGCCCCAAATAAAATATTTTTCTTTCTTTCTCTGGGTGGTACTTACTGTCATTTTGAGCAATCTGAGAATTGAGTAGCATATGTCAGGCCTGTAGCAGCCCTGCCAATCTTCACAGGCAGGTATTGTCCTGAAGAAAACATACGTACAAACGTACTTCAAAGAACCACTTATCAAGCGCACATTCAGCCGACAGCCGGGACCCTTCGGTTTAATTCATTTTAGCACAAAAAAGCACCGCCTCGTATTGTGCAATCACTTCAGCCGAAAGACGTCCACTGGTGGACATAAGCCTCCCTCAAGCACCTCCACTTCGACCGGTTCTGTGCTTCTCGCATCCAACGGATGAAAGAAGACGAAGCGGAAGACGGGAAAGGGAAGACGTAGCGTTGGAAGGTCTCCCACAAGGTGGACCGACGACCTTGTGAAAATGTAAGAAAGTGATGAAGGAAGATTTTTGCAATTCAGTGTGGCCTCCGTCAGACATGTGACATCCACCAACCCACTCCCTTTCACAGAGAGGAGGCTTGTGTCCCAGCATCATCTGCCTAGCCATTTCCCAACTATGTTGGGGTCGGCATCCAGTCTAAGCGGATGCAGCTGAATACCAGTATTTTACATGGAGCGACTGTCTATCTGACCTCCACAACCCAGTTACTGGGTAATACGATACCCCATGGTAAGACTGGTTGTCAGACTTTCGGGCTTCTGACTACCCGTAACGACTGTCAAAGATCCAAGAATAACAGCCGGGACCAACGGCTTAGCGTGCTTTCCGAGGCACGGTGGGATCTCGGTATGTAAAGATGGTCACCTACCCACGGACCGACCGCGGCAAGCGTAGCTTAATCTGATCGATCGACCTGTGCGGCTGTCATTACTTAGCCAAAAGCCTCAAGCACAGATTACTAAATAGCCCCAAGATCGATTTTTGCAATCCGGTGTGGTCTTCGTCAGACATGTGACATCTACCAACACGCCCGGCCCGCGTGGTGGATTACAGCCCACTCCCTCTCACAGAGAGGAGGCCTGTGTCCCAGCAGTGGGAACGTTATGGACTGTGCATTTATGCATTGTGCCCCGTCCGAAGGCAAAGGTTCGCCCCCTATTACATGGGACTTTAACATAACCGGCGAAATGTGGGTGTACTATAGTTACAGACGCCAGCACATCAAGCTACTACAATCTGTCAAATTTCTTTAATAGATTTTCAACTTTATCGCTGAAGCATAAGGTTCAAAGTTGATTGGGAAAATTTGACAGTTTCGGGAAGCTTGATGTGCTGGCTTCTGTACACCTCTGCTTAACCCTACGCGGATTATAGGCGTGATGTTATGTTAGTTTACAAGGGAAAGTAGTAAATATATTGAGAATTGAGAATGTATTGGCAGGGAAGTTTAATTCCATCATGGTAAGACTGGAAGCTGACCTCATCATGTAAATCTGCCTGGATATGACTAGGATACCTAGGGGTACCTATCCAGGATTCTCATCCTCATCATCTATATTATAAAATTCAAAGTCCTGACTGACTGACTGATATATCAACGCACAGCCTAAACCGCTGGTCCTAGAGACATATTTGGAGGGTGTGTTCTTTGTGAAGAGTAAGGTATACACTAAGAAAGGGTTTATCGAAATTCTATCTCTAAGAGGGTGAATGGGGGGAGGGTGAAACTGCAGGGCAAAGACTTCCCTTCCCTCTTTCCACTCCTCCCGGTCTACTGCGACTGTGGGTCAATGTGCGAAGTAGTCCAGCTCCTCCCGCCATCTCTTTCTGGGCGTTTCCTGCCATTTGGTATCCACTGAGTGGTGGCCCAGTGGTGATGGCCGCGACGTACCGAGTTATAGGTCGTAGGTTCGAACCCAGACAGGCGCTTTACTTTGTGTAAATTATTTCATCACCACTGCTCTCAAAAACGGTGAAGGAAAACATCGTGGGGTAACCATGTAATGTCCTAGAACGAAAAATTCGAAGACATGTGACATCTAGCAACCCGCACTGGGCCCGCGTGGTGGATTACGGCCCACTCCCTCTCACAGAGAGGAGGCCTGTGTCCCAGCAGTGGGAACATTATAGGTTGTGATGATAATGATGAGTGGTGGCTTTTGGGTATTGCTGCTCCGACATGCAACAGACATACGATATATACAATTATAATAGTTCATACTTACATTATAAAAATCCAAAAAATTTACATAAAAAAATAACGTACAAAATATTACAAAACACACACAATTTCTAAAATAAACATTAAAAAAAATTGCAATTTAGAATTTCTGTAGCACCAACGTCATGCTGACATTGTCTTTGACACACGTCTGTGATTGTCTTCTTCACAGAGTACGTCTTGGTCTTCTTTTTAAATTCTTCGTTAAAAAGAAGAGGAAAAAGGTTTATACTCGAAAACATAATCTGCATTCGTGATTTCATCATCTGAAAAGGAACTGCCTCGTTGGTCTAATGGTTGCAAGTCGCTACTGATGAGCATGAGGTCCTCGTTTCAATTCCCGGGTCGGGTAAAGAAGTGATATTGGATTTTTCCATTTGGAGTGTGTTAGCAACAGTCCGGAGCCTGGATTTGTGGCCAGCAATAGGCTCGCCCCCTATTACATGGGACTTAAACATAACTGGAAAAATGTGGGTGTACTCAAACTCAAACTCAAAGCATTTATTTCAATTAAACCTTGTACATGCACTTTTGAATTGTCAAAATTAAATAGTCTGTCAGCTAATCAGAAAGTTGAAGCTAGTTGCCTCTGCCAAACCTTGTGGAGAATACAGGCGTGATGTTTTGTTGTAAATATTCTACACTAGCAGTGCCCCGCGGTTTAACCCGCATAAGTGTCGATCCCGTGGGAATATCGGCATAAAAACTATCCTATACCCTTTCCCGGGACTCAAACTATCTCTATACCTACCAAATTTCATCTAAATCGGTTCAGCGGTTTAAGCGTGAAGGGGTAAAAGACAGACACACTCTCGCATTTATAATATTGTTATTAAGTAATAAGGATTGTGAAACTACTTTACAAGTTTATTACAGACATTTTTTTAACAAACGTACTTTCAATACTAGTCGTGCTTTCTTGACCAATTAAGGATTAAAAATCGTGATTTTAATTCAAGATGTCAAGGCTGAACAAATTAAAGTCACAACTAAAAAAATAACGAACGCCATATTGTTTTATCTGTCAAAGTGACAGCTGTCACTAGCTTCAAACTGTTTGGGCGCCAAACCGCCATGTTGTGATGTTGCAACAGAAAAAGTAATGCGTGAATGCTTTTTATTGACCGTAATTGGAGTTTTATGCAATAAAAGACAATAGTTCGCTTTTATTTGTTAAAACAACTTATTTTGCGGTTAAAGCAAGGTCAATGTTTCGGGTACATAACAATGGGCCGTATTATGTTGGTTGATTGGTGGCGCAATTTGGAAATGTTAATTTGTTGCCAACTAGTTTTTTGACCCAAAAAGTCATTGATACTGCCTTGATCTAGTGGGCGCCAGCGCTAGTGCTGAGCATGAGGTCCTGGTTTCGGTTCCTAGGTCAAGAATACTATTATTGAGGTTTTCCATCTAAGATGTTTCAGTAGCAGACTGGAGTCCGGATTTGAGCCCAGTTGATGGCAATAGAATCATCCCCTAAAACATCGGACATAAAAACGTAACAATATGATAAGTGCTACACAGCTAAGGGGTCTCCCCGAAACCTACCCCGCAGGGTAATTGCGTAACACACTATCAGTAGCAAAGGGTTTCATTTTGACAGTTCAATAACATTCATTGCGTTATTGACGTTGCTGAGCAGACACACTTTTCGTACATGGAGCAATGGATTAGCAATATGCCGTTCCGTTCCTTGCAGTAACTTACCAAGTTCAGCGCCATCTATCCAGCGACTAGGGAAGAGTTAAAAAAAAACAAAAGAAAATCCCTCATTAGGGTGAAGGTTTCGTTCATAGAGAATACGGCCCCTCTATGACACTAATGAACGAAACCGCGCGGAATGAGCGAGAAGTTGGCATGGTTTAAAACTGTCAAAATACAATGTTGTCCAGCCGGTCGATTCTGTAAAAATCTCACCGTGAAAACTTAGGTGATGTGAGTTTGTTTTTGCTAGGAATTAACACTATTGACAGCTCACTCCACGCTCACTTCACCTAAGTTTTCACGGTGAGATTTTTACAGAATAGCACCGCAGAATCGAAATGGCAACCGTACGTTGACATTTCGATTCCTTGCCGATAGCAAAGACTACAATATAATGCTGTATCAGCCGATAGAGGGGTTTCTACTTGTACATTTAGTATTTTATCTATGGTTTCTACAAGACACGATCTTCTATATATTACGTCCATGGACACGATATTGACGTGGTTTGCACCATTATACAGCATTATATTGTAGTCTTTGGTTTGCACGTGGTAAGATTACTCGGGAATAATAATTATCATACAGAATTGGGGCCCTTTTTAAAAAAAAAACCGCCCTGGGCCGCCTGGGCGGAGCGGAAGGGAGTGTCAGACTCTTACTGACTAAAACCCACCCGTGTTCCTTCAGTTGCCTGTGCTAGGGGCCACGGTATCTCTTTCGAACAACCCGCGACCCTGGCAGGCATCGGCCCTAGCGGACCCCGTCAGTTGGTACTGACATCTCCTTGAAGCGCGCGTGGAACACAACGCGCCGTCGACCCGGGCCTGGTCCTTACCGGACGGCGAGCTGCCCATTGCTCACCGCCTGCAAGCCCGCGCCTACAGTGGCCGGGAATCGGCTATTGACTCCCAACGCCCGGGGCGTCTCGCAGAATTGGGGCCTTGGGCACATGAGTAGACATTCCGTTTGTCTACTCATATGCCTTGGGTGCAGGACTCATGCTTGCGACGACACTAGACCAACGAAGCAAAGTTATTAGAAACTCATAAATGTATGCACATCGTGCTAAAACACTCGAACTAAGTATAAACGAAAGTAAATTGTCTGTTCCACTTTCATGCCTCGACAGCGGATCTCTATAGACAGTTTTATCGTAGAGCATCAAGCATTGATATACTTACATGGTAATTAAAGTTTAAACGTAGAAAGGAAGAATATGCTGCAGAAAATCTCTTACTTTATCCTATACTAGCTGCGCCCCGCGGTTTCCCCCGCATGAGTCTCGAACCCGTGGAAATATCGGGATAGAAAGTATCCTATGTCTTAAACCAGGTAATGCTCTACCCATGTGCCAAATTTTATCCAAATCCGTTCAGCCGTTTTAGCGTGAAACGTAGGTAATGAACAAATATGTATATAAATATCAAGTCTTTTCTCTATAATATAAACTATACAGACGCTATAGAACGTTTATTAGTAAGGGGGTTAGTGTGAAGGGGCTTGTGGCTAAGAAATAACAGCCGCACGGTTCGATCGATCAGGTTAAGCTACGCTCGCCGCGGTTGGTCCGTGGATGGGTGACCATCTTTACATGCCAAGACCCCTCCGTGCCTCGGAAAGCACGTTAAGCCGTTGGTCCCGGATGTCATTCGTGGATCTTTGATAGCCGTTACGGGTAGTCAGAAGCCCGAAAGTCTGGCAAGCAGTCTTACCAAATGGGTAGGTATCTATCGTATTACCCACTAGTAACTTGGTTGTGGAGGTCAGATAGGCAGTCGCTCCATGTAAAATACTGGTACTCAGCTGCATCCAGTCAGACTGGAAGCCGACCCCAACATAGTTGGGAAAAGGCTAGGCAGATGATGTTAATGACGTTGTTCAAATAAAACCAGTGGGTCAACTGCCAAACCCCAAAATGTAAACAAACCACTTTTATATTATATAAACAGTCGTTCGTTACCGATTAGGAACTCGTGTGATAAATTATGTCATTGAGGGGATTCAGGCCGGCAGCCGGCTGCGACCGTTGAGAGGTGAGTCTGTGCCGGTTTACAATTGATAACGGTCGCTTTTATACGTTACAGTAGTACAGACTTTACATTCTCATAAACATCAAGTTGATAGGTTTTTATTAGCTAGGTGTTATTATACCTTCCCAGAGAAGACGGTGGCGCAGTGGTCACGTGCTGCCTTGCATAGCGAGACTCAGGGGAGACCCGTTTACAGCCTCCCCAGGGATGTGCCTGGGGTTCCGGAATTGGTCTTTTAAGAGGAACCGGGACCACCCCTATGTGCTGATGGTGATCACCGGGGTGGTTTTAGTGAGGCAAAAGTCCCACACTCCCCGACTTCCCTCCCCGGAGGTCGGGTGCCTTTAGAAGGTTTCCCCCCGACAACAAAAAAAAAAGTTTTAAGTATTATAATATGGTCGGTACCTTACAAAAACGAATCGTTTGATTACCAATGGTATAACATTTTTAATTGTCAATCTAAACATGATAAAACATAAAAGAAATAATGTATTTACTTTGTTAACTTTTTTTTGTGGGGTCATCGACCTCTGTTAGTGTCATCATCATCTGCCTAGCCTTTTGCCAACTATGTTGGCGTCAGCTTCCAGTCTCACGGGGTGTAGCTGGATACCAGTAATTAACATGGAGCGACTGCCTATCTGACCTCCACAACAATACGTTACCCCTTGGTAAGAATGGTGAGACTGGTTATCAGAGTTCGTCGACTGTTGGCGTATTAATTGAAATATCAGTTTTTTTTTTTTTTTTTTTTGTAAACTTCACTCTTCACAAACGTGATGACATGATGAGTTTCGATATCCAAACACGATGTTATCATGTTTAGTTATAGATATCCATCGCGTCTGTGAAGTTTCGCTAGCTAATATAATTTGAGAAATTATTTATACTTGCAGCGCCCCGCGGTTTCACCCGCATAAGTGTTGATCCCGTGGGAATATCGTGATAAAAACTATCCTATGTCCTTCCCCGGGATGCAATCTATCTCTCTGCCAAATTTTATCGAAATCCGTTCAGTGGTTTAGGCGTGAAAAGGTAACATACAGACAGACAGAGTTACTTTCTAATTTATAATATTAGTATGGATCAAAAATCCCCTTCGTTCGAAATTCCGGACTGGGAGGACAAAATGCTGGACTTTTCTGGACGGATAGTATTACCCTATATACCCTTCATAGATGGCCTCGGTGGGCATCCTCGGTTTAGGTCAGACAATAATTATAAATCTAAGTCACTCAGTGTTCTTAAAGTTCAGTCGGTTGAAGGCTACACTGGTCAGTAATGCGTCATCTGATTCTTAAACTTGATAATGATATTCAAATGGCGTTTCGTTTACCTCATGTTTTTTTGCTTCCGTAAGAAGCTCTCCAATTTCGTTTTGCTTCATGCCTATTTAAAAGCGATGACAACAGGATGTAAGGGCTACTGGCCCCAAGTCTAATTAACTTTAAATAATTAGCGTGAACAGTGAAGCGGAAGGTTCTGAAGAATTTTATTTAGATCGTTCTAAAAAATTCTGCATTATCACTTTAGGCAGACACTTCTGTATGGTATGTATTATGGGGCAATTGCGTAACACATTATCAATCGGAATCTGAATAATTTTGAAGCAAATTGCTAATCCATTGCTTCATAAGTTCGAAAAATATTATATGCTCAACAGGTAAATAACTCAATGAATGTTGTTGAACTGTCAAAATGAAACCGATTCCGATTGATAATGTGTTACGCAATTGCCCCGCGGTTTTTAGTAACAAAGTAGGTACTTACTAATAAATGATTAACAACTAGTGAACCAAATCTATATTAATACTAATATAGTACTTACCTACAGTACCGGTTTTAGCACTACCAGCGCCCTGGGCGAAATTTCTACGGCGCCCCCTATCTGCCATTGAAACCCATACGAAAAAATAAGCAAGGGATATGAAATAACTATTAAAAAAAAACTAATAAAATTTTAATTTTCTAGCCTTTCTATCGGCAAACTAAGACATCAAAGTCTGTTTTCCGCAATTTTATTTTCGATTTATTATATGTATAGATTGACACAGTTGCTAAGTTTGTCAATCTAGATATTGTTGATCGCAGATAGATTTTTATCAGCTTATGCTTAGAAAAACTCCTTTCCCCAGTAGCCACAGTTACAGATAAAGTGATCAATATTCGCAGTGCTATACATACATTTTTATACAGCCGGTCGATTCTTGTAAAAATCTCACCGTGAAAACTTTGAAGTGAGTTTGTTTTTGCTAGGAATTGACACTATTGACAGCTCACTCCACGCTCACTTCACCTAAGTTTTCACGGTGAGATTTTTACAGAATAGCACCGCAGTTCTTGTAAGTTGCGATCTTTGATAAATTTTAAAATAAAGACAGGAGTAACCAATGGGAGTAACCACATTCTGATCAGTGAGTTCATCGCACAACACATGATACAATCATCTATATTATCTGACTTAGAGTCTACAGTTAATTTCAATTGGAAATCACTAGGTATTGAGTTTGAGAAGGTCCGAAATCTTTTTTATATTGTACAAAAAAGACCAAGAATCCGGGTATTCATTTAACTGTTCAAATTTTTCATTGAATGAGTTTATGGTAGTGTCCAAAAGACAGTTGAAAAATTCAACTTCAAATTTCTTTTCTGGAGAAGTTATAGTTTGTAGCTAGATTAAGGGAATTTACTAGTACGTCGAACTCGCTCTATGAACAAGCGGATAAAAAGGGGCGCCGCAGGCGCCTCTTCAAATCTGGCGCCCTGGGCGATCGCCCAAACGCGCCCTGCCCTAACGCCGCTACTGCTTACCTAAAGCTCATCATCTGCTGCCTTTTCCCAACTATGTTGGGGTCGGCTTCCAGTGTAACTGGATGCAGCTGAATACCAGTATTTTACATGGAGCGACTGCCCATCTGACCTCCACAACCCAGTTACTGGGTAATACGATACCCCTTGGTAAGACTGGTTGTCAGACTTTCGGGTTTCTGAATATCCGTAACGACTGTCAAAGATCCACGAATGACAGCCGGGACCAACGGCTTAACGTGTTTTCCGAGGCATGGAGGGTTCACGGTATGTAGAGATGGTCACCCATCCACAGACCAACCGCGGCAAGCGTAGCTTAACCTGATCGATTGACCTGGGCGGCTGTTATTATTTAGCCACGGGCCCCTCAATGTAGTAAAGCTGACTGTTTGAACGCGGTAAGTAATCTCTGGAACTACCAGATACTAATTAAAACAATATTTTTGCATTTGATACCCTAAGGCTCAACTCACACCAAAAGAGCGTCGAAGCGCGGCGAAGCGGAACGCAGTTTCAGAGTCTTATGAATTTTAACTTTATTTTCATTACTTTAATACTTATTATCGCTTGAGAAACTCGAACGAGTCGCGCGGATGCCAGCGGCGCCGCTGGAATTCCGGCGAATTGCCTTCTCTACCGAGCGGTTGCGATATTATGTATTACAGTAATGAAAATAAAGTTAAAATTCATATGACACTGAAACTGCGCTCCGCTTCGACGCTCTTTTGGTGTGAGTTGAGCCTAATTCTTGAGCAGCCGGTCGATTCTGTTAGAATCTCACCGTGAGAAGTAAGGTGAAGTGAGCTGTCAGAGATTGACACTAATGACAGCTCACTTCAACCGAGTTATCACGGTGAGATTTTTACAGAATGGCACTAGGTACTGTTGCTAAGCCAACATTCTTAACAAAAGAGATCCCATTTTACACAAGATAATCACAGAGAGTCACCCTCTTTCTCACAAGAATTGCCAACTTCACCCCTAATTCTAAAGTCTCCAAGGGTCGCCTTCCTGACCAACCAGAATTATTACGTCTGACCTTGTTATCAAAAGACGTTGTTCTTGTACATGGTGCCCGATACCGATCCACACAACAAGGGCTACATTCCGAATTATGCCATAATCGCTCACAGCGCTCACATCAGTAATTTGCGCTCCTACAGTCGGACTCTTAATTAACTGCAGTAAAATGACAGCTTTATGTGTTACTTAAATGACTGATTTTGGCGTCTTTTTGTTTTTTCGCGTCAATCAATCAAATCTTCTTTTTCTAGTTCTACTACAGAATAGTGTAACAAACGAAACTTATTTGACATGCATATCTCTAAACTCAGTCCGAAATAAGTTACTAAGAAGTGTCATTTTACTGCGGCTAATTAAAAGTCGGACTATAGTTCCTAGTTAGATATCACGATTATGACAGCTGAGAGCTGTCAACAATTCGGAATTTTCGAAAACGCGCTCACTTATTTGCTCACTGAATACTCATGGTTGGATTGGATTACAGTATTTCGATGGCGACTGTAGCAAGAAGCACAATTTCTAAAATGCCACGACCGTTAGTTTAAAGATAATTATGATGCGACTTAAAACAAAACAGCACAACTGTAATTTTTGACAGTGCTCACGTTGATATTATTTTAGGGCATGGTCGGCGTTATAGCAAGATGGCGCATGTCATGACGTCATCTATGTCGATTCACGGGACATCGTTATCGCTATCGCGCTCACGCTAATTCGGAACAGGTATAAGCACGCTCAAACCGATTACAGCGCAATTCAGAACGCACCCAAAGAAACGTTGAACGTTAAAAAGACGTTATTTTGAATGCGACCGTTGAGAATTCGCGATAGTTGCTTATCTGTTGTTTACAGTTTATTTTACTCAACTTTGTGTTTACGTTTATTTTTATGTAGTTAAGTACCTACTCATGTGTACAAATATTTACTGTTATAAATAAGGAAACGCGGTCACCCGTTTATTCCATGCTAACCTAAAAATGTTCACTATTAACTTTTTAGACCTTTGTATCCTGCTTAGGCGTATGAAGTTTCATTAGAATCGGTTCATTAATTTCGAAAAATAAGGGCTTGAAAGTTTGTATGAAATGCCGTAAGTACCTACGGCGTAAACGCTCTAAGTTTGGCAATTTATAGCATTTACAAAACTGCAAGCCTGAGAAACCAAGGTTTACCCAAGACTTGTGTTACAATAAATTACTTATAGGAATCTATTGTACGCACGGCTACACATCAAGCTATATATAACCTGCGAGGCAATTTCGTAACACACTATAGTACAGTCAACAGCAAAAGTAGATGATCAAAGTCAGAAATTCAATACAAATTAACGGAGTTCGCGTCAAAACTGTATGGCGTCGAAGTGATTCAAAAGTATTCTACGTAGTAAGTATTCTAAGTAGTAGTACCCCGACGACGCCACACAGTTCTGACGCGAACTCCGTTCATTAGTATTGAATTTCTGATTTTGATCATCTACTTTTGCTGTTGACTGTACCAATGGGTTTCATTTGGACATTTTAAAAGAGTAATGGTGCGGGTGGAGTTTGTTGA
Organism: Oligia fasciuncula; assembly: GCA_963082905.1. NCBI lineage: Eukaryota > Metazoa > Arthropoda > Insecta > Lepidoptera > Noctuidae > Oligia > Oligia fasciuncula. The sequence continues at coordinate 10,715,379 of OY720413.1, read as the reverse complement.
CCATTCTTCTCCATACGAACACCACCTTTTGGAAGGGGCGACTAGAATCAATTCTATTGTAACAAAAGTGCCTTTAATGTGCCTATTTGAAATAAATGATTTGACTTTGACAGTTTAACAACATTCATTGCGTTATTTACGTTGTTGAGAATTTTCGAACTTATGAGCAATGGATTAGCAATATCCTTCAAAATGATTCAAATTATGATTGATGGTGTGTATAAATGAACGGAGTAGTGTAGAAGCCTGTGGCACAGAATATTATTCTGGTTTTCACAAAAAAAAAAAAAATGTTGCTTTCCTCCCTTTTATTGAAGCAATTTTTTGCCCGGAAATTATCAATGGATTTATTACTTTCCAACGTTTGATTAAAGCCATCGGCCGGTTTCAATCTAAAAATTATTGTAAAAAAAAAAAGTTTTTTTAAAAATAAATAAAATAGGCATATAATTTTTTTTTTCCCTCCGTTCGCTTTTTATACTTACCTTGTTTTTGTAAAATTCAGCCGATATTATATGAATACATATATCGCACACCTAGATCTAAACAGCGATTAACTAAAAAAAACACTTTTTTCAGGAAAGGCTGGAAAGGCTGGAAGGCAGGAAAGGCTAAACTGATTAGGTACTATTTCCAGGAGTTTGCTGTATTGATCAATACTTTTTAAGTTGAGTAATGGAACTATTTTTGAATCTGTTTTGCTGGTCGCTAGGTAGTGAGTTAGGGAATTCGATGGTATGCATACCTCAAAAATTTAGATTTTAGAGTTAGCTCTCTTTAGAACTAGGTGTGCGTTAAGGGAATCCCGCACCCCCGGCCATAGGCAGAGGTGGAACACCGCGTTGGTTTTAGTCGGTAAGAGTCCGGCATGCCCCTCTGTCACCGCCACGAAGGAGGAAGTCCACGAGGATTTCCACCGCGAACCAAAAAAAAACTGGCCAAGTGCGAGTCCCCGAAGGGTTCCGTACCACAAAGCAAAAACGCCAAAAAAAACACGTTTGTTGGATGGGAGCCCCCCTTAAATATTTGTTGTTATAGCGGCAACAGAAATACATCATCTGTGAAAATTTCAACTGTCTAGCTATTGCGGTTCATGAGATACAGCCTGGTGACAGACAGACGGACAGTGGGGTCTTAGTAATAGGGTCCCGTTTTCACCCTTTGGGTACGGAACCCTAAAAAAGGTACATCTAAGAAAAATACGACACCTTATTACGGCACCCAACAGTCGTGTATTAAAACAATCTTGTATGCCTTGAATTTAATAAAATATTCAGAGAATCTTGTTTGACTGCCTGAGGATATCTTGTTCGGAGGCGTCTAATTATAATATATTCATTGCACGTTATGTAACGGACATAATTTGCTATTTATTGATGACTAGCTGTTTCCCGCAGGTTAAGCTACGCCTGCCGCGGTTAGTCCGTGGATGGGAAAATGAGGAGAGGAGATGGGTTCCTCATTTCAATCAGAGGGGCTTGTGGCTAAGTAATAACAGCCGCACGGCTCGATCAGGTTAAGCTACGCCTGCCGCGGTTGGTCCGTGGATGGGTGCTACGGAAAGCATGTTAAGCCGTTGGTCCCGGGTGTCATTCGTGGATATTTGACAGTCGATACGGGTAGTCAAAAGCCCAAAGGTCTGACAACCAGTCTTACCAAAGGGTATCGTGTTACCTAGTTACTGAGTTGTGGATATCAGATAGGCAGTCGCTCCATGTAAAATACTGGTACTCAGCTGCAACAGGTGAGACTTGAAGCCGACCCCAATATAGTTGGGAAAAGGCTGGGCAGATGATGATGACACTAACAGCGGTCGGTTTGTTAACTTTTTTTGTGGGGTCATCCAGGCTGCTACTGGGAATGAAATAAAAACCAAGTAATACGGAATAAATGCATACCTACTTTGTATTTAAAAAAACCGGGAAAGAGCGAGTCGGACTCGCGCACCGAGGGTTCCGTACCATCATAATTATGTTTTTAAATTTTCACCGGCGAGCTACTTACTAGATCTCGTTCAAACCAATTTTCGGTGGAAGTTTACATGATAATGTACATCATATATTGTTTTTAGTTTTATCATTCTCTTATTTTAGAAGTTAGGGGAGGGACACACATTTTATCACTTTGGAAGTGTCTCTATTCAGTTTAGAAAAAAAATATATTAGAAACCTCAATATCATTTTTGAAGACCTATCCATAGATACCCCGCACGTAAGGGTTTGAAAAAAAAAAAATATGAATTTCAGTTCTAAGTATGGGGAACCGCCAAAATTTATTGTTTTTTTCAATTTTTTTTTGTGAAAATCCTAATGCGGTTCACAGAATACATCTACTTACCAAGTTTCAATAGTATAGTTCTTATAGTTTCGGAAAAAAGTGGCTGTGACATACGGACGGACAGACAGACAGACATGACGAATCCATAAGGGTTACGTTTTTGCCATTTGGCTACGGAACCCTAAAAACCATATTCAAGTTCGTTACATTACATCAGCGATACATAACATAAAGACTATCTACGAGGTCATACGTACATAATGACAAGGTCGTACAGTTCTCACGATTTTCCTAATTGCAGTACCTTTAGACTAATTGTAGCAAAACATATCGCCTTCTGGGACGCTTGCATATATTATTATGCCAGAACAGCTAACGACCTCGGAGAGAAAAAACTTGTAATAGGTAATAATAATTTTTAAAGAATCATCTGCCTAGCCTTTTCCCAACTATGTTGGGGTCGGCTTCCAGTCTAACCGGATGCAGCTGAATACCAGTATTTTACATGGAGCGACTGCCCATCTGACCTCCACAACCCAGTTACTGGGTAATACGATACTTGGTAAGACTGGTTGTCAGACTTTCGGGTTTCTGACTATCCGTAACGACTGTCAAAGATCCACGAATGACAGCCGGGACCTTCCGAGGCACGAAGAGGTCATGGTAAGTAAAGATGGTCACCCATCCATAGACCAACCGCGGCAAGCGTAGCTTAACCTGACCGATCGACCTGTGCGGCTGTTATTATTTAGCCACGGGCCCCTCAATAATTTTTAAAGAATAAAAATTGAGTTGGGTTGTTTGATGAAAGGCCTGATTCAGAAGAAGAGGCAGTTCGATACGGTTCGCATTGTGAAGAGGTTCCTGTTTCTGGAGCCTTAACCACCCACCGGTAGCTTGGACCCTGCTCCCGACACCTGCGGACCACTGTTTTTTACATTTTTAAATGTTTCCTAAACATTTCTTTTTCTATTTTAAGAAATATTTAAAAATTTATAAAATCATCATCATCTGCCTGCCTTTTCCCAACTATGTTGGGGTCGGCTTTAAGTCTAACCGGATGCAGCTAAATACTGGTAATACGAGTACGATACCCCATGGTAAGACTGGTTGTCAGACTTTCGGGCTTCTGAGGACCCGTAACGACTGTCAAAGATCCTCGATTGGCCGCCGGGACCAACGGCATAACGAGACACGGAGGGGTTTTGATACAGATGGTCACCCCTTCTACGGACCAACCGCGGCAAGCTTTGCGTAACCTGATCTATCGACCCGCACTTAATTATATAGGGTGACGGTAATTAGTGACCGATACTTAAACACGTGATTTTACTCATCATTATGAACAACTTTTACTATGGGACCAAACCTGAGACCGCGAAAAAAAAATCAGCTGTTCCCTACATTTATGTTCGTCTAACTCGTCAAAATGTAGAGAACAGCTGTTTTTTTTTCATGATTTCAGGTTTGGTCCCATAGTAAAAGTTGTTCATAATGATGAGTAAAATCACGTGTTTAAGTATCGGTCACTAATTACCAGTCACCCTATAAACGTTATGAATATTGAAATTTCGGAATTATAAAAATAGCGTCGACCGTAGGTTCAATTGAGGTAAGGGACATAATACGATTTTTCAGGAGAGGCCGACAAAGTTTTTTTTCGGACTAAATCGCCTATAACTTTTTTTGTTATTAACCTTTTTCGGATCTGATTTCACACATAATCTTGTATTTTAGTGCTCTATCTACCTGTGTAACATTTATTTAAATAAGTTAGCTATTTAAGAAAATAGACGTCCCTTACACCAACGTATTTTGTTAGTAATGTCCCTTACATTAAATTGATCTCTACGTTGGATCCAATCTATAATGAAAAAATAGTGTAAAGGTCTTGTTGAAAAAATGTGTGAAGAATAATTCGTTGATCGGGAAGACCCTTACCTTATTTGAAGTGGATTGGCGGCGGTAATTACACCATTTCAAGTTGCTATATTGCATAGTTTTTCAGATTCATTGTTATTATGGGGCTGATTCGAAATTCGAATCCAAAAATCAGTAGGGTAAGGGACATTTTTTTTAAGCTAGAATTTTTTCATATACACCATTCGAAAGAGCGCAAAATTCTTAACAAAACTGTATACTCAACTCATTTTGGGTATTTTGTCCCTTACCTTAATTGAACCTACGGTCGACGATAGGATGATTGATAAATCGGAGTTGTTTTAGGAATTTTGAACCATTCGGAATTATGAAAATCGGTATTTTGAAATATTCGTATTTGTGACTGTCGGAATAAAGTTTTTCGTATTTATGTAGTGTACCCATTACAAACATACTGCACTTCAATTTTATTTATTTGTATAGAGTAAGTGGCTAAGTAATAACAGCCGCGCGGGTCGATCGATCAGGTTAAGCTACGCTTGCCGCGGTTGGTCCGTGGAAGGGTGACAATCTTTATCAAAACCCCTCCGTGCCTCGGAAAGCACGTTAAGCCGTTGGTCCCGGCTGTCATTCGTAGATCTTTGACAGTCGTTACGGGTCGTCAGAAGCCCGAAAGTCTGACAACCAGTCTAACCAAGGGGTATCGTATTACCAGTATTCAGCTGCATCCGGTTAGACTAGAAGCCGACCCCAACTTAGTTGGGAAATGCTAGGTACATGATGATGAATTTAAGAACCTTGCTGACTGGCCAATATTTTCACCTCTAAATGAGCTACGAGACGTGGAATGTCGGTGACTGAAACAATACCGCAAACTATTTGCATTGAGTAAACAATTGACCAATAGTTTAGTTTACAATGATGTTATAACCACAACAATAAAATACGCTACGGTTACTATTTTTAACTACTATAATACAGGGTTATTGGTAAAACATTTACAACCTCTTAAGAGGTCATTGTACTCATCGTTAAGAACAACTTTTACTATGGGACCAAATCTGAAATCGCGAAAAAAAAATCTGCTGTTCCCTACATTTATGTTCGTACAACTCGTCAAAATGTAGGGAACACAACAATTTTTTTTTTGTTGCGATTACAGCTTTGGTCCCATACCTAGTAAAAGTTGTTCCAACCCTGTATAGTATAGTCAGCCTCATTGACAAGAATTCATTTAGGCGCTCCGCAGACTGCGCTAGGCACTCCGCAGACTCGGCAGGCAGCGGTAAATTAGGCGCTCCGCAGACTCCGCAAACAGCGGTCATTTAGGCGCTCCGCAGACTCCGCAGACAGCGGTCATTTAGGCGCTCCGCAGACTCCGCAGACAGCGGTTATTTAGGCGCTCCGCAGACAGTGGTAATTTAGGCGCTCCGCAGACTCCGCAGACAGCGGTCATTTAGGCGCTCCGCAGACTCCGCAGACGGCGGTCATTTAGGCGCTCCGCAGACAGCGGTCATTTAGGCGCTCCGCAGACTCCGCAGACAGCGGTCATTCAGGCGCTCCGCAGACTCCGCAGACAGCGGTCATTTAGGCGCTCCGCAGACTCCGCAGATGGCAATAATTTTGTCCGCGGATGACCGCGGGCGACATCATCTTACAAACATCGGCGGCGCGATCTTTTTTGCTCTCTATGTGCGTTGGTAGTTTAAGATTCCCTTTGCACTATCGTTCGCGGTCAAATTGACCGGCGCCTTATTTGTCTACAATTATTTGCGTCCCATAGAATAGAATTGTTGTTACGCAACTACCCCGCAGAATCCGGGCTGCGGAGCGTACTGTGTATTTAAAACCTACCTAGATATGTAGTCGAAGGTCAATACCACATAGGTAATAGGCAAGCCCGTGTTATATAAGGCTCACCATCAATAGTTAAACCAGTAGAATTCTAAATAAGGGGATAAACTCCTTATGAAGAAACCAGCATTAAGCCAATTACCTTGTTGAGTGTAAGGCTGATTCTTTCAACCGTAAATATAAGGTCCTATTAAAATAGATGGACAAACTTTTAGAAATCATTCAGACCACCAAAATAAGGACGATGTTAAAAAAATATAGAAGACAAACCCATAGATACTTACAAGAAAAATAATCAGCTAACGAAAATACACTAATGCCGCTAAAATTGCCGGTAGGCAATTTATTATTTTAGGTCAAAATAAAATCACTTTAATCAGTTTTTTTTTTGCTTGGATATCTTTAGGTAGACGTACTGAGCGCTGTGTTAAAATTTGTCCATCTAATACAACATTAGTTTTTGTTTATACTAAACCCGAAAAGGGCTCATTGTACTCATCATTTTGATCAACTTTTTCTATGGGACCAACCTTGAAATCACGAAAAAAAAATCAGCTGTTCCATACATTTGTGTTCACTGTATGGAAATGCTGATTTTTTTTTTACGATTTTTGATCTTTGAAGTTTTTTTCAAATGCGACTGGTACGCCCAGAGATAAGCACGTTCAAAACAAAAGTGCGACACACGAAGCGTTGCCACAAGGCAAAAACGCCGAAAAAAAGCACGTCTGTTGTATGGGATCCTTAAATATTTATTTTATTCTGTTTTCAGTATTTTTGTTGTTAAAGCGGCAACAGAAATACATCATCTGTGAAAATTTCAACTGTCTAGCTATCACGGTTCATGAGATACAGCCTGGTGACATATGGACAGTGGAGTCTTAGTAATAGGGTCCCGTTTTTACCCTAACCCTAACAAAAATAGTTTTGATAAAGAAGTTCATACTGAGAGACTGAATGATAACCACATGAAACTTGTTAAGTGTCCGCAAATAACTAGACAGCTAAATAAAGCGCTTAACTATCAGAAGATACCGACACGAAGCGCATTCCAGTGTTACCAACTTTCAAAAATATTTATCCCTAAAGTTTGTGTCAAAAACCCCCGCCCCCCTAAAAAAATATTAATATAAATTCATAATGATTTAGAAATAATATGCAGTAACATGTTTCAAGTCTTTTTATTATAAGTTATTTAATACATAAAATATTTCGTCTTCATCTGAAGATTCAGATTTTTTTAAATCATACGTGTTGACATTGAATAAATTTAACATTTTATTGGATGGATTAAGCCAGTTGCGCCAATATTGCCGCCAGTCACCACAGAGTGGTTGTAGAATTACGTACTAGATGTCGTTATAAGTCGCTAGGTCAAGAAATAAGTATTAATATTACCTATCAATTTAAAAATATTAAAGGGTCAAAAAATCCCTGAAAAAACCCCTAAAAATTTCAGACCCCTAAAAAAATCCCATCTTACTTATTTACCCCCTAAATCTGGGGGGAAAACCCTTAAGTTGGCAACACTGGCGCATTCTGATTATGATCATTAAAACCACTTACGTACTACGCGGCTACGCTACTAAATAAATTAGAGCAGTGCTATTTACTCATCGAGACACGGACACAGTCATGCTAAATATTTATTTATAAACTGGCTGACCAGCATCTTAATTGCGTAACACACTATCAATGACTCTGAATGACTGAATCATTTTGAAGGATATTGCTAATCCATTGCTTCATAAATGTTCGAATTTGTCTGCTCAACAACGTAAATAACGCAATGAATGTTGTTGAACTGTCAAAATGAAAGCCGTTGATACTGATAGTGTTTCCCCGCAGGCTCCATATAATTTTTTTTAATCCCCTTTCCCCTTTTCAACATCCATACGGGCGCATCCGCGTGCATAAGCCAGTTGAATAAATGTTTTAAATACATAATCTCACCTCGTGTTCAAGGTGAAGATCTCAATCCGACGCCCTCAGCCTACATTTAAGAAAAAAACTTCAGATTTGGCTCCAAGGTCTTGCAGAAAGAAAGGTTTGTTTCTTTACTGTATTGCTATGTGAGTTGCATTGCACTGTAAGTACAGACGCCAGCACATCAAGTTACTACAATCTGTCAGATTTCTTTAATAGATTTTCGACTTTATTGCTAAAACATAAGGTTCAAGGTTGATTGGGAAAATCTGACAGTTTCGGGTAGGTTGACCTGCTGGCGTCCGTACATTACCAGCACTATTAATTGCGTTACACACTATCAATCATAATCTGAATGATTTTGAAGGATATTGCTAATGCATTGCTTCTTATGTTCGAACAATTTGTCTGCTCAACAACGTAAATAACGCAATGAATGTCGTTGAACTGTCAAAATAATTCGAAAGTAACTCTGTCTGTCTGTATGTTACCTTTTCACGCTTTAACCACTGAACGGATTTCGATTAAATTTGGCAGAGATAGATTGCATGCCGGGGAAGGACATAGGATACTTTTTATCGACATACCTCGCGGGCAAAGCCGCGGGCGGAAGCTAGTAAGCCTATAAAACCTTCGATAAAATTTAACTTTCTAGATGTTTTTTTCTGCCTAGATGCCAGCACCCTAATATCGTAACACACTGAAAGAATTGCTAATCCAATGCTTCTTATGTTCGAAAAATTTGTCTGCTCAACAACGTACCTAAATGACGCAATGAATGTTGTTGAACTGTCAAAATGAAAGCCATTGCTACTGATAATGTGTTACGCAATTAACCCGCGGTACCTAAACATAACATGACCTCTATGCCAAAAGTGATAAGTAACCAGAATCGTCGGATATAGTTGGTTGCCTGGTTTGTGTGTTGGTTAACTTATATCCTTTGGAGACCGTACACTGTACACCCACATCTGGCCAGACCCAGTATCATCCACAGCCCAACATCACCCACTGCTGGACATAGTTCTCTCTTTTCTTGTGCCAATCCTCCCGCCCCTGTGCCAGGCTCATCCAGGTTTTGCCCACGATGGCAACAATGTTGTCTGCCCATCACGCCACCGGAAGACCGACACTTTGTCTTCCAGATCTTGGACGCCACTCGGTCACTGCCTTACTCCACCTGTCATCACTGCGTCTTGCCAGGTGTCCTGCCCAACTCCATTTGAGTCCCATAATACGCGTTCCGATATCGAAGATATTCGGACGTCTCCGTATCTCGGTGTTTGGAACTCGGTTTATTCGCCTCATGGAACGCTCCAGAGCTCTCTGAGCAACTCTCAGCTTATACACAGCCTCCTGCGTGACAGCCTGTAGGTAGGTATTGTTTTTAACATACTTAAATAAAACAGGTAGTATTATATGATGCCGAAGTAGGTAGGTACAGACGCCGCTACCCGAAACTGTCAAACCCAAAATACTTTGAATCAAAATTATGCAGTAGCGATAAAGTTGAAAATCTATTAAAGAAATTTAACAGATTGTAGTAGCTTGATGTGCATATTGTCCGATCATTTTGACATACTTTCTGTTGGCAAAACAATAAACAAACACGTAGGTAGATAGATCTGCCTACATAGGTGATGTAACGTATTTAGTAATAATCACAGTCTGCAGTTATTAATCTAGTAAACTAGCGGTTATTAGCAGTAGGTAAATGCCGCTATTCATTCTTTAGATATAATTGGTCGTAACTTCGTAAGACAATAATAGTTGCATGCTTACATAACATGCATAATCAGCAATAATGTTCCCATCCCACTGCTGGGACACAGGCCTCCCCGCAGTGAGAGGGATCTTACCGCGAAGAGGTCTGTGCGGGTTGGCAGATGTCACATGGCTTCGAATTTTTGATTCTAGGACATGCCGGTTTCCTCACGACGTTTTCCTTCACCGTTTTGAGAGCAGTGATGGTGAAATTAAATATACAAAGTACCTAATAGTAATAATAGTTGCATACCTTGCTTTTGGCCGCAGGGGCAGGATGTGGTATTCCGCCGCTTTCGCGGACAAGTGCCACCGGAACGCACAAAGACTTCGTGCAACTAAGTGATACTAACGATACTAACATAGTTATTAAGTTCTATTTAAGTACCTACTAACAAAATTATAATAATAATAATAAGTTTATTTTATTTTCTTTCACAATGTTTTGTAGCACTTTACAGTTTTGAACTATATAAATTCACATTGTGAGAGCTGGTGCCTGAAGTAGGTTTTAGAAAAAACCTGTATTACAGGTCACCAGGACCCACACAGTGGCATCATACAATTAAACAGGCAGGAAACATGTGAACAACAATTAAAACCAAAAAAGAAAAAAAAAAAATAAAAGAAAAGAAACAAATTAAATAACACAACAAAATTGTTCTTATATTATTATGTATACCTACTTAGGTTAAGGTATGTATCTATGGGTCTTTTTTACCTGAAAATAAATGGTTTATTATTATTAATCACAATTATTAATAAACTGACTTCGTCCGCGTGAAAATTCTTGTACCCCTGACGCACCCCGTCGCATCGCATCGCCTGCCGAGCTTTACCTATTTCGTTTTCGCTTAGCATTCTTCCTAACTTTTTTTTAAGTGAAAACTTCTATAAACGTGTTGTGCATTTTATGAGATGGGAAAAACCATTGAACTCGCGACACTGTTACCGTAACCATAACCGACACCTCTGTTTTAAGTTTTGGCCATTATAAAGACATCAAATTTTTTTTTTTTTGCGCTGGCAACACTGGTAGCCGGTCGTCAAAAACTGATCTCTAGGTTAATTATTTTAAATAAATTAATAAAAGTGTTTTAAATGTATTAAATTAGTGTAACATAGTCAAACCTAGATATTAAGTATTCTAAACAGTGATTACAAAGTGTTTTTTGTCGCGAAAACTTCGTAAAAACAAGGATTCAAAACCGGCTGTCAACTCAACGTACCAACGGTGACGGATTTCAAATTATCATCGATCCCGGGGAGTATTTTGTTTTATTTATGTGCTTGTAGTTAATATTTACAGAACACAGAACATCACAGAGTACTGCTCAGGTCTCTGAGCTACGTCCATCACACACTGGCACGGTTTATGTCTCCTTTTGCTTGACAACTAGTGGAAGCAAAATCGACGACGAAAACATTCGCCCAGACAATAAACACTACATAATTTACTACACAAAAATAGGCTCTTTTTATGTACCCTATTGATTAAATGATTCATACTTACTATAAAACCTGTCATGTGTTATAAACTTGTTATTGTCAATTAAGTTTCTTTTTGTTTTTTACAATAATAGCAGTATTCCTTGTAACTTCACTTCTATTTAACATTCCCATCTAATTTCTTAATAGCTTGACCTAACTTTAAAATCTGTTTGTTAACATTTAATTACTTATTTTTAACTTAATTTTATTTTATTTTTCCCTTCTACCTCCTACTAATCTAAATATTGGAACATCTTTTTTCTCACACTGTTATTTAGCTGCATAACTTCACACATTCCAGGTGACTGATACTTCAAAGAAAATGATGACCCGCAGTGCTACAATCAAGGAGATGGAAGCTAAACTAAGAGCCACCTTGAAGGAGCTACAGAATTCTGAAGCGATGTGTAAACAACTGCTCCGCGAAAGGGAAGACAGCGAAGTAGAAGTGGAAAACATTATTTTAAAGAATACCTCCCTCAAGAATGAACTGTCTCAGCTACACATCCAACACATGGACTTAACTGACCAGCACAGTCAATTACAACACGCAGTGTCAACATTTCAAGAGTGCAGTGATACCCACGAATTGGCACTGAATCGCATCACAGAGCTTGAACAGAGATTGTCTGAAGCCCAAGAAGCACTATCCATCTCCGAGTGTATCAAGGTCAATAACCAGGTTGTGCGCACTAGTAATCTTTTTGATGAGTTGGTAGGTAGTAAACCAAAATCAGTGTGTGAGCCAGCTGAAACTATAGATTTGACTGGTGATGATACCATACCATTGTGTCCTATTGTTATGAGTCACAACAAATTAAAGAAATATATTAAAATCAAGAAATTAATTAAACGGTCACAGAGAGTAATAAAAAAACAAAAACTCTTAAAATTAAATCTTTCGCTTAGAAAGGAACGTGTTCTCTTATCGAAAAGTTTAATTACTTGTACTATTGAGTTAGATAAATGTAGGGAAAAGTATGACACTGATATCCAGCTCCTCTATAATGATATACTACACAAGGAGCATTTGCTGAAGGATATTTTTGAAAAATATGAAAGTTCACAACGACAACTAAGTGACCGCTTGTTTGAGGCTGGAGAACTCCTGGATTTGGTGAAGTACAATGCTGAGAGGTATGAGTCTCTGACAAATGATCTTTCATGCAGCGGTGCCAACCAACCACCACCTCTTCAACCTCAGTCTGACTTACCCCTTCCGGTGTTAGCTCTTCCAGCAGAGACCACACAGATAAGCAAATCAATATTTTTTTGTGACGAGTTAGGTTCTGGCTTTGGAAAAATTCTACTCAATTACCTAAGCCATAGTTTTACCAATCATAGTTACCATAACATAAGTTTTAAACAAATGATAAAAAGAATTGCCAATGCAAACCTTGATAATTATTGTACTATGGTTTTGCTATTAGGTAATAGCACTGGTATTACCAGAAAGGACATAGTGGATGGTGTAAACACCTTATTAAAGTTAAACATAGGTAAGCTAATGTTGTGTGCTTTTCCTTACTCAGATACTTTATCATACAATGAAAATAATTATATTTATAAGTTGAATAATACTATTCACAATCTGACATGTTGTCATAGAGACAAATTATTGTTTTTTGACACTAACAAGTTTGTTAGTGGTATTAAGTTAACTCAGAGAACTATATCTCTGTCTGGGGAATGTAGACATATGATTGCTATGTTGATAGCATATAATATTAACGAGGTTATAGCTAATATAACGAGTTCTAGTATTAGTGACGAGTCCGTGTTGCCTAGTTATACTAACAACATGGTGATTAATTATGGATCGATATGTTGTACGAAGGAGGATCCACCACCACCACCACCACCACCACCACCTATAATACCAACATCCTTGGAGACTACTACCAGTCAGATAGGATATTCTCCTCCCGCTGGAACATACTCGGGCAATCCAGACTCTCCAGTTGTAGTTGTGGAGGTCACTCCGGATAACTATTTAAACTAGTCAGTGAGACAACAGAAGTTACCCCTTCAAATAACAAATTATTATTACAGAATAATAAAAAGGTATCTTCTGGCAATATAATTAATAATAATAAAAAACCAAAGGGAGTGCAACATATTTTAAAATTATTTAATCAGAATATCCAAGGTTGCGCTTCCAAATTATTGGAAATAGAATTGTTTTTGGAAAACACCAAGTTTGATGTCATTTGTTTAACAGAGCATTGGTTGAAAGATCATCAAGTAAAGTCAATTAATTATGAAAATTATTGTGTAGTTAGCCATTTCAGCCGAAAACGTATGATACATGGCGGATCATTAATATTACTTAAAAATTCTATTAAATCAAAAGAACGAAAAGACATAATCGGACTGTCTGTTGAACACACCATTGAATTGTCCTGTGTTGAGCTTGATAAGCATGTTATAGTATGTGTATACAGACCTCCAAGTTACCAGAATCTATCGGTGTTTGATTCTGTAATGGAAGATGTGTTAAAGAAACTTAGTACTAGTAGTAAGTCAATAATAGTATGTGGAGATTTTAATATTAATTTATTGGAAAATAACTCGAATACTGTCAGATTGTTAAGTCTTTTTAGGTCATTTGATTTGTCAAATGTTTTTATTGAACCAACCCGAGTGACAGCTTCTTCTGCCACTTGTATTGATAATGTTTTTTGTAATTGTGATTACTTACACAAAGAAATTGTAAATAAGTTGCCATCTGATCACAGTGGACAAAAAATAACATTTAGCTCCTACATGCCTTTACAAAAAATTCAAATAAGGTTTAGGACAATTACATGTAAAAAGTTAGAGAAATTAAATAATTCTTTGGCCAGTAAGTTATGTGATCAGAATTTTAATAATATAGGTGACCCAAATGAATTCTACGCCGAGTTCTTTTCAATATTAAACGCGCAGTTTAATGACACTTTTCCACTAAAAACTAAAAATATTCACACAAAGTTTTTATTTAGTGACTGGGCGACTCCAGGTATTCGTAAAAGCAGGGAAAAACTTTTTGAACTCTATGGCTTAAAGCAACATATGAATAATACAAACTTTCATCAGTATGTTGCAAAATATTCAAAAACTTTTAAAAGTGTGTGCCAAAAAGCTAAAGCTCTTTATATTAGCAATAAAATAAAATCAGCTGATGATAAAATAAAAACTACCTGGCAAATAATAAATAATGAAACAGGTAGGAAAAAACAGCCTAACACTGAATTTAATTTAGAGACTGCACATGGCCCCATCAACTCAGATGTAGAAATAGCTCAGGAATTTGAAAACTTTTTTTCTAATATTCCCCTTAAAACTACTGAAGCTTTAAATTCATCCCCCACGCTTTCTGCTGCCTTACTTAAAAAGAATGTAAAGGCATGCCCTTTGGAGTTTAGGTTTCAGCATACAAGCCCCCAGGCTGTTATAAAAGCTTTTAGAGATCTTAACATTAAATCAACAGAAGATCTCTGGGGAATGTCTGTAAAAGTATGTAGATCTTTCATCGAAACTATTGCACCCTATTTAGCTTTCATATTTAACACCAGTGTTGACCAAGGAGTCTTTCCGGATCTTATGAAACATAGTAAAGTAGTACCATTGTTCAAATCCGGTGATAGTAAAGATCCTAACAATTATAGACCTGTGTCAATTCTACCAGTTCTCAGTAAGGTGTTTGAAAAGTTGATGCTCAATCAAATGTTACGTCACTTTAATAAAAATTCCATCTTTCATGAACACCAGTACGGTTTCACCAAAGGGCGTTGCACTACTGACGCCGGTGTTACCCTTATAAAGAACATTTTTAACGCCTGGGAAGAAGCACAAGATGCCATTGGAATCTTTTGCGACCTCTCTAAGGCGTTCGATTGCGTAAACCACGAGACACTTCTGATGAAACTGGAGCACTATGGAATTAGAAAAGCAGCACTTGACTTGCTAAGATCATACCTGAAAGATAGAAAGGTTAAAGTTCAAGTAAACGGCGTAAACTCATTAGGGTCTGAAATGACAATGGGTGTTCCTCAAGGTTCGATATTGGGTCCATTCCTCTTTTTAGTTTACATCAATGATTTACCCCAATTACTTCAAAATCAACCGAAGATGGTGTTATTTGCAGATGACACATCATTAATCTTTAAAATAGACCGACGGTCACAAAATCTTGACGACGTGAATAACTCTATTCTTCAGGTCCAAGATTGGTTTACGGTAAATAATTTAGTACTTAATGAAAAAAAAACCAAATGCATTAGATTTAAATTACCGAATGTTAGAAGTAGCGAATGTGAAATCATATTGAATGGCCAAAAACTAGAATTTATTGATCAGACAGTTTTCCTAGGAATCACGCTAGACGAGAAATTACAATGGGGACCTCATATAACATCTATTGCGGGGCGGCTAAGCTCCGCCGCTTATGCTGTTAGAAAGATAAGACAGTTAACAGATGTAGAAACCGCGCGTTTGGTCTATTTTAGTTACTTCCACAGTATTATGTCATATGGCATTTTACTATGGGGTCGGGCTGCTGACATTGAATCCATTTTTATTTTACAAAAGAGAGCTGTCAGAGCCATTTACAATCTACGTCGTCGCGAATCTCTTAGGGAACTATTTAAAAAGGTTAATATCATGACGGTACCTTGCCAATTCATTTATGAAAATATTATGTATGTAAGAAAAAATCAACATCTTTTTAATAAAATAAGTGATAGGCATAATTTTAATACTAGAAATAAAGATAAATTAGATCAACCTTTTTTCAGATTATCTAAAGTACATACATCTTTTATGGGGTACTGTGTTAAATGCTACAACAAAATACCTTGTGACATATTGCAATTAAATGAAAGAAAATTTAAAACTCATATTAAAAGTACACTTTGTAAACAAGGATATTACAAATTAGAGGATTATATCCAAGATAAGAATGTTTGGAAACATGCTGGTCCTGCTCCATAGGACAATCTAAAAGTCTAGACAAAATCAAACTTGTTCCTAATTTAATTTATATGTATATTTTTAATTATGACATCTTATTCTAATTCAATTTTACAATCTGCGACTACAGTGGCTCACACACTTGTTAAAGTTCAACTACTTTTGCATTTTTTCATTTTTCTTTTTTTTTTTTAAATAACTTGTAAATATGTGAGCACCATGTATCTATCACTTATTTGATTTACCTGTCATTGCTTAATTTTTAATTCTTTTTACCTTTTGTGGTAGACTAATTTTATTATGGGTGCATCGTGTTCACATATAAATTTTATTATGTATACAAGACCTTGTAAAACATTTTTAAAAGAGTAACGGTGGAGTTTCTTGCCCATTCTTCTCCATACGAAAACTACCTTTTCGAATGGGCGACTAGAATCATTTCTATTTAGTTTTTTTTTGACGTTCAAAAGTGCCTTTAATGTGCCTATTTGAAATAAATGATTTGACTTTGACTTTGACTTTGAACGCGCGGTACATTTTCTTTGGGAAGAATGACCTTCAAACATTTTTATAAAATTACTAGGTATACTTTTTCAAGTTTTCACTTCTGTCGTCATTCCTGGAGTGCCACTGTTTTTTTTTAATGGCATCTCGTAGTTAACCTTAAGAGGTCGTGACTACTTAACCGGACTAGCCTGTGGTTGAGGCTATCAAAATGCAAAAATATTTTTTTCAAGTCCAACTAGTAGTTCCAGAGACTAGCGCTTTTAAACAAACAAAAAAAACCGGACAAGAGCGAGTCGGACTCGCGCACCGAGGGTTCCGTACCATCATATGTTTTTAAATTTTTACTAGATCTCGTTGAAACCAATTTTCGGTGGAAGTTTACATGATAATGTACAGTCAACAGCAAAAGTAGATGATCAAAATCAGAAATTCAATAGGAGTCAAAACTGATCACGAATTTAAGGCAGCTGTTGGTACTAGTTTTTTCTGTTTTTGAGTTTCAGTTCTAAGTATGGGGAACCCCCATAATTTATTGTTTTTTTCTATTTTTTTGTGAAAATCTTAATGCGGTTCACAGAATACATCTACTTACCAAGTTTCAACAGTATAGCTCTTATAGTTTCGGAAAAAAGTCGCTGTGACATACGGACGGACCGACAGACAGACAGACAGACATGACGAATCTATAAGGGTTCCGTTTTTTGCCATTGGCAACGGAACCCTAAAAAGCCAACAACCTCTTCAACTTTAGCATTAGTATAGATTTAATGACTGCTTATTTGGGCTAGTAGCGCTACTGCTGAACATGAGGCCCTCGGTTCGGTTCCAGGCAAAGTGTTTTTCATCTGGAATTTCTCAGTAGCAGCCCGGAGTCTGGATCTGTGCCCAGTTGATGGCAATAGGCTCGCCCCCTATTACATGGGACTTGAACATAACTGTAGAAATGTGGGTGTTGTATAGATAGGTACACCTCTGCCTTACCCTTGGGGGTTAATACAGGCGTGGTGTTATTATCTAATTTAATCTAAGTCGCTTTATTAAAATCTCTGGCCATTAAGGGGCTTACAGGACCTAAACGCAAAAAAACGCAAGTTTTTAGAAACAATAAAAATATATGATCGACTACAGTAAACAAAATCAGAAAAATATGATATTCTTCAGGATATATGCTGTTGAAAACATAATTCAACTAATTTGATACGATAGAAAAAAATCTTGAAGATACCTCTAAAAACTTTCTTTTTACAATAAAAACCATACTATACAATCATTCTGATTTTTTGTCAGATTATTCTACAAGCAACATAAAACACTACTGTTTTAATTTTTAAGTCCAAACAATAGATTTTTTGTAATTAATTATTTGCTTCATATTTTGCAATAAATTTATCAGCGTTGTGTTATCGCGTTTCTCTTTCCTATGCAGTCCGACAGTGACCGCGCTTTAGGTCATGTAAGCCCCTTAATCATAAAAATGTTGGTTGCATATCATTTGCGTTCCCACATCAGCTAATTATTTTGATAGAACAATCAGAATGCACTTTCGACGAGCTGAGATTTATCGTAAAAAACACATCGCGTGCGCTTACCTACTCCATTCAAGCTAAAACAAACTTTGAAACTAGTTTTGTACAGTTTGTAAACTGATATAACTTTGATTTTAACCCGTATGTAAAAGAAATAAGGATGTAATTTGACTAGAACGAATTTTTAAGCTGGCAGTGCTCGTAAAGTTGGTATGGCCATTCTTGTCTATTGCCAACTTCAGTGCGCTACCAACCGCGGACCGAGATAGTCACGTCGCGCGCAACGAAAATTTTAAAACAAAAAACACAACGTTAAAATTGCAAAAACAATAATTCCCAGTGAGTTTGTGGTGTGACAATCCATGTTTTTATGATAAACAGTGGTTTTAAGTGTGTGTTGTGGTAAAAAGAACGTTTAAACTTCCATTGTTCTAAAGAAATCTTCGAAATTGTTGTAAACAATGATTGGTTAGCCATAATGGAAGACGTATACACAATCAAAGTTAAAACGAAACCCGATACGAGGAACTTATATCCGTCGGAGAGACGGTATTCGGCGTCGACAGTGTCGGGACTGGCGTGGGTACATATTGCATTGGCTGCAACGTCCTTTCTTCTCGCTTGTTTAGCGTTAGTCAACCCGAATTCCGATCTACACCCTGTCAACAATAGTACTACAAATGGCGGAAACTGGAGTGAAAATAGCCCCATATTCAAAGTTCAGAATGAGAACACAAACGTGTATTTGAATGATTTCGAAAATGAGAATGGAACTCAGGTAAATTCGAACAACGAATCGAATTCTAATTTGAGTGGGAACGGAAATCCGTTGAATTCGAATGAAACAACGGTTTTTAACGGAAATAAAAATGACAGTAATTACATATTGGTTTTGGCGCCCGCTTTGATAACGATATTTGGGTTAGCGGCCGGTATTGCGAGCATTCTAGCGTCAGTTAGGTGGTACATAGACCATAACATAACATGGCTGTTCGTCATGTCGTGTCTCTCGACGTTGGTTTCTCTTTCATCCTTCATCATGATCGCTGTATGGTTCATAACCACATCAGACGGCGATATAACCGAGTTCTACAAGGACAAAGTACCTTTCAAAGACTATATTGTCGTAAAACACACTGACGTTATTATACGAAACGAATCTCATATGATTGTTGCTTTAAACACAACGGTGGATAACGTTGAAACACCGAATTTGTTTACAAAACGAGTGCTATCTATAAACATATTGATAGCTGCCTTCCTAGAACTATTATGGTCGATTTTAAGCGTGAAAATTTCTTATAAAGGCATGAAGAATACTTACAAAGAGGACAACGAGAGACGAGGGAACTGCATATCGGTCGTCACAAAAATCAAAGGAAATGACACGCGGAAATTGCCGAGAAACGGTAAGCTTCTACCTCCAAAACCCGACTTAATAGACCACTACCCGAGCAAGAAAATAAAAAGGATATTCCTAGCACAGTCTGACAATGGATTTTATTTGAAAAATCAAGGAAATAAAGGAAAGCAGAACACGGAAACCAGCTCAGAGTTCTATAAAGAACGAATGATGAACTTCTTGAACCGTTGCGCTTCTTTAGAAGGCCATTCGAACCCAGAGAACACATCTAGTGTGCATTCTGAAGCTTTGAACTCGATCCCTGAAGGAGTGACAGTAGAGGTCAACATTCAAGAGCCTATAATCGAAGTGAGAGATAGAATGACGCCGATCAGCTGGGGGGATTCTCCCGACCATACAGTTTACAACCAAAACAATTTGAATCTCGACAAGATATTTAAATTTAAACCTAAACAGAACAAAAGTGATACTGCGAACGGGGAATAGTGCGTGTGAGTGAAATTGACAATGAAATTAGTGATTAAACACGCGAACTACTTGTGTTTTTGATGCCAATTGTGTTTGGTTATTGTTATTATAATCTTGTACTATTTTTCGTTTGTATTTTACGAAAGTTTCCGTGCCTGTTTTCTAGGACGATGGTCAAGCATAAATTTTGATTTAAACTGACAGATCTTTCATACAAATTCTGACTCAAACGTAGTAAGTATAAAACTGGTTGCTAGGACTATGGTCAAGCGTAAATTTTGATTTAAACTGACAGGTTTTTCATACTATTTTTGACTCAAATGTACTTTTCAACTGGTCATACTCATGATTGGGTATAGTGTGGCTCAAAAATGTGGGCTTTGTCCTTACCACCACGGTCACCTACATACGCACAGAGGTGTTTAGTAGTACACAATTGCGAAGGCCCAGTTTCATACGGGCATATATTTCGCAAACCGGATTTTCAACTCTCAGAATTAAGGCGAGGATCGAGAATCCAACAGAGCTCGTCCTAGCGCGTCAAGAAAACACGTGAAAAATCCCCCAAGAAAAATACGCTCACGCGAACTTGTGGGGTAATTGCGTACCTAATATACTAACAGTCTGTGGATGGGTGACCATCTTTACATACCGTGACCCCTCCGTGCCTCGGTCGTCCCGGCTGTCATTCGTGGATCTTTGGCAGTCGTTACGGGTACCTAGTCAGAAGCCCGACAGTCTGACAACCAGTCTTACCAAGGGGTATCGTATTACCCAGTAATTAATCAATTAAAATATGATTCGCAACCGTAACAATACCTATTTAACAAAATAACTCAATGAATGTTGTTGAACTGTCAAAATGAAAGCTATTTGTTAGTGATAGTGTGTTACGCCGCCCGGTCGAGAATCGCTCAGAAAAAGAACAACAACCGCTTGTTACGATACTTAATAAAAAGCTAGACATGCCTATTCCTCATCAGAAACCTACCCAAATAGTCCTAAATTGAAACAAGAGGACCGCCAATCAGTTAATATTCAATTCATTGCACCGAATAAGGCCAGTTGAAACTAAGACAATGCTCAATTTTTATGGTACGTTGCCAATAAAATCAATTTGCAACAGAAGCTAAGGCCGTGCGCAGACGCAGACCAGAGAAAAATCACTCATACCCACGGACGATTTTATATCTCGAGTGGATTTTCAAAGCTCAGCAGTGCGATTCTGTAGCCATCTCACCGTGAAAACTTAAGTGAAGTGAGCGTGGAGTGAGCTGTCAATAGTGTCAATTCCTAGCAAAAACAAACACATCACCTAAGTTGTCACGGTGAGATTTTTACAGAATCGACCGGAAGTACAGTACGGTTTGAAAAACGGTCTACAGTAAAAAAAAAAACAGCGAGGTGATTGCGTAACACAATAACAGTAGCAATGTCTTTCATTTGGACAGTTCAACAACATTCATCGCGTTATTCACGTTGTTGAGCAGACAAATTGTTCGAACATACGAAGCAATGGATTAGCAATATCCTTCAGAATGATTCATATTGTGATTGATAGTGTGATTGATCGCTATATTGATCCGCGATAGTCACGCTAATATTATAAAGGCGAAAGTTTGTGAGTGTGTGTGTTTATATGTTTGTTACTTAGACAAAGAAAAGTATAGACGGCGGGTAGCGCCATTTCATTTCCACAAGAAAGGGATAAAGAATTGAGTTATTATAAGTAACAGAAAAGGATAAAGCTATACTATTTCCATCTCTCAGTGCGTGCCCGTTTTTTCAAGGCAGCTACATAAGTTAGTAGCCAATGTTGTTTAAGTTAGTTTTTTGTCTCATGTGTGGCCACGCTACCCGATGCTCTATAGCTATAGCTTTCTTAGTCTAAGGTTTGTTACTTCTTCACGCTCAAACGGCTGGACCAATTTTGATAAAATTTTGTATGGAGGTAGCCGACACCCTGGATTGACGTATAGGCTACTTTTTATCCCGATATTCCCACGGGATCGAAACCGCGGGGCGCAGCTAGTCTGTCTATAAACAGTGACAGGTCTGCGCACAGCCTAATAAAATGTACCTACCTACAATCTTTCATGGTAAAATTCGATTAGTTTTTACTGCGAAACGCGAGTATTTCACATCTGTTTATATAGGTAAAAGAGCAATTTCTCAAGCTATGGTAATAATAAAGCTGAAGAGTTTCTTTTTGCGCGCTAATCTCTGAAACTACCACTACTACCAGTCGGATTTGAAAAATTATTTTTGCATTGGCCGCAGTGCGTGCAGAAGTTATATATATAGGTAACGCCTTAGAAACCATTAGTGGTTTGGTTTTTTAAATGCATTTTGCGGTTTTTACTTTGTATCTAGTTGGGACATCAAAGATTATTATTTATCTAATGAATACTTTCACACATTCTTATTTCCTAGTTGTATCTACATGAAAAGGAAGTATTTATACGCGTTCTCTGCGAAGAAAAGAGAAGGGAATGAATATTTTCTATCTCTTTACGTAGATACTACGTATATTCGAAGCTGCTGTCATTCGTGGGCCAGAAGAAGCCCGAAAGTCTGACAACCAGTCTTACCCAGTGACTGGGTTGTGGAGGTCAGATAGGCAGTCGCTCCATGTAGAATACTGGTATTCAGCTGCATCCGGTTAGACTGGAAGCAGACCCCAACATAGTTGGGAAAAGGCAGGCAGATGATGACTATATTCAAAGCTGGCTACTGTACACATCATCCTAATGTGGTCCATAGTATTGTGATGGCAGCCGCACGAGATGATCGATCAGGTTAAGCTACTCTTGCCGCGGTTAGTCCGTGGATAGGTGACCATATTTACATACCAAGACCCCTCCGTGCCTCGGGTTTGGCTGCCATTCGTGGATCTTTGAAAGTCCGAAAGTCTGACAACCAGTCTTACCAAAGGGTATCGTGTTACCAAGTAACCGGGTTGTGGAGGTCAGATAGGCAGTCGCTCCATGTAGAATACTGGTATTCAGCTGCATCCGGTTAGACAGGAAGCCGACCCCGACATAGTTGGGAAAGAGCTAGGCAGATTGAATGAATATTTAAAATTATAGCAATCGACAATTTTTTTCTTGCTGCGATGTAACTTTAACGAGTTATTTACGATTATTTGAAACTAGCTGCTGCCCGCGACTTCGTCCGCGTGAAATGTATGTTCTGCCCGCGCTGTCACTTCGTTTTCGGTTAGCGATCTTACTGACTTTTTTCTGTTTACTCGGCTCCTAAGGGTCATAGCGTGATGTTAAGTAGCGTAAAGCCTTCCTCAAGAATTGGGCTGTCAAATGCAAAAATAATTTTTCATATCCGTTGGGCAGTTCCAGAGATTAGCGCGTTCAAACAAACAAACTCTTCAGGTTTTTTATTATACTCTTCAAAGATCTTATACTTACAATCATCAACAAATATATTTCGAAAAAGATTATTACAGGATTTTATGTTGATAAAAAACTCTATGGCCCATAACTCCTTAATAGGTACCAACTCTTAACATCTTACACACGTGATAACTTTTAAACGAAATATCCGATTGAGATGAAACAAAAAGTATTTTACTTCTTCATAAATACTCTTGATAACGTAATGCTTAATTTCGATAAAGATTAATATTACGATACATATTTAACGTAGTTTTTTTTCTTCAGACGATTTAATAATTATTTTGAACACAAAATCGGTTATTGTGATTAAACCATGATAGCTAGATATATGTTCTCGCGGACTTTTTTGTAGGTCTTAATGGGCTCTACAAACCCGTAGTACATTACTTTGTTCTATTGCCAATAGTTTTTGCAGCGCACGCAAAAATAGGTTTTCGATTTTACACCTTGTGGTAACACAAGGTGTAAAATCGAAAACCTATTTTTTTTAAATAGCAATTTTATTACGGATCCCTAATTTTGAAGAAAAAAAATATAGCCTATAGCCTTCCTCGATAAATGGACTACCCAACACTAAAATAATCATTCAAATCGGACCAGTAGTTCCAGAGATTAGCGCGTTCAAACAAACAAACAAACAAACTCTGCAGCTTTATAATATTAATATAAGTATATAAGTATAGATTATAGCAATCGACAATTTTTTTTATGCTGCGATGTAACTTTAATGAGTTATTTACGATTATTTGAAATAACGATGAAAATTGTAATAAATTCCGTACCTAACTGATTAAAATGGAACCGTTGGAAATCGATTTCAATAACTATAAAGATTATTGCTTATGTAAATACCTACTAAATAGGTAGGTATTTACAAAATGATTATGTAAGTAAATGGTTTGTCGATTTACTAGCGTTTTTAGGGTTCCATACCTCAAAAGGAAAAACGGTGCCCTTTTATGATCACTACGTTGTCCGTCTGTCAAGACCCTTTTCCTCAGGAACGCGTGGAGTTATCAATATCAAATAGGTACTTAGAAATAACCGCTCTGAAAGCTTAAACTAATCGAACATCTGTCGTGGGTTCGATTCCCACCCAGGACAATTAATGTTTGTGTGATGAGCATGATCATTTGTTCTGTGTCTGGGTGTAATTTATCTATATATGTATGTATTTAGAAATATATAAGTATGTTTATCAGTTGTCTAGTACTCATAACACAAGCTCTGCTTAGCTTGAGACTAGACGGCGTTGTGTGATAGTTGTGGAATATTATTATTATTATCTTGCAACAAGATGTAGGTAAGTAAGCAAAAAACCAAATGAAAATGTGCGTACTAAAATCAAATTCTAATGTATTCCAAACATTGCATTGTTGGTACCTATAAAAAAAGGTTGCTAAAATTTGTTTGGGTAGTGAAATTTTGGCAAAATCTTTTCGGCAAAACGGCAGGTATTTTACATGGAGCGACTGCCTATCTGACTTCCACAACCCACTTACTGGGTAATACGATACCCCTGGGTCTAAGACTGGTTGTCAGTCTTTCGGGCTTCTGACGACCCGTGGCTGTCAAAGATCCACGAATCACAGCCGGGACCAACAGCTTATAGTGCGTTCCGAGGCACGGAGGGTCATGGTATGTAAAGATGGTCACCCATCCACGGACTAACGGCGGCAAGCGTAGCTTAACCCTGATCGATCGACCCGTGCGGCTGTTATTACCTATTTAGCCACAAGCCCCACATTTTTAGAGCATCCTAATAAACACAATTATTTTTATTTATTTTTTAAATACGTTGCCCCACACTAGGAATTTCTCCTGTATCGTGGGTGCGTTTACAAACATTTAAACTCACATACACAAACAGCCAGACCCGGAACAACTACTTGTAGGTCATACAAATATTTGTTCCGTGCGGGAATCGAACCCGCGACACGCAGCGCAGCAGTCAAACGCTTAACCACTGCGCCTACCGTGCCGTCCGTGCCGTCGTGTCGTGCCGTGATTTTAATCAGCAATCATCATCAGCCTATAGCAGTCCACTGCTGGACATAGGCCTCTTCGTACACACGCCATTCATCTCGATTTTCGGCAACTCCCTGCGGAGATCGTCGCTCCACCTAGCCTGAGGGCGTCCTATACCTTACGTTTACCTACCGATTCGCGGTCTCCACTCAAGGACACGTCTACCCCAACGGTCATCGGTTCTATGGCTAATATGGCCGGCCCATTGCCACATCAGCTTGCTTATTCTGTAAGCCATGTTGGCCACTTTGGTTCTCTGCTGGATCACCTCGTTAATTAATTTAAACGTTTAGCTGCCATTTTCATGAATTTAATTGCAATAGTTCTCAAGTTAATCATGTAATGCAATAAGTTGCGTTTTCCTTTGGCTGTACCGTTCGTTTGTATAATACCTAGCCACTTGTAATACTAGTTAATAATTACGATTTAAGACACGTAACATTCTTACACATAGGTAATAATGTTTGTGTTACCGACCGTTATTCGGAGAAGCTAAGAAGAACCTAACGGGTGTATAAAAAGACACTTATCGAAGCCGATTAGCCGAGTCACTTGTACTCCCCGTCATTGATTTTTTTGTACTGGACCATATATCTGGGAACCCTGTGGTTACGGAGATATTGAAGATCAAAATTCCAACTTTTACTGACGTTTTTATACGATAACAAGTTTTTAATGTTGATAACACAACTTTAAATATCCCCACGACCCCAGAGTGCTAAAAATTGTAATTTACCTAAAAATTAACACAATTTTTTAATGAACTGTCATTGCTGTGTTTTTTTATCTTGTGCCTTTTTTAACCGTCGTCCAAAGTCGAATACCAACTTTGTATTATTTTGTGTTCATTTATTATTATTTTCACAGTAGGTACAGTCAACAGCAAAAGTAGATGATCAAAATCAGAAATTCAATACTAATGAACGGAGTTCGCGTCAGAACTGTGTGGCAGAGCTGATGCTGTTGTTGAGCTGTGTGCAGAGACTGTGTGGCAGAATTCTGACGCGAACTCCGTTCATTAGTATTGAATTTCTGATTTTGATCATCTACTTTTGCTGTTGGCTGTACAACATTCGATTAAAAAACAGTCGGTTCTGTCTGCTCCCTTAACATAATATGTTAGCGTGAAAATACTATGTATCTAGTATGAATTGATATTATAATAAAACGAATTTAAATATTCTCTTTAGAGTAAGAGACTGATTTTTATACACTTGTATAATAAAATTCTAATTTTATATTTTTTGTTTTATTCCATTTCTTTTGCCCAATTTTGTATTTTGTCCTGCGGGGTAACTGCGTAACATACTATCAGTACCTAGCGTACTCTATTTACAATAGCATTAGACAGAAGTTAAAAAAGGTTATTTTTAATGCACACTTTATAGCAAAAGCACAATAAACTTGTTACAGTTACGACTGACGCCAAATTTATTAAAATCGATTTATATACCAGCTGTCACACTTAATTGTTATCATTTTAACAATTTATCATAAGAAAATAAGTGGCTTTCATTTAGCTATATTATTTCATTCCAATTTACAATGACAGTGTCAATGCTAAAAACCTAAAAGAAGCAGAGATAAAGAATACTGGAACGTTTTTCGTATTACTATAATCCTACCAAATCTAAAATGTCTAATAATCACTTCATAAGCTCTGACCACCGGGTTTTTCTAATTTTATCGGTTTACGTCGTCTGTGAAATTGACCTAAATTATATTTTTTCTGTGATTGTCATAACGTAGGGCGCTTTCCGAATTAGCTATAATCGCTCACAGCGCTCACATCATCTCACATGCGTTCCGATTAAGATATCACGATTATGACAGCTGAGAGCTGTCAACAATTCGGAACGCCCGTGAGCGCGCTCACAGTGCTTACTCAATGTAAAAACGATATTATTACAGTATTTCTTTGTATAAACACCACATTTCTTCTTCTTTGGTTAGGTGGCGACTATCAGCCAGAAGCACAATTTCGAAAATGCCACGTTTGTTTAATTTTATGATAAGATGCAAATCAAAACAAAACACACACTGACACATCCTCACACACACACAGTCATTTTTGACAGCGCTCACGGTGATATTATTCTAGGGCATGGTCGGCGTTATCGCAAGATGGCGCATGTCATGACGTCATCTATGACGATTCACGGAACGTCGTTATCGCGCTCACGCTAATTCGGTACGGGTTTAAGCACGCTCACATCGATTATTTCCCATCTCGGAACGCAGGGATAAAATTAAATGTCATTCACTTGTGAATACTTGTGAACACAGAACATATATACCCTGACGGGCTTGTGAATGCTGCGAGTCTTATCAAAGTACTCTGTGATGCTGCGACTTGGTTATTCCCAAACTTTCGTGATTTTGTTGTTATTTGTTACTGTTTTTCCTTTGTTATTGTTTTGTTATCAGTGTTGTTATTGTTTTGTTATCAGTGTTGTTATTGGGTTGTTTGTACAAATCGTTACGTTTTGTACAAAGCTATGGGTGATCCTGGTGCGGGCCCGAGTGGCTTACAACCCCTTGTTTCTGAGTCTGACCAAAGCCAACGGCGAAAAAAACGTGGTCCAAGTGTTGACCCCGACGACATAATAATGTCACCTAAGAAGAAGAGCAAATTCCACTTCGTGCTGTAGAAAAGCAAACCGTGATGAATATTTTCAAGCAATTTAAGGAGTCCTGGCCTGCAGATACTCCTCGGTATAAGACTGAAATGATAAATAAAACCGCAGAAGTTGCCGGTAAGGATGATTCACAAAATTATTACTATAAAAATATTTGAAAGAATTGAAAGTAACATGTATTGTGATAAAACAGATATTTTACTTATTATTTACAGGCGTATCTAGGGCTACTGTGTACAATATAATAAAAGAGTACAACATAAAAGGTTGCCTGCAATCTCCCCCTAGCCAACGGAAGCACATGAAACGTAATGATTTTGATGACATCACGTTCAGTGGAATACGCAGAAAAATTCATTCGTTCTTTTTTAATAATGAGTTGCCCACCTTAGATAAGATACTGGAAGCAGTAAACAGTGACGATTCTCTGCCAGATTTTAAGAGAAGCAGTCTGTATAAAATAATTAAAGAAACATTAAAGTTCACATACATTAAATTGAGCAGAAAAAGTGCACTCATAGACAAGCAGGAGATTATCCTATGGAGAGTAAAATATCTTCATGAAATAAAAAGGCTAAGGAATGAAGGAAGAAAAATATATTATTTAGATGAGACGTGGCTAAATGAAGGTACAGTGCTTCTAAACATCTTAACAGTTTTTAATGCACCAATCAGTGTATGACCAGGAGGTCATACACTGATTGGTGCATATAATGCATATAATTAATCATAAAATATCAGTTAAATAAGAGGAAAGTGCAACATTAATTCATAAATTGCGTTGCGTTGTTGCATAAAATTGGTTTTGTAAAAATTGTATTTAAACCTTTTATCATAATAGGTCACACGAAAAGCCTAGTATGGCATGACACCACTATTGAGTCTTCAAAACAAGCACATCGGGAAGGTCTATCCACTGGTTTAAAGAACCCAACGGGAAAAGGAAGGCGGCTTATAATTGGGCATATTGGTATTTACTTGATTTAATTGCATTAATTTGTTTTTAATATATTTTGTTGACTATCCTGACAATTAGCAAATGAATACCCCATTGTTATTGACTATTAATTAAATAATATTACATTGCATTGCAAAGCGAACTTTTAACGTTATAAACGTTGTTGCTACTTTTTTATAGTAGAAATGAGAACTATTTCCAGCAGTGAAATTTATTTATTAATACAAATATATTTATAAATTTATTTATTTCACAGGATCGACTGAAGGGTTTTTAAAGGATGCTGCATTAATATTTGATGCAAAGAAAGGTGATGGAGACTACTACTCCGAAATGGACGCCTTCAACTTTGAAAAGTGGTTCAAAGTAATTTTAAATAAAATAGAGAGTGGCGCTGTAATTGTTATGGACAATGCGCCATACCACTCAAGGAAACTGGAGAAGCTGCCAACTACAGCCACACGAAAGGCAGATATTCAAGAATGGTTAAAATGCAAAAATATTCCTTTTGAGGAAAACGATCTTAGGGCAACTTTATTAGAAAAAGTAAAAATACAAAAACATTTATACCAAAAGTTTGTTGTAGATGAGATGGCTAGGAAGAAGGGTATTTCAGTATTGCGCCTCCCACCCTACCACTGCGAGCTCAACCCTATAGAATTAATATGGGCTCAAATGAAGAAATGGTATGTGGCCCAACATAATAAAACTTTTAAATTGAACGAAGTGAAACAATTACTCCCTCAAGCTCTGGATAGTATTACGCCAGAACGATGGCAATCTTGCGTTGCTCATGCAATTAAAGAAGAAGAAAAGTTTTGCCAACTTGATGGCATAATGGATGATGTAGTAGAAAGATTTATAATGAACGTCGGTGAAACTTCTTCATCTTCATCATCTGATGATAGTGACTGAATTCTATGATGAAGACGAAGAAGTTTCACCCACTATAGTGTTGTAAGTAATTTTCATTAAAATATTGTTAAAAACATGACTTTTATTTCCTATATTCTTAATTAAATTTAAATCATCATGACTTGATTGGTTGTGTCATTCAGTTCATCATCATCATGGTGTAAATTGTAAATGTGTGATGAAGATATTATTAATAAATAAAACATCATCATCATCATTTCAGCCAAAAGACGTCCACTGCTGGACATAGGCCTCCCCCAAGCACTTCCACTTCGACCGGTTCTGTGCTTCTCGCATCCAACGGGTTCCTGCGGCCTTCACAAGGTCGTCGGTCCACCTTGTGGGAGGCCTTCCAACGCTAACTAAGCATACCTAATAAAAAAAAAATCTTTTATTTCGTTCTACTTAGGGGCCATTCAAGTATTACGTAAGCATTACAGGCTGGGGATCTTTGCTTTGCTTACTTTTGATGACATGGGGGGGTCTGGATGGTGATTACGTCAGCAGTTTTTTTTTTTCTACAAAATTGGTTCGATTTTGGTTTGAACAATTCATTAAGGCAACCCTACTTGTCTATGCTTGAAAACGAAACTCATATAACTGCTGCTCATGAATCAATTAAGAAACCAGAACACATTGAAAAATGCACACAGTAGGTACCAATGTTTACGTAAGCATGGGGGGCGGGGGTAAGCGCTTTGCTTACTTTTGCTGACGAGGGGGAAGGGGGTGTCAATAATTGCAAAAAATCTGCTTACGTAATTATGAATCTATCAGTTATCATCTAACATCTTGGGGCCTAAAAAGGCCACTTTTGCAGAATCATAAAAGGAATTCATCAAATCATTATAAATCATAATAGACAGTTAACTGTTAAGTTAATCGTATCAAATCCCATTGGTGAAGGATTTTTCAGATATTTTTTTTTTGTCTGTGCTTAAATACCAATCCAAATCCAATCCCAATCTCTTGCAACAAAAAAAAGCAAAATACGTTTATGATTCTGCCAAAGTGGCCTTTTTAAGGCCCCTTAACTTTGAAATAAAATGTTTTGCATTCCTGCTTCTACGAGCCTCTTTTTTCTAATGCTATTATAAATGGAGATGGCTTTAATTTTGACAGTTCAACAACATTCATTGCGTTATTTACTTTGTTGAGCAGGCAAATTGTTCGAACATAATATGAAGCAATGGATTAGCAATATCCTTCAAAATGATTCATATTGTGATTCATAGTGTGTTACGCAATTAGGGTGCTGAAAGCCTCAACAACTCACACTATCGCCACCATTATACATATAAAGGGCACGACCCGCCCCCAAAAAATATTTCTTAAAAAAAAAGTGTCCTGTTGGGGCACCCCTGCGGCCGTCAGAAACTCGCACACACACACTCGTACATAATATAAAGAGATAGAGAGGGGTTCGTGGCTAAGTAATAATAGCCGAACGGGTCGATCGATCAGGTTAAGCTACGCTTGCAGTGGTCGGTACGTGGATGTGTGACCATCATTACATACCAGACACCCTCCGAGCCTCGGAAATCACGTTATGGTCCCGGCTGTCATTCTTGGATCTTTGACAGTCGTTAGGGGTCGTCAGAAGCCCGAAAGTCAGATATTCAGTCTTACCAAGGGGTAATATGGGTTGTTGGGGCCTCCCAGTCAAAACGGATGCAGCTGAATTCCAGTATTTTACTTGGAGCGACTGCCCATCTGACTACAACCAGTTACTGGGTTATCCCAGTAACTGGTTGTGGTCAGATGGGCAGTCAGGCAGATGGCAGGCAGATTGTTATAGAATGTGTCATTATATTAAACTCGAACGCACCCTGATTTTGACAGGACTAGCTAATTCGGAACGCGACCTATGTAATCTGTCGAAAACGGTAGATCCAATAAATGGTTGAAACGAACAGTTTGTTTTTATTAAGAACCTGCGGAATCTCCAGAAATCAGGGGAATCCAAAAGAAATACCACAAAGTGGCGACCGTGAGATTACGAAAAGCAACTGTAAAAGATGGATCTCGAGAAATTGAAGCGTGAACGCGAACAAATACGGCGCGTCTTTAATCGCCACGAGGCAACCGCAGAATCACAGGTAGACCTTGAATTTCTAATAGAAAAGATGGGTAGGCTAGCATTATTAGACAAATCAATACAAGATGAGTTGCTAAGCTCCCAAACATTCGATCAGACAGGTTATGAAAGAGAATGTGACGAATGCGACATATTGCGATGCAAGTGGCTAAAAGTAAAGACACGGCTGCGGGACATGAATAGATCGGATGATTTTATGAAACAGGAGACTGGAATTAAAAGACATAATCTCAACCTACCCAAATTAGAGATTCGCAAATTCGATGACAACCCTAAGTCGTGGCTGGCATTTTGGGGTCAGTTCAAGAAAATACATGAAGAGAAAAACATGGATGCGGAAACTAAATTTCAGTATCTTACACAAGCGATGACCCAGGACAGCAAAGCAAGAATCTTGGTAGAAAGTTATCCGCCCACAGAAGAAAATTATCCAAAGGTTATCCAGACGCTTAAAGAACGATTTGCCAAGGATGAAACACTTATTGAAATATACGTACGGGAGCTGCTGAAGCTGGTGAACTGCAAAGATCAACTGTTACTGGACGTGCTTTATGATAGGATTGTTACAAATTTGCAAATATTAGAATCATTAGGAATTGTTAAAGAAAAATATGAGTGTATTTTGCTTCCAATGATAGAATCAGCATTACCAGAGAGCACATTACTATTGTGGAGTAAAGTCCCTTACAAAGGGGAAAAATCAAGACTCTGTAAACTTTTGAATTTTTTGCAGACAGAAGTTGAGGCTGAAAGGAGAGTGCAAATAGCAAAAACTGAATTTTTAGGTAGTTCTACAGCGGCAGTTCCAACAGCAGCATGCTTGGTGTCAGAGACAAAACAGGTAAAGGAGAAGTCCATCGTTAGTCAATCTGGAAAAGAAGGTAAGGAACTTTGTTATTTCTGTGAAAAGTCTCATAATACCTTAGAATGTGGTAAAGCTAATACTTTTACTCTAGAAGAAAAGAAAGATGCAATTAAGAAAAAAGGGGGGTGTTATGTATGCTTAAAAAGAGGACACCTCGCCAAACATTGCAAAGTTTTTGTGAAATGTATGTGTTGTAGTAGACGACATTTAATGATCTTGTGCCCCACACTTCATGAGCAACCCAAGACAGAAACGGTCAACAACTTTTCTAGTAATAATACAACAACCTTGTTACAAACCTTGATTGTTAAAGTTACGGGTGACAAACACACAAAGAAAGTGAGAGCGCTGCTGGACTCCGGCTCGCAGCGGACATATGTGAAGACTGCACTAGCTCAAGAACTGGGATTAAAGGTAACAGGAAGTGAGAGCCTTAGCCACTCACTATTCGGTGGTATCAAGAAGGCTACACAAACACATAGAGTGTTCGATTTTCAAGTGAGTAACCTCAATGACACATACATTACTACAATGAAAGGACTTGAACAAAATATACTTTGCGGCAATTTGCCTAAGGTTCAAGATTCAAACCTAATAAAGAATCTACAAAAACACCAGATCCATTTAACAGATGCTGAAAATAGAGTGGCCGCTATAAAGGACATAGACTTACTCATAGGTTCAGACTACCTAGGCTCCATCTTAGATAACAGTCTTGTGCATGTTACAGAAAAACTTGTGGCTGTTAAAACAAAGCTTGGGTGGACACTGCAAGGGCCTATTGATTTGTCTCATGGAGTATGTAATAAGGTGGTCCACACAAGTTTTGTGACAGCTATACCGGAAATGGATAATTCATTAGAGTTTTTGTGGAATATTGAAACTTTAGGTATCAAAGATCCTTGTAATGGGGAAGTAAATGATACTGTTTTGGAAATTTCAGTAAATGATAGCGGACGATATGAGGTGCCATTGCTGTGGAAGAATGGATACCCAGAGATTGAATCTAACATCGAAGCAGCAAGAAGACGTCTGGACAGTACTACAAAGAAATTATCTACTACAGGAAAGCTTGAAGACTACCATCAAATATTTGAAGAATGGGAAAAGGAAGGCATCATAGAAAGAGTAAAGGAAGATAATAGTTATGATGGACATTACTTACCTCATCACGCAGTAATTAAGCTGGAAAGTACAACAACAAAAATAAGACCAGTCTTCGATGCTTCTTCCAAAGATAAGAACGGATTGTCATTGAACATGTGCATTCAGAAAGGTGTAAACCTTATAGAAGTTATCCCGAAACTTATAATGATGTTCAGAGCTGGTACTTATGGAGTTATATCCGACATAAGAAAGGCATTCCTACAGATTTCAGTGGCACCAGAGGATCGTAAGTACTTGAAATTATTATGGTGGAATGATCCCAAGGCAAAAGATGAAGTACTTACATATCAACATGCCCGAGTACCATTCGGTGTTGCATGCAGTCCCTTCCTTCTGGCGAAAACAATCAACCACCATCTGGAACAGCATACTCATATTTACCCAGAAACAGCTGCAAGACTAAAAGAGTGCTTCTACGTGGACAACTGTGTAACCAGCTTTGACACAAAACCAGAGGTCAAGAAATTTATTAAAGAAGCTACAGAACTTATGAATATAGGTAAATTCGATTTAAGAGGATGGATGATGAATTCAATGCAAGAAGAAGAATCACTCTCAGTAGTAGGTGTACAGTGGGATAGAAAAAGAGATAAATTGTGTTGCAATTTAAACATGAAAACTGTACCTGAAAAGATTACAAAGAGAGATCTATTATCAATTGCACAGCAGATATTCGATCCCATAGGTTTCCTGTGCCCAGTTACATTAATCCCAAAGCTTATCATACAGAAAGCATGGTTATTAAAGACAGGATGGGATGAAATGATTCCCAAGGAGCTAGAGAAAGAATATAAGGATTGGATAAGTACCATCGACTGTCTCCAAGAGTGCACAATACCAAGGCGCCTCACAGAATTTCCACTAGACAACTGCAAAACAACAGTGCACGTATTCTGTGATGCTAGCAAAGACGCATATTCAGGTTGTGTATTTCTACGAACAGAACATGAAGAACAGGTAACTGTACGACTTATAATAGCTAAAAGTAGAGTTGCGCCCATCAAAAGGCAGTTGACGCTACCAAGACTAGAGCTAATGGGGGCAGTCATAGCTTCTAGATTATTCAAAGAAGTCGTAACATCAGGTCTGCTTGCAACAAGCAAGAACTACAGAGTATATTATTGGACAGACTCTGCGGTAGTGCTGGCGTGGATACAGAGACAAGATACCTGGAAAGCATTTGTAACAAACAGGGTAAAAGAAATCTGCGCTATCACAGATAGAAATAACTGGAACCACTTACCTGGTATTCATAATCCTGCAGACTTACCTTCACGCGGCTGCAACCCTAAGACACTACTGGATACACAATGGTGGACAGGTCCTCAATGGTTGTACCTGAAAGAAGAAAACTGGCCAAAGTCTATCATTAGTAATAATAATAGAAAATACGAAGAAATCATTAGTGGTGAACAGAATAAAAGCATAGCAGTCAATGTGGAGGTAACTACAGACAACTTCAGCAATAGCTTATTGTATTTTAGTCAATATAGCAAGATAATAAGGCTTGTTGCTAGAATACTAAGACTGTGTCCTAGAACTAGGGAAAAATATAATATAAAGTCTGAATATATAGGTTTTGAAGAATACAAGCATGCTGAAGAAACATTATTTAAACTAATACAAAAAGAAAGCTATACAGACAAGAATAATATAGATAAGAAGCTTATAACTACAGAAGAAGAGGGAATAATAAAAGTGAAAACTAGACTAGAATACAGTGGAGAAGAAAAAGATTTCATACACCCAATTTTACTACCAGGAAATAACGAGATAGTACAGAGAATGGTTCAAGAAACACATAGAAAGATGAATCACGCTGGGACACAGACTTTGATGACTACATTAAGGAATTCATTTTGGATTACTGGTGTTAGAAAGCTAGTAAAGAATACAGTGTCACAATGTATTACCTGCAAGAAAGACAAAGCTAAACATTATGTGGTTCCCGAACCACCTCTACCAGCAGACCGCATCAAAACGACAGCAGCCCTTGAAGTGACTGGTATAGATCTGGCAGGGCCATTATTCCTAAGAAATAATGAAAAATGTTGGATTGTTCTTTTTACCTGTGCTGTTTATAGAGCAATACATCTGGAACTCGTAGAATCATTATCCACAAATGGCTTTCTCATGGCTCTAAGGCGTTTTATAGCAAGGCGTGGCCGACCGAGGACTATTTATACAGATAATGGAACAAATTTTGTTGGTGCTGCTAACCTGCTTCAAGAAGTAAACTGGCAGGAAGTTGAAGAAGCCACCAACTCTTATAAGATCCTGTGGAAGTTCTCCGTGCCAGCAGCTCCGTGGTGGGGAGGATGGTGGGAGCGGCTGATTCGAGTAGTAAAAGAAATGCTGCGCAGAATTCTAGGAAAAGCATCAGTGGACTGGATAGAACTTTCGACTATTTTATGTGACTGCGAAATAGTGATTAACAGCAGACCCCTTACATATGTGGAAATGGGAGATGTTAAACCACTGACACCGTTATTGTTTTTACAGAACTTACCTACTGGAGAGACACCTGATCTTGACCAGATAGATGAGAAAAATATACAGGTTCGTTATCGCTACCTACAAGAACTAAGACTACAATTTAGAACAAGATTCAAAAGTGAGTACCTATCTCTACTTATAAGCAAGGGAAAGCAACATAGAAAAGAACCTAAAGTAGGAGAATTAGTATTAATAGAGACAGAAGGAAAGAGACTATACTGGCCTGTAGGTATAATCCAGGAAACTTACACAGGTAAGGATGGTTTTACACGAGTAGCAAGAGTTCACACTGCCTCGGGAGTAAAGGTAAGACCCTACCAAAGATTATACCCTCTGGAACTCTCTATCCCTCAAGACTGGCTAGACAGTATCCCTGCATCCAGCACTGCTCACCCAAACCAATCGCCGGAGCAGCCAGGTAATTCTCAGACCTCAATCACACCTGTGCCTCTAAGCGCAACCACCAGGTTAGGACGTGCAATAAAACTGCCACTTAGATTTATGGATTAACTTTATTATTTTTTCACAGGGCTTTATTCTGAATTGTATGATGCTCTCTGGTGTGCTGTGTACTAATTACTAAATGTAAAGTTTGTCGATTGTTACAATAGGTACATTTCGATCCCTAGGACTGACTCTTTGAAAGTTATATTATACTCTCAGTAATGTTATTTTAGTAACAATTTAAACTAATATGTTTGTGATGTTAGATGTAATCTTATAGTATATAACTTTTGAGTGTAACTTTGTAAACTAAGTATGTACTTTCGACTTTTTATTCTGTCCTGGGAGTGTGTTATAGAATGTGTCATTATATTAAACTCGAACGCACCCTGATTTTGACAGGACTAGCTAATTCGGAACGCGACCTATGTAATCTGTCGAAAACGGTAGATCCAATAAATGGTTGAAACGAACAGTTTGTTTTTATTAAGAACCTGCGGAATCTCCAGAAATCAGGGGAATCCAAAAGAAATACCACACAGATGATGATGAGACAGAAGAGATGGAGAGAGAGAAAGTCGCATAACGCTTTTCCTTACGTGACGATTTGTACCAGTGAACTCCTACCACACAGTTACTGGGTAGTACGGCACCCCTTGGTAACAACTGGCCGGTTGTCTGACTTTCGGGCTTCTGACGACCCTTAACGACTGTCAGATCCACGAATGACAGCCGGGACCAACGGCTTAACGTGCTTTCTGAGGCACGGAAGGGTCTTGGTACCTATATAAAGATGGTCACCCATCCACAGACCAACCGCAGCAATCGATCGACCTGTGCGGCTGTTAATATTTAGCCACGAGCCACATCCAATACGTAATAAAATTGAGTAGGATTGACGTAAGATGAAAAAACAAAACTTCAAAAAACAATTTTATTTGGCGAGAAAAATAGTTGTAAAAAAAATGTACTCCTTACATTACAATTATAATAATACTTATAGTACAAAAATCATCTAAAAATATAAATTGTTATTATTATGAGAGATTGAGAACCATGTAATTACTTAATGAATACGATTTTATTGTCAAATGCACCTTGAATTATGGTCCTATGCAAAATAACTCAAAATGGACTAACTTTTTACGTCTGTGGCGGCATTTACCTACACCGCCACATGCGAACTACATTATACTGACGTCACGCAAGATCCTGCATCTCGCAAGCAGAGTTTACCGCGCAACTAGCATATATATACAACGTCCCACGTCGGCCCTGGCTGGAGGCCTTAATTTATTGAGGCATCCACAGGAAAGCCCGGTTAAGCAGTCGACAACCCCTAAGGTTGAACTGCGAGATGCCCATTCCAAAAAAAAATACGTCAATCGTCGGCCCCTTGCTCGATGAAGTGCCAGCCCGCGCCGTAGCAGTGTCGGATTAGCCCATAAGCAAATTAAGCAATTGCTTAGGGCATCACGTCTCGGGGGGCACCATGAGGCAGAAACAGCACCGAAACAGTATTTGCTAGCACATGAAAGGCAAGGCTGTTTATCAGCAAGATATTGCAAGACCCAAAAGTCATTCTAGCTAGAGATGTGCGCCAATCTTTACAAATCGCTCGTCGATGTTTTGGAAAAATATGAGGCGAGGCTACATTTATGTTCGTATAACTCGTCAAAATGTAGGGAACAGTAGATGTTTTTTTCGCGATTTCAGGTTTGGTCCCATAATAAAAGTTGTTCATAATGATGAGTACAATGACCTCTTAAGATGTTGTTAATGTTTTACCAATAACCCTGTATAATACGTATCATCCATAATCAGCCTATAATGTTCCCACTGCTGGGACACAGGCCTCCTCTCAATGAGAGGGAGTGGGCCATAATCCACCACGCGGGCCCAGTGCGGGTTGGTGGATGTCACATGTCTTTGAATTTTTGGTTCTAGGACATGCCGGTTTCCTCACGATGTTTTCCTTCACCGTTTTGAGAGCAGTGGTGATGAAATAATTTACACAAGTAAAGCGCCTGTCTGGGTTCGAACCTACGACCTACAACTCGCAAGTCATGTCCGTGACCACTGGGCCACCACTGATCTCATAATAATACGTATACTCACGCCTATTCCCATTTAAAAGGGTAAACAGAAACTTGCTATAATCCTTACAATAGATTTTCTCAATTTAGTTTATCTCAGCTAGATGGAACATTTTAACTTTTTAGCCATTTTGAATCATTTTGTATATGAAGCCAATTAATATTAATAACTAATATTGAAGACTTGCCTAAATATTTAATAACTGTAACACAGAAAAAGAACTGGGCGTTTCATACGCCCCGAAGTTGTACATTATTTTTATTATCTCACGAATCGACGCGCGCTTTACTTGTAGAAACCAAATACACAAACACGCTGTGAATGTGTGTGTTAGCGCAGGAGCTCTCGGTACCGTCCGAGACAATGGGGAAGTCGGAAGTATGTATGTGTGTGCGTGTGTTATGTGCGTACGCTACGTGTTCACGCACACATTCAAGCGTGTTTGTTACACACTTGGTTACCACAAGTAAAGACAATGGGGGAGTCGGAAGATGTATGTGTGTGCGTGTGTTATGTGCGTACGCTACGTGTTCACGCACACATTCAAGCGTGTTTGTTACACAGTTGGTTACCACAAGTAAAGACAATGGGGGAGTCGGAAGATGTATGTGTGTGCGTGTGTTATGTGCGTACGCTACGTGTTCACGCACACATTCAAGCGTGTTTGTTACACAGTTGGTTACCACAAGTAAAGACAATGGGGGAGTCGGAAGATGTATGTGTGTGCGTGTGTTATGTGCGTACGCTACGTGTTCACGCACACATTCAAGCGTGTTTGTTACACACTTGGTTACCACAAGTAAAGACAATGGGGAAGTCGGAAGATGTTTGTGTGTGCGTCTGTTATGTGCGTACGCTACGTGTTCACGCACACATTCAAGCGTGTTTGTTACACACTTGGTTACCACAAGTAAAGCACGCGTCGGTGCGTGAGATAAAAATAATGTACACCTTCGGGGCGTATTAAGTAAAAAATACTGTATAACCGCGATTTTTAACGCACTTGGAACTTTTCACTTATACACGAATTTTTTTTAAGGATTGTACTTAATATAGCGGGTTCGATTCCCGTCAGCCAATCCATTCTTATTTCATCTCCTATTTTAAATTCAACAATTAATATACACATTATAGGAATAGCGACCAAAAGTACAGTACCCGGGCGTTAAGAGCCTATACTACCTCAAATGGCTTAGCATGATCCTCCGTTATGTCGAAAATACTGCAGCATTAATTTTGAAATAAATATATGCTAAAGTTGAGGATTAATGTAAGGTCTTATGTTAGACGAAAACACGATTCCATAAAATTTTCTCGATAGAAAAAAAATCCAAAGTTACCTCCAAACCGAACAATAAACCGCTGGTATTCAAAAAATACTTCAAAGTAGATCATGAAACTTTGCATACTAACTGAACTAACTATAAAGCAGGTCTTATGTTAGTTAGTTTTTTTGAATTACCTTTATTTTCACCGTAATAAGCAAATACCTAAACTATTGGCGCTGCCTCCCGCCCAGCACCGCACTCTGTCTCGCTTTCACACAGTCCGCGAGCAGTATCGTGCGAGCGAGATAAAGAGTGAATTTTAGCTGAGGTAGTATAGGCTCTTAATATGACACATCGAGCTTTAGAAAGAGACTGTCACACAGCTGTAAGAGCGACAGAGACGACATGAAACAATGTCAAACCTATACTATATTTTTTAAATGTCGCAGCGTCATGCTGAGATAGGAGCCTTTTGGCCTCGTATAGGACTTTCTGTTTCATTTTCCGTTTGTTACTTTTTTTTTAATGTAACTTGTATTTTTATTTTACTGTGTTTAGTTTAGTTTGTGATCTTCCTGTAAGTCGTAGCCAAGAGCCTCGACCAACACCTGAGGAGGCTCTCGTTGGGCAGCTGGATCAAGGGCTTGATTCAGAAAGCGGTACTTGGATTAATAGCCAGACTCCAGAACCTCGACCAACAGCTAAGGAGGCTCTCGTTGGGCAGCTGGATCAAGGGCTTGATTCAGAAAGCGGTACTTCTGGACACGGCCCGCATTGTTAGGAGGTTCCTCTCTCTGGAGCCCTGACCGCTGGTAGCTTGGACCCTGTTCCCGATACCGGTGGGCTACTATTTTTTAAATGTTTTTATTTACACCCATGCTATAATCCTTTATAAAAGTTTCTGAAACAGTTACCTTATTGCCAACATTAAAACGACCAGTGTCATAGTAACCTTATTATCATCCAAACGAGTGTTATAATAATGTTTTACTAAATTTCATTACGCAACTCCTTTTCAAAAAACACCACGGCGCCGTAATAAAAAAAAAAAACTGGCCAAGTGCGACTCGGACTCGCACAAGAAGGGGTTCCGTACCACAAGGCAAAAACGCCGAAAAAAAAAACACGTTTGTTGTATGGGAGCCCCTCTTAAATATTTGTTATTCTGTTTTTAGGGTTCCGTACCCAAAGGGTAAAAACGGGACCCTATTACTAAGACTTCGCTGTCTGTCCGTCTGTCTGTCACCAGGCTGTATCTCAAGAACCGCGATAGCTAGACAGTTGAAAGACGGACGAACGGACAGACAGCGAAGTCTTAGGGTAGGGTCCCGTTTTTACCCTTTGGGTACGGAACCCTAAAAAAGAACTTATAGGTTATACGAGTTCACGTCGTATCCCGCCGGCCGCCATTTTTGTTCGATATTAGTATGGCAAAAACTGTTTCAGAACCTTTTATAGAGGATTCATATCATGGGTGTAGATAAAGTTTTGTATGCAACTGTACCGACGCCAACACATCAAGCTACTACTACAATCTGTCAAATTTCTTTAATAGATTTTCAACTTTATTGCTAAAGCATAAGGTTCAATGTTGATTGGGAAAATTTGACACTTTCGGGTAGCTTGTGGCTTCTGTAAAACACTCGATGCGATGCGACGCGGTGGATCGGGGGAACAAGATATTTCACGCGGACGAAGTCGCGGGCAGAAGCTAGTGTTTCACAAAACCCCAAGTGCCATATTCACGGCCAAGTACTGTATGTAATAGGAACAGATGATGCATTTCACGAACGCGCGTCAGCCATTACAATTTATACCTTATTACAATGACCATAAGAGTCTTATGTCGCGCGCTCGAAAATCGCATTATCTATAGTATAATTGGTGGGTTAGCCTAATTTAGCCCAGCAGTGGGCTTTGGGCTTATGTGAGCGGCTCGTCTGTAAAGTACGGATGTTCTAGGCAATCTAAGGCAGTTAGGCGTTTCGCAGGGTCGAAGATCAGCATTCCCTGAAAATAAAGGAAAGTGTTAATTTTGTGCAGCAGTGGTGGCCCAGTGGTAACGGCCGCGACTTACGAGTTGT
This sequence comes from Oligia fasciuncula, assembly GCA_963082905.1. NCBI lineage: Eukaryota > Metazoa > Arthropoda > Insecta > Lepidoptera > Noctuidae > Oligia > Oligia fasciuncula. Next base: position 10,672,897 of record OY720413.1, on the reverse strand, counting down.
AGGTCGTAGGTTCGAACCCAGACAAGCGCTTTACTTTGTGTAAATTACTTCATCACCAAACTCTCAAAACGGTGAAGGAAAACATCGTGAGGAAACCGGCATGTCTTAGAGCCAAAAAGTCGAAGACATGTGACATCTACTAACCAGCACTGGGCCCGCGTGGTGGATTACGGCCCAATCACCGCACCGAGGCCCGAGGGTTCCGTACAAATTTGTAGGTGTGTAAATAGTTTATCACGGGAATCGTGTCTCGAAAAATTTTCCCGTATTTTTTTTGTCATGTAACTCCTAATTTACGGTTTTCGGAGTTTTAGATTACCTTGATAAGTTCTAGTGCTTGTGGGTGTATCCGGGGTATGATTTCTCCTAGGTCTTGCGCCTGGTACTCAGGAAAACTGTCCAGCATTATAGAAACGTTTTCAGGCCAGTCTTGACGGGACGGCCTGCCTATAAGCCTGAAAATATAGAAAAAACGATTCGTCAGTTTTATTTAAAGGGGCTTACAGGACCTAAACAATAAAAGTATATGATCGACTACAGTAAACAAAATCAGAAAAATATATGATATTCTTCAGGGTATATGCTAGGTAGATAGTGTGTTGAAAACATAATACAACTAATTTGATACGATAGAAAAAAATCATGAAGATACCTCTAAAAACGTTCTTTTTACAATAAAAACCATACTGATATACATACAATCATTCTGATTTTTTGTCAGATTATTCTACAAGCAACATACTAAAGCAATAGTGTTTTAATTTTTTAGTCCAAACAATAGATTTTTTGTAAATAGATATATTTTGCAATAAATTACCAGCGTTGTGTCATCGCGCTTCTCTTTCTTTTCTATGCAGTCCGACAGTGACCACACTTTAGGTCAACAATTAGAAGAATACACTTGAATAGACCTTACCTGAATATTTCGTGCAACTGGTCGGAATCGGAGGCACCCGGCAGCAGAGGTTTCCTAGAAAAAAAAATATTGCCGAAATATTATTATTATTAACTAGCTGCGCCCCGCGGTTTCACCCGCGTAAATGTCGATCCCGTGGGAATATCAGGATAAAAAGCCTATATGTTAATCCAGGGTGTCAGCTACCTCCATACAATTTTTTATTAAAATTGGCGCAGCCGTTTGAGCGTGAAGAAGTAACAAACATATAAAAACACACACACTCCGACACACACACTCACAAACTTTCGCCTTTATAATATTAGTGTGATTTTAATTGAGAGACCCACCTGGTGTGCAGCTGTGCCAGCACGCACCCTGCTGACCACACATCCACCGCCGTGTTGTACGACGTGCCGAGCAACACCTCTGGCGGCCGGTACCACAGGGTGACCACCTGGAAACAAGAAGAATAATATTTTTTAATACAGTTGCTCAAAAAGTGGTGTATTGCAGGGACGTATAGCGTTCGGGATGTGGGCTATTACATAATAGTGCTTTTTTTTTTTTACCTTTCCCGAACTCGTGCGTTCTCTTTCCCAACTGTCAAAATAATGTCTATTAAAAAGAAAAACCAACCATGAAATTTTTTACTAAAGAGTTTTTGTGATTCATACAAATACGTATATTTCTAAAAAGAAGCTACTAATTTATTTCAATATCAGATTTAATGATTTAATTGAATGAGTTAGGTTAGGTTTCATTTTATCTTATTAAATTTCATTTTCATTTCATATCAATAAAAAAAATATACTGAAGAAGAAGCTGTATGGATAGTTCCCTTTGCCTACCAAAATGGGTGAAGAAAAAAAAAACTCTGCTTATATTCTACAGTTGGCGCCATTTTCCAGAAAAAATGATTAGATAGTTCGAGTTTATTGTGTTTTTATTATTTTATTAAATTGCTTCATTTTTTCGCAACTGTATTAAAAATAGTCGTTCAGTACACCTGCGGAACCGTCATTGCAACTTGTTCCGACTGTCAACCCTCGCCTTCGGCTGCGCCTCGGCTCGGGTAGACATTTGTCGGAACTCTTTGCAATGACAGCCTTTCCGCACTTGTAATGAAATATACTATTAAAGGCTACCATGCCACATCATCATCATCTGCCTAGCCTTTTCCCAACTATGTTGGGGTCGGCTTCCAGTCTAACCAGATGCATCTGAATACCAGTATTTTTACATGGAGCGACTGCCTATCTGACCTCCACAAACCAGTTACTGGGTAATACGATACGCCTTGGTAAGAATGGTTGTCAGACTTTCGGGCTTCTGACTACCCCGTAACGACTGTCAAAGATCCATGAATGACAGCCGGGACCAACGGCTTAACGTGCTTTCCGAGGCACGGAGGGGTCACGGTATGTAAAGATGGTCACCCATCCACAGACCAACCGCGGCAAGCGTAGCTTAACCTGATCGATCGACCTGTGCTATTTGCCACGGGCCCCTCTACTATACTATAGGCTACCAATGCCTGCGCCGCGCCTTCACCTTACGCTGTCTCTGCGCCTTATAAGGCCCGGCGCCCACTATCGGCATCGGCACGGCTGAGGATTTTTATGCGACGAATAAAAATGTAACTTAATTGTATGACAATAAAATTTAAATTTCAATGACACGGTATGTCGGATACCCTGTCTTTATTTTTGCACCTACGATGATAACTATCATTGAAATTTCAATTTTATCATCATACAATTAAGTTACATTTTTATTCGTCGCATAAAAATCCTCAGCCGTGCCGATAGTGGACGCCGGGCCTAGGGGTTCCGTTTTTCCTTTTTGAGGTACGGAACCCTAAAAACACATACCACGCTTGTTAACTTCATATCCGTATCATAAGTCTTCGCGAGCCCGAAGTCAGCGAGCTTCACGCGGCCCCCGCACGTCACCAGCAGGTTGTGAGGCTTCAAATCTCGGTGCACGATCCGGTGGGAGTGTAGGAAGTCGATGCCTGATAGTATGTCGAAGGACATGCTCTGGAAAAGAAGTCATTTATGTCATGATTATAAGATTATAGTATGATTCGCATCATCATCATCTGCCTGCCTTTTCCCAACTATGTTGGTATCGGCTTCCAGTCTAACCGGATGCAGCTGAATACCAGTATTTTACATGGAGCGACTGCCTATCTGACCTCCACAACCCAGTTACTCGGTAATATGATACCCCTTGGTAAGACTGGTTGTCAGACTTTCGGGCTTCTGACTACCCGTAACGACTGTCAAAGATTCACGAATGACAGCCGGAACCAACGGCTTAACGTGCTTTCCGAGGCACGGAGGGGTGGGTCACGGTTTGTAAAGATGGTCACCCATCCACAGACCAACCGTATGATTCGCATCAAAGGCTAAATAAAATAAAAGCCTGTTATTTATTTATTTAGTGCCTACTAAAGTTGTAGGATGGAAGAAATAAATACCTTTAGCAGAAATAAACAACGACAAACGGACAACGAAGTGATCTTTCTTATAAGGGTTCTGTTTTTACTTTTGAGGTACGGAACCCTAAAAATACTTAAATGCAAGTAATCAACTCACCCTTATTGTATTCTGGGATAAAGGTGACAGAGATCTCTTGAGAAAAGACTCCAGATCCTGGTCAACGTGCTCAAACACCAGGAACAATACCAGTTGCTGGTCTCTCTCCATAGATTGACCGCCGTGGCAGACGTCCAGGAGTCTGAAAGGAAATGACTGTTGTATGAAAAAAAAATCAAAATAGGTTCAGCCGTTTGGGAGCTACAATGGCGCAGACAGATACACAGATCCACACGTTAAACTTATAACCCCTCTGTTTTTGTCAGTTAAAAATGGTCATAAGATAATCAGGCAGAAATATAGACGAATAAATAAGTTTTTAGCGTGGTAACAAATAAACTTACTTTCGCATTTATAATATTATAGTTAGGAGGTTCTGACGGCGCGAGGCGCCCTTTTAGAAATACTTTCAACAAAAACAAAATCAAAATCGGTTCATCCGTTCGGGAGCTACGATGCCACAGACACACACACACACACAGACACTTCCAAGTTATAACACCCCGTCATTTTTGCGTCGGGGGTTAAAAAGTTTCAATAAATAAACATGTTAAACATTACCTGACGATATTAGGATGTCTGTAGGCCTCCAGCTGCCTCAGCAGCGCTATTTCCCTCAATGTGGACAGCGGGATACCGTCCTCAGTGAGCGCCACCTTCACTTTCTTCATCGCTACGATGTTACCTCCATTGTGGAGGTCACGAGCTTTGTAAACTGTGCCGTATGCTCCTGTAATGTAAGAATTAGCTTCTAAGATAAAAAAAATAATAGCCTCCCCGACCGTTTTCGGTCACGGTGGCCAATCTCAATGGAGATTAGCCAGGTACGCAGGAGATATTATAGTGCACAAGTGTGTGCGCAAACACAGGTGCACTCTCTGTTCTTTTACTCTCATAGTCCGATGGGACGGCAATCCGACACGACCGGGGAGAGTTCAGGCGCAGGACCAATGCGGCTTTTCGTGCTTTCCGAGGCACGGGGGTATTAAACCGCCAACTTCCAAACTTCGGACTGTTACTAAGAAATTTCTAATGGAAAACCCAATAACACTTTGTCCGACCCGGGAATCGAACCCAGGACCCCACGCTCAGCAGTCGCGCGTGCAACCACGAGACCACGGGGCAGGGAAGGCAAGCTCTAAAATACAGGAATGACAAGCAGCATGGCATGGCAGGTATAATATACTTTATGTATTTATAGTATTATGTAAATGTATTTGTCTGTCGTTCCCCTTTTTAATCCATCCAAAAGTTGTCTTGTCTTTAAAAGATCGCTTTTAGCGATAAGACCGCCCATTGTGTCGCCCTTTGTACAGTTTCTATAATTATGTCTGTAATTAATATAGTGTACATAATAAAGAGTATTCTATTCATGAACCTAGTTTAGAAGTCAGGATTTTCACTCTGGAGCACTAACTTAAGCCATTTTTAGACCAAAATAATGTACATAGGTACCTACAAAAGATGCATGTAATTGAGAAATAAAGATTTATTATTAACTAGCTGCGACCCGCGGTTTCACCCGCGTAAATGTCGATCCCGTGGGAATATGGGGATAAAAAGTAGCCAATATTGTCTGCTACCTCCGTACAAAATTTTATCAAAATTGGTCCAGCAATTTGGGCGTGAAGAAGTAACAAACATATAAACACACACACACTCACAAACTTTCGCCTTTATAATATTAGTGTGATTGCATATTCTATTTTAGTAATTTGAGTAAGGGATTGTTCTAGTAGTGACTAATTAAGCGGACCGCCTCATTGGTCACTTGTCACAAGAGTGACTGCTGAGCAGGAGTTCCTGGGTTTCTCTGCATGCTCAACATGACCAACATATAAACAGGTTTTGTCGATGGAAGAATAGATAGACAAGACATTCTTTAGAAATCTGACTACAATTTGTCATTTTGTCTATTGATCCGTTGACAAAACGGTGGTCATGGTACACATGTTGGTTGGGCAAACTATAATTTGGTTTAGTATTAGTACCTACTTACCTAATTTATTATTATTATAACTAAATGTGACCTAAATTATTATCCAGTGTGGGTTGTGGAGGTTAGATAATGATAAGCAGTCGCTCCATGTACAATATTGGTATTCAGCTGCATGCGGTGAGACTGGAAGCCGACCCCAACAAAGGCAAAAGGCTAGGCAGATGATGTTTTTTGATTTTCGATCTGGAAACCGTCTGCTAGTCTACGGTGTAGATTCTACACAAAAAGTCTAGATTTTTGTCATTATCATCATTTCAGCCAAAAGCCGTCAACTGCTAGAAATAGGCCTCCCCGAAGCACCTTCACTTTGACCGGTTCTGTGCTTCTCGCAACCAACAGGTTTCTGTGGCCTTTACAAGGCCGTCAGTCCACCTTGTAGGCCTCCTTCCAATGATACATTTGTCAAATACTATGTTTTTGTAGTTGAGACTATGATGATTAGTAATCCCCTAGTTTCTCAAAAGTATCCTACTGGTGGACTTTCTACTAGGCCAAAGATAACATCTTTTCTTTGACCGGGAAATGATATGTAAGAAAAGGGAGTGAATGATAGTGTGACGGTTGACAGGGAGGAATAGAAGAAGAATAAATGTATGTGTTCCACCGACCCCAAGCAAACATGGGACAAGGGCGGGAAGATAAAGATGACCAATAGACCTAAACTGTTCTTTGTTTGTTTATCTACATTTAGGTAACTCAATAACCTACTGACATTAAAATCGGGCAGTAAGTAAGCTAAACTTTAGTAGATAGGTAATAAAAAATACCATGCAGACAAACCCATCATCAACGAATACAAAATCTGGAACATGTTCCAATTTTCAAACTGTAAGAATGCAATTAATTCTTTGAGAACTGAGTAAACCGAGTTCCTGATTGAATCAAAATAATACTTTTATACGAAAATGCGAAAAGAGAAACTTAGAACTATCCTGCATTTCATCAAAATATTAAAAACAATAAATAAACAAACAAAAAAGTTTAGCTATTGCGCGAAATCTTATCAACCGGCACACATGTGAAATTAGGTTATTTACAAAGTAATTTTCTCTCCTACCTGTCCCAATTACATTTAGTTCCTCATACTTCTTGGCATTTTGAAATAGAGCACTAACATCACTAATCGAAGCCATTGGCGGCGGACTTTGCGAAGTACTGGCTCCCGACATCATATTTAACTCAGAATAGAATAACAGCTCAATTTTTCACTTTAGTACAGCTTTTAACTCCTTTTCATTCACTATAAAACACTATTCAGCCCGTAAATTAAGAGTTTATTCATTCCTTTAACACAAAACACGTGTTTAGAAGTTTTAAAACTGTTTTGTTTTGTCTGTATCTGTAAACTTTTATAGAAGAAGAGAGAGGGGAAGGCAAAAGTCATTCATTGACCAAATCCAGACACCTGCTGGTTATGCAGCCGATTTACAAAGTACCGATATAACAAAACTGTTGTTTACATTCCGTGCCTACTTTATAAGGTCGAGTTTTTATAAACTTGGATTTTGTTGCTGAGTACAACGTCATCTCTCGGTTTTGTCAGATAACATTTATGATAGTTGTTCTTGTTTCTAATAGATGGCGTGACTAAAAAAATATTATTTTTGTGTCCGTGTCCCCCATTTTGTAGGCTTTAGGTTATTCGCCAGCAGAATGGTAGAAGAAAGATGATTATATGATGATTAAAGAGTAATCATAATTTCTAGAAATTATGATTTAATTGAGAAAATCTCATGATGAATCTCGAGACTTATCGACTAAGTTTACCTCTGTATGTTTTTGTCCTAACCATATTACAATGCCAAATATTTATTTATTAATTAAAGTGATGTAAGCATAATTTTTTCCATTTAGAATTTTAGATTAAAAGAAAACACTGATAAAATACAAAAAGAAGACGTTATAATCTTCTACGGGCTCGTCCGGGATTTGAACCCGGGACCTCTCGCACCCGAAGCGAGAATCATACCCCTAGACCAACGAGCCGTGTTAGAAACAAGTGAATTTAATGTTCCCAATTTCTATGTGATGACGTCAATAGGAACTTCCGTCATTTATTTGGACGTCCTATAGATGGATATTTTTTAGAATTATTGTAATAAAACTATCACTCGGTTCAATTTATGATAACGTTTTCTTCTCAATTCTCATTAATTTTCTTTAAGATTTTTTTTTCATCTAAGTGCTGCTCTGAATTATATTAAAGTAATGTTAAATAATTATCCATGAAAGTTTAAATCGAAACAATTTTTAGCACCAAAACAAAATGACCGAACACCTCAAGGCGTTTTAGAAAGTTGACGCGCGAAAGGAGAAAAAAATTACCGCTACATGACACCCTCTAGCCGTCTCTTTCTTTCTATCGGATAACGTATTTGCTTTCTCGTTTACCCGTATGAATCGGAGTAAATTTCGAGTCGCCGCGTCAGTTGACTTTAGACAGTACTGCGCGCGCATGTTTAAATAAGATGGCGGTATTTTCGAGTAAATAAAATACACTACAATAACTTTTTAACGTAAAATAGACACTTTACAATTTTTCTTGAATTTAAATAGTATTTTAAATATTCTAAGAGTACTATTGTTGTAAATGAGAAAGAGTGGACACGGAAATCGCGTGTGTAAGTGTGTGGCAAAATGTGAAAGTTCCTTCATATAAGAAAACAGTGGAGCGTTTTTTTACGTGGTATCCTACATATTTCTTGTTACTACAGCTGTTTTGCTCTTTAAAATCGGTAAGTGTTTTATTTCGATTGTTTAAAAGTTTTGGAGATAGTTTTGTGACATATTTAACTTAAAAGTTCCTATGGATCTGAGACAAAAATAAATGAAAGTGGTTCCTGTTTTGATTAGAAGGATCAATGAATGCAGGCAGGGATTCCCAACCATAATGAGCTTGGGCCCGAAATAGATTTTCAATAATGATGTCTGAAAATTTGTGTTATTCGTTTGTACCTAAAGGAAATTGGTATCTATTATTACTAGCTTAGAAGCACAAGCCTAAGTCTACGTACTTCAGTAGTAGATAGAATAAGAAGATGTACCTACATAGGAAGTACTTAAGAACTCTATTGTACACGACAAAAAATCGTCTATCAGATTATAATATCATAAATAAAGCAATAATGAAATAGAAATTGCGTGCTAAACTCGTACAAAACGCGTTGATATTCGTTCTCATTTCTAGATCCTCCTTAGATTGAGTCATCTAAGCACAGAATACATAATACTACCAATAGTACTACGTAATCTAAGTACCTATACTCTAGGTATATTATAAATTCTTGGGTGGGGGCTACGATGAACCAGCTTATAAAATATGCAAGTTTTTAGGGTTCCATAACCAAAGGGTAAAAAACGGGACCCTATAAAATTACTGAGACTCCACTGTCCGTCTGTCACCAGGCTGTATCTCATGAACCGTGATAGCTAGACAATTGAAATTTTCACAGATGATGTATTTCTGTTGCCGCTATAACAACAAATACTAAAAACAGAATAAAATAAATATTTAAGGGGGGCTCCCATACAACAAACGGGTTTTTTCCGGCGTTTTTGCCTTGTAATAATAGTAATAAACCATTTATTGTCAGGAACGACAGAGGAGGAGGAGAGGAGGGTCGTTTGTGGTTTTTGTGGTACGGAACCCTTCGTGTGCGAGTCCGACTCGCAATTGGCCAGTTTTTTTTAGTCTTCCAACCATAGACATATATATGAATGCTTCCAACCATAATGTCAACTATGCGTAGTTAGTTCTTACCATTACCTCTCGTTAGAGAGTAGTATATTCCTTTCCTTGGTTACCTACTGGATAATGAACTGCGAAGAAAAAGGTAAGATTCATAAATTTAAATAAAGCTCTTCATTCTCCCAAATATGACGATGGCAATTTAAATGCGTCATAATACCTACTCAAATACCCTTTTTGTAAATCTGCTCAGCAATGACTGTCAGAATTCTGCCTGCCTTCTGCCTGGGGCCTGCCTCTGTCTAAGGTAGCCATATTTTTTATATTAAACTAGCACCGCCCCCCGGTTTCACCCGCATAAAAAACGGATAAAAGTGGCCACTATTTTCCGTTTTAATGATTATAATAAAACTAAACAATTTAAAACTACCGTTTATAATATTAACGATAATCTTGTGGAGCACAACTTAACGTGCTTATTTTCTGCATTTTCATTCTAAAATAAAATAAATAACCAAACAAACGATGAGGGCGCCACTAGGCGGTCGGCGCAGCCTTAAACTATTCCAAATTTCAAGTTGATAGCATTAGTAGTTCTTGAGATATCCAGCTGTGACAGACAGACAGACTTGACTCACCATAAGGGTTCCGTTTTACCATTTTGGTACGGAACCGTAAAAACATGTCAACCCTACCTCTGACCAAACAAGAATCTCAAAAACAAATGTAAGAATTATACGAAGATAAAAACCCGCAGAATACCTGTAACGGTCGACTTCACGTCACTAATTGCTCGGAGCTAGGGTTGCCAGGTCTCAAAACCGAAAAGCCGGACATTTGGGTAAAAAGGCCGTCCGGCCTTTTTACCCAAATGTCCACCCTTAATTTTTAGTGTTAGTTTATCACGACAATTTTTTGAAAACAAGGCTTTTTTTATCAATTACCATAAAATCTTCTTAAATTTTAATGAAACAACAATCAAATTGAATGAATCAGTCTTCTATATTAGTAAGTAATCATTCAATATTAATTACATTAATTAGTAGTTTAGCAGTAACAACTATTGCAATTTGCAATGGAAAACAAATTAAAACACAGATAATAACCTTAAAATCTTTTTAAATTTTAATATAGATAATAACAAAATTAAAAAGCCTAACAAAAGCCGGACAGGCCAGACACCGTCTGATTTGGCCGGACACGCAACCAAAAAGCCTGACTGTGTCCGGCTTTATCCGGACGCCTGGCAACCCTACTCGGAGCTGTAGCTTCACGCTAGCGTAGTATGTGGGTGAGCTGGTAAACGTATGCTGGGAAACGGAAAGCCACGAATTCTTTTGGTAAACGTACAAAAATTGTTGATTTTGTGGTTCTAGCACGAATCGTTTGTAAGTTGTAACCGACTTCAAAAAAAAAGGAGGAGGTTTTATTTTTATGCTAGCTGCGTCCCGCGGTTTTACCCGCATAAGTTCCGATCCCGTGGGAATATCGGGATAAAAAGTAGCTTATATGTTAATTCAGGGTGTCAGCTACCTCCATACCAAATTTTATCAAAATTGGTGCAGCCGTTTGAGCGTGAAGAAGTAACAAACATATAAACACACACACACCCACAAACTTTCGCCTTTAGAATATTAGTGTGATATTTTTTTAAATGTAGGTATGTTAGAGCATAACTCCGTCATTATAATTTATGTATATACGAATTTGCAATATTTTTGTTTTATTGGATAAGGTATGCCCGTATGCCGCAGGGATGGTTGGCAACATGTCGACTTTTTAAAAAATCACTACAATGTGAAAAATAACCTCCTTTTTTTACCGACTTCAAAAAAAAGGAGGTTATCAATTCGACACGTATGTATGTAATATTATTGGAATTGCATTATTTGAAGTTTAATTTCGGTAGCCGGTGTCATTGGTTCCGCTGCGGAACGAAAATGCGGAACTTCCGCATTTTCATTTTTTGACACCGACGTTTTTTTGAACGTGCAGATGCAATATACCTTCGATCATTGTTGATCGAAGCAATATACCTATGACAGATTTTTGATAGATATACCTACACGACGCGCGACGTCAGCACGGTTTATACTTTGTATACCTTTTCTAGTAAATGAAATCGTTTTCTGCACCTTAGGTTTATATAATTGTAAAACAGATACGCGAAGTGACTAAGCAGTATTTAGCTTTCTTCTTGTGGGTATAGGTACTTACCTGTACATTGTACATGTTTTACGAGGCTTTCGATTTGATAAGCTACAGATTACAGAAAGTTTCGAGAGGGGCTTGTGGCTAAGTAATAACAGCTGCACGGTTCGATCGATCAGCACCCTAATTTCGTAACACTATGAATCACAATCTGAATCATTTTGAAGGATATTGCTAATCCATTGCCTCATATGCCTCAGGTGTGGGTCCCATCCCATATAAATTTTATTAACTTTGCTTCGGTAGTTTTTGAGATAGCTTCAATAATACGTATTTTTGCCACTTAATTTATAATTATGATTTTATAATGACTTCCTGTCACTGATATTTACATAGCAAGAAGTGTTATATATATAAATTTGTGTGGGGTAAGTACAAGTTAAAGTGAAAAAAAAAACTATTTTCCATAAAAAAAACAACCGACTTTCAAAAAAGACACTACAAAGTGAAAAATAACTTTAATTTCGGAAGTCGGTGGCAAAACAACGAAAATGCCAACCCAACGACAACGACTTCCGAAATTAAAGTTATTTTTCACTTAAGTATCTAGTCTTTTTTGGAAGTAGGTGTTTTTTTTAACACTCCTGCAAAATTACAGCTTTCTAGTACTAACGGTCTCTTAGCAAAACCTCGGACAGACACACGGACATGACGAAACTATAAGGGTTCCTTGTAGGTACTACGGAACCCTAAAAATACCAACTTCAGATGTGTTCAGCTATCCTCGGGATGTACTCGGTTTTAATGTATATCCGATATGTAAGTCAGTGATGGCAAAGTATTCTATTTGTGTTTTGTTTGCACTTCTGTTGGCACTCCCGGGGTGCCAGTTTTTTTTCCTTTTGAGGTACGGAACACTAAAAATCATCATCAAACCGACTTGAGACCCAACAAAATTCCTAACAGACAGACCTGCGCACTGGCTGCACGTAAACAAGCACAACTCGGCAAGGGCTCCAGTGACCTGCATACCTCAGAACCGGTTCCTGACCGCCTAACCACGAGTACGGGGAATGCGTAGATGTGGAGATTAGAGTTTTAATAATAGGTATTTTTATAATACTTTGAATGGGATTCTGGGTTGTTTTTAACCGACTTCAAAAAAAGGAGGAATTTCAAAATTGAATTTTAAAACAATTGAGTAATTGTTTAATTTTTTTAAAAGGTTTGTTACCTCAGAACTCCGTTATTTAAAAGCCGATTTGAAAAATTCTTTTTTTAATGGTTATGTTTTGCTTTAGGGTAGTCCCATGTAAATTTTGTTAACTTTACTTGGTTAGTTTTTTTTCTTTGAGTTAGCTTCAATAATACGATTTTTTTTCCACTTAGTTTTAAATATTGATGATGTTTTAATAACTTCCTGTCACTAATATTTACAGAGCAAGTAGTGTTATATGAATTTGCGTGGTAAAACTAAAAAAAGTTTTTTTTTTTACAACAACAAACAACCGACTTAAAAAAAACACTAAGTAAGGTTATCTATTTTGGTGGATTTAGCGCTTCAATTTTTGAAGTGAAGTAAAATAACTCATCATCTGCCTAACCTTTTCCCAACTAAGTATGTTGGGGTCGGCTTCCGGTCTAACCGGATGCAGCTGAATACCAGTATTTTACATGGAGCGACTCAAACTCAAACTCAAATCATTTATTTCAATTAAACCTTGTACAGGCACTTTTGAATTGTCAAAATTAAATAGTCTGTCAGTTAGTCAGAAAGTTGAAGCTAGTTGCCCATTCCAAAGCGTAGATCTCTATGGAGAAGAACGGGAAAGAAACTCCATGGACACTCTTTTAAATCAAGATATTACAAAATCCTGGGTACATTATTCTTGTTGCTTCTATATGTGAGAACAATGTAAAAAAGACAGAAACGAAGAAACAATTCAAGACATAAGATTAAAAATAAGCCTTGGCAGTTAGGAGATGACCAGTCTCAACCGACGGCGCCCGTTCACGAACATGACGCGTGACGACTGCCTATCTGACCTATGTTCTATGTTCTATGTTAAGGGTTTGGTTTCCGCACTTAGTCCTTCAGTGGACCATTGTGCGTGGGCCATGGCGGCCGTCGGTGGTTATTCCAACCAGCCCACCTCCCTCCAGAAGCTGATCAAATCTCCTGGTCTGTTGAGAACATCTGTGTACGATCTGGGTGTCCCGAGGGTTTCTGACCTTATCTGGGTGACGCCTGTGCACTCAAAGAGCACATGCGCAATTGTTTCATCAGCCTCCATGCAAGCCCTGCACAGAGGACTGTCTGTTATGCCTAAAGTGTGAAAGTGTTTATTTAGTGAGCAGTGTCCCGTGATGGTTCCCGTCACCAGGCGCAGGCCTTTCCTGTCCAGTCGTAGTAGGCGCCTGGTTAGCCTGCCATTCAATGACGGCATGGCTTCTTTGGACTGCCTGCAGCCTGGTGACGACGTCCACCAGCTTTCTGCTTGTGTATGGGTGTGCTCCTGTAGCCACCTGCGTAGTTGGTTGAAGGGGATGGGCACGATAGGTTCCGGTCCACAGACTGACATACTGGAAGCCCGTCTGGCCAGCTCGTCAGCTGCGTCGTTGCCTAGCGATCCACTGTGTCCTTTTATCCATTGTAGTGTCACTGTATTGCAGTTCGATACCGTTATCCGCTCGAGCGCATTGTGACATTCTAGTATTAGATTCGATGTAATGCATTTTTTGTCCAAGGATTGCAGGACAGAGGCACTATCAGAGAGTATGCGAACATGGGTGTTCGTGACTCTCCTGGCCGCGATAGCATACGCCGCTTGTGTTATGCCCACACACTCTGCTTGGTAAACCGTGTTGAGCATTCCCAGCGGTTTGGATATTTTTATGTTAAGATCGTGTGAGAAGACTCCGACTCCAGTTCCGCAGTCGGTCTTTGAGCCATCGGTGTAAATTCTCAGTTCTTTCGGGCCTGAGTGGTCGCATCGCTCCTCTTCAAGCACGATGTTGTAATGCTTTTGAAAGCAGTATTGTTTCGGGGCTTTGTCGCAGGGTGATGCCATCATTGGCTGCCGTTTGATCGCATCTTCTTTTAGACGTGTGTGTTTGACCCTAGAGTCTTTGCTCAGGGTCCCTGATGTAAAGAGCCTGAAGGCAGCCAGGGCCGCCTCTTCCCTCACTATGAGGTGTAGAGGCGGCAGTCCAAGCATAGCCTGTAGGGCAGCAGTGGGTGTGGTTCTCATGCAGCCAGTGATTGCCACACACGCGAACCGCTGCAGCTTTTCAAGGTCTTTTTGGGCTGTGCTCAGGTCTGTTCTGGGCCACCAGACTAGTGAGCCGTATGTAATTATTGGTCGGATGACTGTGGTGTATAGCCAGTGAGTGACCCTGGGGCTGATCCCCCAATTCTTGCCAAGCATTCGCTTGCATTGCCACAGTGATATGCTGGCTTTCGTGGTAATGTAGCTAGTGTGTTTTGCCCAGTTCAGCTGTTTGTCCAAAAAGATGCCCAGGTATTTGGTTTCAGTTGATAGGCTTAGGGTTGTACCAAAGAAACGTGGTAGTTGTAGTGTCGCCAGTTTTCTCTTTTTTGTGAAGAGAACCAGTTCAGTTTTTGTGGGGTTCACTGATAGTTGGTGTTTACCACACCAGTTTTCCACTATTTTCAGGGCCTGGCGCATTAGATTGCACAGGGTGTTTTCGTGGGTGCCATTTATTATTATAGTTATGTCGTCGGCGTATCCTACGGTGTAGTAACCTTTGTCGTTGAGTTCTTTTATTAAACTGTCTACGACCAGGTTCCATAGAAGCGGCGACAGGACGCCCCCTTGCGGGCAGCCCTTCGCCACTATGGCCCTTGTGGTGTCGTTTACGGTCACTTGTACTGCCCTTCGTTTGAGCATGTTGGTGATCCAGCCGCTCAGAGACGGGTCTATCTTGTGTCTGTCTAGGGCCGTACTGATACTGTTGAAAGTGGTTTTGTCAAAGGCGCCCTCGATGTCTATGAAGGCTGCCAGTGCTGAGCATTTGTGGTCCACTGCGCATTCAATTTTGGATACCACGCTGTGTAGCGCAGATTCTGTTGATTTGCCTGTGGAGTACGCATGCTGTTGTTTGTGGAGTGGCTTTGCCCGGAGAGGTCCATCACGGATATATCGATCGCAGAGCCTCTCTAGGGTCTTTAGTAGGAAGGATGTGAGGCTTATGGGTCTGTACGCCTTGGGTTGAGTGTAGTCGGTCTTGCCCGGTTTTGGTATAAAGATGACTTTCACTTCGCGCCATGCAAGGGGTATGTATCTGAGTGCTATGCAGGCCCGATAGATTTCTACCAGGCATGGTGTGATATGATTAACACCCCATTGTAGTAGGGCTGGGAAGATGCCATCTAGTCCTGCGGACTTATATGGCTGGAAGGTGTTGATGGCCCACTTTATTCGGTCTTCTGTTACTAGATTGTGGGCATTGGACCAGTCTTGTTCCGTTGGGGTCCAATCTGGCACCTCCTCCCAGGTCCTGTCTTCTAGGAGTTTGCAGTCTGGGAAGTGAGTTTCCAGAAGGACCTTGCTGGTTTCATGGTCTGTTAGTGTGTATGAGTTATCGGGTTTCTTCAGCGCGCCAAGGGTTCGGTCCTGATCTGTTGATAGGATCTTCCTTACTCTTGCGGCTTCATTATTGGTTTCGATGGATTCGCAGAATCTCCGCCATGCTGCCCTTCTGGCGGTTCTGATTTGCTTTTTGTATGTGTATTGGGTTTCTTTGTATAGCTCCCAGTCTTCCGGGAGCCTGGTATTTTTTGCTCTGTTAAATTGCTTCCGTAGTGTGCTTCTGAGTTTACTAAGTTCGGCGTTCCACCAGGGATTTCTCTCACTGTTGGTACGTGGTGCCCTTAGTTTGCAGCATGCATGGTATGCCTCGGTTAGGTATTCTGACAGCTTTGTCACAGTGTATTCAAGTTGTGCAGGTTCTCTTATAGTTATTTGTGATAGGTGCCTAGCTAGTAGGGCGGCTAGGAGACGCTTGTATCCGGGCACATCGGTGCGCCGTGGATTTCGCCTCGATATGGGTTTCCTTATATTTGTAGTTAAAGTGAAGCGGATTCTTCTATGGTCTGAGCAAGAAGGTTCGTCCGATACGTGCCAATTATTTATAAAATTTGTCGCGTTTTCTGTAGCAAGTGTTAAATCAATGATAGTTTGTCCTCGGACTGTGACCCAAGTGGGTTCAGAGCCTCGGTTAACGATGTTAAGGTTAGTAGAGAACAAATAGGTGGATAGTACCTCTCCTCTGGAGTTCGATGCGTCGCTGCCCCAGAGCGGGTGGTGGGCGTTCGCATCAGTTCAGATGATCAGGTCCAAATTGGTGCGCTCGCAGTGCTGTACCAGGTCGGCCATTTCTTTCGGCGGGCAGTCTGTGTCCTCGCCCGGCATGTATACCGAGGCTAGTACAACATCTGGGAATTCACCTTCGGTCTGGAGCCTGACAGCTGTCAGATCTCTGGAACAGAATTGAGTGAGTAGCGTGGTAGGGATATCTTTGGGTATATAGGCACAGGTTCTGGGTTTGTCTGAGCTGTGCGTGTTAAGGATAAGCTTACCTCCGATGTTACTGAGGCCGCAGATTCTGTTGTTCCTGATCCACGGCTCTTGGATCAGTGCAATTGTTTGGGGGTTAACCTCCAGTGCCCGGCGTAAGCTAGCCGTGGCAGTCTGGCTATGTTGGAGGTTAGTCTGGATGATGTTGAGTGGTTGTGACGGTGATGAGGGGGGGGGGTTAGTCTGTGATGGATCCATCGGACAATACCTCCGCCGCCTGGTTTCTGTACTGGTCTTCGTGTTGCCCACCCGGCGACGATGCAAGAAGTTGCTCGTTCCAGCCGGGGGATGCGGGTGGTATACTGGCTACGTCGTCAGCCATCGCCGCGCGGGCCATGACTTCCTCAAGTTGGGTGATGTCTGCGTCGTCCGTCTGTGTCACTGTCGGTGTCGTCGTCGGGTCTGTCGTGCTGTCCGAGGGCTGGGTCGTGGGCCAGAAGCGCACGTATATCGAACCCAGTAGGTACGATATCCGTCGCTCCCGCCCCATGACCCTTTCCACTTCCTCCGGTGGCACACCCAGGGTCATATAAGTCCCGTAGTTGTCGCCACCGACGGTAGTTGCCCTGTATAGTGACCACCGGGCTATGTCATACCACGTATTCTGACGAATCAGAATACCTTGGAGCCTCCGTATGTCACCTCTATAGCGAGGGACGAAAAGCGAGGCTCTGACGCGGGTGGGCACTTCGGACTGTCGAAGTACCGTCAAAGCGAGGTCAGTGTCGGGGAGTTTAAGGAGGGGTACATGTCGGGTCAACCATGTCAGGGCGTAATCGTCCTCACACCATATCTGTACTGTGCCCTCCGCTACCCGTGGGTATCCGCGGAAGGCAGGGAGTGGTGCTGTCGGGTCCGTGTCCATCAGTGCGTTTTCAAGGCCTACCTTGACCAGCTCGGCCTCGTCATTTGTCAATTCTCTGGAGGGGGGAGGGAAGCAGATAGCGACGGCGAGCCGCGCAGGAATATCCTTTGTGGCCCGCGCGTAGGTCCTCAGCTCCCCCTGGGCGGAGTGGACCCTTACGCGTTTGGCGTCCCCCTGGAGCGTACTCGGTGAAGCCGAGTCGTCTGGGCGTTCCCTCTTCGCCGGCCCTGTACCGCTCGGTCCAGGCTGCGGCATGGAGGTGCCTGGCAGGGTGGTGGTGTCTGGGCGCAAGGATCCGCCTCGCCTACCCCTATGGTGTTTGGGTCGGGGTTTGTCCGTGTCAGTGTTGGTGTGATGGGGTCGGCCGGCGCCCCCGGCAGACTCTGTCGTGTGCAGGGGTTTTTCGCGCTGGGTTTCCCCTTCGCGGTCTCGCCCCTGCACGCGCGGTTCCGCGTCCGGCTGTTTTTCGCGCTGGGTTGCCCCTTCGCGGACTCGCAGCTGGTCGCGTGGTCCCACGTTTGGCCGCTTTTCGCGCTGGGTTTCCCCTTCGCGTACTTGCGGCCGTTCTCTTTTTTCCGCGTCCGGCCCCTTTTCGCGCCTGGTTTCCCCGTCGCGGATTCGGGGCTGGTCGCGTACTACCTCTTCGGCGTCCGATCGCGCATCGCGCTGGCTAGTGCCTTCGCGGGTGCTGCGCTTTCGGTCGCCTACTTTCCTCCCCCGGCTTGTGATTTTTCCGCGCTTTTTCAGCAGGCGTACTCTATCAACCGGGAGAGTGGTAGGGTCGCCAGGTTCGTCAACCTTCCCCATCACTCTCTGTCCGTGTCCGTCTATGTCTGGGTTGGTGATGCTGTTCCGCACGACACTCTGTTGCCAGAGGCTCGAGGGAGGCATACACGTCGTAGGAGGTATTGGCGCGTGAGTCGCAGCCATGTTGCTGGTAGTTGGCGCGTTGGTCGCAGCCGGAGTTGTGGGCGCGTGTGTCGCTGCCTGGGTAATGGGCGCTAAGTCAGCAGCCGGCTGTGCTGAAGAGCACGGCAATGTTGAGCAGTTGGTTGCCCCCCCCAGAATACGTTGGGGGCTGACCGCCGTAGCGGTGTGGGATTCCCCGGCTTGGCCGGAACCCACCTGGGTAATTTCTTTTACCTGCTGCTTGTTCATTGTTGAGGGGGTGGGCTTTTTTGGAATCGAGGTTACCCGTCCTCTGGGACCAACGGGATGTAAAGGATAGGAGGGAGGGTGTTTGGTGGTGGGGTATAGGTTGCGGGGGGTCACCCTAGGCCTGGGATTTTGCCTAGGGATTTAGGGATTGACGGAATTATAGGGATATGGAGGGGTTGGAATGATTAGGACTATTTGGTACATGGGATAAGGTATATAGGTTACCCTAAACCTGGGGCTTGGTGTTCGGGCACTTCTCTTGTCCGGGATCTCTTTCGAGATGCTCCGGGTGCGAGATCGACTGTATGCAGTCGGTCCCGCAGCCGAAGTTGGGCTATCCGCAACCTGCCCACCCGCTCGGTTGCAAGAGAAGAAGTGCCCGGCAGTCTGAGTCGCTCCACCACGGATGTACGTATACATTCGCGTTGGTTCGGTTCAGCTAGCCCCGAGCTATCTGACCTATAGGCAAAAGGCCAGGCAGATGATGATGATGACTGCCTATCTGACCTCCACAACCCAGTTACTGACGTAGTTGACTTTCGAGACTTTCGGGCTTCTGACTACCCGTAACGACTGTCAAAGATCCACGTCTTCTTTTTTTGTGTTTCTGACATTACGAACATAACTTTTTTAATTTATTCAATCAATTTTTAATTGTTGAATACTTCAATATTAAATATCTCTTCCTGTTTGGTAGGTAATAAAATTCTATTTACCTCTTAAATAAATTGCAAACTGTAGTTTTGTATAATTTAGAATCATTTTTTTTTAAATTTTGTAAATGTAAGAACCATGTTTCCGTTTATTATGATTTTTGATGTTGACTTGAAATAGCATGGCAGTTGAGAACGTGTCATGCTCACTTAAATGTCTCACCGATGGTGGCGCGTGTGTTGGATCATTCGGTTCCCTACAAAATGGTTGAGCTGGATGGTGCTGATCCACGCGTCATGTTCGTGAACGGGCGCCGTCGGTTGAGACTGGTCATCTCTTAACTGCCAAGGCTTATTTTTAATCTTATGTCTTGAATTGTTTCTTCATTTCTGTCTTTTTTACATTGTTCTCACATATAGAAGCAACAAGAATAATGTACCCAGGATTTTGTAATATCTTGATTTAAAAGAGTGTCCATGGAGTTTCTTGCCCGTTCTTCTCCATAGAGATCTACGCTTTGGAATGGGTAACTAGCTTCAACTTTCTGACTAACTGACAGACTATTTAATTTTGACAATTCAAAAGTGCCTGTACAAGGTTTAATTGAAATAAATGATTTGAGTTTGAGTTTGAGTTTGAGTTTGAATGACATCAACGGCTTAACGTGCTTTCCGAGGCACGGAGGGGTCACGGTATGTAAAGAAAGATGGTCACCCATCCACAGACCAACCGCGGCAAGCGTAGCTTAACCTGATCGATCGAACTGTGCGGCTGTTATTATTTAGCCACGGGCCCCTCAGTGAAGTATAATTTATTATTGCAATAAATTATAGTTTAGATGTAAAAAAAAAAAAAAAAAAAAAGTAAAAGTGCCAGCAGGTTGTAATTCCTTATCGCTCCCGCATACAAATGGACTATCCTATCATAACCCACGTTCGTGCGGACATAAAAATATCGTGGCGGGATTTTTTCGCTCACTGGATATTCAACTTTAGGTGTAAAGCCGAGCATTGAGAATCCAACAGAGCGCATTCCAACGCGTCAAAAAAACACACTGTTGGATTTTCAACTCTCTGCGCTAGGCAGTGAGAGGAAAATCGAGTGCGCGAAAAAAAATCGCCGCTGGAAAAACGTGCGAAGCTAAGTTGTTAAAAAGTGAAAACAGTCATATTATGCCATGTTTCAAAATGTGTCACTTAGCGCAAAGATAAGGTGTTATCAGTGTTCTAAACGATGCTAAAATGCAGTAAGTTAAACGTTACGGTAGGTTTTGGTGTAAAATCTATATCTATACCTAACCTACTATTAATAAAAAAAATATGTACCTAGTTAAAAAAAACCCTTTTAAATTATCACGCACTAAAAATTATAAAATAATTAAATTTACTTTTCCACGCTTGTAGAATTTGCGTGTGATAAAAGCGTGTTTTTTTTATCAATAATAATATCTCTTGTCTCATGTCAATAATCAACCCAGTTACTGGGTTGTGGAGAATACCTACGATACCCCTTGGTAAGACTGGTTGTCAGACTTTCGGGCTTCTGACTACCCGTAACGACTGTCAAAGATTCACGAATGACAGTCGGGACCAACGGCTTAACGTGCTTTTGAGGCACGGAGGGGTCACGGTATGTAAAGATGGTCACCCATCCACAGACCAACCGCGGCAAGCGTAGCTTAACCTGATCGATCGACCTGTGCGGCTGTTATTATTTAGCCACGGGCCCTACCTGTAGATATTTTGTACCCGACTACGGCAGATCCAAAGGAGGAGGTGCCGGAGTCACACGTAATCTGTACCCTAATTGCATAACACACTATGAATCGCAATCTGAATCATTTTGAAGGATATTACTAATCCATATCTTCGAAAAATTTGTCTGTTCAACAACGTAAATAACGCAATGAATATTGTCGAACTGTCAAAATGAAAGCCATTCCTAATGTTACCCTGCGTTCCGAGTTGGGAAATAATCGCTGTGAGCGTGCTTAAACCCGTACCGAATTAGCGTGAGCGCGATAACGACGTCCCGTGAATCGTCATAGATGACGTCATGACATGCGCCATCTTGCGATAACGCCGACCATGCCCTAGAATAATATCACCGTGAGCGCTGTCAAAAATGACAGTGTGTGTGTGAGGATATGTCAGTGAATGTTTTGTTTTGATTTGCATCTTATCATAAAATTAAACTAACGTGGCATTTTCGAAATTATGCTTCTGGCTGATAGTCGCCACCTAACCAAAGAAGAAGAAATGTGGTGTTTACACAAAGAAATACTGTAATAATATCGTTTTTTTACATTGAGTAAGCACTGTGAGCGCGTTCCGAATTGTTGACAGCTCTCAGCTGTCATAATCGTAATATCTAAATCGGAACGCATGTGAGATAATGTGAGCGCTGTGAGCGATTATAGCTAATTCGGAAAGGGCCCTTAGTGTGTTAAATGATAAAATGATACAATGCGTGCGGTCAGCTAAACTGGAAATGTTATAGTATAGCTGGGGTGTGTCGCCGTGTGTAACTGCGTCAACTGGTGTTTTTGGTTTTGAAGCTTCGTGATAACCCATTTAAAGCCGGCCTGGTATATTGCATTTGCATATTTTATACATATTTCAATAAAATAGATAAAAATGTACCGTTTGGTTCGGATCATGGAACTGCACACAAATTTATTTGAACTTAGTCGTCGTCTAGGAGCATTTAACTTTCAGCCGGTCGATTCTATAAAAATCTCACCGTGAAAACCGTAGACAGAGTAATCTATAGACTCATGGTATCCGTGTCATTGAAAGGGACAAAAAATTCCGGCAATCTTCATTATACTATCATTTTTACAGCTTATATATTACACTGCACCTTACCTACCATTTTCACAGTTGCGTAAATGTACTATTATTGAATTATGCACGAAAATGATATTATTTTCCGTTTAATCGCGGTGTAGTTTTTATTATTTCATTCATAAACGTCAAACTTGTTGTGCACATTGATGTGCTTAGCCGACACGCAGTAAGGGACAGAAATATTCTTACTCTGTCTCTTTTCTTTGCTAGTGACGTTAATCTATTTCTATTTTTCTTGTACAAATGAAAAAGAAGATATGCAGCAGTCTATAGTTTACTCAGTCTACGGTGAAAACTTAGGCGAAGTGGGTTTGTTTTTGCTAGGAATTGACAGCTCACCACGCTCACTTCACCTAAGTTTCACGGTGAGATTTTTACAGAATAGCACTGGATTTCTGTCTTTGTGAGTTCGAGCAGAACGAGCAGTGGTGGCCCAGTGGTAACGGCCGGCAGTGGTAACGTATTACGAGTTGTAGGTCGTAGGTTCGAATCCAGACAGGCGCTTTACTTTGTGTAAATAATTTCATCACCACTGCTCTCAAAACGGTGAAGGAAAACATCGTGAGGAAACCGGCATGTCCTAGAACCAATAATTCGAAGAAATGTGTCATCTACCAACCCGCACTGGGCTCGCGTGTGAGCTTACGGCAAAGTCGCAGAGCTGCTAGGATTGTCTGCCTTCTTCTTGGGATCTAAGAGTTGTAGGTCCTTGGTCCACCTTCCATCATCATCATCTGCCTAACCTTTTCCCAACTATGTTGGGGTCGGCATCCAGTCTAACCGGATGCAGCTGAATACCAGTATTTTACATGGAGCGACTGCCTATCTTACCTCCACAACCCAGTTACTGGGTAATACGATACCCCTTGGTAAGACTGGTTGTCAGACTTTTGGGGCTCTAACGACCAATTAACAACTGTCAAAGATCTATGAATGACAGCCGGGACCAACGGCTTAACGCGCTTTCCAAGGGAA
This sequence comes from Oligia fasciuncula, assembly GCA_963082905.1. Lineage (NCBI taxonomy): Eukaryota > Metazoa > Arthropoda > Insecta > Lepidoptera > Noctuidae > Oligia > Oligia fasciuncula. Next base: position 10,649,460 of record OY720413.1, on the reverse strand, counting down.
GGGTTTCGATATGTAATTAATGGTCACCCCTCCACGCACCGACCGCGGCAAGCGTAGTTTAACCTTTGATCGACCAGTGCGACTTAGCCACAAGCCCTTTTTGACTTCAATTGCGTGACAAATCAGTCAAAATCCTTCGAATGTCCGTCCTTCATCACAATCCGTAGGATTTCGTCACGAAGACGCTAGAACCTTGCTAACGTAAAACAATCTTATATCTTATTCTACACAGCACACACGTAAATCCCACAGTTATTACACACACACACACACACAAAAATACACCATTGAATGGCGCTTACGCATGGCGGTAGGTACGGTAAACTCAGCTATGTAGGTCACCGCAACACCTGTTCGTCCGTTAGAGACGCGGATACGATGCGATGCAAAAGAGGGGAGGCAGAAGTGTAGGTCTTCACAAGATTGGAGAAAGAAAAATATCGGCTTATTAGTCGGTTCGCACGAATTTACTCGCTTAAAACGTGCAAAACGTCACTTTTGAATAAGATTATCTTTTAACCGACTTAAAAAAAAGAGTTTCCACGCACACGCGGCAGCGTGTCAAGCCAAGTTCAAGCAAAGGAACTGGCTAGCCAGCGCCGAGTGTAATATTACACGAACCAGTTGGTGCCACTTTTGACCCTTCTATAACTCAAAACCTCTTTAACGTAAACACATAAAACTACGTGTATTTAATTATATCCATAAGGACATCTAGAAGCCCAAATTTCATGAAGCTAGCTCAAACGTATAAAGGTCAAAAAGTCGTAAATTTTAACACTGACTGACGGACATATACTTAGTACCTAAATCTCACCTACTTCCAGATGACCTAGAAGGATAAATTTGGAATCCAGCTCGGTAATTGTGTGTAAGCGTAGGAAAAAATCGAAAAATTAAAAAAAGTGATAAAAAAGGGGGGTTCCCAATACAAAAAAAAAAATTGTAGCGTTGGAACCGTTACAAGCAGATATTTGAAACTATCCCAATATATGTATTATTATATATACCTAGTCTTGCCATAAATATTGTCACGAAGACAAAAAAAAAAATTATTGTAAATAATATTTATTACTTTTACAGTGTTAGTTTAATACATAAATATAAAACAATTTAAAATATAAAAAGCTTATTCGAAGTGATCTCCATTGGCTGCAATACAGTCCTTTAAACGTTGAGGCCAGTTATCAATAGAAGCACGCACTCTTTCCATGGGAAAATTCTTCACTGCCAATCGTATGGATTGTTTTAGGGACTCCAAATTATCATGGCGTTTAGAGCAAGCCGTACTCTCTAAAACTGACCATAAATCATAATCCAGCGGATTAAGATCGGGACTAGACGACGGCCAGTCTTCAGCTCTGATGAAGTCCGAAATGTTCACTTCCAACCATGACTGCGTGGACCGAGCTTTATGACCCGGCGCCGAGTCTTGTTGGAAGGACCATACTTGGTTATTGAACATGGTGTTGTTAAGGGGCTTAACTACCTTCTCAAGAATGGTATCTTGATACACTTGTGCCGATGTTTTGATACCTTTTTCACAAAAATGTGGCTCAGTCACTCCTTCATAGCTAACACCCCACCAAACCATCACTGAAGTCGGATAATGCCCACGTTGCACTCTGTCGACTAATTGGGAAGCTTCCTTAGAGCTTTGAGCATAAATACGGTCATTTTGTTTGTTAAAGTGTTGCTCAATTGTAAAGATTATCTCATCCGTAAACAAAATTTTTCTGTGACCTCCCTTTGCGTACCGCTTCAGTAGTTGTTTCGATTTTACCACCCTATTCTTTTTTAAATTATCAGTTAAAAAATGACCAGTGCATCTCTTATAGGCTGCAAGTCCTAAGTCATCTTTTAAAATACGCGACATGGTTCTGGGTGCTATCTTCATCTCCCGAGATAAAATCTTTTGCTTTCGGACAGGATTTCTTCGAATTCTTTCCCTTACTGCTTTGACCACCTTTTTCGTACGAACACTACGTGGACGGCCAGATCTTTTTCTGTCACAAACAGAGGAGGTATCATTGTACCTATTAATATCCCGGTACACAAACATTTTACTAATACCAAGCGTATGGAGAGTTTTAAAAATTGCATTTGGCTCCATACCAACTTTGTCTAATGCAATCACAGCGATTCGGTTTTCTTAATCACCATTTTAATATCACAAAATATTGTACAATGTATTGGCGCCAAAATTAGAAAACTTAATGAACAATCGTATAAGAATGACAGATTCCAAATTCGAATGTGATATCATTCTTATTTTTAATTGTAACAGTATTTATGGCCAGACTAAGTATCTCCGCTGCTGCCATGACACATTGTTAACTTGATTGCACAACCACTGGTTGGTTGCACGACATCCTCCTCTGTGTTATGACTCATAAGTAATATGTTTGGTCTACTTAGAGCCCAAAGTGATTGCATATACATCCGCTTGGGGTTTTTTGTTTATGTAATTTGGCCAGTTGTAACGTCTAAAGTGCATTCGCGATTTATTTGACAAAAATGTAAACAAATATGAATAAAGGGAAGCCCCTTAATTCATATTTGTTTACATTTTTGTGACAAGACCTACAGCGCGGTCACTGTCGGACTGCATAGAAAAGAAAGAGAAGCGCGATGACACAACGCTGTTAGTTTATTGCAAAATATGAAGCAATTATTTAATTACAAAAAATCTATTTTTGGACTAAAAAATTAAAACACTAGTGTTTTAGTATGTTGCTTGTAGAATAATCTGACAAAAAATCAGAATGATTGTGTGGATATTAGTATGGTTTTTATTGTAAAAAGAAACTTTTTAGAGGTAAGTATCTTCATGATTTTTTTTCTATTGTATCAAATTAGTTGTATTACGTTTACGCAACACACTACCTAGCATATATCCTAAAGAATATCATATATTTTTCTGATTTTATGTAATGACAAATGACTGACTTAGGCAGTAATCTGCTAAAATTTTGACAGTTCCTTTGATCAGTGAACTACCATTAGAACGTCTTTGTGCAGTCATTGCTTTTAATTCGTTACGAGTATATATATAGTATGAATTTAGCAGATTACGAACTTTTAGCAAAATGACAATGGGATCGTGTTGGAATGACGAATGTATAAAAATAGCAGACTTGGGCCCCTGCTTTTTACTAAATGCATAAATATGAAATTATATGTTTGTTGCGCCACTTCTCCTTCGTAGCACTAGGAAGCGGTAAAATTGGACCGTCTTTATATAATAATGACGTTCAAAATGTGCTGAATCTCAGCCTAAATTTAATAAATCTATATAAATAAAAACTTTTTACAAAAAAAAACAACCGACTTTCAAAAAACACTATAAAGTGAAAAATTACTTTAATTTCGGAAGTCGGTGTCTTTGGATTTGTGTTTTAGCTTTTTGCTACCGACTTCCGAAATTAAAGTTATTTTTCACTTTATAGTGTTTTGCTCTTACCACTCACCATACGCATTGTGACGAGGATAAATCGTTTAGCAATCATATTAAAGTAATCGAGTCGCAACCCGTGAAATATTTGTCATTGAGTAGTTCCGATGGCCATCTGTGGTCTTCATCATCAGCTCCACTTTACCAAATGATAATTTCCGAGAGCAAATGCTCAAGTTACTTTAAAAAATACCCAAATCGCTATAGCTTCGCCTATAAAATTTGAGGGTTTCCCTCGATTTCCATGGGATCCTCTCATCAGATTCCAACTTGATGATAATGGGACCACCTCGAGAGTATACCCTTTCGAACAAAAAAAGAATTTTGAAAATCGGTCCACAATTGGCGGAGTAATCGCGTAACAAACACACAAAAAAAACATACCGTCGAATTGAGAACCTCCTCCTTTTTTGACGTCGGTTAAAAATAAAAAGAAAAGTCCTGACTGACTGATTGACTGACTCATCAACGCCCAGCCCAAACCATTGGACCTAGAAAGCTGAAATTTTGCACAGAGGTTCCCTATTTATAATGTAGACAAGGAATAAGGACGGATTTTTCGAAATTCAACCCCTAAGGGGGTAAATGGGGAGAGGGTAAAATTTCACGCGGACGAAGTCGCGAGCAGAAGCTAGAGACTAATGATTTGATCTGCTTGCCATACGGGTAGTCCATCAACCACTGGTCCACATACACCTACGTTTGGCCAACCGATCCGCTATACTCCGAGGATTGAATTCACAATTAACTTAATGTGTTGTGATGAATATCGATTCGAGTATTCAGGTCATAATGTAAGGCCTAGGTTAAGCACCTAGATTCGAATGCTTTACGTGGATGGAGAGCTAAGTTTTAGTCTAGATTTTCGAAGAGAAGAAGAGTTTGATACGGTGGCTACTGTAAAAATATAAACAAACTAGCTGTTCCCCGCGGTGTCACACGCTGCGCGGTTCCTAAGGGTCGTAGCGTGATGTTATATAGCTATAGCCTTCCTCGATAAATGGACTATCCAACACAAAAATACTTTTTTCAATTCGAACTAGCAGTTCCTGAGATTAGCGCGTTCAAACAAACAAACTCTTCAGCTTTATAATATTATAATATAGTATAGATAACCCATTGACCTAATCCACCTAACTTTCAAACACACCAGCGACCACAACCTGATCACCTACTCTTAACCACTCGCGAAGTGAGCTGTTATGTGTTTAATATTCAATTGGCGACTTGTCCCACATACTACATAACGCTTGGTTGAATTAGGTAACTGGCTATTGTTTGACTGTTGCCTTGAAGGTTTTTTGGTATGGCCTATTTTCTGTTTCTGTTGGTTGTAGGTTCGAACCAGAGAGGCGCTTTACTTTGTGTAAATTATTCTATCACCACTACTCTCGAAACTCAAAACGTTGGTCTTGTGGTTGCAAGCGCGACTGCTGAGCGTGGGGTCCTGGGTTCGATTCCCGGGTCGGACAAAGTGTTATTGGGTTTTCCATTAGGAATTTCTTAGTAACAGTCCAAAGTTTGGAAGTTGGCGGTTTAATACCCCCGTGGCTCGGAAAGCACGTAAAGCCGTTGCCCTGCGCCTGAACTCTCCCCGGTCGTGACGGATTGCTGTCTCATCGGACTATGAGAGTAAAGGAACAGAGAGTGCACCTGTGTTTGCGCACACACTTGTGCACTATAATATCTCCTGCGTACCTGACTAATCTATATTGAGATTGGCCACCGTGACCGAAAACGGTCGGGGAGGCTATTATTACTCTCAAAACGGTGAAGGATAACACCGTGAGGAAACCGGCATGTGCTACAACGAAAAATTCTAAGACATGTGACATCTACCAACCCGCACTGGGCCCGCGTGGTAGATTACAGCCTACCTCTCGAACAAAGGAGGCCTTTGTTGCAATGGGAACATTATACCCTGATTATGCTATTGTTATATTATTAGATACATTTGAAGTTAGAAATGTTAGAGGGGCCCGTGGCTAAATAATAACAGCCGCACAGGTCGATCGAACAGGTTAAGCTACGCTTGCCGCGGTTCGTCTGTGGGTGGTTGACCATCTTTACATACCGAGACCCGTCCGTGCCTCGGCAAGCACGGTAAGCCTTTGGTCCCGGCTGTCATTCGTGGATCTTTGACAGTCGTTACGGGAAGTCAGAGGCCTGAAAGTCTGACAACAGATAGGCAGCCGCTCCATGTAAAGTATCTTACATACAGCGACTGCCTATCTGACCTCTGCAACCCAGTTACTGGATAACCGCTTGGTAAGACTGGTTGTCAGACTTTTGGGCTTCTGACTACCCGTAACGACTGTCATTACTGTCAAAGATCTACGGATGACAGACGGGACCTTTGACAGTCGTTACGGGTACTCAGAAGCCCGAAAGTCTGACAACCATTCTTGCCAAGGGGTATCGTGTTACAGTCATAGGCAGTACTTAATGAAATTCATTTATTTTTTGTTGTATCATGTTTAGGTATCGATACAATTTATAAATTATAATTATTTTTTTATTATTAGTATTAAGTATTATTATTAATGATGTACCTACCAAATTTTTTTGTAAAAATATAATTTACAAGTGTCCATGGAGTTTCTTGCCCGTTTTTCTCCATAGGTACCTACGCTTTGGAATAGGCAACTAGCTTCATATTTTCTGACTGACCGACTTATTGACAATTCAAAAGTGCCTGTAAATGGTTTAATTGAAATAAATGCTTTGAGTTTGAGTTTCTCTAGCTAATTTATTTTGACCCCGTATATTTGAAGATATCATTGAATAACCTAATCATTTTCTTGTTACAGGTACAACAACAAATACATGTGATGAACAACTGAAAAACAACAACAACTAAGTGGGTGGTGTGTGTAGTGCAACGATAATGTGAATTGGAATGGACAACGTATAGTTTCGCGCCAAAACAAGATGGCTGCCGTCATAAAATGGCGGTCGCGGAGCATTACTGCTATGATGCTACTAATATGTATACAAGTTGTAAATGGTGAGTTTTTTTTTATTTACTATCATTTCAGCTGCATCCGGTTAGACTGGAAACCGACCCCAACATAGTTAAAGGTTAGGCAGATGATGACTGTCTCAATTATCTTATTACGAAAATATTATCTAGCAGTCGCCTTCGTCATAGGGGGGTCCGTGGCTAAATAATAACAGCTACACAGGTCGATCGATCAGGTTGAGCTACGCTTGCCACGGTTGGTCTGTGGATGGGTGACCATCTTTACATACCGTGACCCCTCCGTGCCTCGGAAAGCACGTTAAGCCGTTGGCCTCGGCTGTCATTCGTGCACCTTTGACAGTCGTTACGGGTAGTCAGAAGCCCGAATGTTTGACAACCAGCCTTACCAAGGGGTATATATCGTATTACCCAGTAACTGGGTTGTGGAGGTCAGATAGGCAGTCGCTCCATGTAAAATACTGGTATTCAGCTGCATCTGGTTAGACTGGAAGCTACCCCAACAAAATTGGGAAAAGGTTAGGCAGATAATGAGTCGCCTTCGTCATAATATAGGTCTGTTTGAAACCGTCCCACTGTGGGACAAAGGTCTCTTCTCAATCCTCCTAGTTCTTATACAGGGTCAAATTAAATTAGCTAGCGAGACTCCACATACATGATGGGTATCGAATTATCGATATCTAAACACAATAACTGGCCGCAGGAACCCGTTGGATGCGAGAAGCACAGAACCGGTCGAAGTGGAGGAGCTTGGGGGAGGCCTATGTCCAGCAGTGGACGTCTTTGATGAAACACAATAAAACAAAAATAAATTAAATTAATGTTTTTTTTACTAAGGTTATCGACCGCAGTTAGTGTATCTATTCACTAGAAATATCAGTCTAAAAGATTTTTATGTGTAAGCAAACTGCACAGACGTAATTAATATCGATATCTAAACACATATTTTCTCAACTCTTACTTCAAGTAACAACACTAGCAGCGGTCGGTGACCCCTAAAAAACATCAAAACTTTTTTATTAACCGACGAAAAAACAGAGGAGGTTCTCAAGTCGACGCGTATATAATTATATTTTTTTATATATGACCACGCATAACTTTTTACAGAGTAGTCCGATTTTGATAATTCTTTTTTTATTTGAAAGGGTACCTCGAAGTTGGTCCCATATAAAAAAATCCTACCCTAAGGGTGGGAAAATAGGGGTGATTTATTATTCACTCACAGATTTTAGTGCTGAGTTGTGTATTACAATTAAATAATTAGTAAATTATAGCCACAAAAAATTATAAAATAAAAACTTTTTAACAAAAAAATTAAACCGCCGAAAAATCTGAAACGCAAAAAATAATACTTAAACCTTTTTTATTTAACTTTAACAACTAAGTTCTTAAACTAATGAAGCGAAAACTTGAAAAAGCATTAGTAATTTTATATAAATTTTGAAGGTCATTCTTCCCAAACAAAACGTAGCGCGCGTTGATGTCTTTATAATGGCGAAACAGAGGTGTCGGTTACGGTAATAGTGTCGCGAGTTCAATGGTTTTTTTTCCCATCTCAAAAAATGACCAACGCGCCTATAGAAATTTCACTTAAAAAAAATGATAATTGCATAATTATATTATTATATCTATTATTTCTAAATTAATTCAGTTACACATTGTATATTATTATTATAGGTTCGAACCCAGTCAGGCGCTTTACTTTGTGTAAATTATTTCATCACCACTGCTCTCAAAACGGTGAAGGAAAACATCGTGAGGAAACCGGCATGTCCTAGAACCAAAAATTCGAAGACATGTGACATCTGTCAAACCGCACTGGGCCCGCGTGGTGGATTACGGCCCACTCCCTCTCACCGAGAGGAGGCCTGTGTCCCAGCAGTGGGAACATTATAGGCTGATTATGATGATTGTATATTATATTATGTACCAGTACCTATTATATTATATACCTAGACAAAATCAAACTGGTTTTTAATTTAGTTGTAAAAATTCTTTTTGACATTCATTACATTCTGTAATTATTTTTCTTTAACTCACACCCTGACATTGACCTTGACAACTTGAAATTTTTTTTGTTTATTATTTTAAGTGAAAATCGTTTACTTTTATGTTTTTAAATATGAGAGCACCATGTATCTATCAGATAATTAATTAATTTATATGTCATGGTTTCATTTTTAATTCTTTTACCTATTGTGGTATAGTAATTTTATTTTAGGTGCATCGTCTTCACATATTATTATTATATAATGAATGTATGCAAAATATTGTAAAACTTTTTAAAAGAGTAACGGTGGAGTTTCTTGCCCGTTCTTCTCCATACGAAAACTACCCTTTGGAATGGCCGACTAGAATCAATTCTATTTTATCGTAATTTTTGACGTTCTAAAGTGCCTTCTAAGTGCCTATTTGAAATAAATGCTTTGACTTTTGACTTACCTACAAGTATTTACAATAATAATAAAAGGGAGGAGTTTATTGGGCATCAAAAAATTCGTCCGCATGGCTGTCAATAGGATTAGTCGCCAAAAGGTTGGCAGCATTACCACGTTGGCTTGGATGGCAATTCTAATTCTTTGGGATGAAAATAGCACTGCCTTTTTTTTTTGCGGGTGAGAAATCATCAATTGACCCTCCCGCTCTGGGTGGAGCGGAAGGGAGTGTCAGACTCTTACTGACTAAAACCCATCCATGTTCCTTCCTTAGCCCTTTATGTTCCGGGGTAGCGGTAACCCTTTCGGACAATCCCGCTGACCCGGCAGGCTTCGCGGCCCTAACGGGCCCCTTCACTATTGTTGACATCTCTTTGAGGCGCACGTACGCGCCCCCCGGCACGGGCCTGGTCCTGATCGGTCGGTGAGCTACCCATTACTCTCCGCCCGCAGGCCCGCGCCTACGGTGGCCGGGAGTCGCGACGTCACGCGGCTCCCGACGCCCGGAGCGTCTCCCGCGGCGGCTGGGACGTGAGGCTCTGTTCCTCAACCATCCCGCCACCTCCTTTGCTAGCATGACTGCTTTGCAGAAGGAGGTGACTGCCTCCCACTCCCTCTCGCCCCGGATCATGGCAGGCCCGGACGCGAGAGATCGCCGCCGCTGCCGATCGCCTCTACGAGGACACTCTTTGGGATAGAAATAGGCCAGCCTTCTGGTCACGTGAAGAATCGACCAACCGCTTGGCGATGTCCCGAAATACTCGATGAGCACTCGGCCCTAGTGGTCCATATCCAATAGCGTGACGTTATGTTAACAAAAAAATGCCTCAATTACGTACAAGTGCAGCAGCACTAACAAACTGGAATTTATTTACTTTCACTGCCAAAGAAAGACCACTTTCATTCTTAACATCCATTGCGCGGTTTTAATGTGATTCGCGAGGTATTTGTTACAATGTACTGCATGTATGAGCCGTGGTGGGCCATGGTATCGGACCTGACTTACAAGTGGTTTTTTTTTTGAAGGGGGTTTTAGGGTTTTAGTCTAAACTGTAAGTATTCGCGATTCATTTGCCAAAAATGTAAACAAACATGAGTTTATGGGAAAATAACTTTAATACCTACACAATAAAGATCAGTTTACGCTACAACTTCAAACATTTTTATATCTTTTTAATAGTACTAGGTAGTCACTCTGAAATCAACTTATCTACCATTAAAATAAAGTTGATATTTGTTTAACTTGAAATAGATAATATTAATTTGAAACATAAGTTTATCCGTCTTTAGCATATTATTGTGTTTACAAACGAATATTAATTTATTATGAACGGTAATCATTCATTAGTAATGGTATGTTTATAACTGTAAGAACATTATTTGGACGCGCTCACTAATTAGCAACTAACTTTTAATTAGGTGTGTCGCTTTTGATACCTAGTTTAACCTTTTGACCGCCACAGACGTGTATAGACGTCAAACTAAAATGTGCCCAGCACGCCACGGTTCGACTACATGACAGATTTTGACAGATTTTGTCGTCGAGGGCACGTTTTTGATTTTTTGACGTGTGGTGGTCAATAGGTTAAATGTTAAAACCACTACATACTGTACTTCAGTAGGGTCATACAAATATTAAATATTTTTTTATTCTGGCCGCGACTTCGTCTGCGTTTCAATTTACCGGAAAAAAAAAGTATCATAAGTAGACAGATTATGCGACCCGTTATAAATTGACTTTACATAATAATAATATAATAATATTCCACAACTATCACACAACGCCGTCTAGTCTCAAGCTAAGCAGAGCTTGTTTTATGAGTACTAGACAACTGATAAACATACTTATATATTTCTAAATACATACATATATAGATAAATTACACCCAGACACAGAACAAATGATCATGCTCATCACACAAACATTTGTCCTGGGTGGGAATCGAACCCACGACCTCCGGCATAGCAGTCATAGTCACTGACCACTAGACCAACAGGCCAGTCATACTGCTACATAACTAAATATGATCTTACACTACTTCTGCGATGAATAATTGAATACCAATATTTACCAGCCTGGCTGCTCTTGAAGCAGGACTGCAGGATCAGCACGTACCCCAGCCTCGCGCATACTCTTCATCATCATCATCATCTGCCTGCCTTTTCCTAACTATGTTGGGGTCGGCTTCCAGTCTAACCGAATGCAGCTGAATACCAGTATTTGACATAGAGCGACTGCCTATCTGACCTCCACAACCCAAATAGTGGGTAATACGATACCCCTTGATAAGACTGGCTGTCAGACTTTCAGGCTTCTGACTACCCGTAACGACTGTCAAAGATCCACGAATGACAGCCGGGGCCAACGGCTTAACGAGACACGGAGGGGTACGGTATGTAAAGATGGTCACCCACCCACAGACCAACCGCGGCAAGCGTAGCTTAACCTGATCTATCGACCTGTGCGGTTGTTATTATTTAGCCACGAAATACTATAAATAAATCTCGTCTTTCCGGCTCGTTCCGGATACACTCTATGGTAATATGCAAATTTATTTAAGCGTATGTGGTCCGGAGCGAAGTCGCAGAACTGTTATATTGTGATGGTCTGCCTTCCCATAATATTGGGAATTTGGAACTTAAGAATTGTAGGTCCTTGTTCCACCTTTCTATGTATATTTATTTTCATCACCACTGCTCTCAAAACGGTGAAGGAAAACATCGTGAGGAAACCGGCATAACCTAGAACCAAAAAATCGAAGAAAAGTGACGTCTACAACCTGCACTGGGCCGGCGTGGTGGATTATGGCCCTCTCCTTCTCATAGATAGGAGGCCTGTGTCCCAGGTCCCAGCAGTGGGAACATTATAGGCTGATTGTAATGTTCTGCATTGATTATGTACAACTACAGACGCAATGACTGACATCTGTCAAATTTCTTTAATAGATTTTTTTATCGCTAAAGCAAGGTTCAAGGTTGATTGGTTGACGTCAGTATGATGCGCAGGGCCTCAAGTCTGCTATTATAATAGGGAAAAGGCAGGCAGATGAATGACGTGGGACAAAAATAAGTGGCAATCGTAGAAAATCTATTAAAAACATACGCGTAACCGCTTAGTAGGCTTGGCAACTATGTAGGTTACAGTGCCGTTAGATGTCTGGCCGTGTGTGATACTGGCGAGCGTGATGAACGTATCGTAACACCATTACAGTCAACAAAAGAGATAAGTAGGTATGCAGGATCATCGGATATAGATGAAATTTAGTAAGAAGATGTTCTCGAATAAAATTGAATCGAGGTTCTCAAGTCGACGCGTTTTGTTTTATTTTTTTATAGATGACCACGGATAACTTTTTACAGAGTAGTCCGATTTTGATAATTCTTTTTTCGTTCGAAAGGGTATACTCTCGAGGTAGTCCCATTTTCATCAAGTTGGAATCTCATCGAGGGAAACCCTCAAATTTTATAGGCAAACCTATAGCGATTTGGGTATTTTTAAAGCAACTTGAGCATTTGCTCTTGGAAATCATCATTTGGTAGAGTGGAGCTGATGATGGAGACCACAGATGGTTATCGGAACCACTCAATGATAAATATTTCACGGGTTGCGATTCGATTACTTTAATATGGTTGCTACACATCACAACGCGAATTGTGAAATGGAGCTGATGGTAGAATACCAGGAGAACTCCTCAACAATTAACGTCCCTGCATCGGGAAAAGCAAAATTTTGTAAAAGGCGATGAGCAAGTTGACACTATGCCATTGTAGCTTAGATAAATTATAAGCAGACCCACTAAAAAGCGAGAAATAAAAACAAAAAAAAAAAAAAAAAATAACCGCCGAAAAAACTGAAAAGCAATAAATAATAAACCTTTTTTATTTAACCTTAATAACTAAGTTCTTAAACTAATGTAAGTATACCTAAGTAAGTTTGAGTCGGCGCCAAACAAGCAAATTAATTAATTACGTAAAGCGTGATGTAATTACGTAAAGCGTGATGTAATTTAGTGATCTTTGAATTGCGACTAGATTTTGAACGTTTTTAATTACGGGAATTGGTCGTCCGGTATAACGTCTAATTACTTAGCTAAACCCCATGACGTTAATTACACAAGTATAAAAGCTATGCTGTAACAGTTATCCACTCAATGCCGAGGTAACAGCTATCAATGCAGTTACGTGACGCTTCAGTGACGCTGGCGGTCAATAGAACGACTTGGGCTTTGGGAGGTGGTTGCAATTGTTAAGGGGCTTACAGAAACTAAACGCAAAAAACGCAAGTTTTAGAAACAATAACGTATAAGTATATGATCGACTACAGTAAACAAAATCAGAAAAATATATGATATTCTTCAGTATATGTATATGCTAAAACCTCAAACGGCGCAAATAATCCAATCTATTTGGAACTTATATGTTTGAGCCGCTTGGGGTTGAAACTCTAGGGCCATGGGGCCCGAGTGCCCACTTAGTATTTCGAGACATTCGCCAAGCGGTTGGTCGACTCTTCACGTGACCAGAGGGCTGGCCTATTTTTTGGCCAGCCCTCTGGCAGCATTGCAACGTGGCAGTCTTTTGGGCACGTTTCCTGTTGACAGCGATGCGGATGAATTTTTTGATGCCCTTTGATTATATCCCCCCCTTTTTATATACTTGGACATATTATTATTTTAATACTGTTAGCTTTTAGAATTATGTCTCCATGAAGATATAATGCTAGGTAGATAGTGTGTTGAAAACATTACAACTAATTTGATACGATTGAAAAAAAATCATGAAGATACTCTAAAAAAAATCTTTTTACAATAAAAACCATACTAATATACATACAATCATTCTGATTTTTTTGTCAAATTATTCTACAAGCAACATACTAAAACACTAGTGTTTTAATTTTTTTGTCCAAACAATAGATTTATTGTAATTAAAAATTGCTTCATATTTTGCAATAAATTACCAGCGTTGTGTCATCGCGCTTCTATTTCTTTTCTGTGCAGTCCGACATTGACCGCGCTGTAGGTCATGTAAGCTCTTTAACGAGTGTGTGAGATGGATTGGCTACTTTTTGATGGCGACGGGACACCCCCTATAGGTAATGCCTCGTTGCTGGTCTCGTGGTCGCAAACGTGACTGCTGATCATGTGGTCCTGCCTGGCAAAATGTTATTGAGTTTTTCCATTAGAAGTGTCTCAGTAACAGCCCGGAATTTGAAGTGTGAAGCCCCCGTGCCTCGGATAGCTCGTTCTGCGCCTGATCTTTCCCTGGTCATGGCGGATTGCCGTCCCATCGGATTATGAGAGTAAAGGAACAGAGAGTGCACCTGAGTTTCTGAAACATTTGTTCACTATATTATTTCCTGCGTGCTTGGCTAATCTCCGTTGAGATTGGCCACCGTGGCTGAAATCGGGTGGTAGGATATTATATTTGGTTAACGTAGGATGGTATCCTAGAGAACGCGAAAGAAGGAGAAGAAGACAGCTAAAGCGGGAAAATGATTTTAGGAAAGTAGCAGGTAAGGGCCCCTGGGGTTCGAACATAAATTACGTTGAAATATTTTCGACGTTTGAGGTTTTCTGCACCTGCACAGCTCGCCGACACGTTCTTATAGAACTTTAACATCAGTGATATGATTTTGTTAAAACCAACACTCGTTAAGCTCTAAAATCATCAATATTTTCTACAGCGTCCAGTCGTACCCACTTCCACAGTTAGTTGGAGCGTGTCGCCAGTAGGTACGTACCGTGACCGACACGCGCCTAACGAGACGCAATGCAACACAGCTTGAGAAATATCTCGTTATCTTGTTCTTCGCTACTTGTTACAAGTCTTATATTCCCACATAAAGGGCGAGCCTGTTGCCATTATACATAAGCAGTCAGAGGATGCCTATAGGCGATCCTTGGATATCATATTCACCCTTTTTTTGACAACTATCTTTTGACATTTCAAACTTATTCACTAAACAATCCCTTAGTGAAAAATACTGCCTCACCCTCAGTTTCACATAGCCGAAGAGAATTTAATCTGCTGTCAAATCCCATGTCAACTTATATGATTGTAAGTTTAATCAGACTAAAATGTTCCCACGGCTGGGACACAGGCCTCCGCTCTGTCAGAGATAGTGGGCCATAATCCACCATGCGGGCCCAGTGCGGGTTGGTGGATGTCACATGTCTCGTGTGAAAGAGACAGACATAGGTATAACTCCGCCTAGAAACAAGATATCAAAAAAAATCCAAGATAGGCCGAAAGAGGGCGTTAAAATAAACTTCTTGGTACTTAACTCAACTTTGACCGAAACACCAATCGGTCAGATGATTAAGCGTGCGTGCGGTTTGTATTTCTTTTTTTTTAATGTTTGTTCGCGCTTTGCCGCTTGCCAACCGATTTGAAAAATTAGTTTTTTGTTGGAAAGGATATACCTACTTCCCAAATGGTCCCATGAAAATTTTATCGAAATCGGACAAGCGGTTTTTGAAAAATCAACAAAAATCATTTCGAAGTCGGTTGTTGTTTTTTTATCTACGTGTTTTGGGAGACTTACAGCTAAATAAAAATAGTACGTGTAACTGTCAGCTAATTATTAGTACAACTTATAAAAACAGAACAGCGAACAATTGCATAGACTCGCACGCACATGTCAGACATCGAGGTAAACTCCCCAGCAGCCCGCGATGTATCACAGTAACACAAAATACAGTACAAGGCAATCACATGTATTTACTTCACTTTTTACCGACTTCAAAAAAAAGGAGGTTATCAATTCGATACGTATGTATGTAATATTATTGGAATTGCATTATATTCACATATGACAATCTATTAGGGCTTCCAAACAAATATACAAAATTTTATAGACGTATGTATGTATGTATGTATGTATGTATGTTTGTCCACGCATATCTCCGTAACTATTAATCGGATCGTGACCATTCTTTTTTTATTGGCTTACATTTACTTCAACTTAGGGAACAGTGCAAGTTTCATCAAGATCGATTCAGTAATTTTCAAGATATGGACTAAGACGTGAAAGTGTGACGGCCTGGCTTATTGATACGAGCTACGAGTGTAGTGTCAAAGGGAAAACATCTCAAAACCTTGGTCAAATTCTAGTGCAAAAACTAAAAATTACGAAATAAAAATAATTTAAAAAAATTAAACCGACTTCAAAAAGAAATAACTCAAAATTATGAAATAACTTTAATTTCGGAAGTCGGTGGCATAAAACTTAAACTAGAATACAGATCCCAAGACACCGACTTCCGAAATTAAAGTTATTTCAATATTTTGAGTTATTTCTTTTTGAAGTCGGTTTAATTTTTTTAAATTATTTTTTTATACCTACGCTCGGGGCGGTCGCGCTAGGGTTGTCAACTTTGGCATACGCACAAAAAACTATCGTGGTAGTGGCACTCGTATCTGGTTGTTTGATTTATTGTTGAGCTTATTCTACAATATTAAAACAAAACAATAAACATAGTATTACAATACAAACAGTTTACAGAACAAAAACAAAAGAAAATTTTACATTTGTCAATTTTCACTATCGAAAATCCCTAATAACTTCAAAACGGATTACTAAACCTATCTAATGACACTAAAAACAACACAATATATCTACACAAGCAAAAAATCATGTTTTCAACTTACGCAATAGTTGGTAGCGTGAATTTACCTTACAAAAAAGTTACTTCATTTATACTGATTCAAAATAGGATACTATTATATAAATCGAGCTTAGATAGGCATTTTTTGTTGCTCCATTTTTGCACTTGCCCGCGCTCGCATTACTCCCAAGACTCCCAACCCGTCCGAGATAACGTGTCCGTGAGCGGTGTCTATGTGTGCGTTGCTCGAGCGCACTTTGTATGTAGATTGCCTTCTGTACTATCTGTATTTTGTGGCAGTAAGGTATCCTTCGGCATGTGCGTGCGTGTCTACTATCGAGGTAGCGAGCTGAACCGCAACTGCGACTGCGGCTGTATCGCAGTGAGGCATCTTCGGCATGAAGAAGAAGAGTCAAAAACCTAACAACATTAATACAATTTGAAGAGTCACTCACAATAATTTGAAGAGTCACTCCAAGTCATTGACTTGCGCAATGGATGACATAACAATAGAAGAACAGACTGACTGACAGAACTTTCACTGCGAGTCGTAGGGAAGCGTACCGTGAATTTGTAATGAGATGGTGGTGGTAATGATTAATACAAGTTTTTGGAACGAAGTTCTTTTAGGGAGCTTGCGGGAAGGAGTAAGTAAAAAACTGGCTAAGTTCGAGTCGGACTCGCACGCGAAGGGTTCCGTACCACAAGGTAAAAACGCCGAAAAAAACACGTTTATTGTATGGGAGCCCCCCTTAAATATTTATTTCATTCTGTTTTTAGTTGTAGCGGCCACAGAAATACATCATCTGTGAAAATTTCAACTGTCTAGCTAGCTATCACGGTTCTTGAGATACAGCCTGGTGACAGACAGACAGACAAACAGACGGACATTGGAGTTTTAGTAATAGGGTCTCGTTTTTACTCTTTGGACAGATTGTAGTAGCTTGATGTGCTGGCGTCTGTACCTACAGTGTGTGATTCGCTAGTGTGACTAACTTGTTCGTAATAACCTGATTTGAACTGCAAACGGTTTTTCTATCAACACTACCCATAACGCCCACAGCAGTTAAAATATGGCTGATGTTAACAAGAGACAGACACGTACCTTCTCCGTCATATATATTTATTATATATGATTAATTGATTTAAAACTACTGTACACCGGATCAGATTTAAAGCTCCAAAAGTTCTTATCACAGTTTTTTTTGTTAACTCATTCGTTGTCTCACAAAAACTCATTGGCTTTTTCTTTTTCCAGGTTACGAAGAAACATTCACAATATCCCAGTTATCACCAAAATCTGCGATTGCAGACCAGTTCCCCCAAGATGCGGTGATGCAGACCAGTCTACCAGACAACGTAGGACTAAGGATAGAACCTAGCGTGAAATATGAGGAAGAGGAACCGCCTGTGATCACCCACGAAGACTTAGATGAGCATATAATGATAGCAAGGTCTGCCGACCCTGTTAGAGAATCAAGATCGATTAATATTGATGAAATCCCGACATCGAACAACGAAATTGATAATCATTTAGAGTTGCATAACAAGAGAAAGTACTATGATATACATCCAACCAAAACCATGAGTTATTTGAGGAGCGATGATGACGCTATACTATCTTCCGAAGGGTTTGGAGATAGGCTTGAGTTCAAGTTTCCGGGGGAAGGGAAGAGGGTTCCAAAAGCGCGCGCACTGGCGCCTATGGGACCCAGAATACGGCCTACTGCAGTGCAGCCGATCTTTGCGACACTTACCCCTAGGAGGGAGGAGGGTAGACAAAACACTGAGATTCAAAACATCATCACAGGGCTCGTCAAGTTATTGAATGGTAACGTCAACGTCCAACAAGCTAATTCTCAGCTTTTAAGACCAGGACGGCCAATGGCTTCTAGGATTAATAACAGAGGTCCTCCGAAAATATCTGATGTTCCACCGCTACCAGATTTTGATAAGCCTATAACTCCACCTCCTCATCATTACCATCCTACTAAGACGCCTCCACCATATCCATTCGATAGGCCACCAGTCTACGTCAACCTACCTGAACAAATCGTTCCTCCACTGAACAGGCCAGGTTTTCATCGGCCAATGCCACCTTGGCAAAGGCCGAGACCTAGACCTCCAAATAGGAGACCTAACCCAGGTTTGCCTATGTATAAACCTAATCTCCCACCTTTACCAAATATGCCAGACATTCCAGATGTACAAACCAAACCAGAGGAAACAGTTAGCGAGAATGAGGCGACACATTCAGAAAATAATCATCTCCATGAGGAACCTGAAGTTCCAGCAGTTACTGCAGAAGTTAATACTACAGAACCTGATACAGCTAAAGATGAAGAGAAAGAAGAAGCAACGACAGTTGCTGACACAACATCTTCGTCCACCACGACTACTACCACCACCACAACAACAACAACAACTACAACAACAGAAAAACCCACAACAACAGAGAAACCCACAACAACTAAGAAACCGACAACGACAGAAAAACCGACAACCACAGAAAAACCGACAACGACGACAGAGAAAAAAATCGAGAAACCGAAGCTAGACAAGAAAAAAGATACAGTTTTCGGTGAAAAAGAGAAACCGAAAGACAGAATCAAAATTGATGATACGCCTTATAACAAAACTAATGTAGCGAAAGATGATTTTCTTGATCAAGTGATTCAGATCATTGAGCCGTCCCTACTTGATATCAAGTCTAGCAGTACTATGTCTGCTGATACCCCAACTCCTACTGAGGGACTGATTAATCATGCTCCGTCAGTCAGTGTGGCCACAACACCTTCATCATCTTCTGTGGTGGAAGTTATAGAGACATCCTCTATTAATACTGAACCGTTGCCAAGTAAGTTGTATGATTTAAATTTTTAACCTACTTTCTAAAAATGGTTCTCAAATTTATTCGTCTGTATATACAAGGTCAAATTAAATTAGCTAGCGTAACTCTACAGAAGTGATGGGTATCAATACTATCAATATTTAAACAAAATAAAATAAAAACAAAAAGGTTTAAATTTTTTTGGGGGGTCAACGACCGCTTGTAGTTGTGTTACTTGAAGTATGAGTTGAGAAAATCTGTTTCCTTTTGTTTAATCGTGTTCAGATATCGATACCAATCACGTCTATGAAGTTTACAACGGTCGATGACCCCACAAAAAAACATATTGATTTATTTTTTGTTTAATCATGTTTAGATCGCCAAAAGCCATGACGTCTGCGGAATTTCTCTAGCTAATTTTATTTTATTTTGTATATTTTTTATATGTGCTTATCGATATAAATTTTCGGCCGATTTTGAGAATTCTTTTTTCCTGCACACTGAATTTGTTACAACGATCGACCCTTCTTTACAAATAGTTAGTCTCATAAAACTACTAACTAATCATCTTCTCCTTTCCAGCATCTCAAGGCACAATCCCCTACAATCCGTACCGACCCCGGCCTGGAATAGTCCTCGATGACACGGACTTCAAGCCACATGGCTCCCGCTATCGCCCCATGGCTGAAGCGTCCGTGATCACCGCGCCGGAACCACGGCCCCCAGGGTACGGGGAGATATTTGACGTGACCGTGTCTGCTATACAGGGGTTGGATGAGAAAGGAGGTGCTGCTTCAGGTGAGTTTCTTGTTTGCATATTAATAACATCATACTCATGCTCTATATGCACACCACTTAACTGAGACGTTGCCTGAGGTAGCTGCGCGGTGCGGGAGGGGTGATAGTTGTCACAAGTTGACGAATCACGAGCTCTCGCATCACATCACCACACCCCTCCCGCACCCCGATGCTACCTCAGTTAACGTCTCAGTTAAGCGGTCGGCCTATAATTCCAATTACACAAAATCCCAAAAAAGTATTCAAGAATTTTATGCCAAACTCCTGCTTCGTTTCACATAATTCTACGATTTACAAGTTTGTGTACAATTTGAGACGATGGGAGGCCTATTAAAGTCAACAAGAAAATGGTCGCTTTTTAAAACATTACAAAGACACAATATGAAAAGTCAGAATATAGGTTTAAATTTTTTGGTTCCTCTAAGTTGTGTAATTTTTTGTGTGCATATAAAAACCTGGCATTATTAGGACGTTGAATGGCAATGCTGGTTTTTTGGTGACAAAAAAAATAGACCAGCGCTCTCAGGGGTAATTCTCGTAATTTTAAGAACGAACGTTCACAGTCTGATCTCAGTCTCAATCTGTCAAAAATACCTCTAATTTTCCCAAATTTTTGACAAGTTGTCATTGTTTGTCGTTGAGATGATATTGCGACATTAATTGCGACTACATTTTGAGCGTTTACCTAATCGCTTGGCGATATCTTGGAGAGAGTTATCTTCTCATACTCTCTCTTATTCCTTCCTGAGCGTGGGGTTCGATTCCCGGGTTGGACAAAGTGTTATTGGGTTTTCCATTAGGAATTTCTTAGTAACAGTCCGGAGTTTGGAAGTCAGCGGTTTAATACCCCCGTGCCTCGGAAAGCACGTAAAGCCGTTGGTCCTGCGCCTGAACTCTCCCCGGTCGTGTGGGATTACCGTCCCATCGGACTATGAGAGTAAAGGAACAGAGAGTGCACCTGTGTTTGCGCACACACTTGTGCACTATAATATCTCCTGCGTACCAGGCTAATCTCCATTGAGATTGGCCACCGTGACCAAAAACGGTCGGGGAGGCTATTATTATTTATATTCTCATCTCCTATTAACCTATCTGGAGATTATTCTTATAATTTTTTATATAATTTCAGTGCACATCGAAAACGTGAACCTCTCAGGCCACGAACACGACGACATCATCGTGTCCCCCTCAGGGGCGCAAGGGTTCGTCTCCATCGATGGGAAGAGGACGTACCTGAACCTGTTTGATACCTCCACTCCTGGGCCTAGCATCAGACCTACTAGGGTTCAGAGTTTGCCGCAATCTGGTGAGTAGATTTTTAACTCTTTCATCATTGGCCTAGCCTTTTCCCAACTATGTTGCAGTCGGTTTCCAGTCAAAGCGGATGCAGCCGAATACCAGAATTTTACATGGAGCGCCTACCTGACCTCCACAACCCAGTTACTGGGTAATACGATACCCCTTGGTAAGACTGGTTGTTAGACATTAGGGCTTCTAACGACCCGTAACGACTGTTAAAAATCCACGAATGACAGCCGAGAGTCCGGGACCACAACGGCTTCACGTGCTTTCCGAGGCACGGAGAGGTCTTGGTATGTATAGATGGTCATCCATCCACGGACCAACCGCGGCAAGCGCAGGTAAACCTGATCGATCGGTTCATTAGGCTGTTATTTCAAAAATATTTAGTTCCTCAAACACCTCTTTTAACACCAGTTCATCTTCTCTTTCAGTGCCGCCCCTCCCACCACCACCGCTAGCCCCAACACTGGGCACCGGGGAAGCTATCCCCGCTGACGACCTCCCACTGCCACAGCCCCCACCGAGGAGACCAGCTCATCACCCACAACATCCAACACACCCGGGGCACGGGGGACATCCTCAGTTGCATCGACCGCAGCAAGGATTTAGAAGGCCACAGCCTACTGTCAGGTATGACTTATGAGACTAAGAGTATTTTAATATTTTTTTTACGTGAGTATAATTTACATTATATTTAGATATTGGTATACCAGCTGCGCCACGCGGTTTCACCCGCATAAGTGTCGATCCCGTGGTAATATCGGGATTAAAAGTAGCCTATATGTTCACCCAGGGTGTCGGCTACCTCCAAACAAAATTTTATCAAAGTTGTCCAGCCGTTTGAGCGTGAAGAAGTAACAAACATATAAACACACTCAAAAACTTTCGCCTTTATAATATTAGTGTGATGTGATTGGCGTGGCTAGCTAGCTGACATATGGCAAATGCCAGGGTAACCCGCGAAATTCAATTTTTTTAACGTTTTTTTGCAATTTGCTGGTCAGTATTAAGTTGTACGTTGATTAAAATATGATTCGCGGCCGTAACAAATATGTATTTACAGAATTATAATCATTAAAGTCATCAACACAACTCTCTAAGACCAAGTAATCCCCAAGAATGACTATTTCATGAAATATTGACATTTGGGGATTAAAAGCTAACAAGTTGTAGTTATTTTTTATTTTTTTATAATAACATTGCCCCACACTAGAAATTTCTCCTGTGTTGTGGGTGCGTTTACAAACATTTAAAGTCACATACACAAACAGCCAGACCCGGAACAACCACTTGTAACGAACCCGCGACACGCAGCGCAGCAGTCAATCGCTTAACCACTGCGCCAACCGTGCCATCAAAACTGTATAAGTATTACTGATTGTACAGTACAGAATCGGCGATCGTTTATCGTTTTTTAGATAACGATACCCATCACGTCTGCACAGTTTCGCTAGCTAATTTAATTTGACCTTCTTTATTGACGGAACTTCATAATATTGTGTTTGTTTCAGGATCGACACTTGCATCGTAGGTGACGACTCCACTTGTGATCAAGCGCAGAACGAAAAGTGTCGAACAGAAGCTGGTAAGTCTTATCATTAAAACGATTTATAAGTTTTAAGAGCCTATACTAGGTACCTCAGCTAAAATTCACTCTTTATGCGATCGCACGATACTGCTCGCGGACTGTGTGAGAGCGAGACAGAGTGCGGTGCTGGGCGGAAGGCAGCGCCAATAGTTTAGGTATTTGCTTTTTACGGTGAAAATAAAGGTAATTCAAAAAAACTAAATAACATAAGACCTGCTTTATAGTTAGTACAGTTAGTATGCAAAGTTTCATGATCTAATATGAAGTATTTTTTGAATACCAGCGGTTTATTGTTCGGTTTGGAGGTAACTTTGGATATTTTTTCTATCGAGAAAATTTTATGGAATCGTGTTTTCGTCTAACATAGTACTTAACATTAATCCTCAACTTTAGTATATATTTACTACAAAATTAATGCTCCGGTATTTTCGACATAACGGAGGATCATGCTAAGCCATTTGAGGTAGTATAGGCTCTTAAGAGTAAACTAGTCGCGAGCTCGAACTCACTGGTGGTCATGGCCAAAAAGCACGCTATCTCACCTGGCTTCGTGTCCGACAGAGATAGTATCAGTGATGAGCAGTTAGACGCTAGTTTACAGGCTCAACGTCTATCCTACAAACATTGTGTCTGTCAGATACTATACTGTTGCGCCATTTTGACTTTTTTCAAAATGGCGGCCACGCATGAAACCGATATAAATCGACAGCTGACATTAATGCAAACAGAAATCATAATAAGACCAAACCCTGTAAAGTGTCACGTTTCGGAGTTATTAACGTTCATATGTTGATGACGTGACATCTATATTTTTTTAAACAACTTTGAACGTTATTAACTCGATAAATTGTTTTTTTTTTTGTAAAAAAGTTTTTCTACACTAGAATTCACACTGCCAAATAACAAAATCTTGCTTCATTTCTCAGGGATTTCAAGCTGTCAGTGCCGACCAGGCTACGCCCGTCGCGTCCACCGCGATCCCTGCAGGAGAGTGGTCTCCTTGCTCCTCAACCTGAGGGTCGACAGACTCTATGAGAGAAAGGTAAGGTCACCATCATCATGGTGAACACAGATCATGAAATCGCCACACTGCTGCACTGGAAGCGTCTAAAGACGGCTGCACCACTTCTGTTTCAGACGCCATTTGCTGAAAGTATTGACATGTCATTAAAAAAAAAAGAATCCTTAACCAGCAAAACCCCCGGGGTTTCACCCGTGGGAATATCGAGATAAAAACCTTTTTCATCTCTTTATTAGTGGTTGTAATGGGAATCATATCACTAGGTTTTATTAGGTTTTTATTTTTTATTTTATCCTTTTGATAAATTCTTATTTTGTAAATGTGAGGACTTTGTAGGCCTTGTAGACTTTAGATCTGTAGACCATTTTTTATCTTATCAAGTACCTGATACTTGTTGACAGGCCTACGCTATCCTCCCATACCTACTGTAATTTGAAAATATTGTAAAAGCCAATTATTTTTAAAAAGAGTAACCGTGGAGTTTCTTGCCGGTTCTTCTCCATAGGAAACGACCAATTGGAACCGTGCACCTAGCTTCTGACGTTTCCTAAGTGCCCATGTAGGCTTATGTGAAATAAAATATTTTGATTTTGAAACTATCCTATGTCCTTTCCGGGACTCAAACTATCTCTATACCAAATCACATCACACTAAATAAAGGCGAAAGTTTGTGTGTGTGGGGGTGTGTTTATATGTTTGTTACTTCTTCACGCTCAAACGGCTGGACCAATTTTGATAAAATTTTGTGTGGAGGTAGCTGACACCCTGGATTAACATATAGGCTTATACTTTTTATCCTGATATTCCCACGAAATCGAAACTTATGCGGGTGAAACCGCGGGGCGCAGCTAGTTGGAGATATAATTAAAAAAAAAAGAGTGTCCATGGAGTTTCTTGCCCGTTCTTCTACATAGGAACTTACTACGCTTGGAATGGGCAACTAGCTTCATATTTTCTGACTGACCGACTTCTTGACAGTTCAAAAGTGCCTGTTAATGGTTTAATTGAAATAAATGCTTTTAGTTCGAGTTTGAGACTATAAATATTTATTATTATTATTAGCCCCATATACGAAACTAATACCGGAAGCAAAAGTAAATTTTTTTTCTTGGAATTTTCTTATAAATTTTGTATATTTTTCAGGTGGCATGGGACGAAAAACTAGCTGACAAGGACTCGGATCCTTATCAACAACTGAGCCATGAAGCTGTGAGAGCTGTAAGTTATCATACACACATCCAGAAATACATAACGAGCATATAATGTTCCCACTGCTGGGACACAGGCCTCCTCTCTTCGAGAAGGAGTGGGCTATAATCCACCACGCGGGCCCAGTGCTTCAATTTTTTGGTTATGGGACATGCCGGTTTCCTCACGATGTTTTCCTTCACCGTTTTGAGAGCAGTGGTGATGAAATAATTCATAAATTTTAATGATAAATGATTTTATTGCAGTAAGTAGGTTTGTACAATAGTAGATTATGCACCGAGGGGCTAAAGTGGTGTCTTATGTCACGGGCGTCATATTGAATCTCGAGCGCAATGAAGGATTCGGGATTTAACTCACGAGCGAAGCGAGGGAGTTAATACAAGAATCCTGAATGCAGCGAGGGATTCAAGCTAGCCCAAGGCAAAGACACCTTTAGCCCAGAGGAGGATACTCTACTTTTTACACCTACTGTGAGAAAATAATAGCCATAGTATGAAAAACAAAATAGAACTGGTTCCGAAATGGACTTGACGGCTTTCGTACTTTTCCATTTTTGGAAATTGTCGTAGGCTTTTATATAAGTTTCCTTTGACTTTTCCGGCAATAAATCATTGGAAATATTATTAGCTTCGTTTGTAATGAATTCAGGAGTACAATCACTTTCATCACTCGACATTTTATAATACTTTGTTGATAAATTTAAAGTTTAAATGCCAAAAATTCGCGCCTTCATTGCGTCTACCAATAAGTAGCCAAGACACGAAAAATTCGATTTTCAAAAAAAAAAGTCTCTTCTACGGTTTTGTCGTGTGTGTCTATTGATATCACTCTCATGGAAGTGGCGTTTGTGTAAACTAAGCTTTATACAGGGCTGGTAGAATGGTTTTGGATGATTGGCTGTATGCATTTTGAATTTAGAACGTCATTGGAGACGCTCGTGAAAATAGAGTATTTTTGATAAAATGTGATAAATCGACTGTAGTATAGATAGGTTTTATTATTTATTTATTTATTCACAAAATCCACAGCAATCTTTGCGCAGTTTACTTAAAATAAATTAACTAATGTTACAGCCAATTACTATTACGGTATTACGGCGCGGTACGGTATTTGTTATTATTAATGCCAGTTTTAATGTTATTCCATTCCTTTTAAAAAATGGTTCGTAGTTATCTAATTATTCTTACAATATTATGTCTTCGAAAACATGGCAACGATATGAAGAAGCAGTTTTGTAGGAAATTGAGAATATCATCCACGCGTAGTAAGGGTATCGAGAATAGCTTTCCTCTTTCTGGCACCAAAGGGTGTTTGTTAGTACTATAGCTGAGCATGTGAGATTCCAAATTCAAATCACATTATTGACCATCGGGTCATAATGAAATCCAGTACAACATTATTGACCGGCTGTGCCCCCGGCCACTAATGACTCACTTTAGGTTAAGGTTGCTTGATATATAATTGGACATTTTCGAGCAGGTGGTGTGAAAACACTTTTACACGTCAATCATATTTTTTTTAAACTAGATGAAGTCGGCATTTCCTATCTGACTACTCTGAGAAGAAAGGCAAACTCAAACGTCACAGTCTCTTTTAAAGTCCAGACATAATCTTGGTCAGATCATGTGAAGACCATGTAGATTGGTGTCTGAAATGGTCTTTTGAGGAAAGAACCACACAGATTGCGTGGCAGTCCACTCCAGTCAGTGCACGCATTCGTCAGAAATCGAGCTCAACTCAGAACTTAAGGAGCTCAACGATTCGACGAACACCATAAGCTCATGCCTTATTCGTATGGGAGTAGGCAGAAACTATAGAACGCCACCTCGAACTCAGGCGTTATGTATTTTTTTTCTAGACTACCACGCTAGCTGTCCCACTCCTGGGCAACGGCCTCCCTCCACTCCTTCCATCTTTCGCGAGCCCGCATGTCTCCTTCCAGTTTTGACGGAACTTACCCAGCTCGTCCCACCATCTCCTACGTTAAATTACATTTTTTTATATTTCTCTTTCCAGATCGACTCGGCATTCTCAATGACGCCATTCTCAGATGATTTCGTGAGCGGATCGGTTAACTCTGTGCACAAGGGGGACGATGATAACCGCGGGGTTTATGTGAACCTCACTATATTGGTAAGTTATATCACCTGCCTGCCATAATACCGGTACTGCCATAATACCGGTACTGTCATAATACCGATACTGTCATAATACCGATACTATCAAAATACCGGTACTGCCATAATACGGATACTGCCATAATACCGATACAAGCATAATACTGGTACTGCCATAATACCGATACTGCCATAATACCGATACAAGCATAATACTGGTACTGCCATAATACCGATACTGTCATAATACCGATACTGTCATAATACCGATACTATCAAAATACCGGTACTGCCATAATACGGATACTGCCATAATACCGATACAAGCATAATACTGGTACTGCCATAATACCGATACTGCCATAATACCGATACTGTCATAATACCACAGATATAGATAGACCTAGATAACGCAAGTATCACGAACTGTATGAAAACCAAGCGTGCCATTTTTTGACTACCTACTATGACGTCAAAAGCTCGCGCCCTCGCTCACGCTTACCCAGCTAGCAGTACACAGGACTGAGCGCGAAAGTGGCGGCTTACGATTTCTTATCGTAAGCTGGTGCGATTTTTGGCACGCGAAGTAGTTGCTCTTGCGTTATCTAGGTGTATCTATATCTATGCATAATACCGATACTACCATAATACCGTTATTGCCATAATACATGTACTGCCATAATACCGGTACTGTCATAATAACGACACTGCCATAATACAGATACTGCGATTGTATTTCTGTGTATATATTAAATTCGCTTTTCGGGTCTGCCTGTCTAATGTTGCCGTATAGATGTCGCTACAGATGCATTTTATTTTGATGTCAAGGCTTCTAACACCGTCACTCTCATACCTACTTCATCAGATGCAAGAGACTGCGGAAACCCTCCGCCCACAAGTGGGCACGGACATACAGAAGCACCTGCTGGGAGTCATCCGCAGGCGCTCGAACAACGTGGGTGCGTCTGCGCTGTTCGTCGACACACCAGCTGGCAGCGTGCTACCCTTACACGGTGAGTCATCCGCAGGCGCTCGAACAACGTGGGTGCGTCTGCGCTGTTCGTCGACACACCAGCTGGCAGCGTGCTACCCTTACACGGTGAGTCATCCGCAGGCGCTCGAACAACGTGGGTGCGTCTGCGCTGTTCGTCGACACACCAGCTGGCAGCGTGCTACCCTTACACGGTGAGTCATCCGCAGGCGCTCGAACAACGTGGGTGCGTCTGCGCTGTTCGTCGACACACCAGCTGGCAGCGTGCTACCCTTACACGGTGAGTCATCCGCAGGCGCTCGAACAACGTGGGTGCGTCTGCGCTGTTCGTCGACACACCAGCTGGCAGCGTGCTACCCTTACACGGTGAGTCATCCGCAGGCGCTCGAACAACGTGGGTGCGTCTGCGCTGTTCGTCGACACACCAGCTGGCAGCGTGCTACCCTTACACGGTGAGTCATCCGCAGGCGCTCGAACAACGTGGGTGCGTCTGCGCTGTTCGTCGACACACCAGCTGGCAGCGTGCTACCCTTACACGGTGAGTCATCCGCAGGCGCTCGAACAACGTGGGTGCGTCTGCGCTGTTCGTCGACACACCAGCTGGCAGCGTGCTACCCTTACACGGTGAGTCATCCGCAGGCGCTCGAACAACGTGGGTGCGTCTGCGCTGTTCGTCGACACACCAGCTGGCAGCGTGCTACCCTTACACGGTGAGTCATCCGCAGGCGCTCGAACAACGTGGGTGCGTCTGCGCTGTTCGTCGACACACCAGCTGGCAGCGTGCTACCCTTACACGGTGAGTCATTTCAGCTTCTTCTTCCAAACGTGTCGATGGTAATCTAAACGGACTCGGCCCAGAAATCGGCTACGTGTTTGGCGCCATCACTAGCGTCTATCAGTTCCTGTAACATGACATTTAATGCCCCATGGTTTGTGGAACAGCTCCACATTTACACTCGAAGGCGGAGTCGTCTATGAATCTCCACCTCTGGTGCTATGGGGCCATTCAAGTATTACGTAAGCACTACAGGGGGGCGGGGTGTCTTTGCTTTGCTTATTTTTGATGACATGGGGGATGGGTGGTCTGGATGGTGATTACGTCAGCAGTATTTATTTTGTTACTTTAACGGATTTTCTACAAAATTCAGTCAATTTTGGTTTGAACACATGGCAACCCTACTTGTCTATGCTTGAAAACGAAAAGCATAACTGCTGCTTATGAATCAATAAAAATGCATGTACCAATGTTTACGTAAGCATGGGGGGGGAGTGGCGGCGACCTCTCGCGCCCGGCCCTGGTGCAAGCCATGGTCCGGGGCGAGAGGGAGTGGGAGGCAGTCACCTCCTTCTGCGAAGCAGTCATGCTAGCGAAGGAGGTGGCGGGACGGCTCAGGGAGAGAGCCTCCCGTCCCAGCCGCCGCGGGAGACGCTCCGGGCGTCGGGAGCCGCGCGACGACTCCCGGCCACCGTAGGCGCGGGCCTGCGGGCGGAGAGTAATGGGTAGCTCACCGTCCGATCAGGACCAGGCCCGTGCCGGGGGGTGTGTGCGTGTTCCACGCGCGCCTCAAAGAGATGTCAGCATCGAGGAGGAGCCCCATAGGGCCGAAGCCTGCCGGGTCAGCGGGATTGTCCGAAAGGGTTACCGCTGGCCCGGAACATAAAGGGCTAAGGAAGGAACACGGGTGGGTTTTAGTCAGTAAGAATCTGACACTCCCTTCCGCTCCACCCAGAGCGGGAGGGGTCATTTGATGATTTCCCATCCGCAAAAAAAAAAAATAGCATGTGTTAGAGTTTTGTTTTGCTTACTTTTGCTGACGAGGGGGAGGAGGGGGTTAAATTGCAAAAAAATCTGCTTACGTAATACTTGAACGGCCCCTATTCTGTAAAAATCTCACCGTGAAAACTTAGGTGAAGTGAGCGTGGAGTGAGCTCCATCGAGTGAGAGTCAATAGTGTCAATAGCAAAAACAAACTCACTTCACCTAAGTTTTCACGGTGAGATTTTTACAGAATCGACCGGCTGAACAGGTTTTCCTTGCTTGTCCGGAGTCTGTTTAAAGACTTCCAGGTTACCTGAAAAACGTCCACTGAGGGACATAGGCGTCCCCCAAGGATCGCCACCTCGACCAGTTCTGTGCTTCTCGCATCCAGCTGATTCCATCAGGTCATCGGTCCGCCTTGTGGGAGGCCTTCCAGCGCTACGTCTCACTCCAGAACCTTTCGGCCCTGCGAGCAATGTGCCCTGCTCAACACTCTTTTGTCCGTCTGCCATAGAAGTTTTTTGAGATCTTTAAACAATTCTTATCTTTTTTCTATAGTTTCAAGAAAACAAAAAAAACTGGCCAAGTGCGAGTTAGACTCGCACACAAAGGGTCCCGTGCCAAAAGGCAAAAACGACAAAAAAAAGCACGTTTGTTGTATGGGCCCCTTAAATATTTATTTTATTCTGTTTTTGGTATGTAGATAAGATAGATAGAGAAACCATTTATTTGGCGCACACAAAAAGACAGCACAACACACAAAAGTACAATATAAGATGATAACCAAACTAACTACATAAAATATATAACAAGGTGCCGATAAAAAAAAAAAAAACAAAATGAAAAACACACAACGAAATAAAAGTGACACTTGACTATGACGAATAAAATTAGTAGGTAACGAAACGTACACAGTGCAGTGCGCGTCTCAAGGTTGCACCAAATGGGAGTCCAGCTCAGCATGTGTCAGGCAAATACCTGACGCTGATATTCTGCTGGATCCCTGCTGTGACACACGGACGTTGAGAAGACGAGATAAATCGACGATATATTTGTTGTTATAGCGGCAACAGAAATACATCATCTGTAAAAATTTTGATTCTCTAGCTATCACGGTTCATGAGATACAGCCTGGTGACAGACAGACAGACGGACAGTGGAGTCTTAGTAATAGGATCGATCTTTACCCTTTGGGTACGGACTCTTAAAAACTGTCAAATGCACATATATTCTAAAGGGTGTTAAGTTGAGAAAGTACTTAGGAATTGTGGCGCCATCTACACCGCCACATTCGAACTACGCATCACACTGACATCACGCAAAAATCCTGCATCGCGCAAGCAGAATTTACCGCGCAATTAGCATTATATACAACGTCCTGCATTCGTCGGGCAGTTGCCCACCAGACACAACACCCGTCTGGTCGAGGATCCCCCCTTTTCTATGGCGGATGAGTGAACTTTACACCCTGTTCCTCATCCTCAGAATCACTTCAGTATTTTTAGGACTAACCTATATTTTTCTTTTACAGATGTGGACGAGTGCTCATCTCCAGATTTGAATGACTGTCACCAGCTAGCATCCTGCACTAATACCTGGGGAGGATTCAGGTCAGTATACATATTGTGATATACTTTATCGGTACAGCATATCGCTTAGGTCATCAACTCATACGTTTTACGCGCGTTGGTATTACACTTTTCTATGAAACAGCAGATTTTTTTTAGATCATCATTATCACATCTGCCTGCCTTTTCCCAACTATGTTGGAATCGGCTTCCAGTCTAACCGGATGCAGCTGAATACCAGTATTTTACGTGGAGCGACTGCCTATCTGAAGTCCACAACCCAGATACTGGGTAATACGATACCCCTTGGTAAGACTGGTTGTCAGACTTTCGGGCTTCTGACGACCTGTAACGACTGTCAAAGATCCACGAATGACAGCCGGAACGGCTTAATATGCTTTCCGAGGCACGAAGGGGTCTTGGTATGTAAAGATGGTCACTCATCCACAGACTAACCGCGACAAGCGTAGCTTAACCTGATCGATCGACCTGTGCGGCTGTTATTATTTAGCCACAGGGCGTTGGTATAGAGTTGTTGCTGTCAGGAGTAAAAAAAAATGTTGTCTATCAATATCTCCGTAGCCAGAGCGGTGTTTCTGTAAAAATCTCACCGTGAAAACTTAGGTGAAGTGAGCGTGAAGTGAGCTATCAATCAATAAACTCACTTCACCTAAGTTTTCACGGTGACATTTTTACAGCATCGACCGGCTGAAGGTTCCCAGGTATGGCTCAGTACAAAAAAATCATTACAACGACGGGAAGAACAAGTGACTCGCGGCTTCGTTAAGTGTCTCTTTAGACCCACAATGTAACGCCCCCCCCCCCCACAGCTGCGAGTGCGGGCCCTCCACGCGCGACGCGGGCGCGTCCCCCCGGCGCGCGGGGCGGGAGTGCCGGGAGTGCGCCTCCTCACACTGTAACGACCGCGGCGCCTGCAAGTATGCGAATGGTCAGCCCTATTGCAGGTATGTGTCAACTGTACAATATTTAGTTTTATACTAGCTTCTGCCCGCGACTTCGTCCGCGTGAAATTTCTATTTCCGGAAAAAAAGAAAGGATATAGGTATATTTTTGAAGCCACAATCTCCTCAAACCATTCCATAAATGTTTCAAGCACCAATCTTTCAATCACTTTATAGAAATGTGAAGAACAGGGTGTAAAGTTTAATCATCCATACTAATATTATAAATTTGAAAATAACTCTGTCTGTCTGTATGTTACCTTTTCACGCCTAAACCACTTTACGGATTTCGATAAAATTTGGCAGAGAGATAGATTGCATCCCGGGGAAGGACATAGGATAGTTTTTATCTCGATTTTCCCACGGGATCGACACTTATGCGGGTGAAACCGCATGGCACTGCTAGTACTCTATAAAGGACAGGATAGGAAGAATACTCTAAAAAGGGAGGATCCTCTGACCAGACAGGTGTTGTGTCTGGTGGACAACTGTCGATACAGGGTCCCATTAAAATAGATGGTCAAATTTTAACACAGCGCTCAGTTCGTCTAACCAAAGATATCCAAGCGAAAAAAAACTGATTAAAGTGATTTTATTTTGATCTAAAATATCTTATCTCGTATCTTGATCAAAATATGATTTGCGACAATAACAGGTACATATTTAGAGAATTATAATCATTAGAATCATTAATATATCTTTTTAAGTTAGATTTCTAATTTCTTTTGGTGGTTGGTGGTAGACCTCCAACCATCCAATCTCTTATGGAAAAGTGTTAATGGTAGAAATCTAAGTTAGAAAGATGTATTTATGATTATAATTCTCTAACTACGTACCTGTTATTGTCGCGAATCATATTTTGATCAAGATACAACCTGACACTGACCTGCAAATTGCAAAAAAACGTAAGAAAATTTTAATTTCGCGGTCTCAACTATATAATTATGCTAGTCGCGCGGTAACTCTGCGTGCGCGATGCAGGAGTTTGGGTGACGTCAGTGTGATGCGTGGTTCGTATGTGGCGATGTAGATGTCGCCATAACTTAAAACCCCCACTTCTTTCTCCACAGCTGTTCATCAGGCTACTACGGCTCAACCTGCGAAGTCGATGGAGAGGTGGTGGGTGTGGCGGTGGGAGCATCTCTCCTGGCCGCGCTGGTCATAGCTGTCACGTTGGCTGCTCTTATGTCTTGGAGGTAAGCAGTCTTTGTAGTACAGGGTGGCCCATAAATGATAATTGATTTATTTTCTGTAAGTAGGTTTTTACAAACACTTTTACACGTCAATCATATTTTTTTAAAACTAGATGAGGTCGGCGTTTCCTATCTTACTATTCTGAGAAGAAAGGCCGAAACAAACTCAGAAGTCACAGTCTCTTTTAAAGTCCAGACAAAATCTTAGTCAGATCGTGTGAAGACCATGTAGATTGGTGTCTGAAATGGTCTTTTGAGGAAAGAACCACACAGATTGAGCGGACCTGTCCAATCAGTGCACGCATTTGTCAAAAATCGTGCAGCTCAACTCAGAACTTGAGGAGCTCAACAAGTCCATATCATAATTAATAAATAATATTATTGTTCACAATTATGTAATTGTAATTTGAAATAACGCTTTTTTTGGTTTGACGATAGTTACCGCCATTTTTTACGTACCTACGCGTGCGTTAAGTGGACGTGAAACAAGCCACCCTAAGTGTGGCCAGCCGAAAGGCGCTATTTTCAACATAATTCTGTTTCGACTTAAAAAGCTCAACTTTAATATGTACAGTCAACAGCAAAAGTAGATGATCAAAATCAGAAATTTAATACTAATGAACGGAGTTCGCGTCAGAACTCTGCCACACAGTCACACAGCTCAACAACAACAACAGCAACAGCCCTGCCACACAGTTCTGACGCGAACTCCGTTCATTAGTATCGAATTTCTGTTTATGATCATCTAGTTTTGCTGTTGACTGTACCTACCACCATTTACAACAGCCTTCATTTCCCCTCCGCAGTCGCAAATGGTCTCGCGAGCAGAAGGCGGCCGGCATGGGCTCTCCTATCTTCAACTACATGGCCGCCAACACCATCAAGACGCCCCCTGTCGGACAGCCGCCGTACCAGGTAATCACAATCATAACCAGCCTATAATGTTCCCACTGCTGGGACACAGGCCTCCTCTCTGTGAGAGGAAGTGGGCCGTAATCCACCACGCGGGCCCAGTGCGGGTTGGTAGATGTCACATGTCTTCGAATTTTTGGTTCTAGGAGATGCCGGTTTCCAGGTAAATATCTTCATATTTTGATCAGTCAACTAACCAATCACCACAGGGCCTTTAAGCAATACCAGCTGCAATTTAAGGCGTGGTTGTACCGTTTTTAAGTTTTTTGTAGCTATTTATTTTCAATTATTGTAAATATTGCGCAAAATAAAAATTATTTTAACAGAATTGGACATACGTTCAAGCGCTGCTAAAGACGGAAACGTTATTACTAATAGAAAAAAAAATCGCAAAGATGACACGTTAATTTACAACGCCGTGCATTAATACTAATTAAATCACACGTAACTCAAACTCAAACTCTTTATTGCATTCATGTGTTCATATAGTTGTTACAATATACTTAATTAAGTTCCAACATGAAACCCGGTTAGGGCCCGGCAACATAATAATAATTTTAAACATAATCTATCTATCTACCTATAAATATTTATGATTTTAATTTAGTTTTATAATTTGATTTTAATTTATATTATTTTATTAATTATTTTTATATGTATTTATTATGATTACAATTTAAATTTTATTATAAATGTACCTAAAACATATGATCTTATGGACTGAAATAAATGATTTTGAATTTGAATAAATATAAAAATTAATTGACGTTTGTTAGTTTTTGGCAATAAAAGTAGTAACGACAACTTTAATTGGCGGTACAAAGTTCCACTAACATCTACACTATGGGCTATGGGTCCGAAATGTTTAATTTATTACAATTTTTTTGACGTGACAACGTCTTAAATTAGGTTGCGACTGGGAGTCACTTATGAAAAAGTGTAACGCTCGGTAACGTTACGATGAGTCACCGAACGAGAGAGAGGCCCGCCGAATGCCTTGCGTCTCTCTCCCACTCAACTATGATCGGATGATCGGTCGTTGTCACGTAAAATCTTCGCCCGTAAAACCGACTTTACAGGCAACCATTTTTTTTTTTTATATTTTGTTTTGATTATAATTTGATTTGATTTTATTCGAGTTATTTTGATTTAAGTTAATTTATTTTGTTTATATTAATTTGATTTATATTGATTTCATTTTATTTGATTTGATGTAAGTAGGTACTTACTCTAATTTGTTTTATATATTTTTTAATTTAATTTATTTATTATGTTTTCTATATATCGATGCCTTAGTTCACAATTGTATGTATAACGTATCGTAATATACAATAAAAAGTCCTGAGTTTTTTTGTTAATTCTAATGTTTTATTTCTAGGTGACTCTAGAAGAGAGGATGCGGTGGGCGCAGATAGCTGAGGCGATGGCGCAGGCTAGTCATTATGCGGTGAGTTTATTATTGATAACACACATAACATCACGCGTGTATTTTGGTTGATAACACACATAACATCACGCGTGTAGGTTGGGCAAAGGTGTAGGTACTTGCTGCAAACCCATTTGTCGCCGGTTAAAGTCTCACGTAATAGGGACCAGCCAACAACCGGACATAAATCCAGACTCCAGGTTGCTACTGAGAAATTCTAGATGGAAAAACCCAATAACACTTTGCCTTAACCGACTGTGACCCGTTATTTAGACTTTTGTTATATGTAGTAACAAATAAACAAACATTTAATCCCTACTAGCTGCACCCCGCGGTTTTACCCGCGTAAATGTCGATCCCGTGGGAATATCGGGATAAAAAGTAGCCTACATGTTAATTCATGGTATCAGCTACCTCCATACCAAATTTTATCAAAATTGGTGAAGCCGTTTGAGCGAGAAGAAGTAACAAACATATAAACATACCCCCACACACACTCACAAACTTTCGTCTTTATAATATTAGTGTGATTCACCAATATATTTATTGCTTCCACATATGAACTTAGGTGCCAACCATGGTGGTACCGTTTCTTGGTGCCTTTCACTCATCCTCTCAAGTCTCAACATGACCAAACCATCAAAGCATACTCTTTCCAAATTGTGTCACTACAGCTTCATAATTGTTTTCATATGTAGCCTGAAGCAGCGCAGATGGCAACCCGTCCATCATCAGCCATGTTCGGTGGATACCCCACACTGCCTCCAGTGCCGTTACCCAGGTAAATAATCATGTACAGACGCCAGCACATCAAGCTACCCGAAACTGTCAAATTTTCCCAATCAACATTGAACCTTATGCTTTAGCGATAAAGTGGAAAATCTATTAAATAAATTTGACAGATTGTAGTAGCGTGATGTGCTGGCGTCTGTACATTTTTGAGTTGGGCAAATTTTGTACTTGGCGCGAGCCATCATAATCAGTTTATAGCAGTCCACTGTTGGACATAGGCCTCTCCAATTGCACGACATCTTGGATTTTCATTTGGAACTTCGTTCCTGCCGGGAGTCCCCACGTTTTTTTTTGTCTGTTAACTATTCACTACAGATATAATCTGATTTGATTGAAAATTTATGTAGAAATGCAAATTAAGTAGCAAACAAATCATCATCATCTGCCTAGCCTTTTACATAGTTGGGGTCGGCTTCCAGTCTAACCGGATGCAGCTGAATACCAGTATTTTACATGGAGCGACTGCCTATCTGACCTCCACAACCCAGTTACTGGGTAATACGAAACCCCTTGGTAAGAATAGTCAGACTTTCGGGCTTCTGACGACCCGTAACGACAAAAATAAATCATCGTTCGTAAATTGCAAACAAATACCAAGCTATATTATAATGTTGTCCACAGGATGGGCATGCACGGTGGACATCACAACGGTACGTTGAACACTGTAGCTTCAAGGGCGAATACTGCAGCATCTCATCACAACTTATATGGTAAGTAATCACTCTCTGGGTTGCATTCAAATAGATTTTATGAATGACGAGCGACTACACTTAATCTGTGAGCGATACTCAAACTCAAAGCCTTTATTTTAATTAAACCAATTACAGGCACTTTTGAATTGTCAAGGGGTCAGTCAGTCAGAAAGATGAGGCTAGTTGCCCATTCCAAAGCATAAGCATAGGTACCTATGGAGAAGAACGGGCAAGAAACTCCATGGACACTCTTTTAAATCAAAATAATATGTTACAAAGTCTTGTTTACATTATTCATGTTAAAAATTATGCATGTGAGAACGATACAGAACGTTAAAAGCGTCCGTAATGAAAAGACGAAAGAAAAAAAATATTCAAATATTTAAATTAAATTAAAATAAGCCATGGCAGCAAAGAGATGACCAGTCCCTACTGACGGCGCCCGTTCACGAACATGACGCATGCATTAGCACCATTCAGCTCAACCATTTTGAAGGGAGCTAGATGATCCAACACACGCGCCACCATCAGCGAGACATTTAAGTGAGCATGACATACTCTCAGCCGCCAGGGCGACTTAAATGTTCAAGTCAGTGAAAATATGATACGCAAAAGTAAAAAAAGTGCGGGTTGGTAGATGTCACATGTCTTCAAAAATTTGGTTCTAGGACATGCCGGTTTCCTCACGATGTTTTCTTTCACCGTTTTGAAAGCAGTGGTGATGAACTAAGTTACATAAAGTAAAACGCCTGGCTGGGCTCGAACCCACGACCTACATCTCGCAAGTAGTCTCGATTGCTCATACGTCTGAAACATAACAAATGTTTATTTGAGAACTTTGCCATAGTGTGTCAAATTATTAGCCACTAAGGCGTAGGCTTCCCGCGCGAGGCGCATCGTTATGTTCATCTCCGGATGAAAAAGTGTCCCTGGAGTTTCTTTCCTGTTTGTCTCCATAGGTACCTACTACGCTTTGGATGGAATAGCAACCAGCTTCGTCTTTCTGACTGACCGACTTCCTGACAGTCCAAAATTGCCTGTAAATGGTTTAATTGAAATAAATGCTTTGAGTTTGAAAATCATCAGCAATATTTCATCCACTGCTCAGGCCTCGGGAAATTCCTCATGAATATAATACCAGAAGTTGCATACTTTCGACCCTTGGTCTAGAGCAGTGCAGTTACCAGCTGATATAATTATTTAATTATCTTTTTTTCACAGGCTACACCAACCATATGGCGACAGAATCCACGAGCTCTGAAGCGTCTTCGCACGTTCAAGAGAGAGCTGATCTTCTAGTGCCGCGACCTAAGTCTAGAGCGAGGAGTATGCATGTAAGTAGTAGAAGACCGCTACAAAATCTATGGGTTACATCTTCTACAATCATTATCAGCCTATAATATTCCCACTGCTGGGACACAGGCCTCCTCTCTTCGATCCGGCCCACGCGGGCCCTGTGTGGATTGGTAGATGTGACTAGTCTTCGAATTTTTGGTTGTTCATCTTCTACAACATCTCTATCTATTTACATACACAGAGGAAATAAAAAAAACTGCTGTTCCATAAATTTTGACCACATATTATGTACGTTAAAAAAGTGCAGATTTTCAGACTAATTTGATTAAATAAGTAATAATAATAATTTATTTATTTCAGATAATTCTAGTCCATAGTTTTACACTCATACATTTAAATTACGTAAACTATATTAAATTCTAAACAGATAAAAACCCAAAATAAAATTGTGATTAATTAAATTTAAATATACATTATTTAACAACTCATTATAAATAAATTTAATTAGAACTGAAAAAAAATTAAATGACTATGGATTTTGATTATGCATTTAAGATTAAGTGTGTTTAAAAAGAAATTTTTAAATTGTATTTACATAATATCACGCTTTGTTTACCTGAAGGGTTAGACAGAGGTAGGTAGGTATACCTATAGTACACCCATATTTTTCCAGATAGCTTTAAGTCCCATCATGTAATCCCATGTGTGCCATGCCCTCATGTATATTTTATTTACTTGACACGTTATTTATCTTTCAGAACCAAAACGGAATCTACTACGATGTTGAATACGAAAACGCGCCGGAAGCGATCTATGGCACTAAGGGTATCCCCCTTTCTACCTATACAGTAAGTAGGGGACCCCCCTTCTATAGGACATAGTATTTGTAAGTATCGTTGGCCTCACTTCAAAACTACTGTGAAAAATGGTGCTTGAACTTGTAAGAAAATTGTGGCTTGAAAAGTTAAAGTGCTTGAAAAGTTACAATAAATTTGTAGCTTTAAAAATAGAACACAAGGTTTATAAGGTGAATAAAAATCATTCACCTAAGTGTATCTTGAACTGTTAAATGTGGATTGAAAAGTTATATGTAGCTTGAACGATAAAAAATGGCGAAAAATTGTGGCTTTAAAAATAAGACGAAAGATTTTATATTTTGGCGAATAAAAACGATGTAATTATAAGAGTATGTATTTTAATATGGATATGGAAAATTATTTAATTTGGAGACAAAAAAGGCGTTTTAAATATAAATTATTTCGATTCAAATGTGTGAGATTATTTTGTCTTAATTTAAATTATTTATGCTTTTGTTAGACAAGAAAAACAACAAAAAATGCATTTATAAAATTGTAATAAGTAATGTTATGAATGAATATGTAATGTAAGTTTTTTTTAAATAACAAAAGCCACAGCATTTAAAAATTAATTTAAAAAGTATTTTTTTTATTATGTATTTTAAAGTAAAGAATATTTAAATGGTATAAAATAAACTTCGAATTGTACATAAGACTGCTTTCAACGAATATGTTATTGCATAATATTATTTTCTCAATTAATCATTGTGATTTTTTATTGATTTAAGTTTTAACATAAAAATTATAATATTGAATTATCTCCACTTTTATATTTAAAAAAAATACAAGACTTGTCAATTTCGATGCAGAGGCAAAAATACCTAATTATATATTTTTATCAAATCTCTACTAGTACAATTTTTAATTAAATTGTAGTTTATGTACGACTTCTAAACGCACGAAATTATAAAGAATTTTAAAATCACTAAACACTCGTAACCACATCATATTTTGCCCAGCGATTCTCGACATTCAACTGAAAATTGTGACTGTGTGGGAAAACTACAAATATTTTCAATCATTCCTATCGAGAGCAGTGGTAGCCCAGTGACCCCCACTTACGAGTTGTAGGTCGTAAGTTCGAACCCAGACTGGCACTTTACGTATTTAATTTCATCACTACTTCTTTCAAAACATCGTGAGGAAACCGGCATGTCTTAGAAACAAAAAAAATCGAAGGCATAATTATGTCATCTAACTGGGCCCGCGTAGTGGATTACAGCCCACTCCCTCTCACCGAGAGGAGGCCTGTGTCCCAGCAGTGGGAACGTTATAGGCTGATTATGCTATCGAGGAAATCTGTAGTTTTCATTCATCGATAAGTTTCAGTCAGTAATTTTCGAGATGAAACTGGCTATGCATACAAAAATCTTAATTAATAAACTCTGCTTGTAAAAGTATGACAAATAAGTATAGGAAGTGGAGATAATTCTTAAAGCCTGTACATGACCCAATCTGGCCATAGTATTACTGCCTTGAGCATGATTATCACCATTCACCGGTCCTTATTCCAATCTATTCGGAGTCGGTGGAACATGTCTTGTATCGTATCGAGAATATATTAGTAAATCTACGAGTATACTAAGTTATAATAAAGATGGAGAGTTTTTTTGTTTGAACTCGATGATCTCTGGAACTAACAGTCCGATTTAAAAAAATATTTTTGCATTTAATAGCCCAATTCTTGAGGAAGGCTATAGGCTATTTAACATCACGCTATGACGGAGGAGCCGAGCGAAAAGAAAAAAAGTAAGAATGATCTCGAGAACGAACTATTTGCGCGGGCAGGCGATGTGATGCGACGGGGTGCAAAATCTAGTAAAATAATATTATAGCCAAATTGGCTCAAATCTACAGGTTTATTTTTATTGTAAATAATATGTTACGTGAATAATAGATAAGTTTTTATTAAAAAAAATATTTTTACACAATAGTCAATATTGCGTAATAGGAGTTTTTAAATGCCGATAAATAATTATAGGTATTATAATAATAAATATTCCTGATTTTATTTTCCATTTTTTATGGGCCATCGATACAAATTTTGTAAATAATTTACAACTGAAGAACTTTTTATATTAAAAACTGTAATCATGTCAAATAAGTAAGTACTCCAAATAAGTGTTATTTTTGGGTTTTTTTTTGTATATACAGGGTTATTGGTAAAACATTAACAACCTCTTAAGAGGTCATGAGGTTGTTAATGTTTTATCAATAACCCTGTATATGTCGTCCTTAAGGGGAAAACTCCAGGGTAGCCCGCAAAATTCAAGTAATATTTGTTACGCTCGCGCGTCATTGTTTTAATCAACTTGACAATGACCTGCATATTGCAAAAAACGTGAGAATTTAATTTCGCGGGCTACCTAGCGCTTCTGACCGGATAATAACAAAATTGGCCAAGACAACAGCCGGTCGATTCTGTAAAAATGTCACCGTGAAAACTTAGGTGAAGTGAGTTGGTTTTTGCTAGGAATTGACACTATTGACAGCTCACTCCACGCTCACTTCACCTAAGTTTTCACGGTGAGATTTTTACAGAATACCACCGCTGTAGGGTAATTGCAGAACACACTACCAGAAGCAATGGCTTTCATTTTGATAGTTCAACAACATTCATTGCGTTATTTACGTTGTTGAGCAGACAAATTTTTCGAACATATGGAGCAATGGATTAGTAATATCCTTCAAAATAATTCGGATTGCGATTGATAGTATGTTACGCAGTTACCTAGGTAAAATAAATGTTGAATTTTTAAAAAGTAGTCATGAAGAATCACAATTAACTTTAATTAAATGTGTGTAATGAAATAAGATCTGATATATATAAATTATTGAATAACACAATAAAATGACAATGTAGATAATATTATTTATAATAGAAAGAAAGTAAAAAAAAAGCCGCGGTTTACTTAAAAATAATTGTTTTATTGTATTTAAAATTAATTAAAGAATAGTCATATTTTTAGTATATTTAATAAAAATATAAGTCTACCTATTTTTGATGTAAATTTTACGGACAAAGTCAGATTAGCCGGGCAAACCAAACAGCTGGGTAAAGTAGAAACTGAATTGTCCGAATATTATTATTTTAAAAGTAATGTATTGAAGAGAATCCTGCCGGTCGATTCTGTAAAAATCCCACCGTAAAAACTGAGGTGATGTGAGTTTGTTTTTGCTAGGAATTGACACTATTGACAACTCACTCCACGCTCACTTCACCTCAGTTTTCACGGTGAGATTTTTACAGAATAGCACCGCTGTTATATTTTTGTACTGAACATTTTATATATTATGTAAATTATAATAACATAAACAACGATATTTTTTTTGTTTTATTTTGGTACCTTTACAAAGAAAACTAAACTAATTAACTGTGAATTCA
The DNA here is from genome assembly GCA_963082905.1 of Oligia fasciuncula. Classification (NCBI taxonomy): domain Eukaryota; kingdom Metazoa; phylum Arthropoda; class Insecta; order Lepidoptera; family Noctuidae; genus Oligia; species Oligia fasciuncula. Next base: position 10,606,283 of record OY720413.1, on the reverse strand, counting down.
GCACATGTTTGTAGACCCCCTAGGGTAGAAATTTTTAGTCGGACATCTAAAAAATAATCTGGAGGGACCCGTGGCTAAATAATAACAGCCGCACAGGTCGATCGATCAGGTTAAGCTACGCTTGCCGTGGTTGGTCCGTGGATGGGTGACCATCTTTACATACCAGGACACCTCCGTGACACGGAAAGCACGCCCAGCTGTCATTCGTGGATCTTTTACAGTCTTTACGGGTTGTCAGAAACCCGAAAGTCCAACCACCAGTTTTACCAAGGGGTATCGTATTACCTACCCAGTAACTGGGTTGTGGATGTCAGACAGGCAGTCGCTCCATGTAAAAAACTGGTATTCAGCTGCATTCGGTTAGACTAGAAGCCGACCCCAACATATTTGGGAAAAGGCGAGGCAGGTGATGATGTAACGTAGTACAGTCGTATCTCTATTAATATACAACATTATTTTTGGTTTATACCTACTAAACCCGAAAAGGGGTAATTTCTATGGGACCAACCTTGTAATCGCGAAAAAAAATCAGCTGTTCCATACATTTGTATTCACATAAATTGACAAAATGTATGGAACAGATAAAAAATTTTTCATGGCGGGTTTAGTATATAAACAAAAAACTAATGTTGATAAGCATTCAAGTAACCACTTTCCATAAACCCATCATTCTAATTGCCAACCTCATCATCTGCCTAGCCTTTTCCCAACCATGTTGTTGTCGGCTTCCAATCTAACCGGGTGCAGCTGAATACCAGTATTTTACATGGAGCGACTGCCTATCTGACCTCCACAACCCAGTTACTGGAAGACTGGTTGTCAGGCTTTCGGGCTTCTGACTACCCGTAAGTATCGACAGTCGTATCTCTATTAATATGCATTAAAGTAACCAACATTGTACACTTAGTTCACAATAAACTTTTTGACTTTGACTTTGACCACTTTCCAAAAACCCATCATTCTAATTGCCAACCTATTACAAGAAAAAAAACCTACACATCCACTAATTATAATCACAGCCCAACGAGTACAAATAGAATTATTCGTTCATTTTCGACTGCGCGGTGCATTGGCCTTTGCGTAATATTTGTGTTTGTCCAACATTGACAAAATGCTTGGCTTCATACTTGAGAATTCGTTGACTTCTACGCCTATGTCAAGGTGTGTGGCATAAGCACAGTTGTAGGTATGTGTTTGATTGTAAACGAGGGAGCAAAAGTGGGAAAAACTTTTCTTAACTTTCGACAATCTGCAGGCGTGTTCTAAAAGTTTGCGTTGCGAAAATTGAGTTTTCCATCTTCAGCTGGATGTTTCTGGGATGTAAGTAATATGATGCGATAGGTCCTTACATATAGAATCAACAAGAATACTGTATAATCTAATTTATATATATTTATTTCAGCCTTTTGGGCACTTATGCCATTGACAGCGATGCGGACGAATTTTTTGATGCCCAATGAGCTCCTCTCTTTTTCTTTTCCCTTTTTTTTTATATACTTGTATATACTATATAATATGTATATTTTAGAGTTAAACTGTATAATCTTGATTTAACATTGTCCTTGGAGTTTCTTGCCCGTTCATCTCCATAGAGATCTACGTTTTGGAATGGGCAACTAGCTTCAACTTTCTGACTAACTGACAGACTCTTTGACAATTTAAAAGTGCCTTTAGTTCGAGTTTTAAATGATAGGTACTTTAATAAAACTTTTGCACTTTTTAAACTTTCTTTGTACTACTTTGCTATGGTCAACTGAAAATACCCTATACATTTTGATTCCCTTGAGAGTGTCGAAATATGTAATACGTTTTTTGCGGCATACACTTAGAACTTTGATGTTTTCACAGCTTTAAGGGACTGTAGATCTGAGGAGGTATATGGTTTTAATTTCAACTCGATACCTCCACGCGTTCCCAAGATAAAGGGTCTTGACAGACAGACAGACAGAAGGTCAGAAGGTCAGACGGACAACAAAGTGATCCTATAAGGGCTCCGTTTTTTCCTTTTGAGGTACGGAACTCTAATGAAAAAGTAATTTTGACATGACCTGTTAATGGTTACAAGTCCCTAATAAATAAAGAGTTAAAAAAAAAAAAAAAAAAAAAAAGTAATTTAACAGTTAGGCATACTTTACAGACACAAAAACAGGTCTCTTTTATTACACCTAACGTTCCACTAAACCAGTAACCGAACTCATAACTCTTCTTTTACGTGCGCAGTCGGTTAAACCTGTACTTAGACGACAGAGCTTTATACCTAAATACATCGGAGGAAACGCTTTTAGAATATATTAAATAAATAGTGTTCTTTTAATAAAAGAAATGTATGTATGTATTGCTTGTTTTGGTGGTTGACCCGGGTGTTGAACCCAAGTATTAGAGGTCCGAAGTCCGATCCTACTGTATGGGCACTGTCACTATGAGGTCCTTTATTGGCGAATTTATTACAATACTTTTGCCAATGCAATCAATCTGTCGAGCCTCGGGTCGACTTCCAGTCTAACCGGATACAGTTGAATACCAGTATTTACCGACTGCCTGTCTGACCTCCACAGCCCAGTTACTGGGTAACACGTTACTCCTTGGTAAGACTGGTCACATCAGTCGCCTGCACGATGATCGCTGGGCAATAATCTCCACACAATGGGTGCCTGAAGATGGACGGCGCCGTCGAGGCAGGCCCAGAAAGAGATGGCGAGATGAGCTGGACGCGTACCGCGAGGGCTGGTTCGAGGTGGCGCAAGAAGAGTTCCTGGAAGGATGGGAGACCTTTGCCCAGCAGTGGGACAGTAGGGGCTAAAAAAAAACAGTGGCACTCCGGGAGTGCCGGCAGAAGTGAAAACAAAACACAAACAGAATACTTTGCCATCACTCACTGACGTAAATATCGGATACATTAAAACCCAGTACCTACATTCTAAGGACAGCCGAACACATCCGAATGTAGCGCGGTGTCGCTCGGTAACAGTAGCGCGAGTTCAATGGTTTTTTCCCATCTCAATAAATGCCCCACGCGCCTAAAGAAGTTTTCGCTTCAAAAAGACTGATTGTCAGTCCTTCGGGCTTTTGACTACTAGTAACGACTGTCAAAAATATGCAAATGACAGCTGGAACTAACGGCTTAGCGTGCTTTCCAAGTCACGGAGGGATCTCAATATGTAATAGAAGATAAAGAAAGCAAGAAAAACTGTTTATTCTAGATAATAGATGGTCACCCATCCACGAACCGACCGCGGCAAACGTAGCTTAACCTTCGATCGTTATCTTTTAGAATAAGAAGAAGAATAATTTATTAGTAAAGAGCAGTGGTGGCCAAGTGGGAACGGCCGCGACTTACGAGTTGTAGGTCGTAGGTTCGAACCAAGACAGGCGTTTTACTTTGTGTAAATTGTTTCATCACCACTGCTCTCAAAACGGTGAAGGAAAACATCGTGAGGAAACCGGCATGTCCTAGAACCAAAAATTCGAAGACATGTGACATCTGCCAACCCGCACTGGGCCCGCGTGGTGGATTACGGCCCACTCCCTCTCATAGAGAGGAGGCCTGTGTCCCAGCAGTGGGAACATTATAGGCTGATTATGTATGCGAGTCACGAGCTTTACGATTCCGGAGGAGTTATTCCGGTCTGATCCCCTGAACCTCCCTCCACCCCCCTCCTCGATCACCTGCTTGTTCGTCTTCTGTTTTAATCTTTGTCCTAACACACTAATATTATAAAGGCGAAAGTTTGTGAAAGTGTGTGTGTGGGGGTGTGTTTATATGTTTGTTACTTCTTCACGCTCAAACGGCTGGACCAATTTTGATGAAATTTTGTATGGAGGTAGCTGACACCCTGGATTAACATATAGGCTACTTTTTATCCCGATATTCCCACGGGATCGACATTTACGCGGGTAAAACCGCGGGGCGCAGCTAGTCCACTGTAAACTTTCTCATTCCGGTTTCATCCTCTTTTTCTGTGGGTACGTTGAAGTTCGAGATAAAAGAAGTTGAGCAAATTACCATGAACTGGACCGGAAGTCCAGACTCCGGGCTTCCACTGAGAAATTCCTAATGGAAAATTTTACCCTGCCAGATCGAACCCAGGACCACAATCAACTCAGCCTATCGCAGTCCACTGCTGGACATAGGCCTCTCCCAGGCTGCACCACAACACCTTGTCCTCCACCTTCCGCATCCAGTCTCTCCTAGCCGTCTTTTTGAGATCGTCTGTCCAGTGTCCATCTAGCATGGGGGAGTTCCACACTACGTTTGCCGATCTGCGGTCTCCACTCCAGGACTCGTCTGCTCCAACGCCTCCCAGCCAGCTCCTCGTGTAGGATTGCCATCCCATCGGACTATGAGAGTAAAGGAACAGAGAGTGCACCTGTGTTCGCGCACACACTTGTGCACTATAATATTTATTTATTTATAGGAGAACCAACAGATCTTAATATATATATATATATCTCCTGCGTGTCTGGCTAATCTCCGTTGAGATTGGCCACCGTGACCGAATTCGGTCCGGAGAATATTGTTTTTTATTGTATCAATGAGTAGCTTATCTGTGGGATCATAATACCACCAGTCAAATATACTTACCAATAATCTATTTACCATCCTTCAGGGCTCTGACCTCTAGTAATATTTATACTGTTATATAAAAAAGGCAACCATTAGTTTCGGGGATTACAACAAACAGATATACCAGCATATGAGAGGCGTAATTTATCACATATACAATTTAGAAACTCGTTTGTGACGAATTTAATTAAAGTTCAAAGCTTTTCGACCGCTTGTATAGGTACCTAAGTGTTAGTTTTAAACAGAGACCAGAGAGAAAAAAACTGGCCAAGGCAAAAACGCCAAAAAAAACACGTTTGTTGTATGGGAGCCCCCCCTTAAATATTTATTTTATTCTGTTTTTAGTATTTGTTGTTATAGCGGCAACAGAAATACATCATCTGTGAAAATTTGAACTGCCTAGCTATCACGGTTCATGAGATACAGCCTGGTGGTGACAGACGGACAGTGGAGTCTTAGTAATAGGGTCCCCTTTTTACCCTTTGGGTACGGAACCCTAAAAACAAACAAACTCTTCAGATTTATTACTAGTACCTATAGATTTACCGTCTAAAAACAGGCGTCAGAAGACCTCCTTTTGAAGTCTTCAGACAAAAATCGCCGCCATACCAATTAATTTCAATCTCTGCTGACCCTACTCCTATGATGTAACAGTTATGTTTACGTTATTCCAAAACCGTTACCCAAAACCGGTGCGATCAATATTAACTTACTAGATATCAATTACTTAACTCAATAAAAAGTTTTTGTAAATCGTGTGTGGACGTTCAGTAGTTTCAATTTTGAAGTCCAATGTTGATAACTTCACAAAATTATGTCGATGCAACTTTGGAAATAGTTTAAGAGAAAGACTGTATTTCCTCAATGAGGGACTTGTGGCTACTAGAGAGACTGCCTATCTGACCTCCGCTACCCAGTTACTGGGTAGTACGATACCCCTTGGTAAGACTGTTGACAGACTTTCGGGCTTCTGACGACTGTCAAAGATCCACGAATGAAAGCCGGGACCAACGGCTTAACGTGCTTTCCGAGGCACGGAGAGGGTATCGGTATGTAAAGATGGTCACCCATCCACAGACCAACCGCGGCAAACGTAACCGGATCGATCAACCTGTGCGACTGTTATTAATTAGCCACGGACTGAAAGCGTCCAGAGTAGGTACTTACAGCAAATAGTAACAAAACAACAATCCAAAAATAAAACAATTAAAAATAAGCCGAGGCAGCTAAGTGATGACCAGCCCCAACTGACGGCGCCCATTCACGAACATGACGCACAAAGTGGTTGAGCTGAATGCAACTCAACCACTTTGAAGGGAGCTAAATGATCCAACACACGCGACACCGTCAGCGGGACATTTGTGTGAGCATGACATACTCTGAGCCGTCAAGACACATCCAAGTCAATGAAAGACATATTAGTACCCGGTAAATGGTAGCTCTATAGTACATAGAACTCACATCAGTTATGTTTAAGTCCCATGTAATAGGGGGCGAGCTTATTGCCATCAACTGGCCACAAATCCAGATTTCAGGCTACTGAAAAATTCAATAATGGAATTGAACCAACGGACCTTAAACTCAGCAGTCGCACTTCCGACCAATGGACCGACAAGGCAGTAAGTAGTCTAGGAATCAACGAGTAATTTTTTATCGAAACCACTCGGTAAAGTAAATAGAAAAAAAACCGGCCAAGTGCGAGTCGGACTTGCACACGAAGGGTTCCGTAACACAAGACAAAAACGCCGAAACAAACACGTTTGTTATATGGTGGTAAAAATAAATATTTAAAGGGGGCTTCCCTTTAAATATTTATTTTTAATGAATTGTTGCATGTTTTTAAGTCTGAATATATCAATCAACTGTCTAGCTATCACGGTTCATGAGATACAGCCTGGTGACAGACAGATAGACAGACGGACAGTGGAGTCTTAGTAATAGGGTCCCGTTTTTACCCTTTGGGTACGGAACCCTAAAAACGTTTAGATGGCGCTAAAGAGGCCTTCGATCTCTTGTTGTTTAAACAACGGTTACCCATCTCATTTTGACCGCAGTAGTGTTATTTAACCTTGTAAATCCATTGAACTTTTGCGGAAGCTTTTTCATTAAATATGATTAGCCATAAAATAACAAATAAATGCTGGCCCCGACTTACGAGTTGTAGGTCGTGGGTTCGAACCCAGACAAGAACTATCATCATCATCAGCCTATAGCAGTCCACTGCTGGACATAGGCCTCCCCCCTAATGAGCGCCATAGCGCCCTGTCTTCAGCTTGACGCATCCAGCATCTGCCTGCAGTCTTTCGCAGATCGACAGGAACTTTACTTTGTGTAAATTATTTCATCACCACTGCTCTCAAAACGGTGAATGAAAACATCGCAAGGAAACTGGCATGCCCTAGAAAATAAATTTTTTAACACATGTGACGTGCGCTAACGTGGTGGATTACGGCCCACTCCCTCTCGCCGAGGGGAGTGTGTTTGCGTTTGTTTAGCATAGAAGTTCGTCATTACACCGTCCTATCAAATTTGTATCTGGGTTTAAAAAAAACAGTGGCACTCCGGGAGTACCAACAGAAATGAAAACAAAACACAAACAGAATACTTTGCCATCACTCACTGACATATACATTAAAACCGAGTACATCCCGAGGACAGCCGAACACATCCGAAGCGGGTATAAAAAAAAAAAAATATTTTATTCTGTTTTTAGTATTAATTGTTCTTATAGCGCCAAGAGAATAACATCATCTGTGAAGATTTCAACTGTCTAGCTATCACCTTTCATGAGATACAGCCTGGTGACAAACGGACAGACGGACAGTGGAGTCTTAGTAATAGGGCCCCGTTTTTACGCTTTGGGTACGGAACCCTAAAAAGTGAAAAAGTCCGAAGTAAGAAATTATCAGCACAGTATGCCAAAGGGCGTTTTCACAAAGATGTGGGTTTTCGGTCCCGACTCCCGGTACAGATCTTTGCAAGTTGATCTCCGGAAGGAAAAGGTTACATATTCAATAGGTACTCATCATCATCTGCCTGCCTTTTCCCAACTATGTTGGGGTCGGCTTCCAGTCTAACCGGATGCAGCTAAATACCAGTATTTTACATGGAGCAACTGCATATCTGACCTCCACAACCCAGTTACTGGGTTACGCCGGGTTTTTCCCAGCCGGGACCAACGGCTTCACGTGCTTTCCGAGGCACGGAATGTAAAGATGGTCACCCATCCACAGACCAACCGCGGCAAGCGTTGCTTAACCTGATCGATCAACCTGTGCGGCTGTTATTATAAACGTACATGATAATTTTCTTGTATCTCGAGAATCAAAATTAAACAGCATCTTCCAAAAACGAGAGAACATAATAATAATTATAATCTCGTGTGGGATGAGCGACAGGTATTTTGTTTTTCTTTCTATCCCAGATTATGCACTTGTGTATAAAAGCAATATGCATACGCACAGGTTAGCATCGGAGATAGTTTAGGGCGAGCTTCCAGTACCAGCAAAGCTATAAAAGCTTGGTTTGACTATAAAAAAAGACAAATAAATCTAAATTAAACTGAATTTAATAGAAGGTAGGTATACAGACAATCACCACATACCTACCACTATCACATACTCAGACACCCATTCGCAACTCCTCATGCACACTCCTACACACTCACTCACACTGTAAACTTAGCAATGCTTATATGGTGCTAGCAGTTCACTTCATTCTGTTTTTTTGGTTCTGCTGCATGTATTGTATAGCTATTAGATTGTTAATCCGTAATTGGCTGTAAGACTAGCTTAAATATTTTAAGATAAAATTTCAAAGAGCTGTGGATTTTGTGGATAAAAAAAAAATATGATCGGAGTCTAGAAAACCATAAGCTACACTTTTTTTTTTAGTTTTCAAGGTCTTCATGGGCCAAATCAGCCTACAATGTTCTCACTGGGACTCAGGCTATCTCTCTGCGAAAGGGAGAGGGCTGTAATCCACCACGCGGGCCCAGTGCGGATTGGTAGTTGTCACTTATCTTCGAATTTTTGGTTCTAGGACACGCCGGTCTCCTCACGATATTTTCCTTCACCGTTTTGAGAGCAGTGGTGATGAAATTATTTACACAAAGTAAAACGCCACCCACCACTAGTCCTGCTCCGTGTCGCTGGCACGACATTAATTCAAATTTTATTATTTATTAAAACTTTATGCACAAATAAAAGAAATACTGTACAAAGGCGGACTTAATGCCTGAGGCACATTTTCTACCAGTCAACTTTAGGGTGATGCAGAGACAAAACATGTCAGGTGCAACATACGGGATAAATAGTTAGGAAATGACTATAAAATACAAAAAATAAACAGTAATACATAGATATAGATACATACATACATACCTGCATATAAACAAAATGAACTGTGAGGAGAAAACGAATATCGGTATAGGAGACAACGAATCCAGCAAATCAGCGCTGGACAGTTACGGCCACGGATATCTATGGTTACGGCCAACTTTTATTGGCCTAAAACTACACAACTTCTGCTGTTGCAAACTATGCTCCACCTCCTATCCTGTCCTCTGTGCCACAAAACATGCGGCCAAAGTGACCTCTGCGCTGCGACCGACGACGCCATGGATGTGTGGCTTCAAAATAGCATATCTTCCACTGTGCGACAGCCCTTCGTGTCGCAATCTCTCCGTGTAGCGGTCATCTCTCCTCTATATAAGATGCTGCGTTGCATAACTCTGACACTTCCGCAAACACGCCACTGGACCCCACACGTAAGTACAACTTCGATTTTAATACCCATATAGACGTATAGTTGTGTGGAAAATTTTAAGGAAATTATTTCCCGATGTTTTCGTACTTTTGTTTTGTTTCTTTTATATTTGTTGTCTTGTAGGTTATAAGAATACTTTTAAATTGTGATAAGCAATAAAAAAAATGTGTGTAAATTGTAACTGTTTACAAATACATAAATTGCCCTTAATATTGTGGACCCTACGAGGGATCCAAGGAAAAACTATAAACCTACCTAGTTAATAGTGACCTTGTTTGAAAAACAGCTATAAGAGTAAATCAATATTTATTGTTTTATAAACTAAAAGGTTATTCTAAGATTTTAATTTAATTCGCAACTGGCGTTAAACATCTGTAGGCCAATTCCGGTAATTAAAAACCAGCTATCATTACTTTCGTGAATCAATTTGAACAACTAACATGAAATTTGGGAGCAGTACGCCAATTCTGGCTGGAGGTCAGATAGGCAGTCACTCATATAAAATACTGGTATTCAGTTGCATCCGGTTAGACTGGAAGCCGACCCCAACATAGTTGGGAAAAGGCAGGCAGATGATGATGATTATAAAACGTTTGTCTGAACGTGATAAATTAAAAAATATCAAACGGATTTTCATTAGTACGGTTTTCACCAAAACGGACGGACTCGTTCAAAGTGTATAACTAATTCATTAAAGGTTTTGTGTAAACTGGCTGAAATATGACGATGACGAATGTCGTAGGTCTTGTAGATCTGTAGAATTTATTTTATTTCATTTAATACCTGGTACCTACTTGTTGACAGGCCTACGCTGTCCTGCCACACCTAATTTGAAAACATTGTAAAAGCCAATTATTTTTAAAAGAGAAACCGTGGAGTTTCTTGCCGGTTCTTCTCCATAGGAAACGACCAATTGGAACAGTGCACCAGCTTCTGACGTTCCGACATCCACACGTGAAAAAACTAGCTAGTACAAATTCAAATTCGATGCAAACCTATGTAATAGTGAGCATAAAATTATTGTAGGATCCGTGTCTGCTAAGGTTGCCAAGTTAAAGTGTTGTATTAGGTCGTGTTTTGCATTGTCCTTGTAATTTGTGGATTCTAAATCCGTGAGTCGTACTGTCCAAGGAATCAATTTTTTTCCTTCAGAACTAAATAGGTAGAGCTGTTTAACAAATTTTATTTTATTTATTTTCTTAGACATATTTACATAATTTAAAAAGCTAACAGTCTTTAAATAATAATAAAAAAAAATACAAATAAATAAATAGGAGGGGTAATAATCAAAGGGCATAAAAAATTCATCCGCATCGCTGGAAAAGTGCCCTAAAGGCTGGTAGCATTGCCACGTTGTATGGCAATGCTGATTCTTTGACCATAAAATAGGCCAGCCCTCTGGTCACGTGAAGAGTCGACTAACCGTTTGGTGATGTCTCGAAAAACTAAGTGGGCATTCGGACACAATAGCCCTAGCTAGCTTATCAAATCACACTAATATTATAAAGGCGAAAGTTGGTGAGTGTGTGTGTGTTTATATGTTTGTTACTTCTTCACGCTCAAACGGCTGGACCAATTTTGATAAAACTTTGTATGGAGGTAGCTGACACCCTGGATTGACATATAGGCTACTTTTCATCCCGATATTCCCACGGGATCGACATTTACGCGGATGAAACCGCGGGGCGCAGCTAGTTGAGAATAATTTTTAAGAAGTCATGCACTTGTAAATTAAGTTAGATATACCTAGGAAGTTTTTGACAAATACTTATCAGCCGGTCGATTCTGTAAAAATCTCACTGTGAAAACTTAGGTGAAGTGAGTTTGTTTTTGCTAGGAATTGACACTATTGACAGCTCACTCCACGCTCACTTCATCTAAGTTTTCACGGTGAGACTTTTACAGCGGTGCTATTCTATAAAAATAACCCAAAAAAAACTGTAAATTGAGAACCTTCTCCTTTTTGAAGGCGGTTAAAATAGATCACAACATTCGACTGCTAGTTGACAGGTGTAAAAGCAGAAAGCTGGATTTATTTTCACTACCTAGGCCTACAAAATTCTACCTAGGTTGAAAGTTTACTTCTTCTTAAATCACCTAACAGTTATCCAGACGCACAGTTAGACACGTTTCCAGACAATAGAACATAGAATTTAGAAATCAATAAAGTTTTATATCTTTTCAACTAAAACCTAGCGGGATTTGTAATAGAACTTGACAGTTATGTTTAGAGGATATGGAGGGGCTTGTGGCTAACTAATACCAGCCACGCGGGTCGATCCATAAGGAGCTACGCTTGCCGCGGTTGGTCCGTGGATGGGTGACCATCTTTACTTACCTAGACCCCTCCGTGTCTCAAAAAGTGAAGCCGTTGATCCCGGCTGTCATTCGTGAATCTTTGATAGTCTTTACATCGTCAGAAGCCCGAAAGTCTGACAACCAGTCTTACCAAGGGGTATCGTGTTACCCAGAAACTGGGTTGTGGAGGTCAGTTAGGCAGTCGCTCCTGTAAAATAGACTGACCGAATAGTTACACTGAAAGCCGGTACCAACATAGGTACTTGGGAAAAGGCAGGCAGATGATGACTTGCATCAATGCTGGAGAATGAAAGGTTTCGCTTTGATTTTGTAAGAAAGGATACCTAACAACTCTACTAATTTAGAATCCTATTTATTTTGACATTGTTATTGAGTTTATAGAGGTATGAGGAACAGGGTGTAAAGTTCACTCATACTCTATAGAAAAGTGAGGATCCTCCGACCAGATGGGTGTTGTGTCTGGTCTGAAAACTCTGCTTGCGAGATGCAGGATGTTTGCGTGACGTCAGTATGACGCGTTGTTCGCATGTGGCGTTGTAGATACGCTACAGGTTATTTTTATCTGATTTAGGTATTTATCGATAGTAAATATTTAAATTAGCGTCTGATGTTTCAATTTTTTGTAGTAAAACCAGTTAGAATCTAAATAGAAGGAGTTTCCTCAAGACATTAATAAAGTGACTAATCTGTGTTAAATACATTTTTATTAAAGTTCATTCCACCTGTGGTGCTCAGACCTGTTAATGCCTACACTGAAAGAAATAAGCAGTAAATACAAATGAAAAAACATTGATCTCTGCTTTTAACAGTTCCATATGAGCCTAACGTTGAAAACAGTATAAACAGTTAAAGCTTGAAGCAAAATGTTACCGTCATGACAGTAAACTTTAACGTTTTAAGTAGCTAAAAGGTCACAAAATTAATTCTTCATTCGGTGATAACGTTCAAACCATTGAAATTTACTTACATTACAGTAATGGCGGTTTTTTTTTTTGTAAATAGTTGTTATGTTCAATCATTAAAAGTTACTGTTTGGTCTTTTGCTGTTTTACAAACATTTCTGCTTACTGTTTATAGTCAGTAAGTCTTAATGCAATCGTTTTAATGTGGTGTAGTAAGAAATTATTGCCAACTTGGTTATTTATAACCGTGTCAACCTCTTCCAAAACGAACTGTTATAATAGCTAATCATCTGCCTAGCCTTTTCCCAACTTGGTTAGGGTTGGCTTCCAGTCTAACTAGAAGCAGCTGAGTACCAGTACTTTACGTGGAGCGACTGCCTATCTGACCTCCATAACCCAGTAATTGGGTGATACGATACCCCTTGGTAAGACTGGTTGTCAGACTTCCGGGCTTCTGACTAGCCGTACCGACTGTCAAAGATCCACGAATGACAGCCGCGACCAACGGCTTTGACAGCCTTTGTTTTTTAAGCCCTGGCTGGAAGCCTCAATATAGGTAACCACATGCAGGCAAGTCCGATTAAGCACACGACAACCACCTAGGCTGAACTGCGAGATGCCAATCATAAAAAAAAACCGGGCAAGGGCGAGTCAGACTCGCGGAGCGAGGGTCCGTATTGTGAAACGTGAAATGTTTTTAAATTTTCATCGGCGAGGCCTCTAATCGTCAGAGTTAGAGTTTTATTTTTCCTGTAATCTTTATATAAACTTCTATCACATTGAATAATTTCAGATTTTTCTCTATTCAAACTTCGGAGATAAGGGGGGGTATTTTTTTTTCATCTAAAGGCGAAAGCTATGCTCTTTCATATGATACCCCACATGCCCTAGTAGCCCCACTTCGAATTTTTAAGACCCCCTTTCCGTCCCTGTTGCAAAAAATATACATGACATAATATATTTTAATTTCTTTTTTATTTCCAAAATAGTTGGGCAAACGTCATCTAAATCATCCAGCTGTGACAAACGCACAGACAGACTGAGTCGTACCTTATGCATTCCTTTTTACCATTTTGGTACGGAACCCTAAAAAAGCATGGTGATCAATGTTCGTTCGTCTCTGTATAAGAGGCGTTTGCGCTGCAGTGAGCCAATTCCAAACCGATGCTATTAAAATTTCATTACCTCAATTTCGTAGTTTGAGAAGAAATTAAAAAATACCTTTTAAACATAACGGTCGTTCGTTTAGCGTTGCGTCAGATTAACAGTATTGATTATAGGCCGTCAGATGCCATTACACTTATAACTTTACCGTTTTGAGAACCAGTTTGTCGTATTAGTTGGAGTGGAAGCAAAAAACGTATTAGTTGGTAGATTAGTTTAAACGTCACTCGTAATAGATTAAAAACTAATGGTAAGACGTACATCTTACTGAACGTTGATGGTTGAAAAGACTTGTATACTAACAGGAAGAGATTAATGTTTAGATCTTAGTGTCAGCACGGTAATCAATGGAATCAGTTTCTTAATCTTTTTTCAAATTGGTTGTTGTGTCGATCGCCACATCGATAACAAATCACAACATATTAATTGACAGCTGATTTACTGATTTAATCAAGTCTCTCTGACTTGATTTAAGCTTTCAAGAACTAACGTTTTATTTATTTATTACTTTACAAATATACAGAGGCGGACTTACTGCCATAGGCATTTTATACCAGTCAACCTTTGGGTGTGGTAGGTGCTGTTGTCAAAAATTTAGGAATATGTATTTTTAAGTTTAGATAGGGACGCAAAACCTATTAAAAAAAACTTTACAAAGTAAATATTCATGTCATTGTGTATACAACACTCATCAATGTCAATGTGAATATAAAAAATCCGGACATAATCTTTGATGACCATGTAGATTGGTGTCTTAAATGATCCTTGAGGAAAGAACCACACAGATTGAGTGGACCTGTCCAGTCAGTGCACGCATTTGTCAGTAACCGTGCAGCTCAACTCAGAACTTAAGGAGCTCAACGATTCGACGAACAATACCAAAGACAGGACAGTTGGGTAGGCCGTAATGCCGTATAAACTACTCAAACTGCCAGACCATGAATAAAACGGAAACAATGACCCACATAGTCCTCACATTCACAATAATTAAAATAATATAATACTTTATACAGTGAATCCCGATTTCCCGTGGGAGCGCATTCCACAGAGAGATAGACATTTTGATATCTATATTCATCCATATCAAAGTTTAGACTTCATAGCTTAGGTTAGCTCAAGCCTCGCCAAAAATAAAAGCCAGTGAGCCAAGTCGCAGCAAGACGGACAGCCAAAGGGGCAATCCTCGTAATTTTAAGAACGTTCACAGTATGACCTCAGTCTCAATCTGTCAACCTCTAATTTCCCTAAATTTTTGACATTGATTGTCGTTGAGATGGGATTGCGACTAGATTTTGAAAGTTTTTTTTTGGGGGACTTTCTTATTGAGAGAATCCTCCAAAATGCCCCCCCCTTTGCCACTTCATAATGCTTTCGCTGGGGAGAAGAAGTGGCGCAACAAACTCCCCAGCAGCACAGCCGTCTGTTCAGTTAGAAAAACGTGCTTCTATATAATCGTAGGTATGCAAAATAATTAATATTACAAGACAGAACATTAAATTAAACTATTTGCCATATGTCAGCTAGCCTCGCCAATATACCAATAAATATAATGAAAAACTATACTCAAGCAAAAAAAAAATTTTTAAATATGAATGAAAACAAAATGTAATACCTAAACATAAGCCTCCAGGCCCTTGATGGGCTTGACGACAACTTATTTATGCAATGCTAGGTTATGTTCTTATAGCTGTCACTCGAAGTCACAAATGATAAACTAGGACCACCGAAGTAAAATTTAAAAACAGTTCGTCTTCTCCTTCCTTACATTTATATTAGCCGTCATGTCACTTCCAAGCCATATCATCTTTTATTGTATGAGATTTAGTCTCCCCACGCTGCCTCTTTTCTCACTGCTGGGACACAGTCCTTCTCTCTGACAAAGGGAGTGTTCCATAATCCACCACGCGGGCCCAGTGCGGGTTGGTAAATGTCATAATATGTCTTCGAATTATTGGTTCTTGGACACGCCGGTTTCCTCACGATGTTTTCCTTCACCATTTCTTTCTTTTCTTAAAGCTATCCAATTTTATATTCAATACTTTTCTTGTCACATATAATATCCTGAATCCTAAACTAGGATGCTTGCGATCTTCAAAAGTGTCACAGAAAATAACAATACCTATTACCACAGTCTTAATGACTATATAATATGCTGTGCGCTGCAATATGTTATTAAAGTGCAGGTTGGTGCTATTTCCCGTTGACATCAATTTCCTACCTTGGGGAGTACCTACCTATGATTAGAATCTTGGAGCAAACCGGTTGGTAGGTTATTGAACTTAATATTTATTGGTTTAGTAACTGTAGTTCGTAAATTGGTTTTTAGAGCCCTTGGCAGTCATATTAGGTAGGTTTGATGTTGAATTTCGTTGTGTGGTTCCGTAAGAATCTAGATTTTTATTAATTTGGAATCCTTTTGAAACTAGTCCTCTTTCATATTGTGAACGCATTGGAAAATCGCGACGCATTTGACACATCAACAACATTCATTGCGTTAATTACGTTGTTGCGCAGACACGTTTTTCGAACGTATGAAGCAATGGATTTGTAATATCCTTCAAAATGGTTCAGATGGTAATTAATAGTGGGTTACGCAATCAGGGTGCTGTTACTGTTTCGTTATAGTTTCGTTTTTAAAGTTACTATTTTGTTATAGTTTCGTTTTTAAAGTTACTGTTTCGTTATAGTTACGTTTAAAGTTACTGTTTCGTTATAGTTTCGTTTAAAGTTACTGTTTCGTTGGTCTAGAAGCCACAAACGCGACTGGTGTGCATGAGGTCTTGGGACCGGATCCCCAGATCAAAAGTCGAAACCTAGATTTTATTTCGTCTGGAAAATACAAGGCCTTAGTATTACGTGGGACTTGAAAATGGAACATGGTGCTTAGTATGTCATTGGGAAGGAATAAACTTTTCTGAATGCGATGTGTTGGCTCTGTCTTGTATAGGGTCGCAGCATTATGCTGAGCGACGGCCGTTTTGCGTGGATGTGACGCATATTTTCCCCCCAACTTGTTACTTTTTGTGTTATATAATTATTTATTTCTTTCTCTCTAATAAATCATTACTTTATGTACAGTATTAAAATAATAATAAGAATATGTACAAGTATATAAAAAGGTATACTTTTTGTGTTTATGTTTTTTGTGGCAGGTTTTACCGCAAATAAATGTATTTCCTTTCTTTTTTTAAATTATAATTTATTTTTAAAATGCATTTTTTTTTTGTTTCAGTAAATCGAAGATGGCGTTACACAGACTGTTACGAGTGCTACTGATATGCGCTGTTAGTTACAGCAGCGCTTCTGTAGTGGACGATGGACAAAATTATAGAAGTAAGTAACGGTTACGTCCACTTGTAAGACTGTTAACGTCCACTGCTACTTTTTTTTGGTACGTTGATGTTGAATACTGGACTGTGAGTTTTGAGAGGAATCAATGTAGTTACATCAACGCCCACTTATGATATAAAGATGATTGGGCGTTTATAAAAGCACTAGTATCCTCATTTAATTCCCATCGATGTGGACGTTTACATCCATAATGGACAGTATTAAAATTAGTCAGATAAGACATGTCTTTATCAGCCCGTAAACGTTAAATTCTACATACATAAAGTTTCATACTTCATTCAGGCTCTCGACGTCCAGTTGAAATCTTTCAATTTTTAATTTTATACTGAACACCAACGTCCTTTTCTTAACACACCATTGACATGACATGCGCATACTTGGCTTCGCTTTGTATATAAACGTAGGTGGGATCGATCCACCGCGGTTCACAGCCACGATACGCACGGCTGGCAAACAAATGGCTTCGCTTAGCACCTAAGTCCACTGCGTGTGCTCGGATCGCGCGGCACCTCCACACCGACCGCGCATTTAGATCGCACACCTACCACGCCCCATCGGAGTGCACTAGATCATCCGCTGTGGACCTAACAAATAATTATATTATTCCTACAGCCGCTCGTCAGTCAGCAGCCAGTATCTTCACGGTGGGCAACGGTGAGCAATGTCAGGGCAGTGACAGGATAACCGGCGGTGTTTGCCTGTCCAGAAACCAATGCAACACACAAGGAGGCAAGGCTATTGGCTTCTGCGGGGTCTTCGCTACATGTTGTTCCTGTAAGTGCTTACATAACAATAGTATAACATAATCAGCATAATTTTCTCACTGCTGGGACTCAGGCCTCCTCTCTGTTAAAGGGAGTGTTCCGACTGGACCTGGGTGTAAACGACTCAGAGACGGTCACACAGACAGTGACAAAGACAACATTCTACAAAGCCTAACTTTTCATATTGTAGTTGACTGCCTAGTTGCAAAAGCGACTGTTGAGCAAGTGGCGGCCTCTACATCGCCATACGATAAACTGACGTCACACAAAATCCTGCATCGCGCAAGCAAAGTTTAGCGCTCGTCTAGCATTATTGGTACAACGTCCCGATTGTCGGGCAGTAGCCCACCCGCCACAACCTCCATCTGGTCGGAAGATCCTCCCTTTTCTATGGAAGATGAGTGTACTTTACACCCTCTTTCTCATACCTTAAGCATAAGGTCCTGGTCCAATGAGGGAATTCTTGTCAGCAACCCGGTGCATGGATTCGTGAGTTGTCAAAGTTGTAGCGGTATCTACAACGCCACATGCGAACAAAGCGTCATAGTGACGTCACGCAAAATCCTGCATCGCGCAAGCAGAGTTTACCGCGCAACTAGCTTATACAACGGCCCGACATGAATCATCTGGCAGTGGCCCGCCAGACACAACACCCGTCTGGTCGGAGGATCCTCCCTTTTCTATGGAGGTTGAGTGAACTCTACACCCTGTTCCTCATACATCTATAAAGGCAATGGCACTTAAGGCATAACTGGAGAAATGTGAGTTTTTCCAATTGCATACTCCGGGTGCTAGGTAGTAGGCAGAGATCTGCCCCCCCAATCTCCCCCCCCCCCCCCCCCTATCCCTCCTCTCTATCCCTTCGAGGAAACCAAGCGTAATATTATGGATAACCAACAAGGGACAGTTTATACTATAAATTATTTTGCTTCCAGTAAACGCGTGTGACGTCCGCACCAACACGAAGGTCGCAGTCTTCATCAACCCCCCGCTGAACAGAGAGTCTTCTGGTCTTGAGTGCTCCTACAACGTTGAGATCAACAACAACAACGTTTGCCAAATGAGGATCGACTTCGAAACCTTCAACTTGGCTCCACCTACCACTGTAAGTTCGAACAGCCTGTAATTTTCCCCATTCATAGATCTTTGACATTCGTTACGGATAGTCAGAAGTCGGACAACCAGTCTTACCAACATTAGACCGTTTCTTTCCGTAGATCAACCTGCAACGATCTGTGCCGGAGAACCGGCAGCTTTATGTTAGCACCCTTACCCAGTAACTGGGTTATGGAGGCCAGAAGGCCAATTCCCGTAATGAAAACGTTCAAAATCTAGTCGCAATCTCATCTCAGCGACAATCAATTTCAAACACTTGTCAAAAAGTAGGGAAATTAGAGATATTTTCGACAGACAGACTGTAAACGTTCTTAAAATACGAGAATTGCCCCTCATATAGGCAGTCGCTCCAAGTAAAAACTGAACCCGCGAACGAATCCCCTTTCTAACCGAAAGGGGATTCGTTCGCGAAAAAAACCTTTCTAAAAAAAAGGAAGGAAATACGAAGTATACTATTTTAAAATAGTTTATCCTAATCAAGTGGCGTTTTCAGGTGGAACCTGTCGAGAATGTGACCCAGCGTCCAGGCTACACCTGCAGGAATGACATCTTCCAAGTGACCAATCTTCAAGCTAACTCCGACATCTTGCCGGCCCTCTGCGGAGACAACAATGGGCAGCATTGTGAGTATACCATCCTTTCCAGTAACCATCATCCGCTTGCCCTCCTCCTATTTGATTCCTGCTCACGGGAGCTTAACTTCTCCTTCCATACATTCATGTCTTTAAGCCGTTGGTCTCATGGTCTGACTGCCCCGTTGGTCTCGTGGTCGCAAGCACGACTGCTGAGCGTGGGGTCCTGGGTTCGATTCCCAGATCGCGCAAAATATTATTGGGTTTTTCCATTAGGAGTTTGGAAGTTAGCGGTGTGTTACCCCCGTGCCTCGGAAAGCATGTTAAAAGCCGTTGGTCCTGCGCCTGATCTCTCTCCGGTCGTGTCGGATTGCCGTCCCATCCGACTATGAGAGTGAGGGAAGAGCACTCTGCACCTGTGTCTGCGCACACACTTGTGCATATCTCCCGCGCCGAAGGCTGGTCTCCACTGAGATTGGTCGCCATGGCCGTAATTCGGTCATTTGAGTGTCTTTTTTGAGGGGCCCGTGGCTAAATAATAACAGCCGCACAGGTCGATCGATCAGGTAAAGCTACGCTTGCCGCGGTTGGTCTGTGGATGGGTGACCATCTATACATACCGTGAGGCACGGAGGGGTGCCTCGGAAAGCACGTTAAGCCGTTGGTCCCGGCTGTCATTCGTGGATCTTTGACAGTCGTTACGGGTAGTCAGAAGCCCGAAAGTCTGACAACTAGCCTTACCAAGGGGTATCATTTTACCCAGTAACTGGGTTGTGGAGGTCAGATAGGCAGTCGCTCCATATAAAATACTGGTATTCAGCTGCATCCGGTTAGACTGGAAGCCGACCCCAACATAGTTGGGAAAAGGCTAGGCTGATGATGAGCGAGTCTTTTATTGACATACCACGCGAGCGTAGTCGCGGGTGGAAGCTAGGTTGGCTATATAGTAACTAGTGCAACATTCATGGGCGCAGGCAATATTTCAATTGGGCATTTCTCTATTTCTCTGTTTTCAAAATGTTATAAATGTATTTCTCATCACTCCTGCGCAGTATACGTCAGAGTAAACGCGTCAACGAACAGCCGTGCCATCCGCATCAACTTCAAGATAGCCGATCGTAGCTCACAACCGAACCTTCCTCAAGCTACCTGGAAGATCAAGGTCACCCAGCTGGAGTGCTTCAATACTCTTGGGTAAGTCCCTGGTAGCGCCATTTTGTTTTAAGTTTTATTTAGGGTAATTACATGCCGAAGTTGCACTGCACTGTGATGCTTCGCAGTCGCGGTTTAGCTTGCTACTTCGATGTCACCTCCTTGTCAAACAAATGTATTGGCATACATTTGTTTTACATAGACACGCACTCGCGTACATAATCAGCCTATAATGTTCCCACTGCTGAGACACAGGCCTCCTTTAGGTGAGAGGGAGTGGGCCGTAATCCACCACGCGGGCCCAGTGCGGGTTGGCAGATGTCACATGTCTTCGAATTTTTGGTTCTAGGACATGCCGGTTTCCTCACGATGTTTTCCTTCACCGTTTTGAGAGCAGTGGTGATGAAACAATCACATAAGCACTCGCGTACTTAGAAGAAAAAAAAAACTTTTTTCTATAGAGGTTTAAAAACTTTGTTTTCTTCTGTCCCCAGCAAATACCGTGACGGTATCCTAGAAGCCCTCACAATGTCTCTACCTTCGACGCCATTCACTTCTTCAGCTGACAGGGACGAGTATCTCATTGGTAAGCTAACTTTCTTTTATACTACCAACCTAAGCAAGATTTTCATTCTCGATCAGGTTAAGCTACGCTTACCGCGGTTGGTCCGTGGATGGGTGATCATCTGTACATAACAAGACCCGTCCGTGCCTCGGAATGCACGTAAAGCCCGGCTGTCATTCGTGGATCTTTGACAGTCGTTACGGGTCGTGAGGAGCCCGAAAGTCTGACAAACTGTCTTACCAAGGGGTATCGTATTACCCAGTATTTAACTGGGTTGTGGGGGGGGGTAAAATACTGATATTCTGCTGCATCTGGTTAGACTGGAAGCCGACCCCAACATAGTTGGGAAAAGGCTTGGCTGATGATGACTTTCAAGAACATCATTGCTGGATGGTCTAATTAAATGATTCACCTTTGTTCCACCAGCACCGCCCGGTTGTCTACAATACTACCCGGAACGCCAATCAGCCTTCGAATCGTTCAACTACAACAGAGGAGCTGGCCCTTACATCGCGAACTTGATCTATGCCACCTGCTTCAAGAAGAGTTCTGATGTCTGCGGTATCAAGTAAGTTCATTGCACTAAAAGATCGCTGAACGTCCTGCGCGTCGAATACAACAATGTTTTCAGGATGTTGTTGAAACTCGCTACTGTAGCGCGTCGGAAATTTTTGCACAAGCTCGCACGGACGGATTTCACGCGATTGCGCGCAAGAAAACAGCTGAAGAGAGTGAAAGATTCGCAACCGCATCCTGAGAACTGTAGCGGAGAGTTTCAGCTCTCTAATTGTAAAGCAGTTTGTGCGGAGGGTGATTGGTAGGTACTCTTCTTCTTCTTCTTCAGCCTTTCGCCACCCAATGCTGAGTTCTTTTCTTCCTTTCTTACCACCGCTTTTAGTTTAGTCCTTTATATTTTATCGTACACTAAAGCATACCAACTTAACTATACATCTATCTTTATCTTATTTCTTTTCTTTCTCCCTATAGTATCAATGCGTACCAGGCTTTACACTATTAAATAATAATATGTACAATTGTACATGTATATAAAAAAGGAATGGAAAGAATCATAGGACATCAAAAAATTCATCCGCATCGCTGTGAGCAGGAAAAGTGCCCAAAAGACTACTTTGGCCAAAAACTCGGCCAGCCCATTTTAAAATAATAATAATTCTCATTTCATATTCATCTTCTTTCTCAGGTTCACATCAGCGAGTTTCAACCTAGCGTACCGTGAGGACAGCAACCTATACCTTGACACTGACTGTCAAATCAACCCCGTCACACGAGGGGTCGCCCAGTCAGAAGACTACTTATTTATACCAGAAGCAGAGACTGTTGACGGATTGAGAGGAGCCAAGTTCTGTGGGAGCAGTGCTGCCAATCAGATTATTGCTTGTAAGTTAATAAAGTTAGCCTATAGCCGTCCACTGCTGGACATAGGCCGATCCCAGGCTGCGCCACAACACACTGTCATCCACCTTCGTCGTCGGTCCATTTAGCTGGGGGGCGTCCCACACTACGCTTGCTGATACGATTACGATGTTTATTTGTACTTTTTTTAGATACTTTTTTGACTCTCTTTATTATTTGACATTATATATACAGACAATTCAAA
Source organism: Oligia fasciuncula (assembly GCA_963082905.1). Classification (NCBI taxonomy): domain Eukaryota; kingdom Metazoa; phylum Arthropoda; class Insecta; order Lepidoptera; family Noctuidae; genus Oligia; species Oligia fasciuncula. The sequence continues at coordinate 10,583,429 of OY720413.1, read as the reverse complement.
TTTTTCATCTCTTTAATAGTGGTTGTAATGGGAATCATATCACTTGGTTTTATTAGGTTTTTATTTTTTATTTATCCTTTTGATAGATTCTTATTTAGTAAATGTGAGGACTTGACTCATCTTGGCTACAAACAAATGTCAAAAACTTGCCAAAAATGTAAATTAGAAATATTTTTGACAGATGGACTGTGAACATAATAGAACGTTCAATTTACGTTGAATTTTTAAGAAAATAATACGTGAATTGCTCCTCTGATATTTTGTATGGAATGATAATGATACTAATGAAGACTTTTCTTTACAGCAACGCCACCTGGACCCTTGTACGTCTACTTCCACAGTGACAACATAGTAACTGAAGGTATTCCCGAAGAAGGCTACAGAATGAACTATAACGTACTGAATAACTGTTACAATAGGTTGTAGGTTTTATATCCGTTATTTTAAAAGTAGCCGTTATTTAAGGGAAAGAACGAAATATTTTTTTACTAAGTTTTAAGATTGCCAGTAAGAATTAAACATTTTTAAGTATTGAAAATCTGTAATTTTTACTTTTAATCGAAAAAAGGCAAGCTGTTTATTTAGATGCGATATTTTTTAATTTTGTTTTTTTTTTTTTGTTTTCATAATATGTTTTGTTTAAAATGGAGTTTGAAGAAAATACTCTAAATACTCGATTGTGAGAAAATAATGTTTCCAAAGATCTTCATGTTGTTTAAAAACTACTTGAGAGATCTTTGTGCTAACAAATTCACTGCTGTAGTGTTATTCTGTAAAAATCTCACCGTGAAAACTTAGGTGAAGTGAGCGTGGAGTGAGCTGTCAATAGTGTAAATTCCTAGCAAAAACAAACTCACTTCACCTAAGTTTTCACGGTGAGATTTTTACAGAATCGACCGACTGTAGTTAAAATATTGACATCAGTCAAATAATTCAAAATGGCCGATTGGGCTAAACACGAAATGCTAAAACATGGCTAAAAAATGTCTAGTTCCAAAATTACTCGGTAGAGGCGCTGATGTTCAATAGCAGCAGTGAAGGTGTTAACTTTTTTTTGTTGTAATACCTATCTGTTGTGCTTTTAGCAATATAAGTAATTTTAAGCGAGAAAATGCATTTATTAGTTTATTAATCGAGGGCATTTAATTTGCATTTATAGATTTAATAAATATTGATACAGAACGTGTATTTTTGTTATTATAAAACCTACGAAAATTCATTCCTTCTGATAGTTTTTTAAATTATGTTGATCAAAAATGTAATTGGCGCTATCTATGAGGCAATAGTAAGACTACATAGCAAGCGCCATCTATCGGGGGAAAGGAAACCATGAACATGCGTTGCATAATCAAGAGTCTCGTAGAGCAGCTTGCAAGTTTTCAAAGAAGTTCAGATATAGAATCACAGATGGCGTTATTGGCAATTGTAGTATAATAACGCTAATTTTACTACGAATGGGTAGGCAGATGATAATGAGACACCATAGACAGACAAACCATACTACCTATCAGAATCTTCCCAGAGTGGTGAAGCAGGAGTAGCCGTTTGTTCTGTTAATGTTTGGTTAGGTACTTGTCCACCTTTCCAGCCTGATGATGTCATAGTCATAGCCCAGAAGTTTAAAGATTATTTTCTTGTCTACGAAGTCTTAGGTTCAAATCTGGAAAAATCTAATTATAATCAAATAAATACAAGTCAAAAGAATAATCTTATTAATCATCAATTGTCCCAACTATGTTAGGGTCGGCTTCCAGTCTAACTGGATGCAGCTGAATACCGGTATTTTACATGGAGCTCTGACCTCCACAACCCAGTTCCTGAGTAACGATAGCCCTTGATAAGACTGGTTGTCAGACTTTCGGGCTTCTAACTACCCGTAACGACTGTCAAAGATCCACGTATGATGCCGGGACCAACCATGAAATTAAATAGGTACCTATTTAATTTCATCACCACTGCTTTTTTTTTTGAGGGTGGGAAATCATCAAATGACCCCTCCCGCTCTGGGTGGAGCGGAAGGGAGTGTCAGACTCTTACTGACTAAAACCCACCCGTGTTCCTTCCTTAGCCCTTTATGTTCCGGGCCAGCGGTAACCCTTTCGGACAATCCCGCTTCCCATCACCACTGTTCTCAATACGTTCTCACATTTACACCACATTTAAAACCAACTTATCTACCGACCCCCAAAACTCGAGCAAGCGTGAAGAAGGCGCGCTAGCACTAATACAAGTCTGTGGCCACTCTTAGGCACTAGGATTGAAAAGAAACATTATACCTAGAAATGCATATTTTAATCCCAAATTATTACTGCTTGGGTATCTTTATAGAGTTGATAATACCAGTCTTGTTTGTTAATGAGCGGCAAAGTAACTGCTGGTCTTGATTGGGATTGACTGCCCACTGCCCCATTGGTCTCGTAGTGGCAACCGCGACTGTTGACTGTGGGGTCCTGGGTTCGATTCCCAGGTCGGACAAATTGTTATTGGGTTTTTCAGTAGGAATTTCTTAGTAACAGCCCCGAGTTTGGAAGTTGGTGGTGCACCTGAGTTCGAGTACACAATTGTGCACTACAGGTTGATATTTTAATCACCGTTATCCTCTTTTAGGGGTTATTGTACTCATCATGAACAACTTTTATTATGGGACCAAACATGAAATCGCGAATCAAAAAAATCAGTTGCCGGTCGATTCTGTAAAAATCTCAATGTGAAAACTTAGGTGAAGTGAGTTTGATTTTGCTAGGAATTGACACTATTGACAGCGGTGCCATTCTGTAAAAATCTCAACTTGAAAACTTAGGTGAAGTGAGCGTGGTCTGGTCCCTACATTTTGACGAGTTATGTGAACATAAATGTAGGGAACAGCTGATTTTCAGTCAAACCAGTCAATTATATATGTAGGAACGCATCATAATTTTAAGAAATAAATAGAAGTGTCAATGCAGCGATGAGTGAATGAGAGAGTATGTGTGGGAGGGAAAGCAAAAGGAGGATGGCGAGCGAGCTATGAGAGGAATAAGACGATTCCTACTTTAAGAGCGTTTACGACGTACGGCATTTCATACAAACTTTCAAGCCCTTATTTTTCGAAATGAATGAACCGATTTTAATGAAACTTCATACACCATAAGCAGGATACAAAGGTCTAATAAAGTTAGTAGAGAACATTTTCGAAAAATAGTGTTACAGCCAAATTAGACTGATTTTAAATTTTCCATAGAAACAGAGATTTCCAGTTATCTTTTTTTAAATAAGACATTTCGAAAATGTTCTCTACTAACTTTTTAGACCTTTGTATCCTGCTGCGTATGAAGTTTCATTAAAATCGGATCATTAATTTCGAAACATAAGGGCTTGAAAGCTTGTATGAAATGCCGTACGTCGTAAATGCTCTTAAGAAGTTTAAAAAAATAATAAAGAAGTTTTCAAGAAGTGAAGATACTTTATTTCGGTCATCCACACCACCCTACATAAGATTAATAATTCTGATTAGATTAACTAACTGAAGATTAATATTTCATTTAGCGGTATCATCATCTCTGCTAGATTCCGCGCCGGTACTCAGTGATACTGCTACTTGCCACTCAGTGCGCAATAACACTGGATTTGTATGTACCTGTCGCTGGCAAACATGGAATGTGAGGAGATGTTGAAAATGTCTGGGATTAAAATGTTTTGAAAATAGTTTCATTCATGACATAGCTAGTGAACTGCCGGTCGATTCTGTAAAAATCTCACCGTGATAACTTAGGTGAAGTGAGTTTGTTTTTGCTACGAATTGACGCTATTGACAGCTCACTCCACGCTCACTTCACCTAAGTTTTCACGGTGAGATTTTTACAGAATAGCACCGCTGTAATGTTATTCTGTAAAAATCACACCGTGAAAACTTCCGTGGAGTGAGCTGTCAGTGTCATCCCACTGATGCTAGGGATTGACCAAGCAAACATTAACAATTACCTATAATCGAGATTTTAGTAATATTTTTTATGGTAATGCGTGACGCGCTCGCGCCTCAGGCTATTTAAGAGCTAGACTAGGAAAAAAAAACAGCATTGAGGTTCTGACTAAGTTTCCGTTTTGCTATTTTAAAGCCTTACAAAATGGCAATGTTTTGACAACTAAAATAACCTCCTTTTTTTGAAGTCGGTAATAAGTACTAGCTTTGAAATTATTTAAAAATATCAATAGAATTAGCATAAAAAATATTACTAGAATCTCGATTATGATTGTAAATGTTTGCTTGATCAATCCCTAGTATCAGGTGGGATGACACTGACAGCTCACTCACGCTCACTTCACCTAAGTTTTCACGGTGAGATATTACAGAATCGCACTCTTTCACTAATGAGAAGCTACAGTATTGTTGAGTGGATATATTTTATGTTAAAACAAGAAAGTTAGTTCGCGTGAGTTCTGTTTGTTGTATATATCGCTTCAAAGGTAATCTATACAAAAAAAAATCACCATGCTCCCTTCACCAATAATCACCATCGACTATCAACATCACCAATTACCCTACTTCATCACCTGCCTGCCTTTTCGCAACTATGTTGGGGGGTCGGATTCCATATTTACCAGTATTTTACATGGAGCGACTGCCTATCTGACCTCCACAACCCAGTTACTGGGTAATACGATACCCCTTGGTAAGACTGGTTGTCAGATTTTCGGCTACTGACGACCCGTACGACTATCAAAGATCCACGAATGACAGCCGGGACCAACGGTTTAACGTGCTTTCCGAGGCGCGGAGGGGTATGTGAAGATGGTCATTCACGGACCAACCACGGCAACTGTAGCTTAACCTGATCGATCGACCTGTGCGGCTGTTATTATTTAGCCACTAGCCCAATTCCCCACTTCACCCGCCACATATCCCGTATTACAGCTCATGATCCTGCCATTATTGAGAATGCAAGAACGTCGGCGCACAATTTGATAGCTCGCTCTCATTCAATACCACAATGGTCTGATATGAATGAATGAATGAATGAGAATGAATGTAAACGAAACGCATAGCTTACCAAAGTTATTTACTTAACTAAGATTGAACGAGACTTAGGTTTTTGTTAGATTGCTAAAAATCTGTGCTTAGAAAGGGAATATGAATAAAGGGTTGTGAGACCATCAAACTGCAGGGTAACTGCGTAACACACTAACTAGACGGAATGGCTTTCCTTTTGACAGGTCAACAACATTCATTGCGTTATTTACGTCGTTGAGCTGGCAAATTTTACACACATATGAAGCAATGGTTTAGCAATATCCTTCAAAATTATTCAGATTGAAACAACAGAAAACATCGTGAGAGAACCGGCATGTCCTAGAACCAAAAATTCGAAGACATGATTGTGACATCTGCCAACTCGCACTGGGCCCGCGTGGTGGATTACGGCCCACTCCCTCTCACCTAGAGGAGGCCTGTGTCCCAGCCATTATAGGCTGCTTATGATGATGATGATGATGATGATTGTGATTGTTAGTATGTTAGGCCGTGTTAGTATGTGCGCATAATAAATGTGACCAAGTGCGGATGGTACGCTACAGCTGTAGGTCTGGTAGTCCGGTAGTGAAAGGGCGATGCTGGGACCAGCCACCAGATCGTGGGGCTCCTGCGCACACTCTCCGAAGTACAGTCTGCAGAAGACCGGACAGGTAAGCAGCATTACACCGACCAGCCAGCTTGTGAAGCGTAGCCACCAACGTCTCGTCGCCTGGTAAGCCTTTTAGCTCTGCATCAAGTGTAGCAAGCTGGTAATTTGCTGAGCCATCCATAAGTGGCTGCAATACTCTATACAGGAACGGACTGCCCCGTTGGTCTCGTGGTAGCAAGCGCGACTGCTGAGCCTGGGGTCCTGGGTTCGATTCCCGGGTCGGGCAAAGTGTTATTGAGTTTTGCCATTAGGAATTCCTTAGTACCTAACAGCCCTGAGTTTGGAAGTTGGCGGTGTGATACCCCCGTGCCTCGGAAAGCACGTTAAGCCGTTGGTCCTGCGCCTGATCTCTCTCCTGTCGTGTCGGATTGCCGTCCCATCAGACAATGAGAGTGAGGGAAGAGGGAGTGCGCCTGTGTCTGCGCGCACACTTGTGCACTTATAATATCTCCCGCGCCGAAGGCTAGTCTCCGTTGAGATTGGCCGCCGTGGCCGAAATACGGTCTGGAGGCCTTTTTTACAGGAACGGACCTAGATACTTAGGTCGGGCCTCGAACTAATCCTATGTTCACTGGTGATACGGAGTAGGAATCGCCTGTAACTTCGGCTGACACTACGGATTTCGTTCTTAGAAAGTAGACCTCTAGGAAAGCATTCTGTCGACGCGACGGCTGGCTTGACTGTGACAACAACGGATCACTTTTAAGTTGACATTAGATTTGGCAGCAGATAAAACTAAATGGCTTTGCAGTGTTGTTATCTCCATTATTCGATGTGATGTGTTGTTGTTTAGACCACATCTGTATTTAAGTATTGACAGCAAAGGTAGCGACCACAGTGCCTAAGCTCTACTGGTGACAAAACTTAAGGGATCCTGGACGGTGCAACCACCAACGTACTGATTTTTTTTTGTCTTCTAAGTCAAAGAAATTGTCTCGTGGAATAAAAATAAACTCGCGCCATCTTCCTATGAAAAAACCGGCATGTCCTAGAACCAAAAATTCGAACACATGTGATATCTACCAACCCCCACAGGGCCCGCGTGGTGGATTACGGCCCACTCCCTCTCACAGAGAGGAGACCTGTGTCCCAGCAGTGGGAACATTATAGGCTGATTATAAGTGCATTTGTCTTTTGCCCGCGACTTCGTCCGCGTGAAAGTCATTCCCCATTCATTCAACATTCATTGTGTCATTTACGTTGTTGAACAGACGAATTTTTCAAACGCATGAAGCAATATAAGTTTAGTAATTTCCTTCAAAATCCTTTGGATTGTAATTGAAAGTGTGTCAAATTGTGGTTGTGCAGGAGATCGAACTCAAGACAACACGCTCAAGTCCAACAAGGATATCAATCGTTTGTTAATTATGTTATGTTCTGATAATTATTTGTTGTTTGTCACCAAGCTTTCAGCCGTAGACAGAGTAAACTATAGACTGCTGCATATCTTCTTTTTCATTCGCACAAGAAAAGGAGAAATAGGTATATAAACGTCACTAGCAAAGAAAAGAGACAGAGTAAGAATATTTCTGTCCCTTACTGCGTGTCGGCTAAGCACATTAATGTGCACAACAAGTTTGACGTTTATGAATGAAATAATAAAAATTATGAATGAACTATTAAAAACTACACCGCGATTAAACGGAAAATAAGATCTTTTTCGTGCATAATTCAATAATAGTACATTTGCGCAACTGTGAAAATGGTAAAGTGTAGTGTAATAAGCTGTAAAAATGATAGTATGATGAAGATTGCCGGAATTTGTTGTTCCTTTCGGTGACACGGATACCATGAGTCTACAATTACTCTGTCTACGCTTTCAGCTGAACGGATTTAAGTGAAATTGTCATACATGTAGAGGTAGACACATAGTTTTCGAAGGATGCTAATTTAAAAACTCAACCCTTCTAAAACCACAGACCACAAAATTTATCGACATGGGAATCAAACTCGCTGCTCGTGCCACTAACATACCGCCCTAACGTCGTGTCGATGCATACAAACGTGCCAAATTAGGCAATACACACACAGGTAACAAAAAAAACTCTTTTGACTTTCAGTTCGTGTAGGCTACGCTTTAAAACAGTTATTAGAATTTAAAGATGACGTGTTTTTAGCTTACATTTTTGGCAGAGCTCGTCCGGGGATGTACTTCCACCTGGTGGTCATCGGTCCTTCGACTAACACGGCCAGCCCACTGCCACTTCAGTTTGCTTACTCTGCAAGTTAATTCGGTAACTCCAGTTCTTTTCCAGATACCTTCATTCCTCATTTTATCCTTCACAGAAACTCTGAGAGGTATAGCTCGCTTGTAGCGTGATTAGAGTCATGAGCTTGGTTAATAAAAAAACTGGCCAAGTGCGAGTCGGACTCGCACACGAAGGGTTCCGTACCACAAGGCAAAAACGCCGAAAAAAACACGTTTGTTGTATGGGAGCCCCCTTAAATTATGTTTTTTATTCTGTTTTTAGTATTTTTTGTTATAGCGGCAACAGAAATACATCATCTGTGAAAATTTCAATTGTCTAACTGTCACGGTTCATGAGATACAGCCTGGTGACAGACAGACGGACAGACGGACAAACGGACGGACAGACAGCGAAGTCTTAGTTCCCGTATAGGGTCCCGTTTTTACCCTTTGGGTACGGAACCCTAAAAACTATCGGTCACTAATTACCAATCACCCTTTAAAAGTCGGATATCTATGGTTTAAAGCTATAGTGACAAAACTATGGGATGCATGAATAAGCCTTCTCGTGTAGCGCAGTTTGTTCTGCCATGTTACTCAACTGAACCGAGCGCTCGCTTCCTGGACAGTCACACCCAACACCTTATTTGACTAGCCAATTCTTCCCTTGCGGTGGTAGGACTAACGCCCGCCTGGCCACCGGAGTCCGGCGTCAAGCAGCCTGCTGTGTTTCGTCGATGCGTGCGTGCCTTAGGCATCTTCCGGGCACGTTCGTTCCATCATAGACAAGACATCATCCATCGCTTTCCATCAGGCGTGATCGAGGTCCAGAGCGGGCCAATTCAGCCATAAAAAAAAGTATACTTATATATATTTGATTGAATTTTCGTATGCAGACTGAGAACTAAAAACAAAAACTAACGTCATCAATACTAATATTATAAATTCGAAAGTAACTCTGTCTGTCTGTCTGTATGTTACCTTTTTACGCCTAAACCACTAAACGGATTTCGATAAAATTTGGCAGAGAGATAGATTGCATCCCGGGGAAGGACATACGATAGTTTTTATATACATACCTCGCGGGCGAAGCCGCGGGCGGAAGCTAGTTAGAAATACGAAGTTTTATTTATTTTCGTATTGCCGTCTCCACCTTGTATGAGATTATTTTCAATACATACCTATATCATTGTGATCAATGTTCGTTCCTTCTCTGTAAGCAATGCTATTCTGTAAAAATCTCACCGTGAAAACTTAGGTGAAGTGAGCGTGGAGTGAGCTGTCAATAATGTCAATTCCTAGCAAAAACCAACTCACTTCACCTAAGTTTTCACGGTGAGATTTTTACAGAATCGACCGGCATGCGGCAGGCCTTTCCCTGCAGTGGGTAACATTAACTTAGTAAGTATTTAAGTAATATAACATTTGGTTAAGTTACAATGGCAATTTGCCAGATTTTAAAGCCGTTTCTTAGTTATGCACTGAGAAAGGGCTAATCCACTACGCGGGCCCAGTGCGGGTTGGTAGATGTCACATGTCTTCCAATTGACGGCACGGTTGGCGCAGTGGTTAAGCGATTGACTGCTGCGCTGCGTGTCGCGGGTCCGATTCCCGCACGGAACAAATATTTGTATGACCTACAAGTAGTTGTTCCGGGTCTAGCTGTTTGTGTATGTGAGTTTAAATGTTTGTAAACGCACCCACAATACAGGAGAAATTCCTAGTGTGGGGCAAGGTTTATTAAAAAAAAAATTCTGGTCCTAGGACATGCCGGTTTCCTCACTGTTTTCCTTCACCGTTTCTAGTTTTTACTGTAATACTTTTATTAATAGATTCTAGGCTACATTATATTTACATAATTTAGAAAGCTAACAGTCTTAAAATTATAATAATATGTACAAGTGTATAAAAAGGAGGGGAAATAATCAAAGGGCATCAAAAAATTCATCCGCATCGCTGTCAACAGGAAACGTGCCCAAAAGGCTGGCAGCATTGCCACGTTGTATGGCGATGCTTATTCTTTACCTATTGGTGCACCGCAAGTCGCGCAACGACTCGGTGCCTTTGTGTCGCGCGCGATTTTATCGCGTGTCGCGCCTGTTTGAAGGAGCCTTTAATTGAAATAAATGCTTTGAGTTTCAGTAAGTTAACGGCCATTTTCACTGATCCATCACTACTTTACATCACTGTGAACCTTGTTACAATGGTAATAGGGTCTACAATTAAGTAATTATACGACAACTGCTACACAACGCATCGGTACGTTGTTTATGTTTAATTAATGGTCTAAATAAATATCGTAACAAAAACTTTACCGGAACTTTTTCCATCTTGCCCTCGTAGCGACATTTCAGGGGGTCGGCTGCACGAACATTTGGTGACATCAACTTAATCAGAGGTTAAAAAAATTAAACCGACTTCAAAAAGAAATGAACTCAAAATTATGAAATAACTTTAATTTCGGAAGTCGGTGTCTTGGGATCTGTATTTTTACCGACTTCAAAAAAAAAAGGAGGTTATCAATTCGATACGTATGTATGTATGTAATATTATTGGAATTGCATTATATTCACATATGATGATCTATTAGGGCTTCCAAACAAATATACAAAATTTCATAGACGTATGTATGTATGTATGTATGTATGTATGTATGTATGTATGTATGTTTGTCCACGCATATCTCCGGAACTATTAATCGGATCGTGACCATTTTTTTTATTGGCTTACATTTACTTCAACTTAGGGAACAGTGCAAGTTTCATCAAGATCGATTCAGTAATTTTCAAGATATGGACTAATACGTGTAAGTGTGACGGCCTGGCTTATTGATAAGAGCTACGGGTGTAGTGTCAAAGGGAAAACATCTCAAAACCTTGGTCAAATACAAGTGCAAAAACTAAAAATTACGAAATAAAAAGTAATTTAAAAAAAATTAAACCGACTTCAAAAAGAAATTAACTCAAAATTATGAAATAACTTTAATTTCGGAAGTCGGTGGCATAAAACTAAAATACAGATCGCAAGACACCGACTTCCGAAATTAAAGTTATTTCATAATTTTGAGTTAATTTCTTTTTGAAGTCGGTTTAATTTTTTTAAATTATTGTTTTAGTTTTTTGCCATTTCATAATTTTGAGTTCATTTCTTTTTGAAGTCGGTTTATTTTTTTTAAATTACTTTTTATTTGGTAATTTTTAGTTGTTGCACTAGAATTTGACCAAGGTTTTGAGATGTTTTCGCTTTGACACTACACCCGTAGCTCGTAACAATAAGCCAGGCCGTCACACTTTTACGTCTTAGTCAATATCTTGAAAATTACTGATCGATTTTGATGAAACTTGCACTGTTCCCTAAGTTGAAGTAAATGTAAGCCAATAAAAAAAGAATGGTCACGGTCCGATTAATAGTTACGGAGATATGCGTGGACAAACATACATACATACATACGTCTATAAAATTTTGTATATTTGGTTAGAAGCCCTAATAGATTGTCATATGTGAATATAATGCAATTCCAATAATATTACATACATACGTATCGAATTGATAACCTCCTTTTTTTTTGAAGTCGGTAAAAAAGAGGGCGTGTGTGAGCCAACACGATAGAAGTGAAAACTTACGACAAAGAAAAGAAAGAAAGAAAATACGTTTAAGGGTCAGTTCACACAGAGACGCGACGCGCGACGCGACGCGCGGTTTTCAAGACAGAAATACAATTACAGACCTTATCTACTACACTAAAAGGTACACAATTCAGTGTCTACCTACTACGTCGAGCTACGCAGCGCGGCGCCGCCGCCGCGCGGCGTAGCTCACTGAATCGTGTACCTTTTTGTGTAGTAGATAAGGTCTGTAATTGTATTTCTATCTTGAAAACTGCGCGTCGCGTCGCGTCTCGGTGTGAACTGATCCTAATTGCGGTAAAGATGACGAAAAAAAAAAAAAAAGTTTGGGGGAAACATGCACGTCACTGGAGCCGAATATACGCGATTCAGCGCCGAGTATACGTGATTCACCGTCACCCACCGACTGGAGCCGAGTGCCGTGCCGTGGAGAACTTGTTCTTTTTAACCGACTTCAAAAAAGGAGGAGGTTTCTCAATTCGACCGTATATATATTTTTTACCGACTTCAAAAAAAAAAGGAGGTTATCAATTCGATACGTATGTATGTAATATTATTGGAATTGCATTATATTCACATATGATGATCTATTAGGGCTTCCAAACAAATATACAAAATTTCATAGACGTATGTATGTATGTATGTATGTATGTATGCATGTATGTATGTATGTATGTATGTTTGTCCACGCATATCTCCGGAACTATTAATCGGATCGTGACCATTTTTTTTTTATTGGCTTACATTTTCTTCAACTTAGGGAACAGTGCAAGTTTCATCAAGATCGATTCAGTAATTTTCAAGATATGGACTAATACGTGTAAGTGTGACGGCCTGGCTTATTGATAAGAGCTACGGGTGTAGTGTCAAAGGGAAAACATCTCAAAACCTTGGTCAAATACTAGTGCAAAAACTAAAAATTACGAAATAAAAAGTAATTTAAAAAAATTAAACCGACTTCAAAAAGAAATTAACTCAAAATTATGAAATAACTTTAATTTCGGAAGTCGGTGGCATAAAACTAAAATACAGATCCCATAAGACACCGACTTCCGAAATTAAAGTTATTTCATAATTTTGAGTTAATTTCTTTTTGAAGTCGGTTTAATTTTTTTAAATTACTTTTTATTTGTGTTTGTGTTCTTCTCTGCGACATGTTTACTGCAAATAAATGTATTTTCTTTCTTTTTCTTTTCTAGTTCTTCTTTTCTTCTGCAGTTCTTCTTTACTAGTTCTTCTTTTCTTCAGTTCAGTTCTTCTTTTCACACTACCATTTTTCTTTTCTCACTGAGAGGAAGCCCGTGTCCCAGCAGTAGGAATATTATAGGCTGATTATTTTATGATTATTCTTTTCAAGTATACCTACCCGTGTCGGCGTCACCGACCCGAGCGTGACGGTACAGTTTCGGTTTTCGGTTCACTGTTCAGAAAAAGCGCTAAGTTTGCCTAAATTAGTTTTCACTTCAATAACGCAAGAGGAATAATTATTGCCAAGAAAGATTAGTTCCTTGAATAATCTGTCAATATTCTAACAGGTTTACTAAGTTGGGTCCAATATAAATCCATTGTAATCTTTTTCCCGTTATAGTTTTTTTTAAATTATTATTGTTGTGTTAGACTTACTCGTCTTAAACAATTAAAATTTTTAACTTTATCAAGACACTTAACTTAATAATTTTCTTTCTCTACATAAAATGGGTGTAAGACATAAAACAAAATCAAAAATCAAAATATATATTTCACATAAACCTACATGGGCACTTATGAAACGAAATGCAGAAGCTATAAGCTAATTATTTTTCGCAAGTACCATCGTACTCACGAAAAACTCGTCCCGTGGAGAAAGTTTTTCAGTTCGATGATCTGTACCACACCCTTAAATATTACAAAACCTTTCTGTATAGAAAACATATGCATTCGAATCTACTCTGATCAGATAAAAATAACCGACTTAGGTATTAATCCCATCCTTCCATCAATCCGTTTGTTTCAAATCCACGAGCAACACAGAAACTGCTCCAAAACACAGTTAAATCTCACCTTACCTAGCCCCTCGTTAACGACAGTTAGCCGCGAATTGACTGCAGCAACTAACGGGCGTCTAACTGCCGTCAGGGCGGTGCCACCCGCCCGGCTCAGGTGTCTGTTAATACACTTTGAGTGACTCGTCCTTTCTCTGTTAAGCGTCGCTCTTACAGTTTATACATATTTATACATTGCGTTGTATAATTATACAGGCTTATGTTTATAGAGCAGAGACGTAATTAGTTGTATAATGTAACTTTTCTATTGCACAGTCTTGCCAAGACATAAGTACTGTGTTACCCAGTAACTGGGTTGTGGAGGTCAGCGGGGTAATTACGTAACACACTTACAATAGCCGGAGTAGTCGGTCAGTCAGAAAGATGAAGCTAGTTGCCCATTTCAAAGCGTAGTAGGTACCTATGGAGAAGAACGGGCAAGAAACTCTATGAATATCGGTATAGAGCTTAGAGAGACAAAAGGAGCTGGGGCCTAAGTCTGCTATTTTTATAAATACGTCATTCCAACACGATCCCATTGTCATTTTGCAAAAAGTTCGTAATCTGCTAAATTCATAATGGTCGATCATTCGTCGGTCAATGGCACAGATCATAATTACTCGTATATACTCGTAACGAATTAAAAGCAATGACTGCACAATGACGTTCTAATGGTAGGTCACTGATCAAAGGAACTGTCAAAATTTTAGCAGATTCCCCCCTAAAACATATTCATTCATATATATTCATTTGTCATTATGTACGAGATTACCATTATATGCTATTTCTTTCAATGGATTGTCAGTGGTTGACCATTGGAAAGTCATAATGACGCTATTATATTAGTAGATTCAAAGTCAAAGTCAAAGCATTTAAATTTCAAATAGGCACATACAAGGCACTTTTGAACGTCAAAAATTACGATAAAAAAATGGTTGCCTGTAAAGTCGGTTTTACGGGCGAAGATTTTACGTGACAACGACCGATCATCCGATCATAGTTGAGTGGGAGAGAGACGCAAGGCATTCGGCGGGCCTCTCTCTCGTTCGGTGACTCATCGTAACGTTACCGAGCGTTACACTTTTTCATAAGTGACTCCCAGTCGCAACCTAATTTAAGACGTTGTCACGTCAAAATAGAATTGATTCTAGTCGCCCATTCCAAAGGGTAGTTTTCGTATGGAGAAGAACGGGCAAGAAACTCCACCGTTACTCTTTTAAAAAGTTTTACAATATTTTGCATACATTCATTATATAATAATAATATGTGAAGACGATGCACCTAAAATAAGATTACCAAACTTGTCAAAATAAACAATTATGAAATCAATGATCGACCATTCTGACACTATTGTATTAGCAGACTTGAGGCCCTGTTGGAAACTTGCGGGTTAACACAACAGTAGCATTGCCTTTCATTTTGACAGGTGAACTACATTCATTCCGTTATTTACGTTGCTGAGCAGACAAAATGGCTTAACAATATCCTTCAAAATGATTCAGATTGAGATTGATAGTTTATACTTACGCCTGATACTAATCCATACAAGTTTTGACGTGATAAAAAAACTTGCTTACTAAAATTACGTCAATTTACGTCAGGCACTGATTAGTTTGACAGAACTAAACTATGTTCTGTCCTTTTCTTAATGAAATAGAAAGAAAAAGATGCACTGAACTTTTTGAACAACAGAATCGGCGCCATTGTATGAGTAAACATTTAATTTTGTCAAGCAAGTATGAAGATGATATTATTTGTGTAATTGTGTTTGCCATCTTATATGAATCACAATTTCAAAAGTAGACTTGTCCAGGCTAAAATATTATAACTGAATAGTTCTTTAATATAGGCTAAAAGTACTTTGCTCACAGAAATCAAAGGTAGTTCCAATATGAACTAAAAATATCAAGTATTAATATAAATAAAGATACTACGGACTCTTTGATAAAAAAAATATTTTTTAATTTTAGCAACGAAAAAAGTGTTTGTAGACAGGCTAAAGTGTAAAAATATGGAAAAAAATATTACTTTTTTATTTTGAAATAGTGAATGAAAATATTTTGCGAACGCGCCCGTAGTTGAGAGGTCGAGGACTAGTGGTGGGACACAGTGTCGATAAAAATAGAATTTATGTTTCTGACTGGCGGCGTGCTTGATCTTGTACTTGAGAGTAAGCACAACCATGTTTTAGTTAGGGACTGGTCATCTCTTAGCTGCGACTTATTTTAACTTAATTTTTGAATTGTTTTATGTTTTTATCTTTCTATGACGGACGCTTTTAACGTGCACGTCTTTTTACAATGTATGTACATACATGCATAATTTCAAAATGAATTATGTAAACAATATTTTGATTTAAAAGAGTGTCCGTGGAGTTTGCAGCCCGTTCTTCTCCATATATAGGCAGGTACCTACTACGCTTTGGAATGGGCAACTAGCTTCATCTTTCTGACTGACCGACCCCTTGGTAATCAAAAGGATCTGTAATTGGTTTATTCTAAATGAATGCATTGAGTTTGAGTTCTTGACATTACATGCTCGTAATCAATGAATGACTTAACAGCCCAGTCATCAAGTCAAGGTTAAAAGTCTTTCCAATGGCAGACCCAGCTCAGTCATTAGTTTTTAATTCTTGCGAAGATCGTCGTTCGTAGTCTTCGATTTACTTAACCTAAAAGCATAACCACACACTATTTGTTATCTTAATTTTATCGCATAAATTGTTAATGTTCCAAAAACGGATAAAGATACTGTCTCCTATAGTGGTACTCTGTAAAAATATCACCGTCACAATTTGGGTGAAGTGAGCTTAAAGTGAGCTGCGGTGCTACTCTGTAAAAATATCACCGTGATAATTTGGGAGAAGTAAGCTTAAAGTGAGCTGCGGTGCTATTCTGTAAAAACATCACCGTGATAACTTAGGTGAAGTGAGCTTAAAGTGAGCTGTCATTCTACCTGATGCTAGGGATTGACACTGTTGACAGCTCACTTCACCTAAGTTTTCACGCTGAGTTTTTTACAGAATAGCATTACTGTAGCGGTATCTACAAACGACACGAACGTCACGCAAAATCCTGCATTGCGCAAGCAGAGTTTACCGCGCAACTAGCATAGATACAACGGCCCAACATGAATCATCGGGCAGCTGCCCGCCAGACACAACACACGTCTGGTCGGAGGATCCTCCCTTTTCTATAGAGTATGAGAGAACTTTACACCCTGTTCCTCATACCTCTATATTACTGTTATTAGTGTCAATACCTTGCATCAGATAGATGACAGCTCACTTCACCTAAGTTCTCACGGTGTGATTTTAACAGAATACACCGGCTGTAACACAGGTACCACCTCATAAGTTATCCCAATTTATTTAGGGTCGGCGCAACATGTCTTTTTCTCTATACGTCTCTGTTAGTCGTCATCTCGGTAGTCACCCCCTCTCTAGCCCATATTATCTTTCACACTAACAGTCCACCCTTCTTTGGCCTTCCCCTACTCTTATAATAGCAATCCACATTCATATCCAAAACTTTCCTCACGACATTTTCTTCATTCGTTCGCATCACATGTCCATACCATGACAACCGATTATTATAAATAACTTTTCGGTCACCGGTGCCACTTTCAGACTTTTAGAAAGAAGCTGTAGGACTGGTAGAAATCATCATGTCAGGAAAAAGTGTTATTCTCCTCCAAGCGACTTTCTCTCTCTTTCTGTTATGTACGAGTGTATGTGTGCGTGCGAGTATCGCGTAAGGAACTTCCTGACGTGGTGGGTCCCTCGACCAGCCGGTCGATTCTGTAAAAATCTCACCGTGAAAACTTGGGTGAAATGAGTTTGCTTTTGCTAGGAATTGACACTATTGACAGCTCACTCCACGCTCACTTCACCTAAGTTTTCACGGTGAGATTTTTACAGAATAGCACCGCTGGTTCGTGAACAGGAAAAATGCCTAAAATATTATACATGAATGTTGGCAGTATTGCCACTTTGCATGACAATGCTGGTCCTTCAGTCAACAAAAGTTTTTTCTCAAGTCGATGTTTTAAATTCGTATTTTTATCGATACAGTCCCGCCACTACCCTCTAATATGGAGTGAATGCCGAAAGTTTGCATATTTGTATATTTTCCGGCGGAAAACCTTTTATACTATTACTTTAACTGGAAAATACTTCATCTTCATAGTTACACAAATAGCCACGCTGTTTCATATACAGGGTAAGTAGTACTCCAGGTTTCATTTGCATTTGGTGCAGTGAGGCATATAAAATACAAAACATCACGTTTGTACTCCTATAAAGGTACGGCAGAGGTGTATGTAGAAGATCACCTACAATTCTAGCCTGTTTTATTGTCCGGTTCCCGGGCCTCGGAAAGCACGTTAAGCCAATGGTTCAGCTGTCATTCGTAGATCTTTGAGAGCTGTTACGGGTCGTTACGTGCTTTCAGAGGAACGGTAGTATTAAACCGCCAACTTTCAAACTTCAAGCTGTTACTTAGATATTCATAATGGAAAACCCAGTAACACTTTGTCCGACCTGGGAATGGAACCCAGGACCCCACGCTCAACAGTCGTGCTTGCAACCATGAGACCAACTGGGGCCTCGGGGTCTTTCCATAGCAGTGGTGGCCATTTGATAACGGCAAGAACTTACAAGTTGTGGGTCGTAGGTTCGGAACAGGTGCTTTACTTTGTGTAAATTATTTCATCACCACTGCTCTCAAAACGGTGAAGGAAAACATCGTGAGGAAACCGGCATGTCCTAGAACCTAAAATTCGAAGACATGGTGACATCCATCAACCCGCGCTGGGCCGGCGTGGTGGATTACGGCCCACTCCCTCTCACTGAGAGGAGGCCTGTGTCCCAGCAGTGGGAACATTATAGGCAGATTATGATACTGCCGCTTTTGATACTAAAAAAATTGTTTACATACTGCAACGCTGCTTGCATTGCAGTATGTAAACAATTTCTCAAGTATACACATAGATACTTAGCAAATAAATAGTTATGTCGGTACACAATATTCAGCAGGGCTGCCTCTCCCGACGTCGTCGTTGCTTGACAACAATGCTGCGCTAAACGGAAGTCTCTAATTGGTACAGCCCTAGGCGTTTTCGAGTCGAATG
Organism: Oligia fasciuncula; assembly: GCA_963082905.1. Lineage (NCBI taxonomy): Eukaryota > Metazoa > Arthropoda > Insecta > Lepidoptera > Noctuidae > Oligia > Oligia fasciuncula. Next base: position 10,564,807 of record OY720413.1, on the reverse strand, counting down.
GAGAATTTTTCCGAATAGCAAACACATTGCGATGTTATAACTTTTATAATGATTTTAGTTTTGTGTTCACTGGACTTAGAGAAAAATATTTTTTAAGAAATTATTTTTTTTTGTAATTTTTTTTTAAGTTGCACTTTTTTTGTTGGTCCGCGGTTCGAAATGATGTCTGGCTTCGAGGTTTGAAGTCTGAGGTCTTATTCTGTCTGAGGTCTACCTATAGTACACACAGAGTAGTAGTCACATATATGTGACTTCTCTATAGTGTACTTTAAAAGTTATAAGACGAAGAAATTTTGTAAGATACTTTCGCACAGGTCGATCGATCAGGTTAAGCTACGCTTGCCACGGCTGGTCTGTGGATGGGTGACCATCTTTACATACCGAGACCACTCCGTGCCTCGGAAAGCACGTTAAACCGTTGGTCCCGGCTGTCATTCGTGGATCTTTGTCAGTCGTTACGGGTCGTCAGAAGCCCGAAAGTCTGACAACCAGTCTTACCAAGGAGTATCGTACTACCCAGTAACTGGGTTGTGGAGGTCAGACAGGCAGTCGCTCCATGTAAAATACTGGTATTCAGCTGCATCCGGTTAGACTGGAAGCTGACCCCAACATAGTTGGGAAAAGGCTAGGCAGATGATGACTTACTTTTATTTACATATTTTGTTTTTGACAGCTGCTCTTCGCCATTTTGTATTCTGTCTGTCAAAGCGTTGCGTATGTTTCGCCGTCTCAAAAATATATTTTGTATACTTTTTATACATTAATAAATACAGGAAATATCGCGTGTTTTTTGTTTGTTAGTAAATATCGCAACTACTGAGCACGAGGCCCTGAGTTCGATTCCCGGGTCATACAAAGTGTTATTTGGTTTTCCATCTGGAATTTTTCAGTAACAGCCTCGTTTAGGTCCTATAAGGGGCTTACATGACCTAAAGCGTGGTCACAGTCGGACTGCATAGAAAAGAAAGAGAAGCGCGATGACACAACGCTGGTAATTTATTGCAAAATAATTGAAGCTATTACTTATCTATTTACAAAAGATCTATTGTTTAAACTAAAAAATAAAACACTAGTGCTTTAGTATGTTGCTTGTAGAATAATCTGACAAAAAAACAGAATGAATGTAAGTATATATTAGTAGGGTTTTTATTGTGAAAAGAAAGTTTTTAGTTGTACGAGTATTTTCATGATTTTTTCTATCATATCCAATTAGTTGTATTATGTTTTCAACAGGCTATCTAACTAACATAATTCATATCCTGAAGAATATCATATATTTTTCTGATTCTGTTTACAGTAGTCGATCATAATTATATACTTTTAGTCATTATAAAACTTGCGTTTTTTGCGTTTAGGTCTTGTAGTCCCCTTAACGTCAAGGACGTGGCCATTTTCCGTTCGATTTGTTTCATTTCATTACTTGTACTATTTATTCTGTGGTTTAGGTCCCTGCCTGTCAATAAGCCTAACAGCCTAGTCTAAACAGCGGGGTAATTCCATAACACACTATAAGTAGCAATGGCTTTCATTTTGACAGCCCAACAACATTCATTACGTTATTTACCTACGTTGTTGAGCAGAATTTTTTTTCGAACATATGAAGCAATGAATTAGCAAAACATCCTTGAAAATGATTTAGTTTGCGATTTATAGTGTGTTACGCAATCAGGGTTCAGGTTTATCTAATCTCTCTCTTTGTCTGAATCATCATCATCATCATCAGCCCACAGCAGTTCACGGCTGGACATAGGCCCCTCCAATTGTACGCCATTTAGCTCGATTCTCGGCAACTCTCATCCAGCTGCTACCAGCCACCCTGCGAAGATCGTCGCTCCACCTAGCCTGAGGGCGTCCTACCTTACGTTTGGCGATTCGCGGTCTTTACTCAAGAACACGTCTACCCCGACGGTCATCGGTTCTACGACTAATATGGACGGCCAATTGCCTCTTCAGCTTGCTTATTCTATGGGCTATGTCAACAACTTTAATTATCTGCCAGATCACAGATTCAGAATGCATCCTTTTTAAAGAATTTTCAAAACACAAGCCCAGGGGCCCAAGTCTGCTATTTTTATAAATTCGTCACTCTCAGTCTAAAAGTTCGTAACCTGCTAAATTCATATCTAATGGTCGATCATTGGTCGGTCAATGGCACAGAACATAATTATACGATACTCGAAACGAATTAAAAGCAATGACTGCACAATGACGTTCTAAGTAATGGTAGGTCCGGGTCAGCGGGATTGTCCGAAAGGGTTACCGCTGGCCCGGAACATAAAGGGCTAAGGAAGGAACACGGGTGGGTTTTAGTCAGTAAGAGTCTGACACTCCCTTCCGCTCCACCCAGAGCGGGAGGGGTCATTTGATGATTTCCCATCCGCAAAAAAAAAAAAAGTAATGGTAGGTCACTGATTAAAGGAACTCAAAATTTTTGCAGATTACCGCCTAAGTCAGTTATTCATTTGTCATTATGTACGAGATTACCATTCTATGCCATTTCTTTTAATTTTAAATAAATAAATCTGACCTAAGGATGAATCTTCATCTGCCTAGCCTTTTCCAAACAACTATGTTGGGGTCGGCTTTCAGTCTAACCGGATGCAGCTGAATACCAGTATTATACATGTAGCGACTGCCTATCTGACCTCCACAACCCAGTTACTGGGTAATACGATACCTACCCTTTGGTAAGACAGGTTGTCAGACTTTCGGGCTTCTGACTACCGCTAACAAACGACTGTCAAAGATCCACGAATGACAGCCGGGACCAAAGGTTTAACGTTCTTTCTGAGGTACGAGGGGTATGTAAAAATGGTCACCCATCCACAGACCAAGCGCGGCAAGCGTAGCTAAACCTGATCGATCGACTTGTGCGGCTGTTATCATTTAGCCAGGAGCCCCCGACCTTAGAATGAATGACACCACGATTTGACAGCGGTCTCAACGCCCGCTGTGTTTTTATCCGTCCGAAAAAGTTAAGTGATGTGATGTAGCGTTCACTCCGAAGTTTAGAACTACTTTTAGACGGGTCTGTATGTTTGTTGGTAGTGCTCCTGAGTCCTAAAGGAGGGATGAAGTTTCTCAAACGAAGTCGCGTGAAAACTCTAGTTTGCTCCGAAACACACGTTTGACCAAACTCGAATGCAATAACTTGTCCCCCACGGCCGAAACCCATTAAATTGACAAGCAATTAAAGTGTGTATCAGTGTAATTGAATTTAATTGATATTATCATTGGTAAGCCCTGAGGGTGAACACTTAATGAATGTGTCGAATGAGACAAAATTAATTAAGTATGTAGGTACTTATATACATTTGGAGCAGTAGTGGCGCAGTGGTAACGGCCGCGACTTACGAGTTGTAGGTTCGAACCCAGACAGACGCTTCAGGGTCAGTTCACACCGCGACGCGACGCAGCGCGCAGTTTTCAAGATAGCAATACAAATAGACCTTATCTACTACAGTAAAAGGTACACAATTCAGTGAGGTGGTGTCTACTACGTCGAGCTACGCCGCGCGGCGCTGCGCGGCCCACCTCACTGCATTGTGTACCTTTTTGTGTAGTAGATAAGGTCTAATTTGAAAACTGCGCGCTGCGTCGCGTCGCGGTGTGTTCTGTCCCTCACTTTGTGTAAATTATTTCATCACCACTGCTCTCAAAATGGTTAAGGAAAACATCGTGAGGAAACGAGCATGTCCTAGAATCAAAAATTTGAAGACATGTGACTAGTACAGACGCCAGCACATCAAACTACTACAATCTGTCAAATTTCTTTAATAGATTTTCAACATTATCGCTACAGCGTAAGGTTCAAAGTTCATTGGGAAAATTTTACAGTTTCGGGTAGCTTGTTGCACTGGCGTCTTACCAGTCTTACCAAGGGGTATCATGTTACCCAGTAACTGGGTTGTGGAGGTCAGATAGGCACTCGTTCCAGGGGGTTCCCCCACAGAGCTTACTTCCACGCAGTAACCCCCGGGCAACGCCGTGTCTGACCACCGTAACGGAGTGGCAGACCGGCGGCTAAAGAGCTCTGTGACTTGCAGCAAAAACAAGCGGACGGTTGCAAGTATGCCTAAAGAAAAACCAAAGCGCGACGCCTCCGGGCGATTTTTAACCTCGGCTCGTCCCTCCCAGGACGAGGATACAAATGGCCCTGCTCAGGGCCAACTCAGTGGCCCTTCTCAGGACCAATCCACCGGCCCTTCTAAGGGCCTCGCCGAAGCTGGCCGCACACCATCCGCGGCCAGCTTATCCAGTCAGCGGGCGGAGTTTTCGGACTCCGACGAGTCCGTCATGGACACGACGGCGGCCGAAAACGATCGCCTCCAGCGGAAGCGGGCCTACCTGAGGCTCGGGTCCGAGGGCTCCTCGGAGTCAGTGGGCAAGTCGAGGAAGAAGCCGAAGTCAAAAAAGGCTTCGACTTCTGCTTCGACCCCCACCCACGATGTGGGCCTGGTGGACGCCGAGCGTCAGTTAGGCCTGGCAAGGAGGCAGCAGCTGCAGCAGGACCTCGAGGAGAAGGTCGCTGCCAGGGAGCAGCAGGCGCGGGCCGCCAGGTCGAGGGCTGGATATGGCACATCCACAGTGCTGTACGCCGACCACTCCGTGGCGGAGCTGGAGCGCATGGCGCTCCAGGACAAGGAGGAGGTGCTGGAGGTCGCCTCCAAGTCCTCGAACCTGAAGGGGACCTTCCAGAAGGCCCTCAAATGCCGGGCCGTGAGCATGCACGGCATCGTCACCGAGCTGGTGCAGCGCACGGCCACAGACGAGACGCGGCAGCTGCAGGCGAAGGTGGATCGCCTGCAGCTGGAGGTCAGCCAGCTGCACCAAAAGCTGGCTGAGGGCACGGCCCGGCAAGCCCAACCTGCGCCTGCCCCTGCCCCTGGTCCGGTAGATGGAGGCTCCTCCCCCCCTGGCAACCTTGTGGAAATAATCCGCAGGGTTGTCATGGAGGAGAGGGCCTTCATCAGGGGCTGCTTCGCGGGCATTGAGGACCGGCTCTTGCCGGAAAAGCGGCTCCGACCGCCGTTAGCGGCGGATAAGAGTCCGCCACCGACGGAGCCGGTGCCTGTACCTGCGCAGCCTGCGGGAGACCCGCGATCAGGTGCGCAGATCCAGGCCCCGAAGCCCTCCAAGGGCAAAGGGAAGGGCAAGAGGAGCACTGTGGCCCATCAAACCCCTACCACAAGCGCGGAGGGAGCGTCTGCCACTCCGGCAGCCCCCCAGAACACGCAGCGGGAGGACGCCATGCTTCCCTCCACCACCCCGTCCAACCAGGTGTGGACGGAAGTGGGCAGGAGGGGAAAGGCCAAAAAGCCCAAGCCCGCTGCGACTGCTTCGGCAGCCCAGAAGGCTCCGGCGGGCGGGAGGAAGTTGGTTCCTCCCAAAACTGCGGCGGTCGTGGTGACCATCACCCCGGAGGCCGCGGAGCGGGGCGAGACGTACGAGTCCGTCCTAAGACGGGCTCGTGCTAACGCGGATCCCTCGCGGCTGGGGATCGCCAACATTACGTGCCGCCGCACCCAGGCCGGAGCCCGAATTTTTGAGTTCGGGGGGGAGCAGCGCGGCGCAAACGCGGACCTCTTTGCAACAAAGTTGCAAGAGGTCATCGCGGACGTGGCGACGGTCGCCAGACCTGTCAAGACCGCATCCTTGGAGGTGATCGATATGGACGATTCGGTCACCAAAGAGGATGTGGTGGCGGCCGTTGCCGCTGCGGGAGGCTGCAGCGCTGGCGCGGTGAAGGGGGGAGCCATCAGGCCCGGTCGCCGCGGCATGCGCGCCATCCGCGTCGAGTGCCCAGTCGCCGCGGCGGTGGCCGCCCTTAAAGCGACCAAGGGACGGCTGCTCGTGGGCTTCAGCTCGGCTGTGGTCCGGCCGCTTGAGGACAAGCCTGCGCGGTGCTTCAAGTGCTTCGCGCCGGGTCACACCCGATCTACGTGTCCCTCCAAGTCCGACTGGGGAGAGTCTTGCTTCCGGTGCGGACAGGAGGGACACAGGAGTGCCACTTGCAGCGCCACCACGCCACACTGCCCGGCGTGTGCTGCCAGTAGCCGCCCCGCGGGGCACAGGATGGGGGGCAGGAGTTGCCAGCCGCCCACGAGGAAGGGCATAGTGCCGGCGCAGGTTCGTCCTGTCGCCGCCACCGCCGCTGTCGCCGCCGCTGTAACTCCAGCTCCAGCGGCGGTAACTGAGGAGGGGGGTGCGATGTCGGAATAATGGTTTCCAATCATCGCATCCTCCAGGCGAACACCAACCACTGCAGAGCGGCCCAGGACCTGCTGGTGCAGGCCATGGCTGAGTGGTCGGTGAACGTAGCGGTGGTCGCCGAGCCCTACTCGATCCCTGGCAGTTGGCTGGGTGACGAGGACGGCTTGGTGGCACTAGCGGCGCGGTCCTCCACAGACTCTCCTCCCCTCTCGCTATTAGAGAGGGGACCGGGATACGTGGCCGCCGCGTGGGGAGAGGTAGCCCTCGTGGGCGTCTATTTTTCCCCAAACCGCCCTCTTCAGGACTTCGAGAACTATCTCGGAGTCCTGGCCGCCGTGGTCGGCAGGGCGGCGCCGCGTCAGGTCTCCGTATTGGGAGACCTGAATGCCAAGTCGGTGACCTGGGGCAACCCGGCCACCGACCCTCGCGGGCGGGCGGTGGAGTTGTGGGCAGCCTTCTCTGGGCTCTCCCTCCTCAACAGAGGGAACGTCCAGACATGCGTGCGGCGGCAGGGTGGCTCGATAGTGGACGTCACTTTTGCCACCCCTGCGTTGGCCGCGCGCGTGCTGAACTGGCGGGTGGATCTGGTGGAGACCATGTCGGACCACCGCTACGTGCGGTTCGATATCTCCACCGGTGGCCCCGGAGAGACGCGGCCCCCCTCGGGGCGGTCAGCGTTTCCACGGTGGGCTCTCAGCCGCCTGGACAGGGAGGCGGCGGCGGAGGCGGCGTTCATTCAGGACTGGCTTTCGCTGCCTTCCGCTGGCCTGGACGTGGACACCGTGGCGGGACACCTGAGGGAGTCTCTGACCGAGGTGTGCAATTCTAGCATGCCTCGGTCAGGCCGACCGCTGCCCAATCGGGCGGTGTACTGGTGGTCGGTGGAGCTGGAGGGGCTTCGAGCGGCGTGTGTGGGGGCCAGGAGGGCCTACGCGCGGAGCCGGCGGCGGCGTCGACGAGACCACGCCCACGAGGACCACCTCTATGAGGTGTACATAGAGGCAAAACTGGTCCTCGAGCGGGCCATCGCCGACGCCAGGGACTCGGCGAGAGCGGAGATGCTGGAGGGTCTCGACAGGGATCCCTACGGGAGGCCATACAGGGCGGCGCGCAACAAGCTGCGCCCCTTTGGTCCCCCGGTGGCCGAGACCCTGGAGCCCTCATTCCTGGATGGGGTGGTTCAGTCCCTGTTCCCATGCAGGGACAACTTCACCCCACCAGTGATGGACCCTCCGCGGGGGATGGCTCCGCCAGCTGAGGAGGAAGAGGAGGCCCCTCCTGTCACGGAGTCGGAACTTAGCGCGGCGATTGTGCACATCCGCGCCAAGAAGACGGCTCCGGGCCCCGACGGTGTCCCGGCGAGGGTGGTGGCAATTGCCGCCACCCAAATGGAGGAGCGGTTTCGGGACCTCTTTAGCGCATGTCTTGCGTCTGGGAGGTTCCCGAAGCCGTGGAAGGAGGGGCAGTTGTGCCTCCTTCGCAAGGAGGGCCGCCCTGCAGACTCGCCCTCGGCATACCGACCCATCGTCCTGCTCGATGAGGTCGGCAAAATGTTCGAGGGGATAATCGCTGCCCGCCTAAAGAGCCACCTGCGGAATGTGGGGCCGGACTTGTCGGACGCTCAGTTCGGTTTTCGGGCTGAGCGTTCCACAGTGGACGCGCTGGCCCGCCTTAAGGGCCAGGTGAAGGATGCGATGCAGGCGGGGGACGGATTGTTGGCGGTGTCATTCGACATAGCCAACGCCTTCAATTCTGTTCCCCACAGCACCATCCTAGAGGCGCTCCGATTCCACGGGGTGCCTCAATACATGCGGCGTCTACTGGCCAGCTACCTGGAGGATCGGGCAATCGTCCTCGTGAACAGGGCTGGCCAAGTCCGGCGGTACGCAGTCAAGGCCGGCGTTCCACAGGGGTCAGTCGTGGGACCTCTCCTCTGGAACGTCGGCTACGACTGGCTCTTGCGGGGAACTCTCCTCCGAGGCACGAGTGTGGTCTGCTACGCGGATGACACTCTCCTCACCGCTCGGGGGGAGAGTTTCAGGGAGGCGGCCAACTTGGCCTCGGCGGGTGGATCCTTGGTCGCAGGGAGGATCCGCCGCCTAGGATTGACGGTGGCGCTGCACAAGACCGAGGCCGTGTTCTTCCACGGGCCTCGGCAGCGCCAACCACCAGACGCCCACATCTTTGTGGAGGGCGTCCGAATCGAGGTGAAGGCCCAGATGAAATATCTGGGCCTTGTACTCGACAGCAGGTGGCGTTTCGGCCCGCATTTTAGCGGGCTGTCGACGCGCCTGCTGAAGACTGCGGGCGCCCTCTCGTGGCTGCTCCCCAACTTGGGGAGGCCCAGCGCGAGATGCCGGCAACTCTACGCCGGCATCTTGAGGAGTATGGCCCTTTACGGGGCCCCTATTTGGGAAGACTCCCTCCACAGGAGGGAGAACGCCGCCGCATTGCGGGCCCCCCAAAGGGCCATAGCCCAGCGGGTGGCGAGGGCCTACCGCACGGTCGGCTTCTCCGCGGCATGTGCTCTGGCGGGCACTCCGCCTTGGGAACTCGAGGCGTGGGTGCTCGCCAGAGTGTATGAATGGACGGCGGGGCGGAGGGCGAGAGGAGAACGCCCAGCCCCGCAAGAGCGGGAGGCCGTCCGGCGGGAGGCGAAGGACGCAATAGTCGTCCACTGGACGCGGGACCTCGCCGCCGCAGTCTTCGGCCGCCGAACCCTCGACGCGATTGGGCCGGTCCTGCGAGACTGGCTCGAGCGGTCGCACGGGTTCCTCTCCTTCCGTCTGGTGCAGGTGCTGTCCGGACACGGTTGCTTCGGATCGTACCTGCACCGTATCGGGCGGGAGGAGACGCCGTCGTGTCACGACTGTGGCGCGGCGGAGGACACGGCGCAGCACACTCTCGAGGTGTGCCCGTCGTGGTCCGAGCCGCGCCGCAGTCTCACCGCGGCGATCGGAACGGACCTCTCGCTCCCCGGCTTGGTCAACGCCATGCTAGGGGATGAGGGGTCCTGGGCGGCAGTCGCCTCCTTCTGCGAATACGTCATGTCCCAGAAGGAGGCGGCGGAGCGCGTGCGGGAGGAAGACCCTCTCGCGGCGCCGCTCCGAAGGCGGAGGAGGGGTCGAAGAAGACGTCAGTATGACAGTCATCTCCGACTCCTCCCAGGTGGAAGCCAGCAGGCGACGGGTGCGGGGGCACCCTCGCCTGTATTGCACAGGCTTCCACCAGTGCCGGACGGGAATGGCCAGGTGTTCCCGGCCATTCCCGTAGCCCCCCAGACGGGGGGACATGCGGGGCCCGCCAGCTAGGCGGGCATGCGCCGGGGGGTTGTGGATGCAAAGGCTGAGCCGGATTCCCATGACCTCCCCATCAAGGCGATGAGGGAACACCGCTGAGTTTTAGTGGGTATACTGCCACCCTGGCAGGGAGTCCCACATACTCCGTCTCTTCCCCCGACGAGCGGAGATGCGTAACGTCATTTCTCAGCGAAAAAAAAAAAAAAAAAAAAAGGCACTCGTTCCATGAGGGCCTACCGCACGGTCGACTTCTCCGCGGCATGTGCCAGAGCCGGCACCCCGCCTTGGGAACTCGAGGCGTGGGTGCTCGCCAGAGTATATGAATGGATGGCGGGGCGAAGGGCGAGAGGAGAACGCCCAGCCCCGGAAGAGCGGGAGGCCGTCCGGCGGGAGGCAAAGGACGCCATAGTCATCCACTGGACGCGGGACCTCGGTGGCGTAGCCTTCGGCCGCCGAACCCTCGACGCGATTGGGCCGGTCCTGCGAGACTGGCTCGAGCGGTCGCACGGGTTCCTCTCCTTCCGTCTGGTGCAGGTGCTGTCCGGACACGGTTGCTTCGGATCGTACCTGCACCGTATCGGGCGGGAGGAGACGCCGTCGTGTCACGACTGTGGCGCGGCGGAGGACACGGCGCAGCACACTCTCGAGGTGTGCCCGTCGTGGTCCGAGCCGCGCCGCAGTCTCACCGCGGCGATCGGAACGGACCTCTCGCTCCCCGGCTTGGTCAACGCCATGCTAGGGGATGAGGGGTCCTGGGCGGCAGTCGCCTCCTTCTGCGAACAAGTCATGTCCCAGAAGGAGGCGGCGGAGCGGGTGCGGGAGTAAGACCCTCTCGCGGCGCCGCTCCGAAGGCGGAGGAGGGGTCGAAGAAGACGTCAGTATGACAGTCATCTCCGACGCCTCCCAGGTGGAAGCCAGCAGGCGACGGGTGCGGGGGCACCCTCGCCTGTATTGCACAGGCTTCCACCAGTGCCGGACGGGAACGGCCAGGTGTTCCCGGCCATTCCCGTAGCCCCCCAGACGGGGGGACATGCGGGGCCCGCCAGCTAGGTGGGCATGCGCCGGGGGGTTGTGGATGCAAAGGCTGAGCCGGATTCCCATGACCTCCCCATCAAGGCGATGAGGGAACACCGCTGAGTTTTAGTGGGTAAACTGCCACCCTGGCAGGGAGTCCCACATACTCCGTCTCTTCCCCCGACGAGCGGAGATGCGTAACGTCATTTCTCAGCGAAAAAAAAAAAAAAAAAAGGCACTTGTTCCATATTACATACCGGTATAGTATTTTTATATCACGAAGCGACGTGCGCTTTATTTGATGACCAGACTTATAAATTAGAAATAATTAGACAGAGGGGCCCGTGGCTAAATAATAACAGTCGCACAGGTCGATCGATCAGGTTAAGCTACGTTTGCCGCGGTTGGTCTGTGGATGGTTGACCATCTTTACATACCGTGCCTATGGTCCCGGCTGTCATTCGTGGATCTTTGACAGTCGTTACGGGTAGTCAGAAGCCCGCAAGTCTGACAACCAGTCTTAGCAAGGGGTATCGTATTACCCAGTAACTGGGTTGTGGAGGTCATATAGGCAGTCGCTCCATGTAAAATACTGGTCTGCCAACCCCAACATACTTGGGAAAAGGCTAGGCAGATGATGACTTATCTGGGGGCACGGGAGTGCCCCCGCCAAGATGAGCCAAGCGAAGCGCAAGGGCACTACCTACCTTTTCTCAAAGCATTTCGTCGTATTTTTGAACCTTCTTAGCTTGGGTTTGGATTATACCAGATAAACAAAATTTTCGGGATATGATGTCAGTGGTTGACTTATTAATCAATTGCATAGCTCTTATACTTTAGATTTTATTGATATCTAAAATACCCCGATTTCGTCACTGACTCACTGATTCACTGACTCACTGACTCACTGATGATCATCAATATTCTAAGGGTCTTCCTGAAGTCCTAGAAAGCTGAAATTTGGTATGTAAGCTAATAATAGTACACAAACAACAAAAAAACTCTAAAATTTGGAACTTTTACCCTCCAACCCCTTAAAATAGGGGATGGAAGTTTGTACGAGACTTCCGCAGATTTTGATGCTAGAGTTCTGAAAATTGATATAGGGATTCCTTGTTATAGATAATAAAATTCGTATTTCAGGATTTTCAGTAAATAACCCCCCAACCACCTAAAAAATTTTTTTTTTATTTCATAAGCTTCAATATTCTAAGGTTCTTCCTGAAGTCCTAGAAAGCTGAAATTTGGTATGTTAGCTAGTAATAGTACACAAAAAACAAAACAATTCTAAAACTTGGAACTTTTACCCTCCAACCCCTTAAACTAGGGGATGGAAGTTTGTACGAGACTTCCGCAAATTTTGATGCTAGAGTTCTGAAAATTGATATAGGAACTCCTTGTAATAAATAATAAAATACATATTTCAGGATTTTTAGTAAAGAACCCCCCAACCTCCCCAAAAAGCTTAATATTTTGACTAAGGTGTAGAGTTTGTAAAGTTAGGGCGTGTAGAGTTAGAAGCTTGGGTCTACATGAGATCTGATAACTTTTTGGCAGTGCGAGCCATATGTGGTCCCGTCTTGGCAACATTTTACATGAAAATGTTTTTGGTGGGATTAATTAGACAAGAAGGTTTTAACCACAGAGATCACGCTTTTTGTTTTTGTTGATGGGGTAATCATCGTAAGACCCCTCCCGCTCTGGGTGGAGCGGAAGGGAGTGTCAGACTCTTACTGACTAAAACCCACCCGTGTTCCTTCCTTAGCCCTATAAGTTCCGGGCCAGCAGTAACCCTTTCGGACAATCCCGCTGACAGAGATCACGCTGGATTACGTATACCAGCGAGTAATTATAGTCGCCGTCTAGCAGCTCGTTGCGTTGCTCACCAACTCGTTCTTAGTTATTAATTCTTCTCGTTTCTCGTTGATCGCCGGGGATAAGGCAGGGGTCTTTTAGAATGGAGGGGAACAGTGAGGACTATGCTTCGAAAGAAAAGGGATAGATTTTCAGGTTCATTATATACGAAATAAAACCAATGGTTTGTAAATTGTATTTATTAAACTTAAATTAACGTTTTGTTCACACCAGGGGGCCTAAAAAGACCACTTTGGCAGAATCATAACAGGATAACAGTTGGACAGTTATATGTTCAGTTAATTCTATCAAATCCCATTGGTGAAGGATTTTTCAGTTATTTTTTTGTCTGTGCTAAAATACCAATCAATCCAATCCCTTTCTCTTTGATTATACCTACGTAGTGCAGCGAAAAAAAGAAAAACACGGACTGTCTTCGCCATATTATGATTCATAATGTTATCTTTTTATGATTCTCCAAAGTGGCCTTTTTAGGCCCCCTGGACATCCTTGTGTCTAGCAGTTCTTTAAAGAAGGTCTTTTATTTTTTTTTACTCTGTGATTATAAATCTGCCTCGTTGTTCCAGTGGTTTTAAACGCTACAGCTGAGTATGGAGGTCCTGGGTTGGACACCCAGGTCTGGTAGTGTCATTGGGTTTTTCCACCAGGAATTCCTCAGTAGAATTGGAGTCTGGATTTGTGTCCGGTTGATCGCAATAGGCTCGCCCCCTATGGTTCTTAAACTGTGTGCTATAGGTACAAAACCTCTGCCCAACTTTTCGGACAAACAAGGCGTGATGTCATGCAATAAAATTATTAGTTGTTCTCTTGATAAATTCCTCTTCATCATCATTTCAGCCGAAGGACGTCCACTGCTGGACATAGGCCTCCCCCAAGCACCTCCACTTCGACAGGCGGATGCCTGCAGCCTTTACCAGGTCATCGATCCACCTTGTGGGACGCCTTCCAACGCTACGTCACCCAAAGGGCAATGGAGAGGGCTACTCTTGGAGTTTCCCTACGTGATCGAATCAGAAATGAAGAGATCCGCAGGAGAACAAAGGTAACCAACATAACATAGCCGGAAGAATTGCCTCACTTAAGTGGCAGTGGTTGTGGTGGTGTTTAAACCAGCATAGACCTATTTTCTTTTTTTTTCTTTCAGTGGGCAGGGCACATTAATAATAATAATAATATTCCACAACTATCACACAACGCCGTCTAGTCTCAAGCTAAGCAGAGCTTGTGTTATGAGTACTAGACAACTGATAAACATACTTATATATTTCTAAATACATACATATATAGATAAATTACACCCAGACACAGAACAAATGATCATGCTCATCACACAAACATTTGTCCTGGGTGGGAATCGAACCCACGACCTCCGGCATAGCAGTCATAGTCACTGACCACTAGACCAACAGGCCAGCCATTGCTCGCAGAACAGATGGCCGAAGGGGCCGAAAGGTTCTGGACTGGCGATCGCGTACCGGAATACGTAGCAATGGAAAAAGTGATAATTCTAAACAAATTGATTGGCAGTCACTGTCATCTACCAATCCCCAAGGCATTAAACCCATGCAGTTATTTTATAACCACACCCACATAATGTAATTGGATTAAATCAAACCCTGTGGGAGTTGTTTTCTTGTTGTCATGGTAACGGAAACCATAACAGAATTTGGGTTTTTCTATTGGTTGCATAAAATGTACCAGTTGATTTAATCAGCCTGTAGGAGCTAAATGATGACAGCCGGGTCGATCGAAAGTGAAAGAGCAGTGGTGGCGCAGTGTGTAAAAGGCCGTGACTTACGAGTTTTAGGTCAAAGGTTCGAACCTTGACAGGCGCTTTAATTTGTGCAAATTATTTCATCACCACTGCTCTCAAAACGGTGAAGGAAAACATCGTGAGGAAACCGGCATGTCCTAGAACCAAAAATTCGAAGACATGTGACGTCTACTGACGAAAAATTTCTACACTGCCTAGAGTAGAAATTGTTCAGAATCATGTTGATGAAGTCACATTGAAAGGTATTTGACAGGATTCGAACCTGCAACCATCCTAACCTTAACTGATTTTGAGTTTATTGTAGGTTCTAACTGAAGTGGCAGTGGGCTGGCCATGTCTGTCGAAGGACCGATGGGCGGTGGAGCAGACGAGTCTTGGAGTGGAAACCGCGTATCAGCAAGCGTAGTGTGAGACTCTCGCCAGCTAGATGGAACGACGACCTAAAGAAGGTGGCTGGGACAAACTGGATGCGGAAGGCGGAGGACAGGGTGTTGTGGCGCAGTCTGGGAGAGGCCTATATCCAGCAGTGAACTGTGACACGCCAGGTTCCCTGCGGCTTCACAGCCGTTGAACCTACATACCTACTCATCTGACCCAGTTTTACTAACCCATGGTTTAGATTTAAAGCATACTAACCAACGTGCTCGATTCCAATACCTATTTATTAGTTACGTGGTTTCGTACATAACAGACGCCAGCAAATCAAGCTACTACAATATGTCAAATTTCTTTAATAGATTTTCGACTTTATCGATAAAGCCTTAAGGTTCAAAGTTGATTGGGAAAATTTGACAGTTTCGGGTAGCTTGATGTGCTGTCGTCTGTACGTACAGCCATAACCTCTCGTCTTCTTCCCATGGGGATAGGCAGAAACTATAGAATACCACCATAACATTATTTATGTAATTCTTTGACAGTGGGTTTAAGAACGATGGGACTTAGGGGCTGCCTCCACGAGCGAGAGAATCGCGGCGATATTATCGTCGTGCCACGTATTTCTATACACTCTCTTAGAACGTGTCTCCACACGGCGATTTCATCGCCGCGGAAATTTGATGGCGCGGCGAGACTATCGCCGCGATTCTCTCGCTCGTGGAGGCAGCCCCATAGCATCTCCAAAATTGAAACTTAGTCAACAGAATTGAGATGTATCTCATTTAAAAGGTCTACTGGCTTACTGGTCATTCTTTACTATGGTGTTGACCGTCAAAAGTATGGGGTTTTCATGGAAAACATGGAAATGTAATTGTACAACTGCCGGTCGATTCTGTAAAAAATCTTACCGTGAAAACTGAGGTGATGTGAGTTTGTTTTTTGATAGGAAATTACACTATTGACAGCTCACTCCACGCTCACTTCACCTACGTTTTCACGGTGAGATTTTTACAGAATAGCATCGCTGTAGTACGATTTACGAAGGACGAATGATTATTCAAAAATAAGTGAAAATCGTATTGGTTCAATTTCATAAACAATTTATTTCTCAGATTGTATTAAGTTATGTCTGAACTAGGAGTGGGTGGTTTCCATAGTGTAGTGGGTGAGATTCGAACTCACGGCCTTCTGTGGCCTTAGTGTGAGTTTTTACCGACTTCAAAAAAAGGAGGTTATCAATTCGATACGTATGTATGTAATATTATTGGAATTGCATTATATTCACATATGACAATCTATTAGGGCTTCCAAATATACAAAATTTTATTGACGTATGTATGTATGTATGTATGTATGTATGTATGTTTGTCCACGCATATCTCGGTAACTATTTATCGGATCGTGACCATTCTTTTTTGATTGGCTTACATTTACTTCAACTTAGGGAACAGTGCAAGTTTCATCAAAATCGATCCAGTAATTTTCAAGATATGGACTAAGACGTGAAAGTGTGACGGCCTGGCTTATTGATACGAGCTACGGGTGTAGTGTCAAAGGGAAAACATCTCAAAACCTTGGTCAAATTCTAGTGCAACAACTAAAAATTACCAAATAAAAAGTAATTTAAAAAAATTAAACCGACTTCAAAAAGAAATTAACTCAAAATTATGAAATAACTTTAATTTCGGAAGTCGGTGGCAAAAAACTAAAATACAGATCCCAAGACACCGACTTCCGAAATTAAAGTTATTTCATAATTTTGAGTTCATTTCTTTTTGAAGTCGGTTTAATATTTTTAAATTACTTTTTATTTCACTCACGTTCGATTGCGAGCGCGTTAGAATTTATCTAGAAGTGATTTTAAAATATGGTTGGTAAAAAAACCCTGTAAGTATTAGGTAAGTAATAAGCCCCTTCTCTCAGACTGCCTTCTTGGTATTATAAAGTGGTTACAAGCAGTACCTACCACTGAGAATGAGGTCCTGGGTTCCTTTCCCGGGTCGGGCAAAGTGTTACTATATTAGGTACCTACTTGGTTTTTACATCTGAAATGGACCAGGCAGTGGACAATAGTTTGAAATTAAAAACAGTATTATTATTACGATTATGAAGACTTTATTTCCATTAAAACACACTCATAATTATCATGGTACAGTTTTACAATTTGGCACATAGTTTTTTATAAATATTCGTACAAACTAACACAAAAAATGCATTTAGTTAGAAAAAGGGTTTGAAACGTGGAATATTATGTTTTTATTACACCTATAGACTATAGACAATAATAAAATGAAACCTGGAGTGCCGACAAAAGTGAAAACTTGAAAAAAAGTAATTCAATAAAATTTAACCGACTTCAAAAAGAAATAAACTCAAAATTAAGAAATAACTATAATTTCAGAAGTCGGTGGCAAAAAACTAAAACTAAAAAAAATACCTAGGACTTATCCCAAGACACCGACTTCCGAAATTAAAGTTATTTCTTAATTTTGAGTTTATTTCTTTTTGAAGTCGGTTTAATTTTTTATAATAAGAATGTTTGACCTATAGTGATAGAGAAATATTGATTAAACCTGAAATAGACACTTGACACACGAAATACACGAAAAAAACAGTACAAAAAAAAGTCATCCTCAGTTTCTCAAAACGCCTTCTCATGATGGTTTTGTATAGGACATGCCCTTATCAGTTCTCCGTCCAGTAGTCTAACGCACACGGGCAAGAAGAATGACAAGGGCACGGCACAATACATTGTTTTATCTTGCTTCTGTACTTCTGGACTCTTCTTTCTTCACAATAAAAAATACAAACATCCAATGGTACAAGTTGCGCCATCTCGTGGTGAGTGGCAAGCAACTTTTAGTTTTATAGTTGAACGTAAGATGGCGCGTTTTACAATTCCTGCATCCTAAGTGTGAGGAAATTGGATTTCGTCACAGAACAAAATGCAGATATTGAGTTTCTTCTTTGAAGTTTCTTGATTCATCTTGTTTAGAGATTTGGAGACCTTAGGAAAATATTTTTAAGTGACATAAATAGGTTCACAAGCTTACATTACAAGTAAGTACTTATTTGAAATCTTTAAATATTTTCTTGAAACAGACTCAATAATATTAGGATGCTACTTTTTAAACACTATAAAGAATTGAAAACTTTTCCCAAACAAAATGAAAGACAATATATTCTATAATATTATTATGCTAAACAAATCAAAAATCACTTCTAAAACTAAACAATCTAATTATTTCCTAGTAAACATCCGAGTACCTGCAACAAAAGAACAAACGATTAATTATAATAAAAAGAAAATGGCGGCCGTCTAAAATGGCGCCAAAACGTGGGACCTATTGTACTAACAACCATCTTTTAATTAAATTTGTCAAAAAAAGCTGTATTTTTTCTCGCTTTCTCTTTAGTATTTTAATAGGCATCATTATGCGTATTATAAAGGTATTGTGTGTTTTTTCTTTAAGATATCTTGCTGGGTCAATTGTGAAGTTGCTCTGAAGAGCCTTGTACCTATATTGTTTTGTACTTTTGTTCTCCATTTCTGTGCTAGTGTTTCCAGGATTCTCTTTCAGAATATAAGTTTGTCTAGTGATCGTTCAAGATTATTCATCTACATAATAGTAAATTCCTCATTAGCAACATGTAACGATAAAAGTAGCCTTTAAGAGCACACTGGCCTAAATTATTCCATATAAATTTCGGGAGAGTATTATTCCACTGTTTGCCCAAAAGATTGTTCAAACTCAAAGCATTTATTTAATTCTTCTTCTTAGCGTGTCGATAGCACTCGGCCCAGAATTCGGCTACTTGCTTGGCACCATCACCAGCGTCCATCAGTTCCAGTATCGTGCAGCTAACAGGACACGATATTAAGAAGTGTGTGTAGTGTTTAACCATATTTCATTTAAAACAATTACAGGCACTGAATTGTCAAGGAGTTGGTCAGTCAGAAATAAGAACATTGAACGTCAACGGTACTCAATAAGTTGATTTAGATATAAATAAGTCTTTTAAATAGCATTTTATCGCCAGTGCAAAACTGACAGACAGTCAGACAACAAAAAATCAATCTGCCTAGCCTTTTCCCAACTATGTTCCAGTATTTTAAGAAGAGACTGCCTATCTGACCTCCACAACCCAGTTACTAGGTAACACGATATCCCTTGGTAAGACTCGACTTTCGAGCTTCGGACAACCCGTAACGACTGTCAAAGATTCACGAATGACAGCCGAGACCAACGGTTTAACGTGTTTTCCGAGGCGCGGAGGGTTCTCGATATGTAATGGATGGTCACCCATCCACGAACCGATCGCGGTAAGCGTAGCTTAACCTTCGATCGATCGGTGCGGCTGTTATCATTTAGCCACGAGCCCCCCTTCTTTTATAAACACTATATGAAAAACATAAACGCGATAATATACAAACTTCCAAACCAGACCTCATAAACCAGGCCAGAAATAAACTTAAACCCACAAATAACAATTTTATTACATTCCAATTTAGAACAGAATCGGTTACACGTAACGTCGGGGACACAGCCGGCACAATTTATAAAAATAAAATCAGTCGACTATGTTTAGCGGAGGGGGTGGAGGGGGTGAAATTTTTCATGTTCCGTGTCATTGGAGACCCCTTGGGGTCTGTTCCTGGCATGTTGCAGACGATGGGAATCAAGATAAGGATGGTTCTTGGGTATCTCGTTAATTGATAGGAATGGCAGTTGAGGTTTTTATTGAGGACAGAATAGGCTAGCTTTCGCAAAAGAGTTTTTTTTGCTGTGATTTTTGTTAGTTGTGGAATGGGATTAGATTTTGTGCAGAAGTCGTTAGCACTGTTTTATGGAGTACTAGCTATGCCCCGCGGTTTCACCAGTATAAGTGTCGAACCCGTGGGAATATCGAGATAAAAACTATCCTATGTCCTTCCCTGGGATGCTATCTGTCTCTCTGCCAAATTTTATCGAAATCCGTTCAGTGGTTTAGGTGAAAAGGTAACATACAGACAGACAGACAGAGTTACTTTCGTATTTATAATATTATAGTATGGATGTCATATAAAAATTCATTCATTCAAAATGACTCGATGTGTGTGTTCAATGGATTAACATTCCTTCATAATATTCGAAAAATGTGTCTGGTCAACGACGTATTTAACGCAATGAATGCTATTGAACTGTCAAAATGAAAGCTATTGCTACTGATAGTGTGTTACGCAATTACTTGCTTATATCTGCAGGCCTAAAAGTGACAGTTGTGGGTGATGATTAGTTAAAAGTTGTCAGTCAATTATTTTTCAAAATCGTCGACACTGTTTAGTTTGAATCTCGTGTACGGTATTTGGTTGGCAGTTTCCCTACATTAATCTCATCAATACCTTCACCGTAAGAACCAGACAGATGTCCATACACAATTTTATCCCACCTATTTTTTTTCCACGATTGCCGTAAAAAATCACATCCCTCGCCTAACCAAAAAAAAAAACAATTGGAACATTCGCGGAACATGCCATGAGCGGTCGATTAGACCCCAGATTAACGCTTGGCTGGAGTGGTCACCAGCTACCGCTCGTAAATCTCAGCGTGGTCCATTTGACCAGCCGTCCGAGCCTCACGCCAATTTTAACTTGGTTTTTGAGGGCTAAAGAATAGTAGCCGTTTTGTGGTCTTAATTTGTTATGATTTCGTTGAGAAAGGTGTGGCATGTTTTTTTGAGGTTTTGATGGTAATTTAAATCAACGAGCTAGTTGAAGCAGTTGATACCTACATTTTTTGAAGTAGTATAATCCCTGATGATCGACATCTTGTAAATGTGAGCTTTATGGATCGGATTACTTGGGAGACTAGGATTTATAATAATAATAATAAAAATAATATAATAATTCTACTTATAACGAAATAAATTAATATTTCATTATTTCTTAGCGCGGACATTAATATGAACATATATATAGGTAGTAAAGATACAGCTAAGTTTTTTTAAGAGCAAAATACCTATATAATATATTCAAAAGGTCCTTTTCGAAAATTACTTATCTTTTAACAAAACATTCAAAGACACTTTCCTTCAACTCCAAAATATTTAACGGTCCCATTTGGGCGCCAATAACAGAAGTTGATAGATAACTGTACCCTTGTCAGTTGCTGACTGGGAATTGAATTCTGAACCACTCGCGCCCTTTCCCATCACTCACGGCGCCGTTAAAATTACTATAGTTCAGTTATGAACGCTCAGAACGATTAATGAATTCAGGCAACGTTTACAAGCTAAATTGAAAGGCGAAAATTAGCGGGAGGCGTCCGTTTAGCTACGATTCGCGGATATTTGGATTTTGGAAAGGTATTCTATAACACAAACAGAAGGACAATTCTCGTAATTAAAAACGATCAAAACCTAGTCGCAGTCCCATCTCGGCGGCAAATTTCAAAAACATGTCAAAATTGTAGGGACGTTAGAGGATTTTTTGACAGATTGAGACTGAACTCAGACTGTGAACGTTCTACTAAATCATCGTTAAAGCATTAACATTAGAATCAAAAGGATTATTAGTGCAAAACCTAAAATTAATCCCAGGTTTCTGCAACTCAGTTTGAACCTGTACTTTAAAAACCAGCCTGGGTCTGTGTTTCCCGATAGCCTTAACCTATACCTATGAAAAGGTTACTAACTTCTAGACAAGGATGTTAGAATAGTAGTGGTCAAACGCGAGCCTATCACACTAATATTATAAAGGCGAAAGTTTGTGAGTGTGTGTGTTTTTATATGTTTGTTACTTCTTCACGCTCAAACGGCTGAACCAATTTAGATAAAATTTTGTATGGAGCTAGCTGACACCCTGGATTAACATATAGGCTACTTTTTATCCCGATATTCCCACGGAATCGACATTTACGCCGGTGAAACCGCGGGGCGCAGCTAGTTATTATATAAAAGCTGACCAGACCAACAAAATAAAGTGATAGAAAACCTTATATAGTAAATGATTGGTATTAATCAGACTCAAAAACCGTTAGCAAAATTGCAGTGACCCTTATACACCGAAAGCATTTTCAAAAAAAATCTACGAAACTTTTTCTCTAAAAAAATATATTATTATCACGACAATTAATAACATAAGGTAGTTAGCAGTGACAGAAAACTCATAAGAGGTCGTTATTAAGCCCCCGAATGACCCAAACGGGGGTCGTTAGAGACATTATTGGGGCGAAACAGCACTAAATCAATTTTTAATTCTACCCGCAGTTTGTACACTTATTATTAATTTAGTAACTCTTTTAAACTAAATGAGGGTACTTTATAATGCTGAGAGTACCTAAATTGTTGTATCGAATTTTTGGACTAGAAGGCACCCCGAGGACGGAAGTACGTATTTTTCGTTTATTAGTCACCCACCCTTGCTTAGCATGGTTTTAAAGCTTGAAAAAACATCCAGATGTCTTTATTATTAGTTTGTTTAATATTAATGATTACAAAAACATTTCGGAACTAATTCTCTAAGTGATTGTGAAAATCGTATCAAAATCGGTTGCGTATTTTAGAAGAAAATCGTGGTCATGTATGCAGACGTGAAAAGCGACTCTAATTTATAATCACAATTATGTTTATATTGTACTGTGAGTCTCGCTAGCTTTCCCAATACAGTTGTCAAGATATTTGTTTAATTCCAAATTAGACTGCATCTAATCTAATCTAACTAGCCTGTACTGTCCCACGGTTGGGCATAGCCCTCCTTCTTCCTTTTCCACACAATTCTGTCTTTTGCCAGTCCTTACAGTAGGAGTCAAGCTCGTCCCGCCATCTTCGCCTTTACTTGCTGCGATGGCGTCGTGCATTTAGTGGGACCCAATCGGCCACACTACACAATTTATTTACGAAATGCGACAATATTTAGACATATCGTTAGACAGACCTTCATTATTTCTGTTGTAAAGGGCCCTGTGACAGCGGTTGGTGGAAACGGAACTTCTTCCCTACCACGTTCATTATTAATTTTAATGAATAATTAGCAGCCTACTTATTAGCTGTCATTTTATTTCGATCCAATTTTTAAACAAAAAATTAGCATAGAAACTGCTTATTTTATAAATCAACTGGCACAGTTTTTACTATAGCTAAAAGAAAGAAGTTTTTTTTTAATATTTATATGGCTTTTATAACTTGACTTAACCGTTAAGATATTTTAATATAATTATATTTAAGTTTAATTTTATTATATTTATACACATAAATCTTCTGGAATACAAAGGTGATGAAAATATCCAATGGACGTCTGCACTTGACACATAGTCTGTGGTGCTGTCATCCTTCTTGTTCTACTGTCATCGTATATCGCATGTGCTAACATTATTATTAAAAATTATTTTCTTATCAAAGTCCAATTGCCTTTCTTTATATTTCTTCAGGTTATGGGCCGTCCCGTACCTGCCGTATAGTGTTATCTTTGAATATGGCGAACAGTTCATTGATATCTATTGAGAAGCTCACTGGCAGAGATAATTGGGCAACTTGGAGTTTCGCAGTGAAAGCTTATTTACAACACGAAGATTTATATGACTGCATTTTAAAGGAACCCGTATCTACTGAATCCAACTCGATAAAGAAAGATATCAAAGCCAAATCGAAGTTAATATTATTAATTAACCCTATCTTGTATGTACACATTCAAGAGGCAGTTAATGCTAAACAGGTTTGGGAAAATTTAGCAAAGGCATTTGAAGATAGTGGACTATGTCGAAAAGTTGGACTATTGAAAGAACTAATAAACACTAGTTTGGATAACAGTTTATCAGTGGAAGATTATGTAAATAAAATAATGTCCGCGGCACACAAATTAAGGAATATAAAATTCCATGTAGATGACGAATGGTTAGGTACTCTGATGCTGGCAGGCTTGCCTGATATGTACAAGCCAATGATTATGGGGTTGGAAAGTTCCGGTATGAAAATTAGTGCTGATTTAGTAAAGAATAAACTATTACAAGAGGTTAAAACATCAGACACTACCGCACTTCATACAAACACAAAAATTTCACCCAAAAATCATCAGCAAAAACCTAAAAAAGGACCAAGATGTTTCTATTGTAATAAATATGGACATCTCAGTAAAAAATGTTGGTTCAAGAAGAACAATGCTAAAACTGAAACTGATAATAACACAGGATTTGTAGCAGCGTTTTCCGCATTCACAATGAATGACTCCGTGAACTGGTATGTTGACTCTGGCGCCTCCATGCATATGACCATGCACCGGGATTGGCTCAGCGATGTCACGACTCCACCTGTACAGAATATAAGAATTGCCGACAACAAGGTATTGAAAGTTGAATGCTGTGGTAATGTATCTATAAAAGTGAATACAAATAACAGCACCGAGGCAATACAGGTGAGAAAGGTCTTATATGTTCCAGAATTAAAAACAAATTTGCTATCAGTAAGCAAGATAATAGCAAATGGATGCAAAATTCAGTTTAATGAAGTTGGTTGTCAAATTTACAATCAAAATAATAAATTAGTTGCAAAAGCAAATCTCATTAATGGTACATATCAATTAAAATCTTGCAAGAATGAAGAAATGCAAGCAATGACAGCAAAGACTGATTATGATACTTACCTGTGGCATCAAAGGATGGGCCACTTGAATTTCACAGACATTAGTAAAATGCCTAAATGTACAGAGGGAGTAAAGTTGTCACCGAAAAAGGAAAATAGTATTTGTATAACTTGTCTCGAGGGCAAGCAGACCAGGCAACCATTTCCCAGCGAAGGCTCGCGTGCAACGGAGCTGCTAGGGCTCATTCACAGTGACGTATGTGGACCGATGAAAAATGTTTCTATTGGCGGTGCCAGGTATTTTGTTACCTTTATTGACGATTATTCCCGTCGTGTACATGTATATTTTATTAAAAGTAAAGGCGAAGTTTATGACAAATTTGTGGAATTTAAGAATAGAGTAGAAAATGAAACGAACAAAAAAATAAAAATTCTAAGAAGCGACAATGGTACCGAATACAAAAATAATAAGTTTGAAGCCTATCTTAAGAACTATGGAATATGGCACCAGACATCTAATCCTTACACTCCCGAGCAAAACGGTCTCAGCGAGAGAATGAATAGGACATTAATAGAGCGTGCTAAATGTATGATTTTTAATGCTGAATTGCAAAATACATTCTGGGCTGAAGCAGTAGCCACAGCCGCCTATATTGTCAACCGCTCGCCAACTCGTGCTTTATCCGATGTAACCCCACATGAATTATGGACTGGAGAGAAGCCTAATTTAAGTCATATGAGGATTTTCGGATGTCATGCGATGGTACATATCCCTAAAGAAAATAGGACAAAGCTTGAAGTCAAATCACGTAAGTTGATTTTTATAGGGTACAGTGACTCTACAAAGGGCTATCGATTTATAGACCCTGAAACAAAGAAAGCAATTATAAGTAGAGATGTTGTATTCTTAGAAGCTACTGTAAAGAGAAACAAAGTCGTTAACATTCAAGAAAAGGAAAAGGAAGGAAATAATAAAGAGAAGGAAACTTATACTGACAAAAAGGAGAATAAACTGAAGAATAATAATTTAATAAAAGAAAAGAGAACAGTGGACTTACCTTTATTTGAAGATCACGAAGAATCTGGAAAAGAAAACATTGATGAAACATACTTACCTGATGAAACAGTGGAATCACTGCTGCAACCTAACATGGCTCTGAGACCACTTCCGCATCGAATAGAAAGACATCAGAATAATAATACCACATCATTTATGTGTTTGAACGATGAGTCAACCATGATTCTATTAAATAGTGATCCGCAGAACCTTGAAGAAGCTATCAACAGTGATAAGGCTGATGACTGGAAAAGAACTATGAAGGAAGAATATCAGTCATTAATAAATAATAACACTTGGACACCAGTAAATTTAGAAGAAGAAAAAAATATCACTTTGTTCGAGAGAACATTGTAATTAATTAACTTTATAATCAAGTTGCTGTTCGTTATCGATCAACTGCAGATATGGTCGCTGATGCTTTAACAAAAGGGCTTCATCGTCCGAAGCATGAAGTTTTCACCACATCAATGGGTTTAACTATAAAGCGTTTGCGTCCAGGAGAGGATGATGAAAATATCCAATGGACGTCTGCACTTGACACATAGTCTGTGGTGCTGTCATCCTTCTTGTTCTACTGTCATCGTATATCGCATGTGCTAACATTATTATTAAAAATTATTTTCTTATCAAAGTCCAATTGCCTTTCTTTATATTTCTTCCTAAATTATGGTGATATCCACATTAAAATCTATTTGCACAGTTTAGAAGAACAACTCGTTCATACATATTTTTGAACTGTCAATATAAAAACTATTTCAATATCGTGTGAGTTATGCATTCAATAGAATTGATGTTTTTGTTGCAGTATTTTAGTTATGTGTCTACTTGGATGACATTTTATGTTATTTTCACAGAAATAAAAGTGATCTATTCTAAACAGTGTACTAATGATAACAAACTACATGAATATAACTGAAAAATTGCAGGAAAATCAGCTTTCGTAAGAGAAAAGATAGAAAATATGACAAAAAGCCAAAATAATGCTCGCAAAACATCATAAATAAAAGCTCTCTTAATTATCCAACCCACTTAACTCAGCTTCTAAAGTAAACGCCATAATCGTATAAAATATTTAATCGTATACAAACTAGAGCCATCTATTGTCGGGTAGCACACAACATTAGCTAGGCCACTCACCGACAGATGGTGCTGCACTCAATAAATACCCATTACGCACTGTCCACAGTGTTTGGTATGGACAACAGAATATTGAGGAGCAATATTTATCTTTTATATTTATTTTGATTACGCCTTTGAAAACTTACATCATAAATAGGGTAAGTTTCAGTCACTTTTTTTTATAAATAAATAAAACCTTTTTGGTTCAGACTTTTAAATCCATAGAATGTTGGTACAGTAAAACGTATGAAACTAGTTTATTATTATTTTCAGTGATAAGTTGGAAGAAGAATTAAAAAAACTGGCCAAGTGCGAGCCGGACTCGCACACGAAGGGTTCCGTACCATAAGGCAAAAGCGCCGAAAAAAAACACGTTTGTTGTATGGGAGCCCCCCTTAAATATTCATTTTATTTTAATTTTATTATTTATTATTAAAGTAAAAATACAACTGAGTATTTTGTGAATATTTCAAGTGCCTACCTGTTGCCATTATTGATATCGAGCAAAAAAGGGCAAAAAAATCGCGTTTGTTGTATGGGAGCCCCCTTAAATATTTATTTTATTTTTAACCGACTTTAAAAAAAGGAGGAGGTTTTGTTTTTAGTATTTGTTGTTATAGCGGCAACAGAAATACATATTTTGTGAAAATTTCAACTGTCTAGCTACCGTGGTTCTTGAGATACAGCCTGGTGACAGACAGACGGACGGACGGACGGACAGACAGCGAAGTCTTAGTAATAGGGTTTTTACCCTTTGGGTACGGAACCCTAAAAATCACACAATTTATAGCCAAATTATCGTTTAATTTATTTAAAAAGTGTTTACCAGCGGTCTGGATTTTAGTAAATTATTAAACATCTTATGTCCATAAAAACTAATTCCTAAGTTACCAGTAGCTATAGTATTTGTACTTATACATGTTTTAATAGTTTCAACGGCTGTTTCACGTTACAGTTATTCATTCTACTTAATTATAACTTGTTTTCTTTGAAATATTTGAGTGCCAGCCCATGTCGAGACATGTAGATCATATTTCTATTATTTAGATCATTATTTTACCATGTTTTAATACAATCAAAAATATTTTATTCCATCTTCACAAATTACATCATTTGAACGTCAACCAACTTCAACTACCTTCAAATCTAAATGCATCTCCATATCCAAACCAAACAACAGCAAAGCCCTAGACTTAACATCCCTGCTCACCCCCTTATCCACTATAACGACGTCCAGCTTGTTCTGCTGACCGTACATAGCCATAAACAAACATGTCTGCACCACTCTGTATTGCACAAGGCAGATACCAATTGATGTGTCCAAACCCTTTTGTGATAACCATCCATACGAATGTCAACCATATATCTAATGGGCTAGGGTTTATATTCATGTGTGTGCCGAGTTATGTATATGTGAGGTTACATCTCCAGAACTCCTAGCACAATTGTTATGAGGTTGTCGGTATTGTGTAGATATGATGCGGTTGTAATTTTGAAGGTGATAGCGTAGTTTGTCATTCGGTTATGGTTGGTTGGATGGTTATGTTATTATTATTGAGTGGGTTTTGGTCTGTTATCCGTAAACGGTGTGGTTGTCTATGGCGAGATCCCAGTTCGAGAAAATAATTACGAGAATCTCTGTAAGTCATCATTATAATCAGCCTTTAATGTTACTGCTGGGGCACAGGCCTCCTCTCTGTGAGAGGGAGTGGGCCCTGTGCGGGTTGGCGGATGTTACATGTCTTCTGTACTACACAGAACAGAACAGAACATTTATTATTTATTTATTTAAACTTTTCGCACAAAAAGGTACAAAGGCGGACTTAATGCCTTAGGCATTCTCTACCAGTCAACCAAGGGTGGTGAAGAGATTAAATGGTAGGTGCTTTGGTTGAGAGGAACAATGATGGATTTTTGGACTACCCTACTACCTAGTTAAAACTTTTGCTGTCTGCAAAAGTTTTAACTACAGACCCTCATAACTTCCCCATTATATCAATAAATTATCGAAAATATTGTCATCAGTCGTTTCTGAACGTATAAAATTAATGTCTACTTACGTAATCGGTGCGATCTCAAAGATCTATAAATATCACCATCTAATGATTGCTGATTCCTCCCATTAATGATGTCATAAAATCGTCCAAATGATTACACGAAAGGTAATAAAATTTACTCGTAAGTGCCATAAAGAAGTCCTAATGATGTTTCTTTTTGGATAAACGACAAAATACATACTATTTATGAAATATTTATTATTATTTTATTTTCATCATCATCCTAGCCTTTTCCCAACTATGTTGGGGTCGGCTTCCAGTCTAACCGGATGCAGCTGAATACCTGTATTTTACATGGAGCGACTGCCTACCTGACCTCCACAACCCAGTTACTGGGTAATACGATACCCTTTGGTAAGACTAGTTGTCAGACTTTCGGGCTTCTGACGACCCGTAACGACTGTCAAAGATCCACGAATGACAGCCGGATACTCAGATAATATTTATTAAAATTATTTTTAAATGGTTGGAATTTCCTCTCATTTGTTGTAATTAGAGTGCCAAAAATTTTTCAAAATTATTTGAAATTATTAGGACCATAAATATAACCATCTGCTCAAAACTCTGGATATTATTCAAATTACTGATTCATTAATTAAAACTATACAAAGGTGTAAATCACGAGTAAGATCAAACCAGTACCCATTATGAAAACAATTATAAACAACACTTTAAGTGAAAATACCTCAACAACAAATGCCATTACCAAACCTAACTGCAGTACCAACTACTAAAATATTCATACACACTCAATTCCAAAAACAAAAATAATATTCCCGCCAAACTACCAACCTAACAACACTAGCACAGATAAAATAAATAAAAGCCCGCGAGAAAAAGTTAACCAAACTCTGTCTATACTTCATTAAGGTGGGCACAAAAGCCGTTACCTTGTTGCTGAATATTTTACAAGTCATTCCGAGCGAAACGTTAGTAATTTTGATGATATATCCCGCTAAGGGAGCATGATATGATGCGTTCTATGTACTAAAATATGCATGGGGTTAGTATTGACGTCTTGTCGATTGTGTACAGCGGCATCTGTTGGAGAGTTAGGGAAGCTGTTGTTTCGCTACTCGACGGTAGATGGTGTTAGTGTTAATGTTTTAGCGGTTGTGAAATTGGCTTTTGATTTGATATGTTGTTGGTGAACTGGGCAGTTAGATTACTACAAGTGTGATTGGGCTTTGTTAGAGAATATAGACAAAAATAAGTACGGCTTACATATTGTAAGCGCCGCTTAAAATATTATGCAGTATACAATATTTTGGCTATATTTTATATCCCACGACATACAAAAAATTAATAAAAGCGAAGCGCACACACGCACCGACTATCAATCACGTCCCCATTGTATAACATTGCGCTCAGCCAACCTCATTAACGCGTAAACACACAATTCCATCCAATTACATCATCGCGTCATCAATAATAAAATTTTAGTTCCGCTACTCCCCGCTGCGAGCGCCACGTAATCTCATTACGGACGAGACAGATATTATACAACCGGTGCAGACGAATGAAAGAACTGAAACGGATGGAGGGTCGCTGAAAAAGCATTTTCATTCGCTAAAAATCAGTGCCGTGATAAAAAAATCCAATACAGAAACATGAAAGGCATCTCTGCTTCCATCGTCGATTGTGAGAAGAAAAATTTTACGAATTTTTTTAAACGTTGGAATGGTTTTTGAAACAAAAGATTCCCCCTTGTTATCTGTTTTTTCATTGTTTTTTTGAGTTCACTCGCTCGCTGATATTTGAGAGCATGTTTCACGTGGATTTTTAGACTATAGTGAACAAATTTTATTACATTTGGGCATGATATTGCACTTACATGTTTGCATTGACTTTGTAAAGCTTAAAAGCACGTGAAATTTAATTTAACATTAAAAATTACATCAACATTCTCTTGTATCTGTCTATCTTTGTTGGAGATCCTAAATAAATAATTAAATTAATGTAAATGCGAACAGGCATCTCCGGCTATTGCTTTTACATGGATAATGGCTGTTATTGCAGTGTTGAAATGCACACCATAAAAAGAAGCTCACAATCTCAGCACAAGGAAACTTTAAGACCTAACCTCAAAAAATCTAAACACAAATAGGTACGAACACAACATAAGGGTCTTGTGTACTGTGTTTCTCGTAATTAGCAGGGGCGTATCGTTACCGCAATAATGTGTTAGCACCTGAGCCCAACTGATTAAGCCGACCACCGGAATTACGACGGGATTATACTATGTGTTTTAAAGCTTACTGTGTTTAGCAAGTGATTTAAATAGGTACTAGGACTTTGTGGGAGTCGTAGATACAGTTTTTTGTATGTTTTGGGGTGCATTGGTTAAGTGTGGTTGCAAAACTTGAGAGAGAATTTTATTATGATTGTAGATTTGTTAACAGTTTGTTTATCAGTTGTAAAAAGTTTTATTTTTGCGATGAACTGAAACTCAGGTGGTTAGAGACAGACAACTGCAATAATAGCGTGATTATTAAGATATTAGTGAGATAAATAGATCGTATTAAGACATGGGGCAAAAATAGCGATATATGAAGGCAACCTTTGCGAAGCAGCTAGCACATAAGGATACACATAGAAATGACTGAAGTTCATAGTATAATGAAACGGACAATAATGTGTAATGACTAAGCCCAACCAAGTTTTATCTCGAAATTACTAGCTACTAGGTATCCCAAAAACAGCTCCACCAAATTATCTCGAACGCTGAAAAAAAAGCTCAAATTCAAACACCACTAACCTACTTCCTCTGGCTCGGATGATAACGACTCAACAGCAGGCGAGTGTATTAAATTTTATGTTATTTACACAGGACGACATGATTACGGTCGTAGGCGTGGACAAACAAAACTTGGGATAGCGGACGACAGACGGGGGATGGCGACAATAGGGGGACAGGTAACCGTGTCGTTTACAATGTAAGCTTTGAGCTCTGGTTACTTGACAATGCTGGAATTTGTTGGTCATTTTGAGCTTGTTGGGGGACAAGCAGTTGGAGGGAATTGTGTGGGGAATGTTGTGATGCAACTTGGAAAGCGTCTGAATTCTGGACTGTTAAAGGCTGTTTTGGGATTCTTTTTTTTTCGCATAGGATTAGTAGATCATTTTAATTTTATACGCTCGTTGACTAAGAATGCTAACAGGAATGTGTGGTGTTACACGAATGGATGGAATAAGAAATCAGTACTTATGAGGAAATTTCAACGTGGCACCGGTAGCTGAAAAGTTGTGTGGAAATCGGTATGGACATGTGTTACGAAGGTATGAGAAAAATGGCTATGAGAGTAGGGGAAGATCAAAGAAACGATGGATAGACTGTGTGAATGATGATATGGTTAGAAAGAGAGTGACTATCGAGATGACGACTAATAGAGAAGTATGAACAAACAAATTGAACCTGCTAAAACTTCTGAAGCGGATCCTCCAATATCGGTACCACTACATACAGTTCCTACTTGTTCTTCCGTCATCTTTATAATAAATATTTCAACTTTAAATAACGACACCTACACAAATATTAATACCAATTCAAAACAACATTGTTGAGGTCCGCAAAAAAATACTGTTTCCCTCAAAATGTTTCCCAACTTCACAATTTTTATTGTGTGAATCCCCCATTATGGTTGGCCCTCATTCCGTGTTGATTTCAAAATGCCTCGGGCATGGCGTTTAGGGTGAAACCGTTATAATTGAGTGTGTACATTCACGCCTAAGGTTAAATAGGGGTTAACAGAGAATAATTGATTTTCATCTTCGCTTGGGAGTTGATATTGTATGATTGGAAGCTGCTGAACCCAAAACATCTTATAAAAAACTGGCCAAGTGCGAGTCGGACTCGCACACGAAGTATTCCGCACCACAAGGCAAAAACGCCGAAAAAAACACGTTTGTTGTATGGGAGCCCCCTTTAATATTTATTTTATTCTGTTTTTAGTATTTGTTGTTATAGCGGCAACAAAAATACAACAACTGTGAAAATTTCAACTGTCTAGCTACCGCGGTTCTTGAGATACAGCCTGGTGACAGACAGACGGACGGACGGACAGACAGCGAAGTCTAGTAATAGGGTCCCGTTTTTACCCTTTGGGTACGGAACCCTAAAAAGACTCTTCAGACATGTAACACTACTTTCTTGTGAGAAAGAAAGCAGCCAGGAAAGAGATCATCATGACATGTTATCTAGATATAAATCAGGGGAGCGTCTATCGCAGAGTTATTATTAGAGGGTAGGTATTATGGAGGCCCGTGACTAAATAATAACAGCAGCACATGTCGATCGATCAGGTTAAGCTACGCGTGCCGCGGTTGGTCTGTGGATGGATGACCATCTTCACATATCGTGGTCCCTCCGTGCCTCGGAAAGCACGTTATTCGTGGATGTTTGACAGTCGTTACGGGTAGTCAGAAGCCCGAAAGTCTCAGAACCAGTCTTACGGGGTATCGTATTACCCAGTAACTGGGTTGTGGAGGTCAGATAGGCAGTCGCTCCATGTAAAATACTGGTATTCAGCTGCATCCGGTTAGACTGGAAGCCGACCCCAACATAGTTGGGAGGCTAGGCGGATGATGAGGTAATAGAGGCCTAATTTCTAAGTAAATATATATAGAATAGACGTTGCAACTGAAATGAGTCAATTTTGTATTAAAGTTCTCAAATATTGAGATAGACCAAGAGGTTTGTTTGACCGCAATAATCTCTGAAACTACCAATTGGATATGAAAATATCTTTTTGCATTTGATAGCCCAATTCTCGAGGAAGGCTTAGGCGCTTTAACATCATGCTAGCTCCCTGAGGAGCCGAGCAGATTGAAAAAAAGTAAGGCTACACGAAAACGGAGTAATAGCGTGGATGTGCGATGCGACGGAGTGGGTCGGGAACAAGAAATTTCACGCAGACAAAGTCCCGGGCAGAAGCTAGTTACGGAATAAAATTGAGAAAACTTGTTCAGTATTGACATTGATATTGTCGCGATCTCCCAACGTTCCTAAGTAAAGAATCTTTAACAGCACCAATTTATTTACACCATAATTACTTCGTCTAGTTTCTCTCAAAGTATGAACCAACCAAGTTACCGACCAGCCCCATGGGTGTCGTTAGAAATGAACTAGGGAATACACCGAGTAGTTAAACAGCAGAATAATAAATGAACAACATCAAACTACGTTAATATGGTTCGGATTGCAGGTCTGCATGAATTTTGATGGTGTTTAAAGTGAGAAATAATTTACCAAACTCAAATTATTAGAGAAGAAGCTACTATTAACGCCATCTAGTGAGAGAAGTGGAAACTAAACAGACAACTTTACAAACTGCTTAGAAACACTATTTGTGATTGGTGATTATCAGAATCAAAGATCAATCGCCAAATTGATTTAGTGATGACCGTGATCTCGAACAATTGCAACCCTCTGATTTTAATTACTCGAATACAAGCTGGAGGGTCGAAAAAAATTAAGTAATCGCTTCAAAAATAGGGGTCCTTCCCGCATTTCAAAGGGCTTGGGGTGTGTGATCGCGTTAGTGACGTTAAGCTCATGATGAGTCATAGGGGCAGTTTTGATTAGTAAACTACAAAATTGTTTTCAATTAGGGTCAGAGTGGTTGCTACTCGATGGTAGATGGCGCTACCTATTTGCTAAACTGAATTAAAGGGAACTAAATTTAATAATTTCCATTCCAATGAGAGTTTAATAAAAAACCGATAACATAGTTAAAACAGTTTCATAAAAAAGACAACCAATCAGTAGTTTCATTAAAAAATTACGAAGCACTAAACAAAAAAGTTGTCGCTACTCCCTACTAGATGGCGTTAGGGGCGCGCTAATTTCCCATCAGACTTCTCAGTCGAGTGGAAGTGTTTAATTAATTCATTACGCTGCGTCTCGGCCCGAGGGGGGTAGGCAGGGGGTATAGGGCTCGCGGTATTTATGTGAATAATGTATAAAGATGTTTTTGATAGACAGAAACATGGTTGTTCTGTAATCTGACGTTAATTTTAATAACGCTTTCAGAATGTGTAGGTATGACGTGTATCATTTTGAAAACATTGAATGAACAATTAAGTATTTTAATGATGTTATTCCTAAATATGATTTTATGTTTAAAAATATTGTGTCGACGTACATTTTATTATAAATGTCTCTGTTTCCGAATCTCTTCAAAGTAAGAGTGAACAGGCTTCTTCTGGGTAAGCTCACTCCATCGTCGACTTTGTCTCTGTCACCTCTGACCTAGACTAGAGTAGTCTACTAGACTAGTCTAATAAAAAAAAAAAATATGTCCTGAAGTAAATCCAACTTTGAATAATAATAATTAAGAATAGCTTGTCCAATAGTGTAACTGGACAATAAAGAAAAGTTTATTAGCTCAAAACAAATACCTACCCAAATTTAATCAATACATTTACTCCATATTTACTCTAGAACCACCAATATTTGTGAAAACAAACCAAATATCAGGGGACCAGCGAAACAATCTGAAACTATTGAAATAGTCATTGATAGTATGTAAACTCACAGAGGGGCCCGTGGCTAAATAATAACAGCCGCACAGGTCAATCGATCAGGTTAAGCTACGCTTGCCGCGGTAGGTCTGTGGATGGGTGACCATCTTTACATACCGTGACCCCTCCGTGCCTCGGAACGCACGTTAAGCCGTTGGTCCCGGCTGTCATTCGTGGATCTTTGACAGTCGTTACGGGTAGTCAGAAGACCGAAAGTCTGACAAACAGTCTTACCAAGGGGTATCGTATTACCCAGTAACTGGGTTGTGGAGGTCAGATAGGCAGTCGCTCCATGTAAAATACTGGTGTTCAGCTGAATCCGGTTAGACTGGAAGCCGACCCCAACATAGTTGGGAAAAGGCTAGGCGGATGATGAATAAACTCACACCTTCCCATGAGGGTAGGTAGAAACTACAGAAAGCTTACATACTCCTTTTGTCTCGTTTACGTTCTTACATCTTAGGCTTAGAATTTTATATGGGAAAAAGTTATAGCGCCACCTGGTGGTCACTCGGAGAAACCTAATTTCTCATACAAAATTCTAACACGCTGGTAATTGAATGTGAGTCGAAAAACTCACACTAAGGCCACTGGTCACACTATTGATATACCTACTATACATACATAAAGGGACTACAGGACGTAAACGTAAAAAACGCAAGTTTTATAATGCCTAAAAGTATAATTATGATCGATTACAGTAAACAAAATCAGAAAAAAAAAACATACAAACATCCGAACATAGTACCTCCTCCTTTTTGTGAAGTCGGTAAAAAATATATGATATTCTGCAGGATATATGCTAGGTAGATAGTGTGTTGAAAACATAATACAACTAATTTGATACGATAGAAAAAAATCATGAATATGTCTCTAAAAACTTTCTTTAGGTACACAATAAAAACCATACTAGTCAGATTATTCTACAAGCAACAAACTAAAGCACTAGTGTTTTAATTTTTTAGTCCAAGCAATAGATTCCTTGTAAATATTTAGTTGCTTCATATTTTGCAATAAATTACCAGCGTTGTGTCATCGCGCTTCTCTTTCTTTTCTATGCAGTCCGACAGTGACCGCGCTTTAGGTCATGAATCATGACACTCCGCCTTCCACAGACTAAAACTGTCTTTGAACTACTATAACACCAAATTTTAACTAACACCCGTGCTCACCCCTAGGACACACAAGCGTAATAATGTCGTTATGTATAAATGGAAGTGGACATTGACCTAAAATTGACACAGCGCTAAGGTCGCCCCTCGGACAGGCGCGGCGTTTGTGGATGTACAGAGAATGGATGGAAACACTACAGCACTTTCACAGTTTTTTTTTCAAACAAGATAATATATTATTTACATAACATATTATAAGATAACAGACTTCAAATCATAACATGTATGTACACTTGGCTTTATTGAAAGGCGATTTTCTCCTTTATTTTTGAATGAAATTTTATATTAGTAGAAATATAGTTTTTTCGAACCCATAGGTATATGTAAAGTGTCGTATTTAAACGTTGCATTCGTTATTTCGTGAAAAAATCGCAATTTAAAGTGCCAAGTGTTGACATATTGGTGCTCGTGACTGTACAGGGAGCCTAAAAAGGCCACTTTGTCAGAATCAAAAGAATAACATTATGAATCATAATGGACTGTTAAGTTAATCGTATGAAATTCTATTGGTGAAGGATTTTTCAGTTTTTTTTGTCTGTGCTAAAATACCAATCAATCCAATCCATTATCTTTGATTATACCTACGTAGTGCAGCGAAAAAAAGAAAACACGGACTGTCTTAGCCATATTATGTTTCATAATGTTATCCTTTTATGATTCTGCCAAAGTGGCCTTTTTAGGCCACTCAATTTCACTCAGTTTTCAGTTTTTTTTTTCTATAGAGACAGAAAGATATTATGACAAAATTTGTTACCAATCGTATGTTCACGACTCTTTAAAACTACGTATATAAGAACTTTAAGTTTGCCCCAGATTTTGAAGCTACTTTTTTCTGTTAAGTACTTTAATGGTCCGTCATTTGGAGTAGTGCCATTTCTAGCGTTTAGTTCTACATCTTTAACTAAAAGGATGGTACCATTAGGAAGTAAAAGACAGGATATTGCAATTTTGTTAGCTGATAAAGTACCTACCTAAATACCCATAGCTTTCTATATTGTTATATCATTATGACATCTGTTTATACATGATGATAATGGATGATGTCATAATGGATGTAATCATAATTTTGTAGGGAACCGAATGATCCAACATACAGATGTCGGATCATTCGGTTCCCTATAAAATGGTTGAGCTGGATGGTGCTGATCCACGCGCGTCATGTTCGTGAACGGGCGCCGTCGGTTGAGACTTGTCATCTTTTAACTGCCAGGTCTTATTTATAATCTTATATTTTGAATTATCCTCACATTAAAGAAGCAACAAGAATAATGTACCTACCCAAGATTTAGTAATATTTTGATTTGAAAGAGTGTCCATGAAGTTTCTTGCCCGTTCTTCTCCATAGAGATCTACGTTTTGGAATGGGCAACTAGCTTCAACTTTCTGACTAACTGACAGACTATTTAATTTTTATAATTCAAAAGTGCCTGTACAAGGTTTAATTTAAATAAATGCTTTGAGTTTGAGTTCTTAGCTTTCACGATTTCTACAAGTTTTTGTCTAATATTTCAATAGGTACTTACAAAGGCGTGGAGCATTTTTGTAACGGGATATCTTTGAAATGTTGAAACTCGTACACATCTGTGGAGAAAGAAATACTTTCATGAATAAACAGTCATCTATTTTTAGAAGTTTTGAAAATAATTTAAATTAAGTACTTTAGACAATGCTTTTTTTTGGGAGGAATATGTTACATTGTTAAAAGTTTTATTACCTACTTGGATGCAAGAAGTACCTACCTACAATCATACAATTTTTTTTTTCATGAAATGCCGTACAAATTGTGTCTTTTTATTATCTTTATTTTAATTTCAGTTATAGAAAGAAAATACATTTATTTAGCACAGACTAAAATTATATATATATTATCATTTAACACAAAATCAGCCTTTATTGTTCCCACTGCTGGGACACAGGCCTCCTCTCTGTAAGAGGGACTGGGCCGTAATCAACCACGCGGACCCAGTGCGGGTTGGCCATGCCGGTTTCCTTACTATGTTTTCCTTCACCGTTTTTGAGAGCAATGGCGATGAAATAAATTACACAAAGTAAAGCGCCTGCCAGGGTTCGAACCTACGACGCACAACTCGTAAGTCGAGGCCGTTGTATTTGCAAAAAAAAAAACCTTATTTCCAAAAGTCCAGACGAATGACAAGTCTGGACCAATCCGCACAGTTTCTAACCATAAACCATCACACTAATATTTTAAAGGCGAAAGTTTGTGAGTGTGTATGTTTATATGTTTGTTACTTCTTCACGCTCAAACGGCTGGACCAATTTTGATAAAATTGTGCATGGAGGTAGCTGACACCCTAGATTAACATTTAGGCTACTTTTTATCCCGATATTCCCACGGGATAGAAACTTATGCGGGTGAAACCATGAAACCACGGAGCACTGCTAGTATAACCTAAATTCGTTAGATAATGTTTACAGATTAAAATATATTCCCTGTAACACAGTAGAGGAACACATTATGTAAGCGATGACGTACAAGCATTTGACATTTGACATTACGTGAATTGAAATTTAAATATGGCGTCTTATATTTACTACCAGACTTATACAAACGTGCATAAGTAAATTAATTCTGTAGTTTGTTCTATTTATTCCTTACTAGCTGCGCCCCGAGCAGCGGTGCTATTCTGTGAAAATCTTACCGTGAAAACTTAGGTGAAGTGAGCGTGGAGTGAGCTGTCAATAGTGTCAATTCCTAGCAAAAACAAACTCACTTCACCTAAGTTTTCACGGTGAGATTTTTACAGAATCGACCGGCAGGAATCAAACCCGCGACACGCAGCGCAGCAATCAATCGCTGAACCACTGCGCCAACCGTGCCGTGTTGGTCGTCTGACTTTCTGACTTCTGTCAACCCGGAACGTTATTGATGAATGAATATAGAATTCAAATTATCTATGCATTTATTTGTATTTCCAAAATGGCGCTAACAAATCCTACTGTATACGAATAGGTTATACAAATATTGTTAACCTTCCAAATGATTTCGATAAGAATCTTCGACAAATAAACGAAAATATTTTTTACACGTGTGACGGAATACCTATGCGACAATATTATTGTATGAGGGTGACCATATTGCCGGGTCAGCGGGATTGTCCGAAAGGGTTACCGCTGGCCCGGAACATAAAGGGCTAAGGAAGGAACACGGGTGGGTTTTAGTCAGTAAGAGCCTGACACTCCCTTCCGCTCCACCCAGAGCGGGAGGGGTAATTTGATGATTTCCCATCCGCAAAAAAAAAAAAAAAAAGTTGACCACATTAAGAGGTTGAATATAATATTATTGTCTTCAAACTTTCTTAAAAATAAAACAAAGTCGGGTTGGTTACACCATTTCTATCTCAAGAACGGCTGGACCGATTTTTATGATCTTTGATTTGTTGGATTTGTCTCCACCCCGAATAGCAGAATAACTATAAAAAAACTGGCCGAGTGCGAGTCCGACTCGCACACGAAGGTTTCCGTACCACAAGGCAAAAACGCCGAAAAACACACGTTTGTTGTATGGGAGCCCTCCTTAAATATTTATTTTATTTTGTTTTTAGTATTTGTTGTTATAGCGGCAACAGAAATACATCATCAGTGAAAATTTCAACTGTCTAGCTATCACGGTTCATGAGATACAGCCTGATGACAGACGGACAGACGGACAGTGGTCTTAGTAATAGGGTCCCGTTTTTACCCTTTGGCTACGGAACTCTAAAAAATGAGAAAACTTCACGAAAAAAAAAAAGAATTAATTTTCTCTAGTCGTTCTTATTAAA
The DNA here is from genome assembly GCA_963082905.1 of Oligia fasciuncula. Taxonomy (NCBI): domain Eukaryota; kingdom Metazoa; phylum Arthropoda; class Insecta; order Lepidoptera; family Noctuidae; genus Oligia; species Oligia fasciuncula. The sequence goes on along the minus strand of OY720413.1, from coordinate 10,524,990 downwards.
CGAACCCAGTCAGAGTCGGTGAAACATCTTTCAGAAACGTCGTATACCTACAAAGCGCAATTCAGTCTCTCCAAAATTGTCGTTACACATGGTAACACCACTTAACAAACAAATCGGGAGCAACACACAACACTAGCATTGAACCGAACAACCGACTCTTTATCAACAACGTTCCATAATCGAATTTAAATTTCAAATCTCGAACACGACCGTTACGATTCCGATCTTATATTTTCAAAAGTGAACTTCGGTTTTTGAATTTGAAATTTGGATCTGTACGTGTCCCAGTTTTTGTTGAATTTTAATAGTTTTTTTAAAAGTTGTTTGTATTTTTGTAAGATTTGTATGTGTTATTCATGTATTCTTCCTATTGAGGGCCAGATGGAAAGATTACGTCTTTTTTTAGACATCATTGGACATAGATTATTATTGTGAATGTATGATGAAAAATGTTTTCATAGCGATCGAAGTTTAAAACGGATGGTAGGAAATAGGGGATTAGTTAGGAAATAGCGAGTTGATTGTTTCCTTTGCTTTCCCAGGTGATATTACTTTTTATTTCCGCTGTGTTGTAGGTAGTGTTTACTATTCATTTCGTTATTGTGGCTAAGTAATAACATGCAGCCGCACGGGTCGATCGATCAGAATAAGCTACGCTTGCCGCGGTTGGTCCGTGGATGGGCGACCATCTTCACATACCAAGACCTCTCCGTGCCTCGGAAAGCACGTTAAGCCGTTGATCCCAGCTTGTCATTCGTGGGTCTTTGACAGTCGTTACGGGTCGTCAGAAGCCCGAAACTGACAACCAGTCTTACTAAGGGGTTTCGTATTATCCAGTAACTGGGTTGTGGAGGTCTGATAGGCAGTCGCTGTATGTAAAATACTACTGAGCTGCATCCGGTTAGACTGGAAGCCGACCCCAACATAGTTGGGAAAAGGCTAGGCAGATCATCATCATCATTTAATAAAAGACTTGACATATTTACTGTAATCATACTATACCTACGTGACTTAATTATTATTAAAAAATATAATGCCGTTGTTTTTTTAAAACTTAGTGATGGTAAAACAGGTATGCGGGGTAATTGATAACAGTGGCAATGGCTTTAATTTTGACAGTTCAACAACATTCATTGCGTTATTTACGTTGTTGGGCAGATAAATTTTTGGAAAATATGAAGCAATGGATTAGCAATATCCTTCAAAATGATTCAGATTGTGATTCATAGTGTGTTACGCAATTAGGGTGCTGGAATATCTGGCTTTCAATTTAGTGAAACTGTCAAATTTTCCCAATCAACTTTGAACCTTATGCTTTAGCGATAAATGTGAAAAATGTATTAAAGAAATTTGACAGATTGTAGTAGCTTGCTCGCGTCTGTACATTCGTTTTGGTAAAAAAAACATTGCACAGCATGGATTCTATATTTTTACGGACATTTTAAAGTGATCATCAGGCATTAATCAGTATGAACATTAACATCAAGCTTTGAAGATGTATTGAAATTTAAAAGTTGGGATACGTTATAAATTTTTAAATATTTTTCTTGAAAAATTAAAACAATCCTTACCTCAGATGTTCTGAGGTAAGGATTGTTTTAATTTTTAACACTGCATCAAATATTTCTTGGAACTTCTGTGACTTCATTTTCAAAAAATAATAGTTTAGGTACATTTTTATCACAGCCAAAGTCAGTCCCTCGGCAATGTGCGTCAGACGCGGGAACAAGCGCGATTGGCCTCATCCGGCGACAAATTGAACTTCCACGGATGTCCGCCATTGCGTTCTGTATTTAAAACATTACAATTCGATGTCTATGGCCTTTAAAGAGTCGTTTATTTGTCTTTGAACGACAAATAAACGACATTCGAATCTCGAGATTGACGTTCGATTTTTGAAAATTTAAGACGGTGTGCAACGTTCGTTGTTAAAACATTTTGAGTCGAATTTTCAATGTTTTTTTTTTTTAAATCGAACTTAGAAAGAATAATGTTTTGTTTATTTTATTGAATTGTTTTTGATTTTATATATTTTATTATTCTCTTACACGCTATCTACATCTTTTTATCTAGATACTTTCATATCACAGGTATTCTTGAACAGATTTCTTTAGAAATAAGCATCACATCATATTTTTCTGTTATTCACTTCATGTCTTTTTTGTACATACGGATACATAAATGGTTAAATAAATGCATAAATGTGTTATATGCAGATATATCGCTTAAATTTTTGCATAAAAGTCACTAAGTATACGTATTCTCAATTAATACTTTATCTACACTTACCCCAAAACATTGAGGTACAAAATTAATAATGAAAAAGCAATAATTATAAAGTAACATCTGTATTTAAGTATTAAAGTTAATGAACAAAGAAATATAGCTAATAATCTTATAGAAAGTTACAAATAGCCATTATTAGTCAGTGAGCAGCGGCCATAATTCATTTGGCTTTTAAAATAAACACGGTGTGAGTTATTTGGGGTTATTAATTTTGATTTTAAAGTGTGTTTGTTTGTTTGTTACGATTCCACGCTAAAACGGCTGAACGGATTTGGATGAAACTTGACACATGGGTTGACCATGACCTGGATAAGGACATAGGATACTTTATCCGGATATTCACACGAGACTTATGCGGGTGAAACCGAGGGGAGCAGCTTGTCTGAGATAAATAGATAACCGGTATTTTGGAAATATTTAATCAAAATATTTAGACATATTTAGGCATGGCAACGATTTTAATGAACGAAAATATGTCTATCCACTACAAGTATGAAAACTATAGGTACATACTTCGAAAATTTCGATAATACGGTAATAATGAAAGTATCAACGCGGTTCGTAAAAATAGGAATCGCGGAATAACCCTTCAAAAATCACAGGTCAGACATAAATCCAACTTCGCAATTCGAAAAAACGAATCAAACAAAAACAATTACTTACCCGTATACCGTTGACAACAGCTTCTTAAAAAAAGAACATACTTATTCAAAATTCGAATCTCGAATGCGGCTTCCATTTTGGAAATTAGAGTTTTTTTTTTGTAATTAAAAAGGTCGTTCCACGGTATCATCGCGCTTTGTCATTGGTTTTTATTTACTCTTTTCCGTTTTTTTCCCGCGCATATTTAAAGAAACGGTAATTATAAGAATTTTTAGGTAGATAATGTTTGAAGAGGTCTGGTCCTTTGACAGAGGGCGCTGGCTGGAGTAGCTGATGGGAATAGTTAGTATTGTTGATTCTTTTTAATTTAAAATTGTGTGCATTTGTTAACCGACGAAAAAACGGAGGACGTTCTCAAGTCGTCGCGTAGGTATATATTTTTAGGGTTCCGTACCAAAATGGTAAAACGGAACCCTTATGGTGAGACTAAGTCTGTCTGTCTGTCTGTCACAGCTGGATATCTCAGGAACTACTAATGCTATCCACTTGAAATTTAGAATAGTTTTTGGTGATGTTTGCCCAACTATTTTGCAAATAAGAAAGAATTAAAAATGTATGTATATTTTTTGCAACAGGGACTGAAAGGGGGTCTGAAAAATTCGAAGTGAGGCTACTAGCACATGCCCTAGTAGCCCCACTTCGAATTTTTCATATGAAAGTACGCAGTTTGCTCATTCTCAAACATTTTTTTAGGCCGCATAGTTTTTGACTTTTGATGAAAAATGTAAAAAAAAATACCGTTCCCCTACCCCAAAAGAGATAGGTATGCAGGATCGGCGGATATAGTTGAAGTTTAGTAAGAAACCGATGGATGTTCTCGAATAAAATTTAATTGTATTAATAGAAAACAAACAGCTCATTTCATCATCATCATCATTTCAGCCAAAAGACGTCCACTGCTGGACATAGGCCTCCCCCAAGCACCTCCACTTCGACCGGTTCTTTGCTTCTCGCATCCAACGGGTTCCTGCGGCCTTCACAAGGTCGTCGGTCCACCTTGTGGGAGGCCTTCCAACGCTACGTCTTCCGGTACGTGGTCGCCACTCCAGAACCTTTCGGCCCCATCGGCCATCTGTTCTGCGAGCAATGTGCCCTGCCCACTGCCACTTAAGTTTGGCAATTCTTCGGGCTATGTCAGTCACCTTGGTTCTCCTACGGATCTCCTCATTCCTGATTCGATCACGCAGGGAAACTCCAAGCATAGCCCTCTCCATTGCCCTTTGGGTGACTTTTAGCCTTCTTATAAGGCCCATTGTGAGCGACCACGTTTCAGTGCCATAAGTCATCACTGGCAACACGCACTGGTCAAAGACTTTCGTCTTGAGACACTGCGGTATGTGGGACGAGAAGATATTGCGTAGCTTCCCGAACGCTGCCCAGCCGAGTCGGATTCGACGATTGACCTCTTTCTCGAAGTTAGACCTACCTAACTGGACAGTTTGTCCGAGGTAAACATACTCGTCCACGACTTCGAGTGTAGCGTCTCCGATCTTTATGGGAGTGGGTGTTACATGGGCATTTGACATGACCTTCGTTTTGTCCATGTTCATTTTAAGACCCACTCTTTCGGAGGCTCTACTGAGGTCATCGAGCATTGTACTGAGGTCCTCCATAGTAACAGCTCATTTATCAAATTAAATTTCAGTCGACAACATCCATCGGTTTCTTACTAAACTTCAACTATATCCGACGATCCGGCACACCTATCTCTTTTGTTGACTGTACATACAAGTCGTAAATCAGGGCCTTTACCACTGGCCCTTAAATGTCAGGAAGCTAATTCCTTCTTTTTTTTCTGTTTGTCAATTTTGTCAAATTCTTTATTTTAATTTCCGAACATCGTTATTTTCCTTTGCCAGCCACGTGAGTTTATTTAGATTTCTAATTATTTAAACCGGCCATATTGTTTGTATGGGTCGGAATCGAAGCCGTTATCGGGTCGAGGTCAGCCCTTGTTATCTTTTACCGACTTCCGTTCAACATATTTTGTAATATTGAAACTTTTTTTAGTCGCCCGGATGAAGTTTTTTTGCGGTTAGGTTTTTTTTTTGTTTTCTTCTTCGTGGAATATTTCGATTTCGGTGAATTTTGTTGTTATAATGTAGGTGTTATTTTGTGTAGAAATTATGTATGTATGTAACCGTTTAAACACCCGGTCACTTGTCCCTAAAGGTTCATTAGAAAATCAGCAACCAACAATAAAAGTTGCTCAACTAAAATCGACCAGTGTGAACCCGGTATGACACAATATGGCATTCTAGAAAACGGTAGGTAGCTTACTTCAACAACTGAAACGGTATCAATCAATGATTTCAAAAGTTAATATAAGTATGTATATTTCAATAGGTAATACAATCGAATGAATGAATGAATTAATTGCACCGATCCGATCGATAAACCAGACTCGATTAATCGAATGAACCCCAAGATTTGCAGTAGCTTCTGTAGCCTCATGTTCATGGTGCTACAGCAACCATTGCATATAATAATAAGTGCCTAAGTAATATAATAATAGGTAATACAATGCTCCCAAAATTAGCTACTGTAAAAAAACCTAAACGAATGCACCAATTGATGTAACAAAAATCTAAAGCATAATAAACCAATATGGCGGAACGTTGCGCGGCGAGATTACAACCGTATGATATATTTTGTCCGAACGTCGGCAACAGAATCAAGATTTGAAATTGGAATCAATGGCGGGCTAGATAAATTGTAAGGGAATGCTACTGGCAGTTTACAGACCGATAATTTATATTTTATTTGTGTTGGAAGAAAATCTATAGGTACTAATACAACAAAACTGAGTTTGTATGAACGCGCAGGGGGCCTAAAAATGCCACTTTGGCAGAATCATAAAAGGATAACATTGTGAATCATAATGGACAGTTAACTGTTAAGTTAATCGAATCAAATCTAAATAATAAAAAGTTAACTGTTAAAATAACTGAAAAATCCTTCACCAATGGGATTTGATACGATTAACTTAACAGTTAACTGTCCATTATGATTCATAATGTTATCCTTTTATGATTCTGCCAAAGTAGAATTTTTAGGCCTCCTCTTCTCAAAACGGTCAAGAAAAACATCGTGACGAAACCGGTATGTCCTATAACCGAAAATTCAAAGACATGTGACATCATTCCACCAACGGCATGGATGACCTTCCCCACGCCCCCTATTCGATTTGATCCATACGTCCAGGGACACCTTGTATATTGTAATTAAAGCTTTTTGTTTGTATTTCAATAAATAAAGGACCTAACAGAATTGAATCAACATAAAAACAACGTAAACACATAAATATTTCATTATAAAAACCGGTCAAGTGCGCGTTGGACCGAGGCGCGAGGGTTCCGTACAAATTTGTAGGTATGTAACTACAAATTTACGGTTTTCGGATTTTTTCCTTTAAGTACTTATGGTAAGCCCCTTAATGAATTCATGGAAAAACTGATAATTTCTAGAGTAAGTATCGAGATCTTTGAAATTAAATTTTTTCCTCTAGGTAAAACTTAGTATTTTACCAGGATTCCTAGAGTTTGAAATCCTCAAAATAAAATCTATAACCACGACTTTTCAAAATTTATATTATTTCCAAGGTTAAAGATCTATCAAGAAGCCAAACGACAATACAGTACGAAAACAGTATCATCTTCACAAAAAGAAATACAATCCAGTGATGAATACTCAAACCATTGGCACAATAGACACTCCATTCCCTGTCCACTTAAAAAAAAAACACAAAGCCCCAAACAGCCAATAGAGGACGTTCCCGCCGTAACGCGTTCCATTTCCAAATTATTTCAAACATGGCGGCCGTAACGAGGCGAATGGGCAAACAACAAATTGACCCCAATATTCTGGCTAATGGTGCTTCTAACGCACGGCGAGGCGGTACGATGTCGATCATCGAATGACATTGATATTTGCCAACTTGCTGGATTCAGATGGATTTTAGTTTTATTATTTGTATTGTTCTTTTATGGATATTATTATCTTTTAGTGTCTAGCTATTATTTTACGTGTCTCTTGGTAAAAATGTCGCGAGAAATGTTGTGCTTTTGAGTATGAATGTGGATGGTTATAAGACTAGGGGGCGGGAAGACGATGGACGGACTGCGTGAAAGATCACATTGTTACTATTCAACTAATATTATTTGTGGGTGTGCAACACTTGCAAAGTTGCAACATTGTCATTTTTAAACGTGTTATGTTTTTGAGTCTGTCAAAAATACCTCTAATTTTCCTACATTTTTGACAAGTTTTTGACATTGATTGTCGCTAAGATGAGATTGCGACTAGATTTCGAACGTTTTTAATTACGGGAATTAATTGGCTTTCTGGTTATTTCCAGAAATCTAGTAGGTAAGTACCTATAATAATGTACAAAAGCATTCAATTAGTGTAACAATTGCTATGTAAGTACCTACATATAGAAATAAATGTAATAATACCTTCTTATATTTTCCCATGTTTTCCTTTAACCTTATCATTATTTTTCAGGATAAAACTAACTGAAGTTACACAATTAAAATAATCAAAAGCGTATGTACCTACAGACGCCAGCACATCAAGCTACCCGAAACTGTCAAATTTTCCCAATCAACTTTGAACCTTATGCTCTAGCATTAGAGTTGAAAATCTATTAAAGAAATTTGACAGATTGTAGTAGCTTGATGTGCTTGGCATCTGTACCTACTTAGTTCTAAATCCATTTCTGATAAATACGTGTCAAGAGATAATTAATATTATGCTAAAATATAAGTGAGATCGCCAAACTGTCTTGAACAAGTGTGGTGATCCATGCAGGTGCCTCCTCTGTATGAGAAGACGCCTTTGCCCAGCATTGGGACAATATATTATTATGTCAAAACCCTGCACCCTAATTGCGTAGTTTAACACACAATCATTTTGAAGGATATTGCTAATCCATTGCTGTAATGTTCAAAACATTTGTCTAGTCAACATCGTAAATAACGCAATGAATGTTGTTGAACTGTCAAAGTGAAAGTCATTGCACCAAGCAGCTGATGGTTTATTTAAAAAAAAAATGTTAAATTAAAACCCACGCCATAATCCAAAATCCAGTTTGACGCAACGACATAAAATTGCCAGACAAAAAAATACTAATAATAATTTTTGCACATGGCAACCCCCGAAATACCGTTACCAATGAGGTCCAGACTATTGTTGGTTTAACAATAAAATCCTAACTATTGTATAGAGTGCAGCTGTAGTGGGTTATTGTATTTTGTAAAACCGTTCCCTTTATCGTATTTCGATCGGGAATTATAGCAGTCTCAGCGAGAACTGATATTATTTTGAATTTTTGCAAACTGGTTTGGATATTTACAAATTATTTTTAGCTATGTTTAAGTCCCGGAACCCGTTGGATGCGAGAAGCACAGAACCGGTGATGTGGAGGAGCTTGGGGGAGGCCTATGTCCAGCAGTGGACGTCTTTCGGCTGAAATGATGGGGTGTTGAACCCAAGCAGGCACTTCACTTTGTGTTAATTATTTCATCACCACTGCGCTCAAAACGGTGAAGGAAAACATCGTGAGGAAACCGGCATGTCTCAGAACCAAAAATTTGAAGACATGTGACATCTACTAACCCGCACTGGGCCTGCGTGGTGGATTACGGCCCACTCCCTCTCACAGAGAGGAGGCCTGTGTCCCAGCAGTGGGAACATAATAGACTTTTTGATTATGCTATGTTTGGTTATGAAATACAAGGATTAGTGACCCTTGTTGCATCATCATCTGCCTAGCCTATTCCCAACTATATTGGGGTTGGCTTCCAGTCTAACCGGATGCAGCTGAGTACCAGTATCGACCCGTGCGGTTGTTATACTTACTCCGTACTCGAATACGCACTTCAGGCCAGTGAAAGACCACCTTGCGAATTCGGCCCTAATACAGATTAAGCAATTAAACAAATACCCAACATCGAAAGTCTGAAAACGTCCTTTGTTGGACACGTGCTTTTTAAAAGACCGTTCCATTAAAATAAACCAGTCATCGGAACTACGCTGTCCTCCCAAACCTATTATTTTTAAAAGAGTAACCGTGGGATTTCTTGCCGGCTCTTCTCCGAAACGACCAATTGGAACCGTGCACCTAGCTTCTGACGTTTCATAAGTGCCCATGTAGGCTTATGTGAAATAAAAAAAACATGAATTTATTGTCACCGTGGCTGGTCAACGAATATGTTTCATTGTATGTAACAAAGTCCAAGCTAGCACATTTTTCAGTCAAAACTAAACGATAAGCATGTAATTAAGCTATACTTATCCAGTATAACCTGACTTCTGATTGTCCAGACGCCAGCAAATCAAGCTACCCGAAACTGTCAAAGTTTCCCAATCAACTTTGGACCGTATGCTTTAGCGATAAAGTTTAAAATCTATTTAAGAAATTTGACAGATTGTAGTAGCTTAATGTGCTGGCGTCTGTACGAAAAATCTATAATATGCGAGGTCAGCTAAAACTGGAAATGTATAGCTTGATGTGTAGCTTTGCGTGTGTGCTAAATACCGATAAGAAATGTTTTATTAAGTGTCAAATCTCAATCAGTAAGCTCCTGTACCTAAGTACTTTTTTATTTATTCTAAATACTTACTAACTATGTATATAAACTTACAGTTACTTAGGTTGGACTTGAAAATAACGGATAAGATTATAACGTCAAATTGTTTGCCGCCAATTTCAGTTGTCAAAATCAAATGACAGCTGTCAAGATTGCAGATCAGTAGAGAAAGTTTTTGGTCATCAATTTACGTTATTTGTAATTCTAAATAATACATAGTATACACAATGAAACGTCTTGAAAGTTTCTCAAGAAATCGGTTTCCAAATTCTTTAAAAATCTTTTAATGCTTTGATTTTATTCATGGTCTCATAGTAGGTTCCTTGGCTTTTATAATATTAAGGCTACAGGACCTAAACGCAAAAAACGCGTGTCCCTAAAAGTGCTAAGTATAATTTGATCAACTGCAGTAAACAAAATCAGAAAAATATATGATATTCTTCAGGATATATGCTAGGTAGATAGTGTGTTGAAAACATAATACAACTAAATTGATACGATAGAAAAAAATCATGAAGATACCTCTAAAAACTTCCATTTCACAATAATACTACTATACATGAATCATTCTGATTTTTTTTTGTCAGATTATTCTACAAGCAACATACTAAAGCACTAGTGTTATAATTTTTTAGTACAAACAATAGATTTTTTGTAAATAGATAATTGCATCATATTTTGCAATAAATTAACAGCGTTGTGTCATCGCGCTTCTCTTTCTGTTCGGTGCAGTCCGACAGTGACCGCACTTTAGGTCATGTAAGCCCCTTAAAGGTTTTCCTACAAGTAAACCCATCTTGTTTCTCTGAAGGCTACAGCAGAGCTGTACCTACAGTCATTTCTCCAGTTATGTTTAAGTCCCATGTAATAGGGGGCGAGCCTATTACCATCAACCGGACACAAATATAGACTGGCTATTACTGAGAAATTCCTAGAAAACCTAATACCTACCATTTTGGCCGACCTGGGAGTCGAGCCCGGGACAAGCTCAGCAGTGGCGATTGCTACTTCAAGACCAGGCAGTCGGATATCTTTGTATCGAATAAGTGTATAAAAGTCTACCAAAAGAAAAGCTACAAAGGATAGGATTCCCACTTCCACCCGCAAAATACATTCTGAGAGCTCTTATTTCGACTTAGCTTACAAAAAACGAATACCTATCGAGTCTGTCAAAGGAGGTCCAAGGAGGAAGTTTAAAATTTTCTCAAGCAACGACCCAATTCTCGTGTTTACTGATTGATATCTTTGTTGTATAGCGTTAAGATATATGGGTTTTAAGCTCTAAGAAAATTAAATAAGCTAACCCATTGTGAAAGGGTTTCCATTGTTCCTGGAAGGATTTGGGGGAGGCCTTTGCCCAGCAGTGGGACAGCATAGGCAAGCAAAAAAAAACCCATTGTGAAAGTTTTGTTGGAATTGAAAAAAATCTATAAAAATTTCTTTCAACAAATGTTAAAAGAGAATAAACCATTTTTTTTTAAACACGAAACCTCTTTGGTCTGTTTAAAAATTAGGTCTCTAATAATGCGTCTCCAATTTTTAATTAGGAAACGTTCCGCCATAAAAAAAAAGTCTCCGATAATACCATTTTATTGCGTAGCTACTTCTGTTTATTAGACCAAGATATGACGTTTATTAGTACAAAATGCGACGAAACTGATATTTCTTTATCCATTTCGTATTTATCAGTATGCAAGCAACATTCATTCATTAATTTCGGAATGTTGTACAAAGGATATCACTCACAAGCAAATTGTTGAGTTGATAAAATATTAGATAGCTTAGCTAAACAACCTACCTACCCTTTTCCTAACCATTTTGGGGTCGGCTTCCAGTCTCAGGATGCAGCTGAATACCAGCATTTTACATGGAGCGACTGCCTATCTGACTTCCGCAACCCAGTTACTGAGTAGTAGACAACACGATACATCTTTTTACATTCGTTCGACCAGTCTGGCTTTTGTTATTTAGCCAGGAGCTCCTCTTTAGCCATTTTAACCAATAAAGTAAATGCAATTTCTTATAATCATATACCTAACGAACTTTTTTAAATTGCCTTGAAAGATATCTTCTGCTCATACATTATGGATGAAACAATGTCTCCAATGAATTGCATGCCGCACTATTTTTAGATCAGTTTATTGATTTTAATGGCGTTCATCCTTCTATTTCTAAGCAGCAATGTCTGACAGTAATAACTTTATGTTGTCAAAACATAAAAGATATTAAACATCAGTCTGTTTTCTTTCCTCAAAGTTTGACATTCGGTTGTCAGATAAAACTGACACTTCGATTTTTTTTGATGGGCAATGATCATAAACTATACAGCCTCTTTGTATTTTTTTTTTATATTTTTGTGCTGTCCGTCGTCGTTTGGCTAGATCTAACATTGGCTAATAGCCAGTATCTGTCAGTTATCGGTGCTTATGTTATCACTGGGCGAAGGCCACCTCTTATCTGTCAAACGTCGCATTGTATAATGTTATCATGTATTTGATATTATATTACCTTATATTCAATTTTAAGCTAACATTTTGTAATCATTGTGGGTTTCCATGTGTTATTTTAAGGTAATATAATATTGAAAAAAAATGTGGTTTTTCTATTTCGTGTAACTTGTTAGGTATGTGAATTAGGGATTTAAAATTTTGGTATACCTATGTTTTTGACTCTTTGGTCTAGTATCATGTAAAAGGAATACACGATTCAATGAATTTTTCTCGCTACAAAAAAAATTGCAAAGTTATATGTATTTTTTTACTTTTTTCGACATCACGGCGCGGCGTAACGTTTTTAAGAGTTAGTAAATGGAATTTACTTTAAAACATAGAAAAATTATCATATAAAAGTTTACTCAAAGTTGTTTTAAATTTAATTCATTTATTTTGTTGAAAAAGGAGTAAATTCGTTTTGGCATATATACGTCGTTTTTCATTTTATTCCGAGCGCACGCACACTATAGCCATCACTCTTCTTTTGCGTTTCAAAAGTAACTGCATCACTCTCGCTCGCTTAGGTTTTTCGAGGATTTTAGATTTTCGAGTGGAGCAGACGAGTCCTACGGGGTAGGTAATTGCGTAACACACTAACAAAGAATTGCTTTCATTTTGACAGTTCAATAACATTCATTGCGTTATTTACGATGTTGACTTATCACCAGACAAATTATTCGAACATATGAAGCAATGGTTTAGCAATATCCTTCAAAATTATTCAGATTGTGATTTTTATCGGGTTGTAAGAGTTGTTGTTGTATTGTAATTTGTTTGTTTTATAGGGTGCGGGAGTGGAGAGCGCGTGTCGGTAAGCGTAGTGTGGGACGCCCCCCAGTTAGATGGACGGACGGCATAAGGAAGGTGGCTGCGGGACAGACTGCATGCGGAAGGCGGAGGACAGGGTGTTGTGGCGTTGCCTGGGAGAAGCCTATGTCCAGCAGTGGACTGCGATAGGCTGAGTTGATTGATTAAACTACTGGATAGGTAGGTATCTTCTTGAGTCCATAAAATGTCTCGTTTTCGCACAGGTTAACCAGTAAAGAAGTATGTTAACACTCAAATTCATTCAGAAAACCCGATAAAAACATGTCCAGCAATTTCAGAGGTTAGCACCCACAAACGAACACATGGGTATCATGACGTAATTGTTTTAAAAAGCTTGCTAAACTACTAGGAATGTCAGTTGTTGTTGAGTAGCATAGTTGTAAAAAATCATTAAATTGTAATGGCAGCTGTGGGTGACGTCACCGGGCGCCATATTGGTCTAGTGGTCTGACATTATGTCATCATAGTAACCATATTTTCCCATGTTTCAGTTTCCTAATCTAACCAGATGTACCTAACTGAATCCATCCATCCATACTAATATTATAAATGCGAAAGTGTGTCTGTCTGTCTGTTACCTCTTCACGCTTAAACCGCTGAACCGATTTTGATGAAATTTGGTATGGAGATAGGTTGAGTCCCGGGAAAGGACATAGGAACATACAGACAGACAGATAGAGTTACTTTCGAATTTATAATGTTAGTATGGATATAGAAATAAAGACTAATAGAATATACATAGATATGAGAAAATCATCCAATGTCCACCATGGGGCAATTCATTTCCATAAAATAATGAATTGAAACGCCCCATCGACCAACAGACCTGAGATTAATAATTATCAATCAAAAAATCTCAGTGAGCTGATATATTTTTCGTTATGGTTATTGTCATGCTCAATCTGGGGTCTGAAAAAAAAAAAAAAAAAAAAAAGTTAAAACATGTGAAGGAGTTGTGAATTGTGAATAGATGACGTCTTAATTGTGTGTGGACGTGATAAACGTGATAACAGAACTCAAAAGCAACATGTTTTACTAAACAAAGAATAAATGTTTGTCAAAAAACTATTTGTTTTCTGGGCTACTACCTTTCGTCATCAGGCATTAGACCACTTGACAAATACATCAAAGCAATTGAGACATGTAGACCACCGGAAACCATCGAATAAATTCAAAGTTTTCTGGTGTCAATTTCGTTGAAATTATTCGTTCGATAATGAAGCACAAGAATGCCAATCATGGCATTTTGGCAAAGAGAACAAGCAATGGCATTTGAAAAAAAAGTGTCCCCTTATGATTTCCACCAAAGAAAAAAAAAAAAAAAAATCGTACTGTTACTGTACGACGATAAAGGAGGCATCATTGCTTTCAAAAACAAGACTTGCAAAATAGTTTGTCAGACCGAAAAAGAGGCATTAGCTTTAGTATGGTCAATAAAACACTTTCATATACATATATGTGTGAGGCTTGTGGCTAAGTAATAACAGCCGCACGGGTCGATTGATCAGGTTAAGCTACGCTTGCCGCGGTTGGTCCGTGGATGGGTGACCATCTTTACATATCAAGACCTCTCCGTGCCTCGGAAAGCACGTTAAGCCGTTGGTCCCGGCTGTCATTCGTGGATCTTTGACAGTCGTTACGGGTCGTCAGAAGCCCGAAAGTCAGACAACCAGTCTTACCAAGGGGTATCGTATTACCTAGTAATTGGGTTGTGGAGGTCAGATAGGCAGTCGCTCCATGTAAAATGCTGATATTCAGCTGCATCCGAATAGACTGGAAGCCGACCCCAACATAGTTGGGAAAAGGCTAGGCAGATGATGATATACATATATTTGCTGTAGTTATGCACATATATACGAGTATAAAAAGCTTCAGCCATCAAGTGATGAATCGTTCGATTACAAACATATAATTAAAAAATCATCTATAAACCCGGAGGATCAAATAAAAGTCCTTTTGAAGACAAACATCATGTTATCCAGATTTTTCAATAAGACAGACCTATGCACAACCCGTTGAGGCATCGAATATTGAAAGCTTGGAATGCTTCAATAAACAACAACTAATTATTTGAACGTGAACTTTGTTTACATGAAGGCGGCTTATTATGAGGAAACTAATTGGTGATTCCCACTCATCTAAGGAAACAGGTACCTGAAATCATAGAATCTATCTGTACGCAAGACATAATAATGTGGAAATTCAATAATTCCGCGAATCGGAAATCCTGCAAGTATAATAACTGACAATGGCAGACCAAAACTTTTGTATTAAACAAGGAACTATTTAAATACGATTCCATAATAGCCTCAGCAAAACGCGAGGTCGAGGAGCAAAACAGAGATAATTATCCATAAACGGTTGAAAAGCAGTCAATGCGAAAATCAGACTGGAAATATGACTCGTTACACTACTTAATACTTACTGAACTACAGTAAAAACAAAAAGATTTTGGAAATATAATGGAAAACCCCCATCCGTGATGTTTTACAGGAGAATATTCAGAAAGGAATAACCTTTTAACAGATCTCAAAAATAGCTACGAAATTCAGAACTTAGTGACAACACAATTCAAGAAATTAATAATAATTATAACTTAGCGAAGCAGTAAATGTAAAGAACATGAAACGAATGTAAACAAATTAACCCTAGAATTTAGTAACACACCTCATTCAATTATAAATGCTCAAGGAAATAATATAAATAGATGGAATAACGAAACTAGAAATGGAAATGATTTCAAAAGTAGTAATATATTTATGTCAATGTGAAATGGTCAACGGAGAATGATCACATCATACTCATAAAGAAGGTAGTAGGCAAATGGAAAGTTAACGATAACGAAGTTTCAGATAAATGATAAATACTGCAACGTAGCCTCAGATAAAGAAGTTTAGTGTAAATAGTAGGCAAATGGAAAGTTAACGATAACGAAGTTTCAGATAAATGATAAATACTGCAACGTAGCCTCAGATAAAGAAGTTTAGTGTAAATGCTAACACTGTATTGTATTGTACTTAAAACATAATTAACTTCTTAATACGAAATAGTATTATTGTACTTTAAACTTAATACTGTATTGTACTTAAAAATGTAAATGTGAGGACTTCTTAATACGAAATAGTATTATTGTACTTTAAACTTAATACTGTATTGTACTTAAAAATGTAAATGTGAGGACTTTGTAGGCCTTGTAGACTTTAGATCTGTAGACCATTTTTATGTTATCAAGTACCTGGTACTTGTTGATAGGCCTACGCTGTCCCCCTTTAAAAATACCTATTGTAATTGAAAACATTGTTAAAGCCAATTATTTTAAAAAGAGTAACCGTGGAGTTTCTTGCCGGTTCTTCTCCACAGGAAACGACCCATTGGAACCGTGCACCTAGCTTCTGACGTTTCATAAATTTACATCTAAATTACATATAAAAAGGAAGAGATGTGATATACTATTAAATGTAACACACAACTCAATGGTAGCGCCTCACGAGAGTCCCGCTTTATCCCCTGTGGCGACTAGACGTTCCCCTTTGAGTTGTTGTGTACTTACTGATAATTCGGTGGTTTTACTCTAAACCCTAAGCCCCTAATAAGAGTTCATAGTGAACACCCGAATGTCATAGAGACAAGGGTACTTTCTGGGTCACGACTGTTACCCATTGGTAGGAACAACGCTAAAGGCGTAGGCTAAAGCACAGCTACAGTAATCATATAGAATAAAAACTGGCCAAGTGCGAGTCGGACTCGCACACGAAGGGTTCCGTACCACAAGGCAAAAACGCCGAAAAAAACACGTTTGTTGTATGGGAGTCCCCCTTAAATATTTAATTTATTTTAATTTTATTATTTATTATTAAAGTAAAAATACAACTGAGTATTTTGTGAATATTTCAAGTACCTACCTGTTGCCATTATTGATATCGAGCAAAAAAGGGCAAAAAAAATCGCGTTTGTTGCATGGGAGCCCCCCTTAAATATTTATTTTATGTTGTTTTTAGTATTTGTTGTTATAGCGGCAACAGAAGTAAGTACATAATTTGTGAAAATTTCAACTGTCTAGCTGTCGCGGTTCTTGAGATACAGCCAGACCCAGAACAGCCAGAGACAGAACCAGTGGTTACAGACAGACGGACGGACAGACAGCGAAGTCTTAGTAACAGTGCCCCGTTTTTATTACACTTTGGGTACGGAACCCTAAAAATGACATAATTATGATAGGTATAGCTGTAATCTATATCAGACAAAGTAGAACTCAGCCTGTCCTGGTATGTTTAAAAGCGTGATGTTCTGTCGATCAGTGTGTCTTCCCCTAGCTCGAAGTTATTGATCCTCGCATACAGACTGTGGTGTTAGTCATAGGATGTAGCGATCTGGACAGTTCACAAAACGCTACCCTGAAGATGCAAGATTTATTCTTCTTTAGGTATTTCCTTCGGATGGAACACATAGGCTAATGGTCATAGCACACGTATCAAATCGGAAAGGGATCGGCACCGTATCGCCTTTCGCCTCGTCGTCAAACAGGCGTCAACCTAACGTAAGCACGTAACCAAAGCGGATCAGAAGCTCCGATACGTCGTCAACTCGGCTACGGCTAGGCGACGCCGCCGACCGCTGCCGCGCTGGTTGATGATGCAGCAGGCAGGCCGGAGGGATGAGAGGGGCAAGGGTGGACGAAGAGACGTAAGCTCGGGTACGGAGAGACGTAAGCGCGGGGACGACGAGCCGTAACGCACCGCACCGCGGCTCGTGAGCTTGTCCCGAGGCAAGACGATTACGTTACGACTCCGATTAGTGTGCGTTGCAGTAGGGTGTTTCATAAAAAGAATATTGCGGTGCTATTCTGTAAAAATCTCACCCTGAAAACTTAGGTGAAGTGAGCGTGGAGTGAACTGTCAATAGTGTCAATTCCTAGCAAAAACAAACTCACTTCACCTAAGTTTTCACGGTAAGATTTTTACAGAATCGAACGGCTGAACGGTTCGAGTTGATACGGTGCCAATCCCTTTCCGGTTTGATACGTGTGCTATGACGCCTTTGACCTTAAATCGTTACCCTTGCTAATCTTAAGAGACTGATATTGTGAAAGGAACAAAATGGAAATGTCTCAGAAATGTCAATTTTATGTCACTGTCACTCATAGGTACCTTTCAAATCGTAACGCGGCAATGATTGACGGCAGAAATCGGTAAGTTATGATGGTACTTCTTACTTTTTTTG
Organism: Oligia fasciuncula; assembly: GCA_963082905.1. NCBI lineage: Eukaryota > Metazoa > Arthropoda > Insecta > Lepidoptera > Noctuidae > Oligia > Oligia fasciuncula. The sequence continues at coordinate 10,506,908 of OY720413.1, read as the reverse complement.
GTCGAAAGTCTTAAATGATGGATGAACACAATGGATTTTATGCGAACCGAAACCAAGGAAATCTAGGCAGTCACACTAGCAAACACGAAAAACGACTTTGTATTTAATTATACTATACAGGGTTATTTGTAAAACACCAGCAACCTCTTAAGAGGTCATTGTACTCATCATTATGAACAACTTTTACTATGGGAATAAACATGAAATCGCGAAAAAAAAAAACAGCTGTGTGTTGTGTGTGTTATGTTCGTTTATGTACGCTTAACACCATCATCGAGTTAGAAACACCACGCTGCCCTCCATAACTCAAGTAGCAGATGTTGGAGAAAAAACAGCCAAGCAGGCTGAAGTGGGAGTGGGCCGGACACGTCTCACGAATGCACTCGGAGAGATGGGCAAAGATCGTCACTCACTGGACGCCTGAGGGAGGACATCGCCGTCGAGGTAGGCCACGGCGAGGTGGTGTGACGATGTGGTAACATTTGCAGGGCCAACATGGCCAGAGATTGCACAACACAGGGAGGGTTGGAAGAAACAGAGGAAGCTTTTGCCCAGCCGCGGGACACAATGTAGGCTAACAAAAAAAGTTTTTCATGCTTTTTGTTAAGTAGTTAAAAGTGACATTCTTCTGTCACTTGCACCATGCCAGGGTGTGGTCATTCAAAAATCCATAGGCCCGACCACTTACGATAAATTGGAGTTATATTAACTTCGTTTAGACAATGATTTTGCTAAAAATATTCGGTATAAGCACTCAAAATATTATCCATAATGATATTACCCAATGATTGATAGATATTACTTGGATATTCCTACTTTAGTTGCTGAGGCCAGTCGATATATTCTGTCAAAATTTCACCGTGAAAATTTATATGAAGTGAGCTGTCAATAGTGTCAATCGGATGACAGCTTACTTGAAGCTTACTTCACTTCAGTGAGATTTCATAGAACCATGCATAGAACAGACCGGCTGGTCAGGGATCATACAGTCATAGATACTATGAATCGTTGCGAAAACGGGATGGTGCTAATCGTTCTAACAGAGGGAGACGGAGCTATACCTTTGTCTCTCTCTGGCACGGTAACAATGATACTGATTACTAGTGATGTGAAAATCACTTCTTTAGAAAAAATGGATGAGCAAAAAACTATAAAAAAAAAAGTCAAAAATATATTGCAATTTTTTTTCAAGTCTTTAGGCGATTGGCACACTGCACCGCATTACGCAACGGGGTGCGTGAAACGGAGCCAAATTCCCCGCACGGAAGCGCGTTTTTATTGAATTTGTATGTAAAAAATCACGCGCGTGGGCACGTTTTCTGCGTCCCGCTGCGTAATGCGGTGCAGTGTGCCAATCGCCTTACTAAAGGGGCTTACATGACCTAAAGCACGGTCAATGTCGGACTGCATACAAAAGAAAGAGAACCGCGATGACACAATGCTGGTAATTTATTGCAAAATATGAAGCAATTATTATCCATTTACAAAAAATCTATTGTTTGGAGTAAAAAATTAAAACACTAGTGCTTTAGTATGTTGCTTGAAGAATAATCTGACAAAAAATCATAATGATTGTATGTATATTAGTAAGGTTTTTATTGTAAAAATAAAGTTTTTAGAGGTATCTTCATGATTTTTTTCTATCGTATCAAATAAGTCTATTATGTTTTCAACACACTATCTACCTAGAATATATCTAGAATAATCCTGAATATATTCATATATTTTTCTGATTTTGTTTACTGTGGTCAATCATATACTTTTATTGTTTCTAAAACTTGCGTTTTTTGCGTTTAGGTCCTGTAAGCCCCTTAAAGTTGACGCACAAAATAATGTATTATTTTATAAATTGTATGCTAACAAGAAAATAACCAATAATGCACCGCACACTGCAAGAATTCTTTAAATAAAAAAAAAATCAATAAACAAAAAAATAGGCTAAGCATGATTTTGTATAAGAGAAGGATATGGTCCTTTTGTGGGGCTCACAATAGGCCCGGATGTTGTATGGTACAGCTGCTGGTAGGCTGGTGACAAGATGTGTGGTGACCACGCTTTGGGTAGGTCGCAGGACAACTTTTTTTTTCGTTTTTTTTTGTTTTTCGCACTTGTTTTTTTTTTCTTAGGAGGTGAGTAGCTTTACCATGTCATGTTAGGTTGATTAAAGTTAAGTACTTTCGCAAATGAGGATGTATTTTGTGAGATGCGCGGTTGTTACATACGACACGAATTAGGTAGGTATTAATCAAGTTAAAAATAATATGAGTCTTAAATCGATCGAATCTATGTATTAAAATGACTACTACAAGTTATTAAGTGTGCTAATAGGGATTGCGTAACACACTATCAATTCCATTGATTCGTAAGTTCGAAAAATGTCTCTGCTCAACAACGTAAATTACGCAATGAATGTTTGTTGAACCGTCCAAATAAAAGCGATTGCTTTACTGTTAGTGTGAGTTTGAGGTGAAAGAAAAGACTTGATGAGCTCAGTAGTGGGGAGTTTGCGCAGTAAGTTGTGTACGAAATACATAGTTATCATTAATGTGTACTGTATCTATTCAGGGATTTATCAATGACATTTAGATTAAAATTCTTAACAATATTATAACACTAGCAGCGCCCCGCGGTTTCACCCGCATAAGTGTCGATCCCGTGGGAATATCGGGATAGAAACTATTCTATGTCCTTCCCCGGGATGCAATCTATCTCTTTGCCAAATTTTATCGAAATCCGTTCAGTGGTTTAGGCGTGAAAAGGTAACATACAGACAGACAGACAGAGTTACCTTCGAATTTATAATTTTGTATGGATAAAAGTTGTCTCATTTTTCGTGGCGCGTATTGTATGTGTTACTTTTATGTAATTTTTTTTTGTAATGCGCGTTTTGTTTGTGCAGAAAAAACATTTTTTTCTTTCTTTTTTTATATGCAGTAGGTATTAGGTATGTTTTTACTGTTTTAAACAAAGAGATAGATAGTGCAACGCCTTTTATGCCAACCTCAACACATACCACTAAAACTACTAGACGACAAAAATGGCAGCGTTGATTCACATACATTGATTCAGTGACAGCTGTCCCTTATCTTGAATTAATACTGCGAATCAACTATCTAATAATAATACTTAACAAACAATTTGCACTGATAATGTATCAGGAGTTATGTAATAGAAAAGGTTATATAATTTGTATGGTGATAGAGTTTTATCGTATTAAAGAGGCGTCTATTATATATTAGATTTTAATACCCTACGATAAATTTATTACATACACTCATCTACCAACCCCCACTGGGCCCGCGTGGTAGATTACAGCTACAGTCCACTTCCATTCACAGAGAGGAGGCCTGTGTCCCAGCAGTGGGAACATTAGCCCACTTCCTCTCACAGAGAGGAGGCCTGTGTCCCAGCAGTGGGAACATTAGCCCACTTCCTCTCACAGAGAGGAGGCCTGTGTCCCAGCAGTGGGAACATTATAGGCTGACTATTTACTATTCTATGATTAATTGATGTTTTGGTAGTAATTACTTACTATAAAAATAAGAATATACGTAAACGAATTAGAATTTATGTATGTATGTAAAAACACGACAGTTTTTTTTTATGAATTTTTTTATAAATGAATATCCGATGAAAAATTACCTAAATTACTTATTAATGTCCAGTTAATTCTGACTGTGGTGATGACTTAAAAAAAAAAAAACACAAGCTTGCAAATTTAAACACGTTTCAAATTAAACCATTATAAAAAAAAACCGCCACATTTTTCAAAACTGACCACGTTCCACGAAACTCGGCCGCGTCTTCGAAATTCGAATCCCATGGCCACCTCAGTAAACTAAAATAAACTCAGGCGCACATCTGCTGTACACGTGGTCATACAAAGGCATGGGGGCCACGAGACCATGGGAAACACGCTTAATTGCCTATGTGCAGATTCCAATGGGGTTGGCAGGAGTGGACGAAGCTACAAATTGTTTTCCCATTGATTTGTTAAGAGGGTTTGACGATTGTAATGTTATGATGACTGGAGGCCCTTGCTCGAACGCGCAACGTAATTTCGAAACGATTTTTTTTATTAAATTTCTGACGTAAAGGGAAGCGAACAAGGGGAAAATACAACTATCGCTATAACATTTTGGTTTAATTTTTTACTACAAGAACAATAAGTATCACTCATAGATATGAATAAAGGCTTAAAACTAAATAAAAATGATATGCCACGAGAAAGTTTTATTTTGAAATCGATTGAATTTACATTACCTACGTAAATAAGTAGCTACTTATCCACCAACCAGCACTGGGCCCGCGTGGTGGATTACAGCTCACTTCCTCGTACAGACAGGAGGCCTGTCCCAGCAGTGGGAACATTATATTTATTTATTTATTAAACTTTATGAACAAGTAAAAACTGTACAAAGGCAGCTATATGCTGATTTTTTGCAGTTGCAGTTATATGCTGATTATGCATTGAATGATATGGCTAGTCGGCTGGTAAGGGGGTGAAAACCGAGATGACGACTAATAAATAAGTAAGGAAATAAACGACATCTAGATGTCGCAGGACTCTCAGGAGAATGATTATGATTAAGTATTGAAAAAGAACATAATTAAGAAACGTTTGTTTAAAAAATCTTCCATTCTAAGCCTATATTCATAATTTATTCAGTACAGGAATAAATACTAAAGGACTTGCAAAAAAAACCGCCATTTTAAATTCCAAACGCCACGTGTCGAGCAAAATGGCGGTGAAAACACGTGTAACGGCTAGAATATAATTTGAAATTTAAAATTAATGAACTAAATAAGTATTTAGTTCAATGAAACGTTAATGAGTGATAAAAATACAGCCATACGTGTTCCCTTATCAGGCGGGTCAGAGGCCATCGAATAAATAATAAGTGTTATAGTAATGTTGAGTACAAACTCTGAAGTTGACTAATTATGTTTTTAATTATTTACTGTGAATTCTGGGAAGGAATGTGAAGTTCGTTAGAAGAACGTATAGAAACGGATAATTAATAGATTATGTGCAGGAAGCTTGCTTTGTGGTTTTCGATAGAGCATATTCTGCTTGTATATCTATACTATATATATTATATTATATATAATTATATATATTTATATATATTTATATATTTTATATATAATATTATAAAGCTGCAGAGTTTGTTTGTTTGTTTGTTTGTTTGAACGCGCTAATATCTGGAACTACTGGTCCGATTTGAATGATTATTTTAGTATTGGGTAGTCCATTTATCGAGGAAGGCTATAGGCTATATTTTTTTTAATCAAAATTAGGGATCCGTAATAAAATTGCTATTTTGTAAGACAAGGTGTAAAATCGAAAACCTATTTTTGCGTGCGCTGCAAAAACTATTGACAATAGAACAAAATGATGTACTACGGGTTTGTAGAGCCCATTAAGACCTACAAAAAAGTCCGCGAGAACATATATCTAGCTATCATGGTTTAATCACAATAACCGATTTTGTGTTCAAAATAATTATTAAATCGTCTGAATAAAAAAAAAACTACGTTAAATATGTATCGTAATATTAATCTTTATCGAAATTAAGCATTATGTTATCAAGAGTATTTATGAAGAAGTAAAATACTTTTTGTTTCATCTCAATCGGATATTTCGTTTAAAAGTTATCACGTGTGTAAGATGTTAAGAGTTGGTACCTATTAAGGAGTTATGGGCCATAGAGTTTTTTATCTATACTTACTAATAATAAAGCTGAAGAGTTTGTTTGTTTGAACGCGATAATCTCTGGAACTACCGGTCAGATTTGAAAAAAATCTTTTTGCATTTGATAGCCCAATTCTTGAGTAAGGCTATAGGCTATTTAACATCACGCTATGACTCTGAGGAGCCGAGCAAAAAGAAAATAACTCAGAGTGAACGGTAAGCGAATACGAAGTGTTGCGACGCGACGGGGTGGGGGTACAAGAAATTTCACGCGGACGAAGTCGCGGGCAGAAGCTAGTATTTGAATAAAATCTATCTTGTTCTCCCATACTTAGGACTTTTTTGGGTTGCTTTTAATGTAACTTGGTTAGTTTTAAATGTTCCTTTTTTACTAGGTATTTTGTGTTATCTGTGTGTGCCCCAAATAAAATATTTTTCTTTCTCTCAAAAAATTTAGACACTTAAATGTGATTCGGGCTAATATGAACAACTAACTAAAAATGTATACTATTGCTATTTTCAAGCTTATTTCTGAGCAATTCATGGAGTTCTCAAAATCTATCTAAAACACTTATTTTGTACTGTAACCTACCTATAGGTACATATCAGCAAAAAAAAAATCATCAATGATCCGCTCACTACACACATTCGCTCATCACTTCACTCTGTAGTATACGACGACATAATATGCCCATAGCTATTACTAAAATCGGATTGAATTTTACATTCTAAAAAATACATCACCTAGAAAATCTATTACAAATCCAATGCAAAAAAAAAAAACAAAATACAGTCATCAATGATTCACTCTCTACACACATTCGTTCATCCACAATTTTCGCCCGCATCCCTACATGCGTGAACACACGCCGCCGCCACGTCCCCGTTTCGTCCCCATCACGTACCCGTCCCGTCAGCATACTCCACAATCCACATGCCTCCTTTAAAATTAAACATTCAACTATTCGCTATACATAGGGGTGAAAGGACTTAAATTAAAAAAGTACACGTTAGGGTCTCAACGTGTTCATATTTTGGGTGGAATCTCTCGGAATTAGGAATAATAATTGTGTGTGTATGAGGGTAGATTGATAGGTAGTGTGTTTAATTTTGTTAATGTGATTAAACAGAGAGGTCGATTTGGGAAAGGTTGTTGAACTTTCTGGCAGATTTTGTGGTCGAAATTGATAAACATACGTTTAGACTAAAGAATATGTTTCGACTCATCATCTGCCTAGCCTTTTTCCAGATATGTTGGGGTCGGCTTCCAGTCTAACCTGATGCAACTGAATACCAGTATGTTATATGGAGCGACTGTCTATCTGACCTCCACAACCCAGTTACTGGGTAACAAAAAACCGTTGGTAAGACTGGTAGTACTTATCAACTAGTACAACAACATAATATTATAAATGAAAAGTGTTCTCAAAAAAGCTACTGTTTTCTTGTTTCTTCAGTACAGAAACTCGATATTAACAAAAGATGAGTGCAGCAAAATGTTGATCAATAAATTTTTATATTTATATTAAGGTACCATTTCCGAAAACCTATCTAAAACTGTTGTCAACTACCATGTCGACTAATCCATTAGTTGTAGTATGGTTGTAGTAAACAGATTTACTGTTCAGGCTTACAAGAAACTGTGCGCAAAGCATTGAATTGTCAAAGAGGCGGTCAATCAAATATATAAAGCTAGTTGAAATTCCAAAGCGTAAGTAGGTACTTTCGAGAAGAACGGGCAAGAAACTCAATGAACACTCAATATTTTTTTTTCTCTTTATTGGTTTTGGGGTTTTTATCTAAACAGATATGCCAACCCCATCGTGCCTTTTAGCACTGTAACATTACATTAGCACTTATAATAATTTTAAATAACCAACAAAAACTACTAACATAAACTATAGTAAACAGTTCAACAATATCAGATATAAAAGATAGAAGTCACCGATGAAGGACTGTTATTAACTGACATAACTTTTTGGCACCTTCTGAAGTTGGTTGCGATAAAATTGATTGTATTAATCCCACGTTAAGCCTATTTAATTCTAATTCTCTCAGAAGTAATTCCCTCTCGCTCCTGTTGCGGACACAATCCATCAGCAAATGCTGCACGTTCTTAATCTGATTACATTCTCTGCAATTCGGTGAATCAGTTTTTTTCATAAGGAAGGACATTCAATCTTCTGACATATATTACCAAGTAAGAATGATGATTACTATAATGATATTGCGACCATCAATTTTATATATAATCAAACGGACACTATCCCTCTCAAGCAAAGACATTCCAGACAAGAACATAAATTAACACAACCGACTCTGATTCAAAGGAATGTGGACCATAAACGGCTGATACAGACCACATTACTATAGATACAATATCATATATCACATAGAGTACAATATCGAATGACAAGGAAGGACAGGCGGCGACTAGGAGGCGCCATTCTGGGAAATAAGACCACGAATCAGCCATATTAGGTAAGCCTTTAGATACTTATTTATTGTGTACTTGAAGGATTGGAGTTTGAAATGGGAATGGAAATGTGTGATATGAGTCTTAAAGACATGGATAAAAAGACTATTTCTCTAGAAGTCTTGAATGAGATCAAGGGTACAATTAAACAACTAACTGAATACATATACAAGATTCCCAGGTCGGCCAAGTTTTATTGGGTTTTCCATTAGGAATTTCTTAGTAACAGCCCGGAGCTTGGAAGGAGGCGGTGTGACGGAAAGCACGTTAAGCCGCTGATCCTGCGCCTGATCTCTATCCGGTCGTATCAGATTGCCGTCCCATCGGACTATGAGAGTGAGGGAAGAGAGAGTGCACCTGTGTCTGCGCACACACTTGTGCACTATAATTACTCCCGCACCGAGGCTAGTCCATGAATACGGTCTGGAACTCTGGAGGACTATACAGTATTTTGCCAGTCCGTGGCATATTATGGAAGTCAACCAACCAATCATTATAAAATGTAGTAAGACAACATTGATATTTTGTAATGAAAACTTCACCCAAAATATTCTGGCTGTCATTACTGGCTTGGTAAAAGATAATGTTCACCACTATAACAGTGAAACAATCTATTATTTATAGGTATTTATAGGCAAGGTTTTGATGATTTGAACTGAAAATCTGGTAGTTTTAATCAAATTTTCCTCTCTCCGTAGCCTGTTGAAGAATCATAGTGCAATAAAGTAATTGACAATAAGTTTGAACATCGAAAAATATATCTTCATGTCTTTTGTGATGACATTTTGAATCTAACCGATAACGAATGAGTAAAGCAATCCTTCAATCTCATTGCTTCATTCCCTCATTCCCATATTCCCAATGCCTCATGGGAAATAAAACAAGAGACGCACTAGACTTGATTAGGTCCGAGACACGTGATTGTAATAAAAATTTACTGAGAATTCCAATACCTATAGCAATGGTATATATTTTGAAAATGTTAGGGCATTAGGATATAGTGACTAAAGATTTGTAGATCTTTGACAGTCGTTACGGGCAATCTAAAGCCCAAAAGTATGACAATCAGTCTTACCAAGGGGCCTACAGTCTTCCTCAAGGATTGGGCTATTAAATACAAAAAGATTTTTTCTAATCCGACTGGTAGTTCCAGAGATTACCTCCTACATACAAACAAACAAATTGTTAGTATAGTCTAGTATAGACAAGCGTGAAGATATTAGAACTGCTACCGTATTTATAGAGCGCTTTTACGTCCAATTAATAGCGATGCATCACGCAGTGTAAGGTGTGGAGGTTACAAACGCTAGCACATCAAGCTACTAGAATCTATCAAATTTCTTTAATAGATTTTCAACTTTATCGCTAAAGCATAAGGTTCAAAGTTGATTGGGAAAATTTGACAGTTTCGGGTAGTTTGATGGCGTCTGTACTATAGCCGTATAGTGAGAATATGTCTAGAAAGGGGGTGACTACCGAGACAACGACTAATAGAGAAGTATGGAAGAAAAAGACATGTTGCGTCGACCACGAATGAATCGGGTAGATGCATGTTTCTTGAGTTCTTGACATTGTTAGTATTTCAGTGTTAATGTGTCGTTGAAGTTACTAAAAGAACATTAGGATTCATTTTGGTGAAATGTAATGATGATGGTGACATGATGTTCATTTCTGTATGTAGGTATTTTATGATACTTTTCTATACATATGTCGCTGTCATTTCCAAGCTGACTGATCCTTGAAAAGAAATACCGAAACAAACTCAGAGGTCATTGTCTCTTTTAAAGTCCAATCATTATTATATTAGGATTTTATGTGAGTCTAATAACGCAGTGTCATTGGACGTGGTATTTGGATAACGATATGGTGTATTTAGTTTGTTAGAAATATCTTAAAATTTGCGATGTTGAAGCTAATCTGAGACATAAAGAATCTAGGTGTTTCAGAAATAAGAAAAAATATGATTTTTATACACTTCAGAGTTGAACCTACTATAGGATACATCTCTGCCCAACTGTTCAAGGATTACAGGCGTGAGGTTATGTTCACAATTAAACGTTCCAATAAAATAATAACGCTACAAAAATGTATGACAAGACACAGGAAAACCATTAAAATGACTAACCAGTCAATTACTATAATTAGGAAATGTCCTAAATACGCCGAACGCACGGTCATACTACGCAAACTAAAACAACCGCTCGGCAACAGCACGTGAACGTTCTAAAAAAATTACAAACAAAATAAAAACTATTTTCGAGACATTACTCACCGTTTTCCTACTATTACAGGCACAAACGGTTAAACACTTGCGTCTGAAAAGAAGAAAAAACACTATTCGCCCGCCATTTTGAAAGGAATACGTCAAAAACTGACACACACGCGCGAAATGGGCTCTAACGTTCTAATTTTTAAAAAATATGTCATTTTTGTTAAAATGTTTGAAAGCAACGAGCGACTGACGCCGACGGAGAGCAAAATCGTACTGAAATGTTATTTGAATGGAGCTCTGAATGACTATCAGAAATAGTCGAAGGGAGGAATTGGGTGACATGTCTTGGCAGCGCTTTCATCGCTTCTGGCACAGCGGCGCGTTTCAATTTAATTTTTGCTTTGAGTTCTGAATTTGCTCGCTGAATTTTTCAAAGGCTAGTGACTTTTTAGTGAATATTTTGGAGGTCAACGGAGTTCGAAATATGTCTGAATTTCAATTTCTAGTCATGTTTTAAGTGTGTTTTTAGTTTCTTAGAATTTTAATGTAGGTATTATTATTTTGTCTTCCTGTAACTTACAACTTAAACAAATACACTAATTAGGGACTCATCACAACTGGTATATTATGATTCCAGGGCTTCAACGACCCTTTTAGTTTGATAGAGGTTTTAACTCATCGTCCCGAGCAATATACAAGGGGTTATGGTTCAAATTCATCACTATTATTAACTAAATATTGGTTTTACTCTACTTTAAATTCCTAAACATTTTAGCAATGACATTTGACAAACCTAACCTAATAAAAAGGCCACAATTTGCCACGAAAAAAGAAACTAAAATAAATAACAATCGTAAAGCGCTTTTTACGCTAAAGCGACGCTTGGATGGAAGTGTCGCGGATACAGCCGACCAATCACGAGACGTCGTGCAAACTACAGCGATTCTAAAAGTTTTAAGTCGCAATTCATATACTACAATACAGATGTAAATTATAACATTTTACGCATGTGGGTACACGGGATTATAGCCCGTAAGTTGTAGAAAGAATCTGACAACCGATTTCATTAGTATTGCAGATTTGAAGCGTTGGAAATATTTTTGAAAACGTGCGGTTTAGGAGTAGAGTACTAGGTAAATTAATTAAAAAATTAAAAACCTACGTAAATTAATTTAAAAAACGTACCTTCTACAGTGTGACTAAGTTGTTATCAGAGAAAATAATTGGCTGAATTGCTGGATCTGGATTGCTGGATCTGGCTTTTGGTTAAACTTAATCCCTACTTCCTTAATCACACTAATATTATAAAGGCGAATGTTTGTGAGTGTGTGTGGGGGTGGGTGTGGGGGTGGGTGTGTGTGTTTACATGTCTGTTACTTCTTGACGCTCAAACGGCTGCACCAATTTTGATAAAATTTTGTATGGAGGTAGCTGACACCCTGGATTAATATATAGGTTACTTTTTATCCCGATATTCCCACGGGATCGAAACTTATGCGGGTGAAACCGCGCGGCGCAGCTAGTATTAGTATCACGTTGTTCTTCTAAACTACGCAACGGATTTTGATGCGGTTTTCAACATCATTTAATGAATGTATTCCAAAAGGATTATGTATTATTTCATTACTATTGAACTTAGATATAACTAAGAAATCTTCATGTTTTGTCAAGTCCAAACCTTGCAGGGGCGGGGTCGCTCGAGAGTTATAAAGGGAGATGATGCGATAGTCCCCACGGTTTGAAAGGGTACTTGAGGGGTACTCGTGATCCTATGACGTCATCAAGAAACATGAGTGTAAGTAAATAATGCCCATTAATTGAAATTGAAACCCTCACTCATCATGAATTCATTTATCGTAGTCGGTCGTTCGGATTCGGATCGGTAGTTCTAATGATATGACCCCATAAATAAAAACCCACAAATTTTACCTCTTCATAATATGAGTAATTACCACCCGCCTAAGTGTCGATCCCGCGGGAATATCGGGAAAAAAGTAGCCTATATGTTAATCCTGGTTATAAACTATCTGTGTGCCAAATTTCATCCGAATCCGTTCAGCCGTTTCAGCGTGAAGAAGTAACAAACATATAAACACACACACACCCCCACAAACTCACAAACTTTCGCCTTTATAATATTAGTGTAATATGAAATATAGAAAACAATTATATAGTAAAATAATTGTAGCGACATGTAAACTTTCACCCACTTCCATAAAAAGCACGACAAACGAACAACCCCAAAAATTCTCAAGCAACCATCCTTTATGACATGACGTTTACTCCAACAGCGAAATTTTCTAACTTAACCTAAAAAATGTTTAAGTTACCATCAAAGTGAGTATTTTAATAAAAATTCACTTCCCAATGTATGTTTATGAGAACAATTTAAACGTTGCGGGGTATTTGTCATACAATTTTGTACCTTTGTTGGGTTGTGAAGGGGGCTGGGGGGTTGAAATTTGCAGCTGCTCTGTGTTATATCTGTCCAGTCTGTATTATTATTTGTTGGAGAGTCCGTTGCTAAGCAGGATTTGTATGGGCAGTGGTTTTTGCGTGCCAATTGTGATTTATGACAACGTTACAATGATATAATATTATGAAGATCTGTCTCGTATTTAATTTTCTGCAATTTGGCTCTTATTTTCTATGAAAAATCTCTTAATATTATGTCTAAACAGCGTGGAGATTACTTGAGCCAAGATAAATGAACGTTTCTTTTCCTCGTGGCGTAGATATGTTCCCGTCTCTGTCTTGCACTTGTAGTTTGACAGTTGTGTGACAGTTACAGGACTAATGCTTAGGCATATCTTGTGCTAAGTAACTTTTATTAATTACCAGTGACCCGCCGTTGCTTTGCACGGCAACATCTTGAGAAAACATCAAGTTTTCTTCATATTATGTTAGTATAACGTGAATGCGCAGTGGTAGACCGCGAAATAAAAATTTTCTTACGTTTTTTGCAATTTGCAGGACAGTGTCAGGTTGTATCTTGATCAAAATATCATTCACGACTATAACAGGTACGTAAAGAAACGATGGATGGACTGTGTGAATAATGATAAGGTTAGAAAAGGGGTGACTACTGAGATGACGACTAATAGAGAAGTATGGAAGAAAAAGTCATGTTGCGTCGACTATCTACAAGTAAATTGGGATAAGGGCAGGAGGTGATAGTGAATAAATTCGCTGACAACAATCTTTAGAAATATTGCATTATGAATGTGAATAAATTATAATCCGTTATTGTATCAGAAAACGACGGAAGAGGCTTTCGCAGGCGCTAAACAACAAACTTCAAAAAAAAATCACCCTTTTAAACTTTAAAAGAAAAAAAAACGCGATAGCCAATAGGCGGTCGAGAAAAAAGTCCTTTTTCATGTTCTTGTACACAGTTGGAGTGTCTTCCAGTGTTACCAACTTTCAGAGCAGTTAGACTTTTCGTACTTTTTTGCGGGTTGAAAGCAACTCTCTAATAATGGGTTGAACCAATTGGGGGCGAAACTTTGTTAAGGAGTTGAAATTTTGAAACACAAAAAAATAATTGTAGCTTTTTTTCTTGTGTTGTGAGTTTTCGTTCTTAGGAGGTTTTTTAGGGTTTCTTTTTGTGTGTTAACATTAACACAAGAAGTCACGCTTTTTGTTTTGTGGTAATAAGGCGTTCATTTTTAAACCTTTGTATTAAAGTAACCTTTTGTGCCACCTGAGATTGCAGCCGGAACCGCCGGACCCCCGGCACCGCCACCGGATGCAGATGAATAACAGTACTTTACATGGAGCGACTGCCTACCTGACCTCCAAAACCCAGTTACTGGGTAAGACGATACCCCTTTGTAAGACTGGTTGTCAGACTTTTGAGCTTCTGACTGTAACGACTGTCGAAGATCTGTAGCGGTATCTACAACGCCACATGCGAACAACGCGTCATACTGACGTCACGCAAAATCCTGCATCGCGCAAGCAGAGTTTACCGCGCAACTAGCATAGATACAACGGCCCGACATGAATCATTGGGAAGTTGCCCGCCAGACACAACACCCGTCTCGTCGGAAGATCTTCCCTTTTCTATAGAGTATGAGTGAACTTTACACCCTGGTCCTCATACCCCTATAGATCTATATGACAGCCGAGAATCACGCACAATGGTCCATTTGAAGGACCAAGTGTAGAAAACAAACCCATAACAAAGATAGGCAGCCGTGAATGGGAGATTTCATGATGATTGATGTTATTAAGTACGGCACAGCCATGGAAAGAAAGAAATACTTTTATTTGTGGCAAACATTACGCATACAAATAAAAAAAAACACAAAAAAACAACAAAATAACAATTTGGGAGAAACTATGCGTCACCTCTACGCAAAACGGCCATCGCTCAGCATAATGCTACGACCCTATGCGAGACAGAGCCCAGCGCTGGTTTTCAGCGACAGCCGGCGTTGACGTGATGACGTCAGCCAGTGCAGCATAATTAGATATATAAATAAAAACAACAATCAAAATAAGAAATAAAATATGCATTACAAAAAGATGGTACCTACTATGACCACAGATCATGGCACAACGCATATAAAATAACATACAAAATGATACAATATACCACAGTATCATATTAAACAGAATATCGAAATAAAAACAGTCTCACATTGGTAATACAAAAAAATCAGCTATTATCCCTACATTACCACAAGAACGTGCTTTTCAGCTAAAATATACTAAATATCACTCCGCTGAGCTACAAATTCCTGTCTCTAAGCCATTAAATTACATTAAAAAGGCAATATTTCCGTCTGGCAACACACGTAGGACACGGTAAAGCAAATACAATGTTTGCTAGAAAGCTGCCTCGTAATTATACTCTTGGGCTGTAAAGTGGGGTGAGGTTATAGTGAGAGGCGGAGCGGGTAACAGGTGAATACAGCTCTTGCGTTCTTCTTTATTGGTAGATAAGACTTAAATTTTGCCGAACCAGTGTGTAGCCATATGAAAAGCTCTATCATTCATAATCTGCCTACCTTTTACCCAACTATGTTGGGGTCGGCTTCCAGTCTAGCCGGATGCAGCTGAGTACCAGTATTTTACATGGAGAGACTGCCTATCAGACCTCTACAACCCAGTAACTGGGTAATACAAAACCCCTTGGTAAGACTGGTTGTCAGACATTCGAGCTTCCGACGAGCGACGACGTCCCGAAACGACTGTCTAAGGTGCACGAATGACAGCCGGGATCAACGGCTTAACATGCTTTGCGAGACACGGAGGGGTCTTGGTATGTAAAGATGGTCGGGTATCCACGGATCAACCACGGAAAGTGTAGCATTACCTGATCGATCGACCCATGAGGCGGTTCAAACGCCATTAAAAACTATCTTTATAACTACAATCATTGACTTCGTTTAAATCCTCAAAGGTGCAGGTGGTTGTTCATGAACCATGCAGCTTTTGCAATAAAAACATCGTTTTTGACGCTCCTAGTCACGCCGAAAGTACTGTATAGGTATTTGAGGAAGAGAGAATTTTGATGTTTTGAAAGAAATACATTTTGTATTTTTTGAAAAAGTCACGGTTAGTTATCGTTTTCATGTGATTACGGTATATTTTCGGGGAATGCTTTGAGTTTTGAGTTGTAAAAGCAGTCTTCTTATTTGGCTTTCAACACTTTGTTTAGTCGTACTATTTTCTTAATTTGGAGACGATTTTATTTGCGCCAACTGTAAAATCGGGAATTTTTCATAGGTGACATTAAAAAGCCATGATCATAGCCAAATTGCAGTAGAACTTTAATATTCCCATGTTATTTTCTGACTCCCCCCTTTCACGGTTTCATACGAAACGTTAGATTAAGGCATGTCGCTTGTCGCTGCTAAACTCGCTCCGCTCGTCACTATGCTCACACTCCGCGACCTACATACCATGGTATGATCTTTTAACGCGGCGCTTTGTCTTTCTGTAAATGTGTTCAGCGGCTCTAATAAGGCATAATGTATGCTTGTGACGTAATAACCATGACGTCATGATGTGAGGTGAGCAGGAGAGGTAGTCTTTGTTTGGTAAACTCTAGAGAACTATGTAGAATGAAAAAATTCAATTGTTTTTTTTCATCTATAGTATATTATAAAGAGGTAAAGTTTGTAAGTTTGTATGTAGGTGGTATTCTCTGGAACTATCAGTCGGATTTGAACTGACCTCCACAACCCAATTACTGGGTAATACCTACGATACCCCTTGATAAGACTGGTTGTCAGACTTTCGGGCTTCTGACGACCCGTAACGACTGTCAAAGATCCACTAATGACAGCCGGGACCAACGGCTTAACGTGCTTTCCGAGGCACGGAGGGGTAATGTAACAATCACCCATCCACAGACCAACCGCGGCAAGGGACCTGTGCGGCTGTTATTATTTAGCCACGGGCCCCATTAAGATTTCAATACGCCTATTTTAACAGCGAATAAATTAAGGAAAAAAAACTGGTACCTATTAATTCTTAGTTTAATACAACAACCGACTCAGTAGGAGTTTTCATTAAAATGAAGGTAAAACAACAACATTTTCACCGTGTAATAACTACAGGATATTGTGGTTATAAAAATGTATTAATAATAAAGAAAAACTGTGTTGTTTTTCTTCGTCATTTTTCCCTTTTTGTTAGTGAATTTATTTGCTCGTGAATATTAGATGTAAAGCTAACTAAAAACGATTCATGTTTAATCTGTGGTCATGATTTTTGGTTGTTTATTAGTTGTTGTTATTTCGGTCAACCAATGACAACCAGGCATGACTTTGTGTAATTTATTTCATCACCACTGCTCTTAAAATGGTGCAGGAAAACATCGTGAGGAAACCGGCATGTCTTAGAACCTAAAATTCGAAGACATGTGACATCTTCCAACGTGGTCGATTGCGGCTCATTCCTCTCACAGAAAGGAGGCCTGTGTCCCAGCAGTGGGAACTTTAAAGGCCCATTATGCTATTATGAAATGAAATGACAACAGCTAACTAAAGATTTGGTATCAGATTTCGGTCGGAGAGACTTTTTGAAAAAGCCTAAGTAAAAAGTCATAATTTGAGGTTTAGCTCTCGCCTATTTTCTCCTCCAATATTGGACCAATTTAAAAGATATTTCATAAACAGAAGAATTGAAATTGAAAAAAATTGCAACGTTATATTAGTTTTGTTTACTTTTTTCGACATCACGGCGTAGGACGCTTAAGAGTTATTTAATGGAATTTACTTTAAAACCTAGAGAATTATCATATCAAAGTTTACTCAAAGTAGTTTTATAATTAATTTATTTTGTTATAAAAGGAGTAAATTCGTTTTGGAACATACGTCGTTTTATTCCGAGCGCAGGCACACTATGTATAGCCATCACTCTTCTATTGCGTTTCGAAAGTAATTGCACCACTTTCGCTCGCTTAGTAGGTTTTAGAGGATTTTAGATTTTCGAGGTAGCCCCATAATACAAGTAGCCAAACAATCTATCCATATGCATGTAGCCCCTTTCAAATCCTTATGGATAACAACATCGATAAAAACGTATGTAATTGGAAAGCCCTTTACGATAATTATAAGGGCTGTGCTGGAGCTACAAAATTTTATGTATATGCAAGTAAATGGACGTAAAACTGGAGTATATGATACTCTATAATATATCTTCCCTTTTATGTAAGTATACGTGTTGTTTTATAGGTTCGAGGGGCTTGTGGCCAAGTAATAACAGCTCACGGGTCGATGGATCAGGTTAAGCTACGCTTGCCGCAGGTTGTCCGGGAATGGGTGACCATCTTTACATACCAAGACCCCTCCGTGCCTCAGAAAGCGCATTAAGAGGGAAGCGCTAATTTTTGCAATTTGCTGGTCAGTATTAAGTTGTACGTTGATTAAAATATGATTCGCGGCCGTAACAAATATGTATTTACAGAATTATAATCATTAGAATCAGTAATACTACACTTTTTTTCGCGATAAATGGGATCCTATGTCCGTTTCTGTAGGTACACCTGACAATGTTTAAGCAAAATTTCAGGATGATCGGCTCAGTGGTTAAGGCGTGAAAAGGTAACAAGCAAATAAACTTACTTTTGCATTTTTAGTTAGGATATCAAAAGCTTGAGAACCGCTATCTTTTCTACAATATCTCTGTTATCAATACATTGACACATTCTGACGAAATATAGCACAGACATCTGTATGCGTCTGATAGTACAACTAATAACGATAAGTCACAATAATTAATTTATATTGGCGCCGATTCTGTAGTTCACAAACTAAACTAAATTTAAGTTCATGCATCTTTTTATTTCTATTTCATTAAGAAAAGGACAGAAGATAAATATTAGTTTAGTCCTGTCAAATTAAGATACTCCATAGACAATTTAGACGAGATTAAAAAGTTGCCTCCTAAAAATACGTCAATTTACGTCAGGCGCTGACTAATTTGACAGGACTAAACTAATATTTATCTTCTGTCCTTTTCTTAATGAAATAGAAAGAAAAAGATGCCTGAACTTAAATTTAGTTTAGTTTCTGAACAACAGAATCGGCGCCAATGTTAGCCTGTAATTTGTCCTACTGCAGGGCAGAGGCCGCTTATACAAAGAAGGTCCGAGCATTGATCACCATGCTTGATGATCGTGATGATGATGATGGGACTCCCTTTTCCGCACTTAGACTCTCATTCGGTCCGTTGTGCGTGGGGAGTCTGGCTAAGAAAGCCAGCCTAGCTCCGCCCAAAAGCACAGAAGCTTCCTGGGAGCTTCACAGGCTTCGCGGAGCGACCTCATTGTTCCGAGGATTTCTGCACGTTAAGAAGCCACGGCCTAGCATTCCAGGATGACGTGGGCGGCTGATTCCTCGGCGTCAAGGCGGGGCTGTCTGTGGCGCCTATGTTGAAAAGATGTTTGTTAAGGAGGTTGTGTCCCGTAATTGAAACTATTATTATTCTAAGGTTACTTCTACTCAGGCTGAGAAGGTTTTTGGTTAGTCGCGGGGCCGGGGGTATCATTGGTAAAGCCAATTTTGACTGTCTACAGTCTGTTGCCCGTGACCATCTGTTGTTATGTAGTACGTCTTTAGCGACCATCACCATCACCATGCTTACTGACTGTGTAATGGCGATTTCAGACTTACCTATCCTTGGTTTGTCCACTATTTGTGTCTGCAGATTGAACGGAATTGAAACTAGTTTTTGAAGTGAAATCTTCTTTAGGCGCGTTTCGACATTTGTTGAGATGGGAAAAATCCATTGAACTCGCGCCACTGTTACCGTAAGCGACACCGCGCGTGTTTTGTTTATCGATTAAAAAAATACCCGCTTCGGATGTGTTCGGCTGTCCTCGTGCCGTCAAGTTTGCTGCAAACTTGACGTGAATTTGATCGTGAGTGGCCCGCATTATGTATATCCGATATGTCAGTGAGTGATGGCAAAGTATTCTGTTTGTGTTTTGTTTTCACTTTTGTCGGCACTCCCGGAGTGCCACTGTTTTTTTTTAGAAACGAGGAGAAAACGTTTAGTTATCTATATTGTTAGGGGTGAAAGAGAAAATAATAGCTGAGGTGAAAGAGAAAATATTTGTGGGGGTGAAATAGAAAATATTTTTGCTGCTAACATAATTTAAAAAAAAAGGGAGGTGACAGAATCAGAGGACATAAAAAAAAATCGTCCGCATCGTTGTCAACAGGAAAAGTGCCCAAAAGACTGGCAGCAGCGGTGCTATTCTGTAAAAATCTCACCGTGAAAACTTAGGTGAAGTGACCGTGGAGTGAGCTGTCAATAGTGTCAATTCCTAGCAAAAACAAACTCACTTCACCGAAGTTATCACGGTGAGATTTTTACAGAATCGACCGGCTGTTTTATATTTATTAAAAAAAATATATTACAAGTTTTAAGTATACAGATAATATCTCGGCATAAAGATGGTTTTTATGATATTTTATGAATTCTATTAAAAAAACTTATCTGAATTAAAAATGGCGGCTACAATAAAATATACCTAAACCCTTGTTTAAAGGGTACGGAAACGACTTGATAACGGTACGACTACTACAAGAGTCCGGGTGGACCGGATGTGACGTAATACCGAGGTAAATGTTGCCAGATTATAAAATATTTGCACAGATAATGTTTTAAGTACTTACCTACTATAATATTTGGGAAAAAATATATTACTTTGATGTTGGTTTTTGTGTTTGATAATAAGTAATACAGCTTCACTTAAAGGACGCAACAAATATTAGCTATTTCTCTTTATTTCTATCTAAAACCCAAAAATTCGTAAACAGGGACTAAAACAGCTCTTTAATCCCTAGGGACTAAAAGTGATTTGAATTTGGATTGTGGATATTGTAAGTAAAAGTTCCGATCACCAAAGAGATCAAATACGAACATCGTATGAATAAGTAACAGGCTGTATGTTAAAGAAAAACTCGTGAAAAAAGAAGTTTGTGAAAAAATAAAAAACGCGAAAAGCATTCTGCCTTTATTCGCTCGTAATTGTTTACTCAAATTAGGATTTTATTTAGTTTTATAATAAATAAGTAAGTATGTATGTCTTCCTCAAGTAGTGACAATGAAACGTACTATTCATACTCATAAGTTGCACTTGCTTATTTTTTCATAGAGGGTGATAAAAAGTAGAGTGTCCACATCGGGAGCAACACACTATTTTAAGTTCGAGGGACGTATTTTGAACCCCTCGCTACGCCGGCCGGGGTTCTACTCTAGAATCCTTCGCTCCGCTCTGGATTCAAAGAAACTCTCTCGCCTTCCACATAGTTGTTTACTCCCTTGGCAAACAATTTACCATTGGTAATTTTCTGCGTTTCCCAGACTACCGCGAATATGTTACTTCTGAAAGTTTTATTTAAACTAGAAATACCTTCTTAGAAATAACTTCAGTTTTCCCAAACAAAAATAAAATAATAATTTTTCACATAAAAATCTAAACGCCCCTTCCCTTATTCCAAAAAAGATCCCTTCTTAACAACCCCCTTACATTTCCTAACCTACATCACACGTCAAAAAAAAAATACACTGAAAAATCAACTATTCTTCGCACAAAAAAAAACTCAGTGCATAATAAATAATAAATTGGACTCACCTAGCCGCATGATCTCGTGTGGGCAGCATCTGTAAATAAAAAGGGGAGTGTGAGTAACCCTTATGAGTAGGGGGAGCATGTTACAATAGGTAGGGATATTTCCTGAATGAGATAAATCTGTACGGATTGTTGAGCTATTAAGCTCCTTTCCTGATTTTAAATACCTATTGATGGTATGGAGTTGTACCGTTTTTGAGGGATTAAATAATTATCACATCACACTAATATTATAAATGTGAAAGTTTGTAAAGATGTTTGTTACTCAATCACGCGTAAACCGTTGAACAGATTTGGATGAAAATTGGCACATAGATAGACCACTTCCTGGATTAACACATAGGATACTTTTTATCTTGATATTCTTATGGGGTCGAAACTTACGCGGGTGAAACCGCGGGCCGCTGCTAGTCACACTAATATTATAAAGGCGAATGTTTGTGAGTGTGTTTTTATGTTTATTACATCTTCACGCACAAACGGCTAGACCAATTTTGATAAAATTTGGTATGGAGGTAGCTGACGCCCTGGATTGAACACATAGGATACTTTTTATCCCGATATTCCGACAGAATCGAAACTTATCCGGACTACTCGTAGATATTTTAATCACAATTGGTGCAATAAGGTTACATTTTAATAGATTTCGAATTTGAAAAAAATAAATTACTAATGTAATATGTTAAATACTGCTAACAATCGTTAACAGAGAGGAGAGAGAGAGAGAGAGAGAGGCGGTTATGCTGTCAAGAGAATACAATTTTAATTTGTTGATCATTATCAACTACTGTTATACCTAACTGAAAATCGTGCAATGATTATCCGAAATTGGCGGCAGACTTGTCAATACAAAAACTACTATCCTAAATAAATAATTATCTCAAAAACCCTCTTAACTCTTGGTTGCAAAATTATAGCACATAATTAGGTATTAGCACAATCATGCGAAAGCCTCCATCCCATTAGTCCGAACCCACCTACATCTCCAACCCCCACACATCCGTTTTCACCCCTTTATTTACCCAATTTCATCCCCCTTTAACCCGAAAACCTCATTATCTTTATACCTCAAACATTCAAAACGACCGCATAAAAACGCATGGACGCCCTACACCCAGTTGCGGTCAGTGGAAACCGGGTAATAACCAGTTTTAACCGCTTCAGTCTGGTTCGAACCGGACTTCAATGGTACTTTGATGTTGGATCGCTGCTAATTTTCAATTTTGCGAACTTTAAAGTATCAACGTTGGAGATTAGTATCGTGGTGGGCTGGAGTGTGTTTTTTTTTGTGATTAAGGCTTTGTATGCAGTGTAGCAAATAATTTCTAGTAATAATATCACACTGATAGCGGTGAAGCAAAACACCGTCATCAGCCTAACACACTATCAGTAGTAATAGCTTTAATTTTGACAGTTCAACAACATTCATTGCGTTATATAAGTTGTTGAGCAGACACATTTTTCGAACACATGAAGCAATGGATTAGCTCACTACTATATTATTCTCAATCTGAATAATTTTCAAGGATATTTCCTTGAAAATTATTCAGATTGAGAATAATATAGTAGTGAGTTACGCAATTACGGTGCAGGACTTATTGTTAAGCTACGCTTGCCGCGGTTGGTCTGTGGATGGGTGGCCATGTTTACATACCTACCGAGACTCCTCCGTGCCTTTGGTACTGGCTGTCATTCGTGGATCTTTAACAGTCGTTACGGGTAGTCATCAGTCTTACCAAGGGGTATCGTATTACCCAGTAACTTGGTGTGGAGGTCAGATAGGCAGTCGCTCCATGTAAAATACTGGTATTCAGCTGCATCCGGTTAGACTGGAAGCCGACCACAACATAAGTAGTTGGGAAAAGGCTAGGCAGATGATGATTTATTCAAACTAGGCTGAGAATCAGCACTTTTCGAACGTCAAAATTACAAAAGACAGTCCCCCAAAACGCCCTCCCTTCACCAGTTCCTAGTGCTTTTGCTGCGATATAGCATACCCATTATAGCTTATAACGTTTGTGAGAGGCCATAATCCTAAAACCCAACACAAGTTCCGTTCCCACATCAATATAAAGGCAAATAAATTAAAAACCACCAGCCTTAACTCCAGGTAACAACAAAAGGCCCTAATCAACTAAATTCAAACTCAAACTTGCAAACCCTAAACCGACTGGAACCGGTTCAAACCGCTTTCAACCGCTTAACGAACGGCGTACAAACTGGACGTATTTTTTTTATTTCACCCCTTTTTTTGCGAAATCTGTCGCCAATTACGGACGTTTTCGCGAACTTTAATTAATAACAGCGAATTTTCAAGGAGTTTCGAGTTCGCGAAATAGCCGGGGCACCTGTAATTGGTAGTTTTGAGTTACTTTAGAAAATATTTGTCGATTGAAATTTAAGTACTTATTGTCCGGGGTGAACTTTTAGGGGAGTTTAACGGTCAGACTGTGAAGAGAGAATGTTTTTTTTGCATGTGACATTTATTTTGATTTAATTGGGTAGGCAAAATAATTGATTTAATTTCTTGAAAGTAGGGGTTGAAAGTATCTCAACCCCCTACAACCCCTCTAACTGAAAAAAGTAACAACTTCCATTTTTTTTTAGATTATTATTTTATATTAAGTTAGGGGTAAGTACAGTTAACAAAAGAGATTAGTATGCAGGATCGTCGGATATAGTTGAAGTTTAGTAAGAAACCGATGGATGTTGTCGACTGAAATTTAATTTGATAAATGAGCTGTTTGTTTTCTATTATTAAAATTAAATTTTATTTGAAAACATCCATCGGTTTCTTACTAAACTTCAACTATACATACTAAGACATTTGCAATTATTAATGTAGAATTATGAATATCATTCCATGTTTCTATCATTTCCGACTTAAAACAGTCCTAACACTGTTTTGATAATAATTATGTAAGTAATGAAATGACATGTGATCTCATTGTAAGGTAAAACTATGGCTGATTATTACATTATTATAACAAGGACTGATTGACCAATAGCAGTCAAGTATACAGAAATAGTAACTTTCTGGTAGTAATCAACTATTTCGACAAGTCTCTCAACCGGGGGCGTAGCTCAGATGGTAGAGCGCTCGCTTAGCATGCGAGAGGTACCGGGATCGATACCCGGCGCCTCCAAGATTGTCTTTTTGTATTTTCTACATTTTGTTTGCAAAGTACAGTTTTCAATTTCTAGATTTTAAAATAGGCAAACGTGTTCACTGAGTAGGAAATAACATCTAAACGCGTATTCTTGTAATCTTTCGCGGTATGCATTTGCAAGCGGAGTTATTCACGTGGAAGCCGATAATGCATTCAAGAGAATGTATGAAAAGTTTTTGCTATTCGATAATAGATGGCGGTATATTAAACTTTAGTTTGTGTTGGTATATTTTTTTTACATTCTGCTTATTTTTGTTGTAAGAGAGATAACGAAAATGCAGAAATATTTTGCTAGTTTTAAACTGGATCACAATAGGGACTTAAAATATTATTTTTAGCTCAGATATTCTTTGTACAATAGGAGTTTTTTCTGTTTTCTCGTAAAGGTTTCGTTGAATTTTTAAAATGGATTATTTCACTTGGAAAGCTTGTAATTCGAACCCGGTTTTTAACGGCATTTTTGACTAGCTTGTTTCTTTTTCCAATAATCCCATACGACACATAAAATCTATAAGAGTGATCTTTGTACGAATTAACCTAAAAAAGCGGGCATTTCAAAATGGCTTCGATTCGGCGCGATTGACACTTCATATCAGTTTTGGCGGGGAATCTGACATTTGACGTGCAAATGTCATTAGTGAACATACGGCGGCGCTCACTTTGGTCGATTTGTATTTTTTTTAAAGTAAAATATGGAGCGCCGTGCGTTCTGTTGGTAGTTTCTGCCTACCCACATGGGTAGAATGCGTGAGCTGCGTGTGCGTAAGCTGTATCAAAATACAAGACTCAATTTACAGGCACCTTTGAATTGTCAGAGTCTGTCAGTTAGCCAGAAAGTTGAAGTTAATTGCCCATTCCAAAACGTAGATCTCTATGGAGAAGAACGGGCAAGAAACTCCAAGTATCTACTAGTTTCTCCCTTTATTATTATCTGGTTAATTACGTTAGGTACCTATCTATAATACTTTTACTCTTAAAATGAAAACTTTATGTGCCAAAGCTTTTTGAATTTACCTTCGCTAAAACTAAGAACTGATTTTCCGTTTCATTTTCTTCTTGTAGTTCCAATTAAACAACAAGTTTAAGCTCATAAACAACGGTAGGTACCTAAGGTAAGTTCTGTCAAACGCAAACTAACAAAATAATCTCCAACCACACGTAGCGACAAACAGAATCAGAAACCACAACAGAATCCTAAAACAGACCACAAATCCGATTTTTGCTATCTCAGCACAACCACAATGTTCCAACCAATGTTGCCAACATAACAACGTAAGTATCTATTAAAGGAAAACTTTAATCAACTGTTGCCAAACTTGTAAACTTAGACGTCTAAAGTATCTATAGACATTATTATAGCATAATTTCAAAGTTTTGGCCTAAACGGGCACGCGAAGTATTCCATTGAGAATAGTTGGCAGCAGAATTTGTGTACAACGCCATCTAGCGGCGGATAGCGCGAATAGCTTTGTTCGAAGAATGTACGTTGATTTATTGTAGGTAAAAATGTTTGGCGGGCAATTCGGCGAATAATTTCGGGTCGGAATGACCGCATTGATTGTTTAGGGTATTTCGTTGATATTTCTGTCAGTTTAGGAGGCGGGAAATACTGGGGACATCGCGATCATTGATTTTATATTAACATGAATTTTAGTGGTAATTAAATACTTCGGTACCAATTTTTATTGTTTCATTTTGCATTGTTAAAACGTTTTTAATACCTACTTCTGATAATTTTTTGATGATTTGTGTGTAATTTAATAAAAAAAAAATGATATAAAATAATTTAAATATTATAATAGTTTACCTACTGATTTCATTGCTTGCATTGCATTGCAAAAAGTTGGTTATTTATTTAATTATCGATAGATAATTTTCAGAACTTTTTTGTTTATTTAACGATATCGATGAACACTGTCTAAAAAAGCGAAAACAGTTTATTGGACATTAATATAAATAAATCATAAAAATTTTTGATCAAGTCGTATTTTGACAATATTCATAATGTAAATAAATACGTCTTATTAAACATAGTTTTTTATGCACTAATAAAACAATGTGGACCAATGTTGTCTCTAATAAATAAATAAAATATAAACAAGCTACATATTTGACATTATATGACATTTAAATGTCATAGTTTTAAGAATGGCAAATCCGGTAATAGGGTTGACGCCATTTTGGAAATGTCATGGTGGCCTTTATCCAGCTTTATGGGAATTTAATAGCGTGTTTACTATATACCAAGACTTTAATACCCACTTATGTAACAAAGAAATGATGAACAGACTGTGTGAAAGATGTTAGGGCTAGAAACTTCGATCAATAATAGTACTAGATGCCCGATAAGCGCTTCAAAAACGGCCCGAAAAATACGAGCACGAATACTTTTGTGCTATTATTTCAAATTAGTATGTTCCAATCATAGCCAATGTTAAGACGTCAAAATGCCTCAGTGCGCGTTCAAAAGTTGTGTAAATAACCACCGTAACACCAAGATTTTGGAAGGAATATCTTTTTTTCGGTAAGTTTTTTATCATTAAATGTTTTTCATAAAATAGTAACACAATTAAATAGTAAATATAAATCAATTAGCAAATATTATGATTGTTTGGCCAATGTTTGCGACAACGCGCCAACTACTCTAACAAACATTGAAGCATTGAAACGTAATTCCAAGAACTACGTCTAGTTCCAAATTCGAGTAAGTACGAAATTGTCAACAAAATGTTTTTAACCTTATTGCTTAGACGTTAAGTTTCATTTTAGAATAAATATTTTTGTACTTATTATAAAAATGACTTTTTATTTTCAAGTGACATTTTAAATTTATTGCTTCGGTGACAGAAGGACTTAGGTAAATATTAATCATTTGCAATCGTAATTAAACTTTATGTTAGAGTGTTAAGGTTTATAATAATCTGAAGTTGTTAATATTATTAAACTTTTTTCTATAGTTCGTAGTAAGAAATATAAATGTTTATCTGTGTGCAAACGTGGCCACTTTAGCGACTTATTTTTGTTCCTAATCATTCATCTAGTACTATTATTGATCGAAGGCTAGAAAGGGGGTGACTACCGAAATGACGACTAAAAAGATACGTTACGCCCAATGGTTGCGCCGATACCAAACAAATTGGGACATGAAAACGGTGATGATCATGTCAACTGCCAACTCTAACAAAAATAAAACTTACAATATCAGATTGAATAACCTACAAATTAATCAATCCCTAATTTGCATTTTCATTACATGTAGCACTGAAGAGAAAGGTGAATTTTGAAAATGGTACTTTTGCCCTAAGGGGTGCATTTTGCGAATGGTACATTCTGCATATATGAATGCTTCAGACACTGAATTAGGTAAGATAAATTCATTCCATATTGTGATTGGTTTTTTGGTTACAAAAAATAAGTAGTTACTTGTTGTTACGTAGCAACACTACCGGCCTCGGTAGTCTAAGGGTCAGTTCACACGTGGTACACACCGAGACGCGACGCGACGCGCAGTTTTCAAGATAGAAATACAATTACAGACCTTATCTACTACACTAAAAGGTACACGATTCAGTGTCTACTACACTAACTGACCTTATCTAGTCTATGCTAAAGGAGTTGTCTTGTCTATGTTCTGTGTACACGGATGTCCGGTTCGACCTATTGTATGAAGTCGCATGACGGATGTGATGCGACCAGTTGTTACCCAGTCTCAAGTCTAAACTGTTCTGATTACCATCAATTGTATTATTGTGTGTTTCATCCTCAAGACAAAAACCTAAGACTTGTCTCATTACTGAGAGATCAAAATGACGGAGTGGAGAGACCATAATTTCAGGGTGATAACATAATAAATGTAAAGTAAATCAAGACCTCTTTGCACTTAATTCGTTTAATGACAGGAAAAATTTGTGCGCTTTCTCCTGTCCTTTGATGTTGGTCTTTCTATACAGAAAAATACGAATCAAGCAGTTTTTTGGGAATTGTGAAAATCATATAGTTATAGCCAGCCGGGATTTTCTCCTTTTTTAGTCTCAAAATCAGCCTGGAATCTGAATTTCTGCCCAGTTTATGGCCATTATAGTCTTGTACCCTATAAGCTATTAATAATACTTGGGACTAAAGTACACCTTTGCTGATCCTTTCGAGCAATATAGGCGTGATAATTTATGTTTGAACACATTCAAAACGATTACTGCTATATTATATTTCCTCTGGACACAGACTAACCAATCGCAGACCCGGCAAACATCATTAAATTCACATCAACCAACATATCAATCATCTGCCATAGATTAAAAAATATTATCAAAAAAAAAAAAACGACACAATCATAAAAATGTTCTTCACAAACGTGACAAAGACACTTCTACCGACCTATATTTTTTAATACTTTATACATTTTTTTTTTATACAATGTGTTTATCTTATAATCGTTGGTTGTGCTTTTCATTTACCTGAGGTTCAAAAGGGCGATCCTTTTGTGTTAGACTGTAATTTGCAAAGGGAGAACGTTCCTTGCGACTTTTATTCTGCCTAAGAATTTTTGCAAGGACTCTGAGATTTAAAAATGTTATTTTAAGTTTTTTATAGGACTGTTTTGTTCATGGTTGGTGGTTTAGGGTTTTACTTGTAGTTGTTTATTAGATTATGGCCTGTTAAAACATGGTTCTCTTTGCTCTTTCTTCATTTGAGTAAAATTTTGTGGTTAAACTTCAGGGCCTCAAGTCAAGTCTGCTATTAAAATAGTGTCAGAATGGTCTGTCAATGATTTCATAATTGTTGATTTTTACAAATTTGGTAATCTACTGATATAATGGCGTCATTACGACTTTCCAATGGTCAACCACTGACACTCCATTGAAAGAAATGGCATAGAATGGTAATCTCGTACTTATTGGCAAATGAATGACTGAGTTAGGCGGTAATCGGCTAAAATTTTGGCAGTTCCTTTGATCAGTGACCTACTATTGGAACGTCATTGTGCAGTCATTGCTTTTAATTCGTTACGAGCATCGTATATATATGTTCTGTGCCATTGACCGACCAATGATCGACCATCATGAATTTAGCAGATTACGAACTTTTAGCAAAATGACAATGGGATCGTGTTTGAATGACGAATTGTGGATGATAAAAATAAAATAATGTAGGTGTCCGAAGTGGGGTACTGTACATATCTCGAACGCTTTATGACCTGGGGGCATAAAAAGGCCACTTTGGCAGAATCATAAAAGGATAACATTATAATTCATAATGTTATCCGTTTATGATTCTGCCAAAGTGGCCTTTTTAGGCATTAGATTGTGTGTTCAAAACCTGTGAGGTAATTCCGTAACCGAACAATAGCAATGGTTTTTATTTTGACAAATTCGACAACATTCATTGGGTTACTGACGTTGTTGAGCAGACGAATTTTTCAAACATATGAAGCAATGTATTACGAATTTTCTTTCAAAATCATTCGGATTGGGAAAGAAGGTATATTAAGCTATTGAGGTCGTGGGCAGAAGCTGCGTTTGTGAAGCTAGAAGCGAAGAAGATTATTCTCACCCAATAAATAGCTATGCTGGTTATCATTTTGGAGCCAGCATTCTCCTCAATCTATGATAATCTAATTCAGGATGTTTTCTTTTAAGTTTTTTAAAGGTGGTTACGAACATAGCTTTTACGGGTGATTGTCTGGCCATTTTACTCATTGTATATTCGTGCCGAAAAGCTAGAAGCAATTAAAGACACTTAAACTGGATGATTTTGTTTTCTGTCTCGATGATTTTTTTCCATGTGACCCATGAATATTTCTGTTTCATACATTTTGGTCAAGGACTGTGTTGAACTTTTGTATTAAACAACAGATAGTTTTTTTCGTGATTTCAGAGTTGGTCCCATCTTTCTGTTTTTGCGTTTCAAAAGTAATTGCATCCCTTTCGCTCGCTTAGCGTAGTAGATCACTCGCAACGATTTATTTTCTAGGAAGCGCCTTATCCTACCATCCTAAATTCTAACAAAGAAACATCATAACCGTACATAATACAGCCATATTCTCTGCTAATTCTACCGGATCAGGATGCGAAGGTATACAACATAAATAATATGCTAACGGTTCCCCTCTCTGAAGTCACGCACACTGGGACACTGTGTGTGTGTGCGTTCAGGAATGTGCATAGCGTATGAAGGGGGGTCTGAGCTAGTGATGGGATGTTTTGTCGATGTTCTTGTTGAGAGTGAAGATTTTTGGAGATGAACGAGTTGATTGCTAATAATTATTTCGTTAGTTGGTTGTAGCTTAAAGGAAAAAAAAAATCCTGGAAAAATCATTATGGTGGTCAAATTTTTTCTAGTTTATATAGTTAGGTGAGCTGTGACCGGTAAAAAGTGTAAAAAAATACTACACTACAAAAATAACTACTCATTCAAAAATTACTCTTAATTTTCATTTTATTTGTGCTAACCTATATAGTATATGACTAACGTCTAGTTATAAGTTTTATTAAACTTGATGATAATTTTATAAATAATTTTTTTTATTAAAATAACTCGTTGGATGCGAGAAGCACAGAACCGGTCGAAGTGGAAGTGCTTGGGGGAGGCCTATGTCCAGCAGTGGACGTCCTTCGGCTGAAATGATTATGATGATTAAAATAACTCCACAAAAGCGAATAAAACCAAACACAAAGTACAAGCTAGGCGTGAAAAATCAATTGTCACAACCTTAATTGACAGCGAAGAGCGGGAAGGTCTATAAAATGAACGAATGAACGAATGAATTGAATTAAGAACACCCCTTTTCAGCAGTCGGCTATTATTTACAGCTTTTACACAAAGTATTGAGTTTTATTTAATGTGAAATCTGGATGGTTTTCAAGTGTTTCTTGATGTTTGGAGAAATGTATTTGAAGTTTCGCTGTTTCTTGTTTGAGGTCTAATGTTTTTGGTTCTTTTGTTTTAGGTTTTGTGGTAGCAACTCAGGAGTTTATTTATAAACGTTGCTTATAAAGTTAAGAGATGTTTAAACCTCAAAAATGTGTGGTTAAACAGTCGCTAATTATTACTTGGCTTTACGCAACCTTTTTAAATAAACTCCGTTGTGATTAAATCTTCAATTGTACAAGTTTCCACAGAGTCCTATATGTATAATAGCATGTATCAGAAAGGTGTAGTACAGATCATTAAACTGAAGAACGTCCCCCATGGGACCAACATCATAATCGCGATAAAAATAATCAGCCATTCGATACAAAACTTCGATACCTACTCGACCCGTATATATTTTCGGAATCGGATCAGTAGTTCCAAAGTAGTTCCCACATACAAATATTATAAAGAGGTAAAATTTATTACCCAGTAACTGGGTTGTGGAGGTCAGATAGGCAGTCGCTCCATATAAAATACTGGTATTCAGCTGCATCTGGTTAGACTGGAAGCCGACCCCAACATAGTTGGAAAAGGGCTAGGCAGATGATGATGAAAGAGGTAAAATTATAATGTGATTTTCTATGCCAAAGATGTCGGTTTTCGTTAAAATCTTAACGAATTTTTGACCAAAATCTTTCCCTAACCCGTTTACCATCTCACCACTCAAAATTTCGTCACTTTAAAACCCACAAGACGATGGTCTACCAGCTCCATCGCCCATAAGAAAATTGAATTTGATTTCGCTAGCCGGAGCCCTGCCGCCATACTTTTCAATTAAATTATATTTAGTGAGGGAAAGTCCATTAAGTCAGGTAATCACTTGAAAATTACTAATAGGTAGGTGTTAAATGGTGAAAGTGATAGGGAGGTGGACAAGAGCAGTCGTCTGTGAAAGAGTTTAATAGTATTGTCGATCCAAGCGTGATTTTGATCATCTTGCTAAAGTAGGATGCTGTAAAACATCATCAATCCTGGAGACCAAGTCTGCTATTTTTATAAATTCGTCATTCCAACACGATATTATTGTCATTCTGCTAAAAGTTCGTAATCTGCTAAATTCATAATGGTCGATCATTGGTCGGTCAATGGCACAGAACCTATACGATACCCGTAACGAATTAAAAGCAATGACTGCACAATGACGTTCTAATGGTAGGTCACTGATCAAAGGAACTGTCAAAATTTTTGCAGATTACCGCTTAAGTCAGTTATTCATTTGTCATTATGTACGAGATTACCATTCTATCCCATTTCAATGGAGTGTCAGTGGTTGACCATTGGAAAGTCATAATGACGCCATTATATTAGTAGATTACCAAACTTGTCAAAATCAACAATTATGAAATCAATGATAGACCATTCTGACACTATTGTAATAGCAGACTTGAGGCCCTGTATGAAGGGTGTACCTTTAATGCATCCACATTTCGCCCATTATGTTTAATCCCCATGTAATAGGGGGCGAGCCTATTGCCATCAACCGGGGACACATCCAGACTCCGGGCTGCTACTGAGAAATTCCAGATGGAAAATAAAACTTTGCCAGACCCGGGAACTGAACCTAGCACTTCATGCTCAGCGGTAGAGACCTCTAAGCCAACGAGCAAAATGTTGTACTAACTTGATTTACAAGAGTGTCCTTGAAGTTTCTTGTCCGTTCTTCTATAAAAAGATCTACGTTTTGGAATGAGCAACTAGCTTCATCTTTCTAACTAACAGACTCTTTGACAATTCAAAAGTGCCTGTAAATGGTTTAATTGAAATAAATGCTTTGAGTTTGAGGACATGATATTAGTAAGAGCATATAATATACAGGATTATAGGTAAACCATTAACAACCTCTTAAGTGGTCATTGTACTCATCATTATGAACAATTTTTACTATGGTAACAAACCTGAAATCACGAAAAAAAATCAGCTGTTCCCTACATTTATGTTCGTATAACTCGTCAAAATATAGGGAACATCTGATTTTTTTTCGCGATTTCAAGTTTGGTCCCATAGTAAAAGTTGTTCATAATGATGAGTACAGTAACCTCTTAAGATGTTGTTAATGTTTTACCAATAACCCTGTATATGAAAAGGTTTGTCTATAACTCCGTTTTTATATTCATATTAATTAATTATTAAAAAAATAAAAAATAGCATTTACCTACTACGTACGGCATTTCATACAAACTTTCAAGCCCTTGTTTTTCGAAATGAATGAACCGATTTTAATGAAACTTCTTAAGCTTATGCAGGATACAAAGGTCTAAAAAGTTACTTAAGAACATTTTCGAAAAAAAGTGTTACAGCCAAATCCCGATTTAAAATTTTCCATAGAAACAGAGATTTCCAGTTGTCTTTGTTTAAATAAGATATTTCGAAAATGTTTTTAAGTTACTTTTTAGACCTTTGTATCTTGCTTATGCGTATGAAGTGCGAATGCGTAAAGCCATTTCATACAACTTTCAAAGGATGACAATTGTGATTTGAATATACGAACAATTTAAGTTGCTAGGCAATTTAAATAATAAAATCCCTGAGTCTACCCATAGACTTCGACCTTTACTAAAACCTGGCTGTGACATAGCAATGTTAATAGGAAATTTAAGGGTGTCTCTGTGTTTTTGGTATTCATCGGAACGGCTGATCCGATCCCGAAAATTCTTTCACTAATGTGAAGCTACAGTATTTATTACCGGGTGTTATAGGATATATTTTATGTTCAACAAGAAATTTCACGCAAATGTAGTCACGGGCAGAAGCGAGTCTCACATAAACTGGACAAGTGATTCTCGAAGTCGTACCTATCGCACTATGTGACGAAATGACAGAAATACTGATCATCATCATCATTTCAGCCGAAAGACGTCCACTGCTGGACATAGGCCTCACCTAAGCACCTCCACTTCGACCGGTTTTGTGCTTCTCGCACCCATCGGGTTCCTGCGGCCTTCACAAGGTCGTTGGACCACCTTGTGGGAGGCCTTCCAACGCTACGTTTTCCGGTACGCAGTCGGCACTCCAAAACCTTTCAGCCCCATCGGCCATTTGTTCTGCGAGCAATGCGCCCTGCCCAGTGCAACTTATGCTTGGAAATTCTTAGGGCTATGTCGGTTACCTTGGTTCTCCTGCGGATCTCTTCATTTCTGTTTTGATCACGTAGGGAAACTCCAAGCATAGCCCTCTCCATTGCCCTTTGGGTGACTTTTAGACTTCTAATAAGCTAAAGCCCTGTGATGACCTTAGCACTGATACGTGATCGCTCACAATGGTAAATACTAGTATGTAAAGATAAATGTTAATATGATACTATGCAAAAACTATTTCCCCGAAAGGAAAACCATTTCATTGAAATAACATAGTTAAATAACATCCACCTTCTGCGCAAGATTGATTTTTGGTTCGACACAAATATTTGTAAGCCTTGAGATATTGGATTCGAATTTGATCGTACCAACTGGATTCCTGCCAGTGATATTTTGTATATATACTCGTTTAAATATCAAGACTCGGAGAAATCTAGGTTTACTCTGAAAGTGGTTAAAGAGCAAAATTTCTTACTATAAAAGAAATAATGTTAAACTTTTTCATTCACTCTATATGGGTACTATTGCACGGGTGAAGGTAAAGCCAAGCTTGTCGGTTGGTTCGTGAATGGGTGACCATGAATTACATATCGAGATCCTTCCGTGCCTCGGAATGTACACTAAGCCGGTGGTCCCGGCTGTCCTTCGAAGATCTTTGATAGTCGTTACGGATATTCAGAAGCTTGAAAGTCTGACAACAGTCTTAACAAGGGGTTTCGTATTACCTAGTAATTGAGTTGTGGAGGTTAGATAGGCATGGCAGGCTCCAAGTAAAATACTAGTATTCAGCTGCATCCGGTTAGACTGGAAGAAAGGCTGGCTAAATTAATAAAGTAGGTAATCAAAACAAGAAACAATGAGCGCGACACATTTAAAACTGCAAATAGAAGTGTTTTTAAAGAAAAAACAACTAAAGTAAAAAATACCTAAATAAAATGGAAGTGATACTGAAGTAAATGCGGCTAGAATAAGAACGAAAGGAACAAATCCCAAGGGATTAGATTAGTACTTTCTCAAGGAGCGGAGAAACACAGGTGGCGTTGTTGCAATGTGCTTTTGTGTAGAACGAGTCGATGTTTTTTTTTATTTCTAGGCTGGTAATTTAAAACATTTTAGAAAGAAAATAAAAAGGAAATAGGGTTATTTTTGTCACAGAAACACGTGCATACAAAAAAATAATTAACCCAAATAATCACACTAATATTATACAGGCGAAAGTTTGTGAGGGTGTGTTTATATGTTTGTCACTTCTTCACGCTCAAACGGCTGGACCAATTTTGATAAAATTTGGTATGGAGGTAGCTGACACCCTGGATTAACATATAGGCTACTTTTTATCCCGATATTTTTACGCGATCGAAACTTATGGGTAAAGAAAATAAAAACCAAATAGATCTATAATCATGAGCTCAAAACAGAAATTTTATATTCGACAGCTGCACGTCATGGCTGTGACAAGAAGGGCCAGTATGATGCTGTGCTGTGTAGAAAATATGAGGTTTTATTATTATTAGTAGTTTGTTATTAGTTGGGCTCATCTGCCCAACTATGTTGGGGTCGGCTTCCAGTCTAACCGGATGCAGCTGAGTACCAGTATTTTACATGGAGCGGCTGCGACACGTCTAAGATTTGTTTATTTTTATTTTTGAGTGTCACAATAGTAGATCTCTGACGTTTGTCATTTTGTATTATTTTAATCCATAGTTTAGATTGTTAATTGTTTTAGTTTTGTTAGGATATTTTGTTAAATTATTTTAATTGTTAGTTAATTTAGTTTTATTATAACCTACTTATTATTAACCGACTTCTAAAAAATGGAGAAGGTTCTCAATTCGGATGTTATTTTTTTTTAATGTTTGTTCGCGCATAATTCCGACGCTTGCCAACCAATTTGAAAAATTCTTTTTTTGTTGGAAAGGGTACTTCTCAAATGGTGCCATGAAAATTTTATCGAAATCGGACAAGCGGTTTTTGAAAAATCTTTTCGATGTCGGTTGTTGTTTTTTTAGTAAAAAAGTTCTTGTTTTTAATATAAATTATTATTCTGTAATTCTTTCACCTGCTATTTTAATGTCAAATATCTCTCTGAAGTGCTTTCCATATTAGAACTTACCATTCCCTAAACAAAATATCATTTGGTTTTGGAGAGGTTTTTGATGACCAAAAACTGTACAGCATTGCATAGAACGTTAATTAAAATCGTAGACAGAGTAATCTATAGACTCATGGTATCCGTGTCACCGAAAGGGACAACAAATTCCGGCAATCTTCATCATACTATCATTTTCACAGCTTATTACACTACACCTTACCATTTTCACAGTTGCGCAAATGTACTATTATTGAATTATGCACGAAAAAGATCTTATTTTCCGTTTAATCGCGGTGTAGTTTTTATTATTTCATTCATAATTTATATTACTTCATTCATAAACGTCAAACTTGTTGTGCACATTGATGTGCTTAGCCGACACGCAGTAAAGGACAGAAATATTCTTACTCTGTCTCTTTTCTTTGCTAGTGACGTTAATATATTTCTCTTTTTCTTGTGCGAATGAAAAAGAAGATATGCAGCAGTCTATAGTTTACTCTGTCTACGATTAAAATAGTCTTTCACCACACAAGTCTAATTTTAGCCTTATGTCTAGCCTCTAGGCCAAAATTCTAGACGAAGCAAAATCTGATGCACTGAAGTCTAACTTATTTGACGTATAAATCATGAAGGCAGACAGGTCTAAGTGGCTCGAACCTCCTTCTAACAATTATTAGGATAATTAATTTCATAGTTAGGCTCAATTTATTGTTAATGACTCACATTTTGTAGTGATTTAGTAGTTAATAATGATTTGTTAGACATTTGAAGGAGATTTTATATATTTAGATATTATCTAAATATATAAAATTCAAAGTCCTGAATGACTGACTGATATATCAACGCACAGCCTAAACCGCTGATCCTAGAGACATGAAATTTGGAGGGTGTGTTCTTTGTGAAGAGTAGGTATCCACTAAGAAAGGGATTTTCGAAATTCCACCCCTAAGAGGGTGAAATTTCACGCGAACGAAGTCGCGGGCATAAGCTAGTTGATTAATAAGAATCAAAAGGTTCTTTGTTTAATAAATGTTTCTTGTAATAAAAATTCTCGTAATTTTTAGAACGTTCACAGTCTTCTCATCATCTGCCTAGCATTTTCCTATGTTGGGGTCGGCTTCCAGTCTAACCGGATGCAGCTGAGTTCCAGTATTATACATGGAGCGACTGCCTATCAGACCTCCACAACCCAGTTATTGGGTAGGTAATACGAAACCCCTTGGTAAGACTGCTTGTCAGACTTTCGGGCATCGGACGACTTGTAACGACTGTCAAAGATTCACGAATGACAGCCGGGAACAACGGCTCAACGTGCTTTCTGAGGCTCGGAGGGGTTTTGGTATGTACAGATGGCCACCCATTCACGGACTAACCGTGGCAAACGTAGCTTAACCTGATCGATCGACCCGTGCGGCTGTTATTACTTAGCCACAAACCCCTCTAGTCTTTTCTGTCTCATTCTATCTAAAATACCTGTAATTTCACTATATTTTTGACAAGTTTTGAACATTGACTGTCGCTGAGATGAGATTGCGACTAGATTTTGAACTTTTTAATTACGGGAGTAAAGTTGGTCTCCAGTTGGCCGCAAGTATTCATTTTTGTGACAGTTTAAAAGTGTCCGAAAATTCTTCAATTGAAATAAATGCTTTGAATTTTAGTTCACGAATTCCCAGAACATTGCACTTTATCAACACACACATCAGCTTTTCTTGTTTTAATTCTAAATACAAATTCATCACAATTAAAAAAAAAGTAACAAAACAATAAAAATAAATACAACTTGAATGATATATTTTATCGACATCGCCCCAGTCGCATCACTAGCCGGGCACAGACGTCCCTATCGATCCAGCATCCGTGAGGTACCTCTACACTATCGGTCGATGACCCCGTGACCCATTGTGAGTATTATAACGCCTGTTAAATCTTATATCTAGGCAGAGAATACAGTCTTATTCGACGAAGAAAGGATACCAGAAAAAGTTACTAAAATTAAAAAAGAAACTTTTTTCTAAAGAATTTATCTAAATAAAGAACAGGCTGTGGCTGTGTTCTTGCGTCCCAACTCCCAATAAAATGTGTCAAAAGTGACAGCTGTCAACGTCATTTTTTGTTTTTTTTTTTGCACTTGAATTTGTGTCCGGTTAATTGCAAGTGGCGATTTCATAGTCTTCATAATCGCCCTCATGTCGGCTGTCGCCCTGGTATTACGTGGGACTTTATATGATTGCCGAAATGTGGTTCTACACCTCTCTGCCTACATTTACAGGGACTTTATACAGGGTTATTGGTAAAACATTAACAACCTCTTAAGAGGTCATTGTACTCATCATCATGAACAACTTTTACTATGGGACCAAACCTGAAATCCCAAAAAAAAAACAGCTGTTCCCTACATTTATGTTCGTTTATCTCGTCAAAATGTAGGGAACAGCTGATTTTTTTTCGCGATTTCAGGTTTGGTCCCATAGTAAAAGTTGTTCATAATGATGAGTACAATGACCTCTTAAGAGGTTGTTAATGTTTTACCAATAACCCTGTATAAATGCATCATGATGTTATTTTTGGTCCCCAATACACTAACTTATGCCGCAGGAACCCGTTGGATGCGAGAAGCACAGAACCGGTCGAAGTGGAAGTGCTTGGGGGAGGCCTATGTCCACCAGTGGACGTCTTTCGGCTGAAATGATGATGATGATGACACTAACTTATGTCCTGGGCAATGCTATTTTAGGAACATTGCCCGTCTGACCTCTGCGACCCTCAACCTAACTGTTTGATCGAGATTGCCCAATTTGTGTCGTGGAGTGGAGGTCGGATGACTGTCGCGAGATGTAAAATTCTGATATTCAGATGCATCCGATTAGACTTAAAGACGGCCCAGTATAGTGACTTTTGAATTAGACAAGCACAAAAAATTATCTATCTGAATACTTGAATAGTCTAAAATAATTATAGATTATGATATTATAATATCCACGGAATAGAAAAAACAAGTTTTCTATTCCGTGATAATATCCATACTTATTATGATATAAATGCGTAATGTGTGTCTGTCTGTTTGTTACCTCTTCACGCTTAAACCGCTGAACAGATTTAGATGAAATTTGGAATAGAGATAGTTTGAGTCCCGGGAAAGGACATAGGATAGTTTTTATCCCAACATTCCCACGGGATCGACACTTATGCGGGTGAAACCGCGGGGCGCTACTAATATACCTACTAATATTATATTGTAATGTGAAAGTTTGTGAAGATGTTTGGATGTTTGTTACTCAATCACGCGTAAACGTTGAACAGATTTGTATTTGTTAGTCTAACTGTAAAAGAACTCGGTATACAAAAATATTCATAACTTTTAGGGCAATTGAATTATGGCCATGCTGTAGAAATATTTTTTGTTGGAAATGACCTCCTTTCTCTCCATATTTCGTTTGATCCACGACTTTTTGACCACCCTGTATATTATGTTATTACTAGCTTAGCAACTCCTCGTGTCGCATCTCATCGAAAGAAAGAGAGAAAAATATTTTATCGCCCACCAGCGCTTGACTTTATTTTCTCTTAGTGTTCGTTGTGCCTTTTATCTTTTTGCTCGGCTCCTAAATATCCTAGCGTGGTATTAAATAGCCTATAGCCTTCCTCAAGAATTAGGCTATCAAATGCAAAAAGTTTTTTTCAAATCCGACAGCTGGTTCTAGAGATTAGCGCGGTCAAACAGACAAACAAACACAAAAGTAAATTTATTTATTTTCTTTCCTTATATTATTACTAGCTTCCGCCCGCGGCTTCGCCCGCGAGGTATGTCGATAAAAACTATCCTATGTCTTTCCCCGAAATGCAATCTATGTCTCTGCCAAATTTTATCGAAATCCGTTCAGTGGTTTAGGCGTGAAAAGGTAACATACAGACAGACAGACAGAGTTACTTTAGTATGGATTAGCAGACGGAGCAGGACACTTCCTACCCTTTTGTCCGCCTCCATAAAGTGAAAGGAAACAAACAATTTACTCCACAAAATAA
The DNA here is from genome assembly GCA_963082905.1 of Oligia fasciuncula. Classification (NCBI taxonomy): domain Eukaryota; kingdom Metazoa; phylum Arthropoda; class Insecta; order Lepidoptera; family Noctuidae; genus Oligia; species Oligia fasciuncula. The sequence goes on along the minus strand of OY720413.1, from coordinate 10,466,153 downwards.
CAGGAAAAAAGTGAGATTATTTTATATGGTAATATCTACCAATAGATTTTTATGGAATATTTTATGTAAAACTCCTATAAAGATTGATGTATTTGAATAACTAGCTATTGCGGTGCCCCCTTGCACGTAACGCCTGTGTTTTGTAAAGAGGGTAAGTAAAAGTGGAACCGTACTCACACTTTGATAGGGTATTTCAGTAAGGAAATAGTCTATTAAAATGTATGTTTCAAATTGATGTTATTTTAAGTTAAACAAATATAATTTTTATTTTAATGGCTATTAAGTTGATTTCAGAGTGACTGGCACTATTGAAAAAGTTACAATAATGTTTGGAGTTGTAGCGTAAATTGAACTTTATTGAGTAAGATTTAAAGTTGTCTGTACAAACGTGTTTCTATTTTTTATTTTGTATTCGAGATTTATTTTCCAAAAATGTAAACAAATATGGGTTTATGGAAAAAATACTTTAATACCAACACAATAAAGTTCAGTTTACGCTACAATTTCAAACATTTGTTGTGTTTTTTTTTTTGTTTTTATCTGATGTATTTTTTCAAATCCAACTGGTAGTTCCAGAGATTAGCGCGTTCAACCTAACAAACAAACTCTTCAGCTTTATTATTCGTATAGTGGATGGATGGATGTGCCTTATTCATAGCCCAGAACTCAGAATGTAAGTACCAAATATTGTACTGGTATGTTATAATAAGTTTGATGGTATTTCTACATCCTCTACTAATCAATATCTACTTAAATCTATTAACTAGCCTGTACTGTCCCACTGCTGGGCAAAGGCCACCCTCTCCCTTTTCCACGTAATTCTGTCTTTTGCGAGTGCCGGCCAGTACTTACGGTAAAAGTCAAGCTCGTCCCGCCATCTTCGTCTTGGTCTGCCGCGATGGCGTCGTGCGTTTAGTGGGACCCAATGCTTAACCCTTTGAACGCCATTGTCACATATACGTGACAAGCAAGCGCGTGCCCTGTACGCCAGTCGTGTATCGCCTATCCTATTACGAGCGACATAAATATGTGACAGAAAATGCGGTGCACTTTATCACGAAATAAACAATTAAATCATTACTTTTGTGTGTTTTTAAATGTATACCTTAAATATTTAAAATTGTGGCTTGGCGTGGAGGGCACGCGCGTGCGTAAATGCTCTGGCGTTCAAACGGTTAAATATAGGTTTATTAATCTAAAAGTAGAGTAAACTACCTGTTAAAAACTTCAGGAACTATTATTGCCATAAAACGTGCTAATGCCGCCAGTCTCTTGGGTACATTACCAGTCGACAGTGAAGCGGAGAAATATTTCTACGTCATATTTTAGTTTGTTAATAGTTTTAGTTAGGTTACGATATAATGTTAGTTTATTTAGTATTAGAAGTCTGTTCATTTAATAAATAAATGTATTTAGGAATTATTACATTTATTACCCCATCATAGGTAACCCAATCTGCCTGCCTTTTGCCAACTATGTTAGGGTCGGCTTCCAGTCTAACAGGATGCAGCTGAATACCAGTATTTTACATGGAGCGACTGCCTATCTGACCTCCACAACCCAGTTACAGGGTAACACGATAACCCTTGGTAAGACTGGCTGTCAGACTGTCGGGCTTTTGACTCGACACATCGATTCAGTTGCACAAATATTAAAAGAAGACAACCGTAATTAACGTGGCTAACAAGACTTGAAGGTAGCAGCGAAAGATTCATATGCGAAACAAAAATCAAAATTTTATTTCTGTGCCCATTTTTAAGTAATAGTATGCTAGGCACCTAAGATATCTACCTCTCACTAAGGATACCTAATAGCATAATTAGCCTATAATGTACCCACTGCTGGGACACAGGCCTCCTTTCCTTTGAGAGGGAGTGGGCCGTAATCCACCACGCGGGTTGGTAGGCGTCCTTCACCATTTTTGAGAGCTAGTGATGAAATAAATTACACAAAGTGAAGCGCCTGGCTGGTTTCGAACCTACGACCTACCCTCGTAAGTTGCGGCCGTTAACACTGTGCCATCAGCGCTCCTTCATTACCTTAGGTGGTGGTGGTGAGCAATTTAAGCGTCATTTTACTCTACCCATTTTTCTGTATTAGTGTGTATGTATATTTCTCTAAAATACATATTTCTATAATGAGGTTCTATTCATAGAATGTCGCATGACTGTATAAGTTTCCTTATGCAAAACTTATCCTTTTGAAATATTACCCAAGTTGCCTCTCACGGCACCTGTCTATATTGATAACGATGTCTTCTATTCATAGTCCGGAACTCGGAACTCGGAATGTAGGACAAAATGTACAGATCTTTATTATACTTTATATTATGATTGTAGCATGATTTTATTATGAAGTTTCTTGCCCATTCTTCTCCATAAGAAACTAAAAAAAACTAAACTAAACTTTTTGGAAGAGGCAACTAGAATCAATTCTATTTTCTTGTAATTTTTATTGATTAAATAATATCCTATAGGGAATATCATAGACTAATTTTCATAAATTATTAGAAAAGGTTACCTCTAAAATGCCGAAAATTAAAAATGTACTATAAAATTTTTAGTAACGAAGTACCTACTTGGCATAACCAGCCTATAATGTCCTCACTGCTGGGACACAGGCCTCTCAGTGAGGGTTGGTAGATAAGTACCTATTTTACTAATATTATCAGGTAATAAGGTAATGATGGTTGCAGCATTGTGTTAGCAAAGAAAACAATACGTTGTTAAGTCACCTTTCTTCCTGAAAAAAATTCTAATCGAATAAAACTATTAACTGCACCTGACTTCACTTCAATATTGACCCTAGGTAGTTCTATTCATAGTCTAGACTGCCTAAATAGGTATAATAGGAAGAGCCTGGATCGATACTTCTATACTAACTTTAGAACTAGACTGACCGCCTTTTTTGACAAGGTAGTTTATAGCAACTCATACTTTGATATCCTATTTCTTTAAATAACCATTTACTGGCGCGTTTTAACTGTCAAGGCACTTAATTAAATTAATTCATCATCTGCCTAGCCTTTTCCCAACTATGTATGTTGGGGTCGGCTTCCAGTCTAACCGGATGCAGCTGAATACCAGTATTGTACGTAGAGCGACTGCAGCCTATCTCCACAACCCAATTACTGGGTAATACGATACCAGTAAGACTGGTTGTCTGACTTTCGGGCTTCTGACACCCGTAACGACTGTCAAAGATCCACGAATGACAGCCGGGACCAACGGCTTAACGTGCTTTCCGAGGCACGGAGGGGTCACGGTATGTAAAGATGGTCACCCATCCACAGACCAACCGCGGCAAGCGTAGCTTAACCTGATCGATCGAATTGTGTGGCTGTTATTATTTAGCCACGGGCCCCTACTCTTGATTAAATTGATTGATTTGACTTGAATAAATTGTGACCTTTAATCTCGGAGTTTTTTAATGGAAATTTTGTCTTAGATTTTCTATTTCTAAAAAACTTAGTGACTTAGAAAAGATTTGTATTTGTGATAGCGTTGAGTTTTAATAGTAATTAATAATCCCAACCTTATTAAAATTGCAGGTAGGTCATCTAGATTTTTGCAAAATTACAAAGTTATCTTTAAAATTACGACTTAATACCATCTTTACTCAACTATGGATCCATGTTAATTTATCTATGCTCATGAAAAGTGAAATTCACATATTTTGTAAGTTTTACTCAAGTGTAAGGTATTTTAAATTCAGCATGGACTTACTAAATGAGAAATGACAATTTAGCCATGTGCATTTAAGTTATTGCAACCCAAGACTACTGGGAAACGGTTTATAAATTAAAACGGATCTAAATTAGATCATGTTACTGAATCTTCTGCTTAATATTTCTTCAGGCACAAATGTAAAGGCTTTCATTCTACCTGAAGTTATTTATTTCTAACTATCAGGTAAAATGTTATACTGCCATTTTAGATGAAAAATCTTAAAAATGCCATCCAACGTGGCAATACTGTCAGCTTAAGTCACTTTTTCCATTAACAGCAATGCAGACGAATTTTTGGATTCTCTATGAGCTCTTCCCTTTTTTATATACTTATTTTAGTGTTAGTTTGTTATATATTGTATTTCAGATTTGTTAAATTAAAATAATTGAGGAACTATCAGGTACAGTTCGAAAATAAATCGATCATACCTAAGCTTGAACGACAAACTTAGAAAATTATGAGTTCCCGCGCTGGACTTGAATTATTGGTTTCATTAAGTCTGTGAGCAAAGTTATTGCTTTTGCTAGCGCCAACGGAGGCCTAACTTGTAATATTAGAGCTACATTTTGAAGGCAAATCTTCTAATGTTATTTTATATCTCACGTAGAATTCGTAAAGGTATCCAATTTAGAAAACGAGGATGCGGATGGAGGGCATTTTGCTTCATAGGTTGAAAGTCGCCCTATATCGAATATCGAATCTAGTTATTATCTACCCTTTAAATCTTAACACGTGTTCCAGGAAAATCATTGTAACTAATACATCACGTTTGTACTTCATTTCCTGTCACCTAAAACGTTAATAGACTGACAATTCGAAGTAATGGCTGCCACAGCGGGAGCAATCTACCAAGTTTACGTTGACGCGGGAATACAGGCTCCATTGTATCCCCTCCATTTAGCAAAATATGGACGCCGTCAGTATTGTCTGAGCTTGAAATAGTTGTCAGCCTAAAACCCTATAGAATCACCTTTAGCTTTTCTTGAAACCAGAAAGATTTGCGGCCTATTTCTGGTCAGAATCCGCGCAAAAATCGTAGCAAGATTTAATATTAATTCGTCAGCCCACAAGTCCCATAAAAGCAGTAAGTAACCGAACCTTTCGACGTATAATAAACCTTAGTATCTTCAGAATAAAGTCGGCTTTCGTATGAGTACTCGCAGAGGTATAGATGCTATTTTTACTCCCCTTCTCATCTGCACCGAAATCGATAATCATTGCACGTGTTTTAAAATAATGTAGCCTCTACCCTGAGTCGCGGTTTTAAGACAAACACCGAAATCTCTGAAACAAACATTGGAATTAGTGCACTTACCTTTGACGAGCAGCTTCGCACCGACCACAGGAAAAAAAAACAGAAAGAAAAAATAAAACAAAATAAAAATGAGGAAAAAAACAGAATTTAATGTTGCAGAATGTAACAAACAAAACGTGGATATAGGAAGACGGAAGAAGAAAATATAGGAAATTAAATCTTGCGAAATATCGGGAAATGCAAAGAAAAACGCGATACGCACGCCTTTGACGAAGGTAGTGGCGCTCTGGACCAAAGCCTTCGGGGGCACGTTTATATACCCGCCCGCGGGTTGAAGGGGGAACGGGGCGGCGGCCATCTTTGCCGTTGCCATGGCAACGAGGAGATGGCCTATTACGGGAGGGTGGCGCAGATTAGGCGTACGATCAGCACCCAAAGCTTATGAGATGATATTAAAAAAATAATTTAATTCCTGTTTGACAATAAATTTATTAGTATTAATCCGTGTGATTTAATTAGTGAGATTTTTGGGTATTTTTTAATTTTTCTTGGTTTTAGTTAATTATTTCACCCTGATTTTATAAATATTCATATTTAGGTGAAAGTTTGATTAAATTAGGTTAAGCAGTTTCTGAGATTAGTCTTTATAAACGGGGTAATCCTGCAGAAATGAGGAAGTTTTGTTATTATTTGAATTAAAACATTATTTATGCTGTTTTTCATTTATTTTTACGGAAAATATTCAAATATTAACATGTAATCTTTTTGGCCCATGTTGGGCGCCAAGATATTTTTCTTCCTTTCGTCTAATTAAGTGCAGGTGGTAACATTAATTTACTTAAATTAAAACATTTATTTTGCAAAACAAATTACCTTATTTAAGTTACTTTTTTATACAGTAATCTATTAAGATCGGGGCAGAATACACATCATTTTCTAAGTACAATCTTGACACACTCGTCATACTTTTTTTTTAGGTTTAATGCATTTGAATCCACTAATATTATCATAATTACTGAATATCTCAACAAACCTGCACAACAAAATTGCACTCAGAGCATTTGCAATTTTTCTCATAATACTAAGAAAAAACGAAACTGTCTGTGTACCATGCTGGGCGCCAGTATGGTCAAAAACCTTGAGGGCAAAGTACTAAGCGCACATGAATAATAATGATGAGTTCACAACAGATTCTAGAAACCGCGGTTTCTGACACCCATATCAAGTTACTGATTACCAGGCTTACTGCAGTCCTTTGTTTCACCTAACTGATTGACAGACGAAGTTTGGGTTACATTTTGCAAAAACTATTTCTCTAGCTCACTTAAAGAGAGCTTCTACCGATTCTTGATCATGATGCTGATTACTATGTTAAGATTGTAATGAAATATACGATTTATCTAAAGACATTAACAATATCACCTTAATCAATTGTTACGAAATTAATTAAAGTATAAAATAAGCTTCTTCTGCTGCCACTACCCCTCGCTGCGTCCGTTTCAACCCTCCGCTCACACACACTAATAAACAACTGCACACAACCCAAATCTCCGGCCTATGAATACGGCACACTAATACAGAAATTGTAGCTTTCCAACTACAAACACAGATGGCGTTGTCCTCGAGAATTGCAAAGGAACGCCCGACGCTGTGTATCTCAGTGCATCTCCGTGTCTCAGTCGAAATGTTCTATTGTTTCACACACAGGATGCCATATCGACGAATACTGCTGTCCTTTTCACACACTATAGAGTTACATGCGCCGTCTCGCTCTCTTGCACAGCGGTTGACAGATGTAAATTCGCAGGAAAAAAATTGATTTTCCTCTCGTCATTGCAATTTCATTTTTGTGGAAAATCATTTTGTTGATTTTGTTAGTTTTTGATTATTTTTTGTTTAGTTTTTTAAGGTTTTAAGAACTAAAAATCACTTCGCTTTGGTAAGGTTATTTTACCTACACGTGTCTCTGAATTTATTTCGCGTTCTAAGAATTTTCTTTTTCAATAGCAAAGCAAGGCGATATACCTATTTCAGTCGTCTACAGGCTTAAATATTTTAGCAATGTTATTCCTTGTCTTTGCCAAATCAATAATTAACTCTACCTCCCCAAATATAAAGTCGAAATTGAGTTGCACGTGCCAATTTTTGTAACATTGTAACTTTCTGCCCGCGCTGAATATTTTATTACGGTTATGTTTGTGCTACTCGATTGTAGATGGCGGTAGTGAGCCATGTAATAATTTTATTTGCATTTCTTGTTTTAAAAATGTTAACTAAAGCAGTATTAAATAGTAAAATATTATAAATCCAGTATAGACTTTGTTTAAATGCAAAACAGCAAACTTATCTGTATAAAAAATAATTTCAGTTCCAGCTACTCGATACTAGATGTCGCTTTATTGTCATGCCGAATTATTGTAGTAGATAAAGGGTTAGATAACTTTTATAAATGTTGCTTAAAGTTAAGTAATGATTAACGTCTGCTCATCCATACATTCTTTGGCGTTTAAACGTCTCATGACTTCAAGTAATGTTTATAAATCGTCATCATCATCATTTCAGCCGAAAGACGTCCACTGCTGGACATAGGCCTCCCCAAGCACCTCCACTTCCACCAGTTCTGTGCTTCTCGCATCCAACAGGTTCCTGCGGCCTTCACAAGGTCGTCGGACCACCTTTTGGAAGGCCTTCCAACGCGGTACGCGGTCGCCACTCCAGAACCTTTCGGCTCCGTCGGCCATCTGTTCTGCGAGTATTGTCTGCCCACTGCCACTTAAGTTTGATAATTCTTCGGGCTATGTCGGTTACCTTTCATTTCATTTCTGATTCTATCACGCAGGGAAACTCCAAGCATAGCGATCTCCATTGCCCTTCGGGTGACTTTTCATCATCATCTTCCTGCCCTTATCCCATGTTTACTTCGGGTGACTTTTAGCCTTCTTATAAGGCCCATTGTGAGCGACCACGTTTCAGTGGCATAATATGTCATCACTGACAACACGCACTGGTCAAAGACTTTCGTCATGTTTATAAATAATGTACACTAATCTTGCTCGTGATTTCTGGAACTTTGTCTCAAGGTCGTTAACACAACAGCAAATCCCTTGGAGATGCAGGTGTCTGTGAGTAGCGGTAACCACTTTGCTTCTAACCCGTCGGCTTCACGTTTGTATTCCTCAATAGGAAAGGAGTGCAGTAGAAAATTTATTTCGCCAGTTAGTGTGTTGCTTGGGTAAGCCTACGGAAATTAATCGGGCATAATCCAGAAGCTGAGCTCCTACTGATAGATAGGAAACAAGAAAACTGGCCAAGTGACGGGTTCCGTACGACAATGCAAAAGTGCCGAAAAAAACACGTTTGTTGTATGGGAGCCCCCTTAAATATTAATTTTATTCTGTTTTTAGTGTTTGTTGTTACAGCGGCAACAGAAATACATCATCTGTGAAAATTTCAACTGTCTAGCTATCACGGTTCATGAGATACAGCCTGGTGACAGACGGACAGATGGACAGCGGAGTCTTAGTAATACGACCCTATTTATTACTAAGACTTCGCTGTCCATCTGTCCGTCTTTCACCCTTTGGGTACGGAACCCTAAAAAATGGTGCACAAAAATAAATTCTTCTTTTGAACGTGTCGATGTCAATGTAAATGGACTCAACACAGAGTTCGGCTACGTGTTTGGTGCCATCACTAGCGTCCATCAGGTCCTGTAACATGCAGCTGATACGACACGCACACTCATTCATATGCTGTGCACTTCTGTAAGTGACGAATTCACAATTCCTAAAACTGGGGGCCTAAAAAGGCCACTTTAGCAGAATCTTAAAAGGCATTATGAAGCATAGAAGACATTATGAATCATAATGGACAGTTAACTGATAAGTTAATCGTATCAAATCCCATTGGTGAAGCATTTTTCAGTAATTTTTTTTGTCTGTGCTAAAATACCAATCAATCCGATCCAAATCCAATCCCAATCTCTTTGATTATACCTACGTAGTGCAGCGAAAAAAAGAAAAACACGGACTGTCTTCGCCATATTACGATTCATATCCTTTTATGATTCTCCAAAGTGGCCTTTCGCAACAGTTCTTCAACTATGTGTTCATTACAATCGTTGCATCCGTTTTGTAGACTCATAAACACTTGATGCGCATACTTTCAACCCGGCGGCCATTTTGAATTTTTCCTGCATACCGACATACAGGTGAATATTAAAAAACTTAAGCGGGTGTTGTTACAATTGGGGTTCCGTAGTGAAATTCGGAATTGCTGAATTTTCGCTGGATTAAATCCTCTGAAAGATCATCATCATGATTAAAATCGAGTTTTAAAAGGATAATGCTACGAGCTTTTACTACGAAATTGTTCTATAAACTTTTATAATTATGTTTTATAGCTGTTGGTTGTTCCTCGGCAAGCATGCTAAGCCGTTGGTCCCGGCTGTCATTCATAGATCTTTGACAGTCGTTACGGGTAATCAGAAGCCCAAAAGTCTCAACCAGCCTTAGCAAGGAGAATCTTGTTACCCAGTAACTGGGTTGTGGAGGTCAGATAGACAGTCGCTTCATATAAAATACTGGCCTACCCTACCGTAGTTGGGAAAAGACTAGACAGATTGACTCTTATAAGCTTGAAATTTAAGTTCAGTGCATCTTTTTCTTTCTATTTCATTAAGAGAAGGGCAGAAGATAAATTTTAGTTAGTCCTGTCAAAGTAATTAGCGCCTGACGTAAATTGTAATCGTAATTTTAGTAGGCAAGTTTTTAATCACGCCTAAACTTTTATGGAGTAGTGTCAGCCTCTGATTAGATGTACTAAACTTAAATTTTGTTTAGTTTGTGAACAAGGGAATCGGCACCGTTGTCAACTGCCAGAAGTTAATCATAATTATAAGTGACTAGCAGCACCCCGCGGTTTCACCCGCGTAACTTTCGATCCCGTGGAAATATCGGGATAAAAAGTATCCTATGTGTTAATTCAGGAAATTGTCTATCTACGTGCCAATTTTCATCCAAATCTGTTCAACGGTTTACGCGTGATTGAGTAACAAACATACAAACATCTTCACAAACTTTCACATTTATAATATTAGTGTGATTAAACGAATAAACATGATACATGAACGCCTAGTACAAGAGCCAGGGCTACACTGATGTTTGTGTCTTGAAGTGAAAAATAAATAAATTATTTACAAAAATATTATTATAATGCCAGTAGAAGGCAGTGCTGGCTTTGTAGCTAATAAGGGTTCCGTTTTACCATTTTGGTACGGAACCCTAAAAATTGCCACCATTGCCAGCAGTATTTGCAAGGCTACAAACCACTGCCACATTGCTATGAGCATTTGCTACGAGCCTCCAATCTGCTACGAGGATCTGCTACGAGGATCTGCTACGAGGATCTGCTACGAGGATCTGCTACGAGCATCTGCTACGAGCATCTGCTACAAGCATCTGCTACGAGCCCCTGCTACGAGCCTCTTGCTCAAGATACTGTAATCGTTGTTCATACGTTTTGTTTTTGGAAAGCTTACTGCAACACAGGCACGTCACACTTTCTGTCTTAGAGTAAATCTAATAATTAATTTAAAAAAAAAAAAAAAACCATTATAAAATAGTCCGACTTACGCTTGACCACACGTGAATATGAAGTCCAGAACTCATAACAGAGATTACTAAAAACACGCGGAATAAAAACCCGGATAGGCTTAATATACCGTTGTGAAAAAGTGTAATGAAAAACAGGCCTGGAATAGTTCTTAAAAAAAAACATGATTATTTTTGAACTTTGAAATAAGGGGAAGTTTTGAATGCAAATTGTTGTGTATTTTATTTCTGTGTATTGATTTACGGCCCGCATTTCACTGGCTGTCCTCGATTTTTTGTTGTTGTTTAAAAGTGCAAATCACCTCTATGAAAATAAATTGGAGATTCGAGCTGAAATTCAAACTGGGGCCGTAACGTAGTCATTAATAAGGCAGGTGATGTGCAGGGCAGGTCAAGGTGACATGGAACACTGTGGAACACTACATGAATTGGAATTTTCTAGGTAGGCAGCTGCGTATACCGGCTGACTTTTTTATAGCCTGGAACAAAACAGGGTATAATGGTGAATCGAGTACAAGCCTGTGGCACAGAAATCTCTAATCCTAAAATGAAGTTAATCTATCAATTACTTATTTGAAGTCATCATCATCTGCCTAGCCTTTTCCCAACTATGTTGGGGTCGGCTTCCAGTCTAACCGGATGCAGCTAAATACCAGTATTTTACATGAAACAACTGCCTATCTGACCTCCACAGCCCAGTGACTGGGTAATTCGATACCCCTTGGTAAGACTGGTTGTCAGACTTTCGGGCTTCTGACTACCCGTAACGACTGTCAAAGATCCACGAATGACAGCCTGTTTCATGAAACGTGAAATCGCGAAAAAAAATCAGCTGTTCGTAAACTCGTCAAAATGCAGGGAACAGCTGATATTCTTTTTCACGATTTCAGGTCTGGTCCCATAGTAAAAGTTGTTCATAATGATGAGTACAATGACCTCTTAAGAGGTTGTTAATGTTTTACCAATAACCCTGTATATTAACAGGGCATACAAAACACGCCCTTACCCGCCAGTTATTTTCTAACTTAAGAACAACAATGCACTAAACTGCTGCTCACCGTACTACGTTACAGTTATCGTTTTGTGTCTAACCGTACCTCCCGGTTGTTAATGAACATTTTTGTGCATACTTTTGTGTACAGGGCGAGGCGGGACTGGATCTAGCTGTAATATTATTTTATTGTTATTTCTGTGTCTGGGTGTAATTTATCTATATATGTATGTATTTAGAAATATATAAGTATGTTTATCAGTTGTCTAGTACTCATAACACAAGCTCTGCTTAGCTTGAGACTAGACGGCGTTGTGTGATAGTTGTGGAATATTATTATTATTATTATTATTATTATTGTTTTTCTCGATTGTGAGAATACCTTTTTTTTAAGTTTAGCCTATACTGTCTCACTGCTGGGCAAAGGATTCCCCCAACTCCTTCCAGGAACTCTTTTCCCGCGCCACCTCAAACCAGCACTCGCGGTACGCGTCCAGGTCATCTCGCTACCGCTTTCTGGGTCGACCTCGGCGACGCCATCCAGCTTCAGGCACCCATTGTGTGGAAACTTTTGCCCAACGGTGTTCCTGCATGCGGCTGATGTGACCTACCGAATCCCACTTGAGAATTATAGCTTAGCCAATTTAAAAATAATACGAGTAGTAGCGGGGCTAACCGCTCAGAGTGCACCAGATTTACATGATTCAAGTCGTCAAGGTTTATAAGTATAGGAATACTGTTCTTTTAAGAAAAACCTACGTTTGTTTGTAACACATTCATCTACATACCTACTTTATAAGTTAATTTGGTTCAAGAAAAAAACACTTTTTTAAAATTTTGCTTTCCATACCTATATATTTTACCATAGGACTTTGGGTCTTCGAAAAAAATATTAATAATATAATATTCAATTAGCAAAAACATTATTCGAAGAAAATAACACAAAACAACATTTTCGAAAACCAATCATTACAAATAACCGAGTTCCATATTTCCCTGCCCCTGTACCTCATAATGAAGTACTCAGCTCATTTGTCCGTTCGTCTGTCTGCAGCTAAATCAGTTGTTCAGCGCATTTAACTAAATGACTCGGAAATATTCGCGCAACTGTCTAATACCACCTTTGCAGGCAAAACATTATCACTCATGTGTTTTTTTAGTCTGTTTTTATTTAAAAGTCTGAGAGTAAAACAAAGCACACATGAACACACATGAGCACAATGACATGATGAACACATGGAGGAAACGTACCTAATTGTTTTATTTTAGTGACCATTTAACTAATACTTTTGTGTTCACATGCTCATAGATAGTTAATTCGTCATGAAGAATAGTTATTTCGACAATTAATGTTGACTATTTATAAAAATAAAGTTGACTTTTTGTCGAAATAACTATTGGGAAAACACAGAATATTATGATGAATCAAGCACAGAACCGGTCGAAGTGGAGGTGCTTGTGGGAGGCCTATGTCCAGCAGTGGACGTCTTTCGGCTGAAATGATGATGATGATGATATATTTTTTTCGGGTCAACGACCCCTTGTAGTGTTGTTACTTGAAGTATGAGTAGAGAAAACCTGTATTTCTTGGTTTTATCGTGTTTAAGACATCGATACCTACCAATCACGTCTGTGAGGTTTACACAAAAACATATTATTATATACTAGCTGCACCCCGCGGTTTCACCCGCTTATGTTCCGATCCTGTGGTCGAAAGACACGTGGCGCCATCTATAATCATAATAACTTTATTGTTGTTTTCCTCGGGAACATCACTTTATTTCGGGATGATGTGTCCTATGTCCGTTTCAGTATACCTGAAAACGTATATGCAAAATTTCAGGATGATCGGTTCAGTGGTTTAGGCGTGAAAAGGAAACAAACATACTTACTTCCGCATTTATAATATTAGTTAGGATTTTAAGTGACTACACTACCAGTGGTTGATGACCCCAAAAAAAGCGCTAGGCTCAGGCCTAATTTTATCAGGTTTTTTAAATACATTATACGTTAGTGACTTTTTGCAATACATTATACGTTAGTGACTTTTTGCAATACATTATACATTAGTGACTTTTGCAATACATTATAAGTTAGTGACTTTTTGCCATTCATTATACGTTAGTGACTTTTTGCAATACATTATACGTTAGTGAATTTTTGAAATACATTATATGTTAGTGACTTTTTGCAATACATTATACATTAGTGACTTTTGCAATACATTATAAGTTAGTGACTTTTTGCCATTCATTATACGTTAGTGACTTTTTGCAATACATTATACGTTAGTGACTTTTTGAAATACATTATACGTTAGTGACTTTTTGCAATACATTATACATTAGTGACTTTTTGCAATACATTATTATGTTAGCGACTTTTTGCAATACATTAGTGACTTTTTGTAATACATTATACGTTAGTGAATTTTTGCAATACATTATACGTTAGTGACTTTTTGAAATACATTATACGTTAGTGACTTTTTGAAATACATTATAAGTTAGTGACTTTTTGCAATTCATTATACGTTAGTGAATTTTTGCAATACATTACCTATACGTTAGTGACTTTTTGAAATACATTATACTTGGTGACGTTTTGCAATACATTATACGTTACTGACTTTCGGAATGACGGAAACAGCACGTAAACACTCTGAAGCTGTAATCTGTTGCTTTCTGGGTTATTACATGATGATAAATGACGTGACCATATCAGTGATGATAAGACCAATACAACAGTGGATAAGGCGGGTGCTGTTGAACCAACAAGCAAGGAACAGGAGAATACTGGCTGAGAAAGGAATCCACATCAAATAGTTCACGGAGGTCTGAAGAGTGCAGAGGTTGGGTTCGTTCTGGCATAACTTTAGAAGTTCGCCATCTTGACCTGTAAAGAAAAAGTAAAACATAACAGAACCAGTACAGTTGCGCCAGTAATCTCTAAGAGCTCTTATTAAAGTGCTTGGCCAGACTGGCGGCAGCGCGGGGCGGGGAGCGGCGCGGGTGCGGGAACGCGCGCGTGCTGCCTGTCCGCGTTGTCGTGTCCAGTGTATGTCAAAATATACCCCGCCAACTTCCAAACTCCGGGTTGTTACTAAGAAATTCCTAAGACCCCCCCTCCACCGCCCCCTATTACATGGGAATTAAACATTGACAACAAAACAATTTGACAAACTGCGCACAGGAAAAACTTACCTACGAAAGCATATTTTACGTTAGCAATACCAAACATGAATGAAATGACGATACAACCAAAAGACAAAATCATGTTGTAAGTTCTCCAAGGATTTGGAGGTACATCTTGGACCGAGCTACTCGATTTCACCATTCTTGCAGTGATCCCCAAAAGGGGTGACATGTTCTTGACCAAATTATTAAAGGTAGAATAAACTTGTTTAATTTATTTATGTTTACTTCTAAAATATTTACAAAAGATTTTGACTAACTTCTCTTCTTAGTCTGTGATTTTGACAAAAATTTGACAGCCGTTTTTTTTTAATAATTTTTATTCTCTGCTTGAGGTTTTTATGCAGCTGTGGCGCGCTGTGATCTCGCTTCGTTTGCCTGAGCTTAGGAGAATAAGAAGAATTCATGGAATTAGTATGTTTTATATCGAGCACTGCCATTCTCCGCTCTTCCTCTTTATGAGAACAGCCACAGCACCTTTTGGATAAAAACGACCATATTATTCGCAGTACTCTTACATCCATTTTAAATTTGGCATTGGACGACCGCGCGTGGCTGCAAGCCATACTGTCTATTCGTTTTGGTGGGCTCGGCGACCGCATTTTGTTTTTCTAGTTAAGCCTACCAGCGTTCCTATACTCGGTCCACAGCACCGAAAAGTTAACCACACGAATCTTGGTTCCTGCTCAGATTGACTCTGAAGTGCCGAATTTGACTGATGCGGTGAACGTCTGAAAAGTGGCTTGCCTGGACACGTTTCAGCCCGAGAACCCGTCATCCCAGAGATAGTAGGATGCCTGCCTGCTAGCTGTAGGTGAATGGGAGTTGGGCCTCTGGCTTCAGACGCTACCGTTACCGAACATAGGCAATATGCTGGGTGACACCGCATTCCGGTTCGCTACTTGTTTGCGGAGCTCCACATTGCTGTAAATGTGGTGAAACAGTCGACTGCCTCGGATACCATGTCCTATCCTGTATTTCATCACCACTGCTCTCAAAACGGTGAAAGAAAACATCGTGAGGAAACTGGCGTGTCCTAGAATCAAAAAATTGAAGACATGAGACATCCACCAACTCGCACTGGGTGCGGTCCCGTGTAGTTGATTACGGCTCACTCCCTCTCGAAGAGAGAAGCCCTGTGTCCCAGCAGTGGGAACATTATAGGCTGATTATGCTAATATGGGAGATGGGCAAAGATCGTCACTCACGGGGCGCCTGAGGCAGGACATCGCCGTCGAGGTAGACCAAGGCGAAGGTGGCGTGACGATCTAATAACATTCGCAGGGCCAACATGGCCAGAGATCGCACAAGACAGGGAGGTTTGGAAGGAAAAAGGGGAGGCCTTTGCCCAGCAGTGGCACACTAACTAGGCTAACAAAAAAAAAAAAAATGCTAATATGGAGAATTATAATAATTAATTCAGTAGCTATGTTTCTTTTCTGCCTCGTTGGCTATATTGGTTGTAAGCGCTTCTGCTGATCATGAGGACCTGTTGTGCAATTGCGTAACACACTATCAACCAGAATCTGAATCATTTTGAATGATATTGCTAATCCATTGTTTCATATGCTTGAAAAATTTGTCCGCTCAACAACGTGCATAACGCAATGAATGTTGTTGAACTGTCAAAATAAAAAGCAATTACTACTGATAGTGTGTTACACAATTACCTCGCTGGTTTGAAAAAGTGTTATTGGGTTTTTCCATCAAGGATTTCTCAGTATCAACCCGGAGTCTGGATTTGTGCCAGGTTGATGGCAATAGGCTCGCCCCCTATTACATGGGACTTAAACATAACTGGCGAAATGTGGGTGTACTATAGGTGCATATGCCAGCACATCAAACTACTACAATCCGTCAAATTTCTTTAATAGATTTTCAACTTTATTGCTAAACAATAAGGTTCAAAGTTGATTGAGAAAGTTTGACAGTTTCGGGTAGCTTGATGTGCTGGCGTCTGTACATGCAACTCTGCCTCACCCTTCGTAATGTTAAGTTATGTTGTATTCTTGATCATTATCCTAGTGCTCTATTTGTGCTTATATACAGGATAATGTTTTATGCATTGCGCAAATTTTCACAGGATGTTCTACTCATGAATATGAACAACTTTCACTATGGGTTCAACTCTGAAATCACGAAAAAAAAATCGGCTGTTTCATACAAAAGTTCAATACCTAACCTACTCGACCAAAATGTATGAAACAGCCGATTTTTTTTTCGTGATTTCAGAGTTGAACCCATAGTGAAAGTTGTTCATATTCATGAGTAGAACATCCTGTGAAAATTTGCGCAATGCATAAAAAATTATCCTGTATAACCCATTATATAGGAAAAGTCCAAGCATGATAAAGAAATAAGATTCTCTCATAAATAGGCAGAATGACGGAATATTTTGACGTAAAACTTGATGGAATTAAAAAAAAACACCTGTCACAGTCTGTCAAAATATCACAGTACAACACCTTTCAGTCTATCAAAAAGTACTCTGTGACAACACCACAGAGTCTCTGACTAGTATATAGTTATCTGTGCCACAGAGTACTTTTTGATAGACTTACAACACTTTGCATAATATCATAATATTAATTCAACGAATAAAAATTGAAAACAAAGGGAGAAATCACCAGTCTTACCAAGAGCTGCCATGTTACCAAATACCTGGGTTGTGGAGGTCAGATAGGCAGCCGCTCCATGTAAAGTACCTACTGGTATTCAGCTGCATCTGCTTAGACTGGAAGCCGACCCCAACATATTTGGGAAAAGGATAAGAAGATTGAGTTTTTTGTTTTGGAGAAATTCATTCAAGATGCAAGTAGGCAACCGCCGTGAAGGTGATACATGGAGGATATTCAGTGTTGGGATATGTCTGTTTATGATATATGTATCATTTATGTTCGGTCCCTTGAATACAATCATGGTAAACTTAGGATTTAATGAAGGTAACTTATTTTTTTTTACTAGTCTACGCTGTGCCTCTCCCTCCCTCCACTCCTTCCATCTTTCACGAGCCCGCGCATCCTCCTTCTAGTTTTGACGGAACACCTACCAGCCCGTAGGTAGGTACTGTGTCCGCTTGGTGGATTACGGCCCACTCCCTCTCACAGACAGGAGGCCTGATACACAGCAGTAGGAACATTATAGGCTGATTATGCTCTATGCTTCCGAGTACCTAGTTGCCATTTTTACCTGCACGGTCAAAATGATTGGCTTATCTGGGTTTTTTCTAATAAGCGAAAGTTTCAGTAGATTGCGCGTCAACGTTACAACCTGTATTTTTTTTTGGACCACCCTGTAAACGCTGCCTTCAATAGCCTTCTTGATTGCATAGCATAAGCATAATCAGCATTTTTAATGTTCCCACTGCTGGGACACACGCCTCCTCTCGGTGATAGGGAGTGGGCCGTAATCCACCACGCGGGCCAAGTGCGGGTTGGCAGATGTCACGTGTCTCATTTTTGGTACTAGAACATGCCGGTTCTACGATGTTTTCCTTCACCGTTTTGAGAGCAGTGGTGATGAAGAATTTACACAAAGTAAAGCGCCTGTCTGGGTTCGAACCTACGACCTACAACTCGTAAGTCGCGGCCGTTACCACTGGGCCACCACTGCTCCATCTCTTGATTGCATCTGACCATAATTGCCAGTTCTCTGCCTTGATACCGTTATCCTTCCCTGATTATATTATACCCAAAACACAGATTACTGACGTTGCTCAAAAAGTCGCTTAGCTGAAGTAGGACTGGGCTGGCCACGTCTGCCGTATTCCCAATGAGCTGTGGGCCATAATAACCACTACGTGGAGCCCTGACACAGCCAGAAGGCGTCGCAGCAGACCTCGTAGAAGATGGCGGGACGAGCTGGAAAAAACAAATAACCAGTGCTCCACTTTAGCCCTGGATCGAAAGAGCTGGAAGTAATTGGGAGAGGCTTTTGTCCAGAGGTGGGATGATGCAGCCTAGCTTAACAGTAAAAGAAGAAAAGAAAAATGGGTTTATTTGTCACAGAAACACGTGCTTGAAATAAGATAATTAAGTAACTTTAAAATAATTATAAAAACATTGGTCAGGCAGGTGCTTTAGGACTTTCCATCATCATCTGCCTAGCCTTTTCCCAACTATGTTGGTGTCAGCTTCCAGTCCAATCGGATGCAGCTGAACACCAGTATTTTACATGGAGCGACTGCCTATCTGACCTCCACAACCCTGTTATTGGGTAATACGATACCCCTTGGTAAGACTGGTTGTCAGACTTTCGGGCTTCTGACTACCCGCAACAGCTGTCAAAGATCCACGAATGACAGCCGGGGCCAACGGCTTAACGTGCTTTCCGAGGCACGGCAAGCGTAGCTTATCCTGATCGATTGACTTGTGCGACACGGGCCCCTCGGGTTATAGACTTTCCATAGTCTTCAATAACCAGTTCACTTTAGCCACCCAAATCCATAATCTAATATCTTTGTTTTCATGTCCTGTAATAGTCCTACACTAACCGGAGGTTGTCCTTGGGTGCACTTGCATCCCCCCCGGTGGGTTCCCGCATTGTCGAGGCGGGGGGGCTCAGTAGCCGTGGCTTGGACACCCACGGTGAAGCGAAGAGGAACCCGAGGAGGGGCCGCTCGTCAGGGCTTTTGCCGACAATCCGACGACGTAGCGGCCAACATGTAGGTTGCGGTGCCGCTTCGGCGACATCGCAACTGAGGCGGGCCGCGATGTCGTATCGGAGGCATCGCGGCTGAGGGTTGGAGGCCGCGGCGGGAGAGGAGTGCCGGTATTACGGTGCGCCGCTCTCCCTACCTTCCGTGGCCTTGACGGGGTCGCCACCGTTTGATGGCGGACGCGGTGGGGCCGCAGGGGAAGGGGAGTGTTGGTATGACGTTGGCCACTCTCCCTATCCTCTGCGGCCGAAAATTGGCAGGCGGCGGGGCCAATGACCTGACCCGTCGCAGGGGGACCAAGGGTGGCAGAGACGGGGTCGTCTGGCGCCCATGTGCTGGTTTGGTCCCTGGGGTGGTCACGGCGTGCTATGTGTTCTGGTGCGCCGGTGATGGGGAGTACTCCCCGGAGGAGGGTCCGGTGACGGACAGCCGCGGCGGGTTCACGGATGAGTGCTAACGCGTGCCCGTGTTCCCGCCATAAGCGGCAGAGGAGGACACCGTGGAGTTTTAGTGGGTTAGAGTCCCACATAACTGCACTATCTCCCCGTGGTAGTGCAGAATGCATGAGCATTTCTCCAAGTAAAAAAAAAAAAATGGGTACACTTGCATAGTGCGAACTGGGATAATCGTCGGTTGGTGCATCATTTCATTAAAAGCATCTAACGGGCCTCTGCGAGTTGGCTCCGGCCCCTCGTACGCCTTCCAAAGGTCTGGGACCCCAGGGTCCTGAGAAATATCAAAAGAAATATGAAAACAAAATAGCACAAAACAGAAATAGTCGACAGCTGCACATCATGGCTGTGACAAGAAGGCTTCCATACAGCATGATGCTGTGCTATAGGGGACTCACAGCACAGCGCTATTTTCAGTAACAAAAAATAGCCTCCCCGATCGTTATCGGTCATGGTGGCCAATCTCAATGGAGATTAGCCAGGTACGCAGGAGATATTATAGTGCACAAGTGTGTGCGCAAACACAGGTGCACTCTCTGTTCCTTTACTCTCATAGTCCGATGGGACGGCAATCCGACACGACCGGGGAGAGTTCAGGCGCAGGACCAACGGCTTTACGTGCTTTCCGAGGCACGGGGGTATTAAACCGCCAACTTCCAAACTTCGGACTGTTACTAAGAAATTCCTAATGGAAAACCCAATAACACTTTGACCGACTCGGGAATCGAACCCAGGACCCCACGCTCAGCAGTCGCGCTTGCAACCACGAGACCAACGGGGCAGTCAGTAACTATAATAATGACCATTCCACAAATCTCCTTGTCCACAGACAAACACCATGGTTTAGAAAACAAGAAGAAGCCAGCCTTTATAAATGTCGTATCAGTGATGTCTGGGCTGATGTTCCAGCTCTTCTTCACAAGCCTGACCTTACTCGTGTGCATATTGACGAAGACGTACGATGGCATCGACTGCTGCGTCATCATGTACATCATCAACATGATTATAACAGCAATCACAGCCATTTACTTCTTAGTGTATTGCACCACACATGATATTTATTGCTTGGGCCACTCGGAGACCAGTGATGTGCCTGAAGCGTTGCTGCTGAGTGGATTTTGTGCCGTGTATCTGTTGATTTTGGGTCTGTTTTTGTTTGTTTTGTTCAAGTACAGGCGCGAGGTCAATGTTTTGTTTTGTTTTATTTTTACACACACATTTCTACACAAACTCCAGGGGCTTGTGGATAAGAAGTAACAGTCGTACGGTTCAATCGATCAGGTTAAGCTACGCTTGCCGCGGTTGGTCCGTGGATGGGTGACTATCTTTACATACCAAGACCTCTCCGTGCCTCGAAAAGCACGTTAAGCCGTTGGGCCCGGCTGTCATTCGTAGATCTTTGATAGTCGTTCTGGGTCGTCAGAAGCCTGAAAGTCTGACAAGTCTTACCAAGGGGTATCATATTACCTAATACCTGGGTTATGGAGGTCAGATAGACAGTCGCTCCATGTAAAATACTGGTATTCAGCTGCATCCGGTAAGACTGGAAGCCGACCCCAACATAGTTGGGTAAAGGCTAGACAGATGATGAATTAATTTAATGAAGTGCCTTGACAGTTAAAAAAAGCGCCAGTAAATGGGCCCGGCTTTCGTAGATCTTTGACAGTCGTTCTGGGTCGTCAGAAGCCAGAAACTCTGACAACAAGTCTTACCAAGTCTTACCATATTACCCAATAACTGCGTTGTGGAGGTCAGATAGGCAGTCGCTTCATGTAAAATACTGGTATTCAGCTACATCCGGTTAGACTGAAAGCCGACCTCAACATAGTTGGGAAAAGACTAGGCAGATGACATACCTACACAAAATCATGCCTTTATAAAGGCATGATTTTGTTTACCGGTATATTCTGTTAAAATCACACCGTGAGAACTTAGGTGAAGTGAGCTGTCATCTATCTGATGCAAGGTATTGACACTAATAACAGTAATATAGAGGTATGAGGAACAGGGTGTAAAGTTCACTCATACTCGAAAAGGGAGGATCCTCCGACCAGACGGGTGTTGTGTCTGGCGGACAACTGACCAATGATTCATGTCGGGCCGTTGTATCTATGTTAACTGCGCGGTAAACTCTGCTTGTGCGATGCAGGATTTGCGTGACGTCAGTATGACGCGTCGTTCGCATGTGGCGTTGTAGATACCGCTACACCTTCTTTCCGGGTAGGCAGAAACTACAGTAGGCAACCTGCTACGATCCTTACTCCTTTTTCTTCATTTACGTTTTAAGGCCACTTTGGCAGAAACATAACATGATGGACAGTTAACCGTTAAGTTAATCTTATCAAATCCCATTGGTGAAGGATTTTTCAGTATTTTTTTTTTGTCTGTGCTAAAATACCAATCAATCCGATCCAAATCCAATCCCAATCTCTTTGATTATACCTACGTAGTGCAGCGAAAAAAAGAAAAACACGGACAGTCTTCGCCATTATTATGATTAATAATGTTATCCTTTTATGATTCTGCCAAAGTGGCCTTCTTAGGCTCCCTGTTCAGCTGTTAAGTCGACAAAAATTAACATACCCACAGAGGTAATTTTGAATAAAAATATTGGTAATCATGGATAAGTTTTTGCAAAAAATGAGGTTGAAAGCAAAACGAAACCAAAAAACCTTAGTCCAAAAGAAATCGACTCTGTGAAAGAAATTCATAAAAAAATGGACTGTCAAAGTCAAAACATAGTCAAAATCTGAACGTCAACCGAAATAAACTATTATAAAATGTAAAAAAATATCTCCTTAAACAAAACTTAATGCTACCCCCGGTGATTGGAAACTATAAATTTTGCCCCCCTATTTAGCACAAAACTGTGGTATTAACAAATAGTTATAATGTGCAAATGGTTCCCATCCTTCCACCGTATTTGGAGGACTTATAACTTCATTCTCGCTGCATTCTGTTTAACTATCTCGGGCCTATTTGGCCCCGTTGTTAACTTAGCATATTATGCGGCTGGTAAGTTTAAGTTGTTACTTGCATTTTTAGCTGGTTTATTTCTATTAACCCCCTGAGTGCCTCATTGGTCTAGGGGTCGCAAGTGTGCGGTCTAAAAATTATAATTCCATCCCGAATTTTGGCACCGGCGGCCAATCTCCACGGAGATTAGCCAGGTACGCAGGAGATATTATAGTGCACAATTAGTGTGTAGCCAAAATGATCTCCGACACACGACACCCTTTGCACAACAACATCCTTGTGCCACAAAGGCTGAAAAGCCGAAACAGTTTTTAAAGTGTGTCGTTCCACTCACTGGCGAACCATCACAAGAGAGACTGAAGCTGTGGCGAGACAGTGCTTCCTTACCCAAACCGTTCGCCCCACCCGCTGAACACCTGAACATGAGTTACCTTGGGTAACCTGGAAGTTTATAAACAGCGGCGTCTTTTTAAAAACTTCCAGGTTACCCAAGGTAAAGGCACCCAGGTTGGCCGAAGCAAGGAAAACTTGTTCAGGTTGAGATTCACAGACGACTCCGCCTTGGAGTGTAAATGTGGTGCTGTTCCACAAACGACGGGACAGTTAATAACTTCTCCTGCGTGTCTTGTCAGCTGCACGTTACAGGAACTGGTGGTCACTGGTGATGGCGCCAAACAAGTAGCCGAATTCTGGGCCGAAGAGCGGGCCCATTTAGTAATAAAAAAAATAAAAAAGACTGTTCAAACTCAGTCCAGTCCCGCGCGAGACATCGATTGTTTAATGATGAATAGTCACGCGACTATTCTCGCCAGTTTGAACATCTCCATGTACAGACGCCAGCACATCAAGCTACCCGAAACTGTCAAATTTTCCCAATCAATTTTGAACCTTATGCTTTAACAATAAAGTTGAAAATCTATTAAAGAAATTTGACAGATTGCAGTAGCTTAATGTGCTGGCGCATGTACAAATAGTCCTCCAGCCCGTATTTCGCCGTTTTAGGAAAATTTCAAAGGAGACCAGCTTTCGGCGCGGGAGATATTATAGTGCAGGCGTGTGTGGCCGATGGGGCCGAAAGGTTCTGGAGTGGCGACCGCGTACCGGAAGATGTTGCGAAGGCCTCCCACAAGGTAGTCCGACGACCTTGTGAAGGCCGCAGGAACCCGGTGGATGCGAGAAGCGCAGAACCGGTCGAAGTGGAGGTGCTTGGGGGAGGCCTATGTCTAGCAGTGGACGTCTTTCGGCTGAAATGATGATTATGTGTGTGCGCAGACACAGGTGCTCTCTCTTCCCTCACTCTCATAGTCTCATGAGACGGTAGTTATTGTGTGAACGGTCGCCACTTTCTTAGCAAACCAAAATTTAGCGCATCGATGCCAAAGAATCATTTAAAGAAACTGCAATATTTTTTACAGGTTCTGAAGGAGACCTTGCAACGTTATGCAGGGACGAGCCAGACTACTGTACACTCCTGACTTACATTCACTACCTGATGTGGATACTTTTCGCCGCCAGTGTTCTTTGGTTTTTCTCTTGCTGGTACAACTGGATTTGCCTCATCCACTGCTCTATGGGCCTCATAGTCGTGGATATCGTGCTATCTGTTGTCCTTTTTACAAATTACCTCGTTTACTGTGCGATTTTTGATAATCAGTGCCTTAGTCATAACAAAAATGATGTTTATATCGTCGGGAATTTGTTTTTAATGAATTTTTTGTTTGTGCTCCTTCTTGGTACTGCTCTGTTCTTTATGGGGGAATATAAGACGAGTTTGCTACATACATATATTGGTTTTGTTTTATTTTAAACTTGTTGTGCAAATGATGAATGATTTATTTTCTGTAAGTAGGTTTTTAGGTTTTTACACACACTTTTACACGTCAATTATATATTTTTAAACTAGATGAGGCCGGCGTTTCCTATTTGACTATTCTGAGAAGAAAGGCCGAAACAAACTCAAGAGGTCACAGTCTAAAGTCCAGAAATAATCTTGGTCAGATCGTGTGAAGACCATGTAGACCATGTCAACCATGTAGATATTATGTATGTAGTAATTTAAAAAATATGTTTGCTCTCATTACGTACAGCTGATGACGGGGTCAATGGCCATGGGTAGTACAGTTACTTGAAATTATTAATTACTAGCTGCGTCCCGCGGTTTTACCCGCACAAGTTTCGATCTTGTGGGAATTCTGGTTATAAACGTCACTGTGTGCAAAATTTCATCCAAATCCGTTCAGTAGTTTTTGCGTGAAGAAGTAACAAACATACAAACACACTCACGAACTTTCGCCTGTATAATATTAGTGTGATTAGTATTAGTAAAGTAATTAGTATTAGTAGGAGTGGGAAGATTTTTTATTTTGTTTTTTTCGTTTTATGATATCGATTCAATCACGTCTTTGAAGTTTCACTAGTTAATTTAAATGAACCCTGTGTTAGTATTGCCAGAGGGACCCGTGGCTAAATAATAACAGCCGCACAGGTCGATAGATCAGGTTAAGCTACGCTTGCCGCGGTTGGTCTGTGGATGGGTGACCATCTTTACATACCGAGACCCCTCCGTGCCTCGGAAAGCACGTTACGCCGTTGGTCCCGGCTGTCATTCGTGGATCTTTGACAGTCGTTACGGGTAGTCAGAAGCCCGAAAGTCTGACAACCAGTCTTATCAAGGGGTATCGTATTACCCAGTGATTGGGTTGTGGAGGTCAGATAGGCAGTCGCTCCATGTAAAATACTGGTATTCAGCTGCATCCGGTTAGACTGGAAGCCGACCCCAACATGGCTGGGAAAGGCTACGCAGATGATGTTAGTATTGCCAACCGTGGAGGCTATTTTAATGCGCTAGAAGGTACAGACGCCAGCACATCAAGCTACCCGAAACTGTCAAATTTTCCCAATCAACTTTGAACCTTATACTTCAGCGCTGAAGTTGAAAATCTATTAAAGAAATTTGACAGATTGTAGTAGCTTCATGTGCTGGCGTCTACGTCTGTACGAGTAAGTAAGTAACTCGTAAGTATGAAATCCTTTGTACTGTGCAGGGGAGAGCGGTGTATCAAAAATATTGGCGTGTAGCCAATTTCTCAATTGCTGCGAACGACATTCAATTTTCCGAAGTTAACGGTTTGATGAATATCATTTAGTTACCGTAATTTGGTTTAGGCAGGAGAAATTGTTGTGACATGTTTATTGTCTTCTAAGCGCTGATTTTTCAATCAACCTTTTTATCTATCTTCTATCTAAATATATAAAACTCAAAGGTGACTGACTGACATAGTGATCTATCAACGCACAGCCCAAACCACTGGAGGGATCGGGCTGAAATTTGGCATGCAGGTAGATGTTATGACGTAGGCTCCGCTAAGAAAGGAGTTTTCGAAATTCCACCCCTAAGAGGGTGAATGGGGGGAGGGTGAAATTTCACGCGGACAAAGTCGCGGGCGGAAGCTAGTTCGTAGAATAAAATTTACGTCTGACAGTTTTTCTAAGGAAGATCTGTCAAATATTAAAAATGATTCCTCTTGGTAAAGTTATCTGGGCCCTAAGATACAAATTCACTAGAACCGACAAGAAATGCTCAAAATTGCCGATTTAAACTGCTGTCAACAGAGGCCTGGTGTACAAATTTGACAACTATTAAAAAGAAAAACATAGTATATAATATCCTTTTTATTCAGTTTATAAATATTATCTTTTAAATTGGTCCAATATTGGAGGAGGAAATAGGCGAGAGCCAAACCTTGAATTATGACTTTTTACTTAGGCTTTTTCAAGACGGAGAGTCTTGACCGCATTTCCTCATAATGCCATGTGCTACGAAATCCTTAGTATGGGAGTTCGACTCGCACTTGGCCGGTTTTTTCTAAACAAAACCTCAGACTTGAAACCAATAAAAGTCTTTCAAAACACGTGTCCGGTCCGGTGACGTCACAATATAGTGTGGACAACAAACAGAATGGACAAACTAATAAAATTGTTTATTGTGACCTCGCGTCAGTTTAGGATGGGAGGGTCGGCAGGTCACACTGAGTTGAGAATTGTTGTATGAGATTTAAATGAAAATTCAAATGCTGTTATATCTTTTTCTAGATAGGTATCATGTTACCCATTGGGAATCTTGAGTGCGAAAGCCGTATCATTGAATTTTGTTTCTTCGAAAACCTTTCAACAACATCTCTATACTGCGACGCCTTGTTAAATCGACGCCTTGTTACTGCGATATTTCGTTACATCGAAAAACTGTACTGCGAACGATTTTACTGCGTAAATATCATACTGCGAAGCCTTGTTCAATCGATGTCAAGTTACTGTGATGTTAATTAGGAAAACTTACTTCGGATGACCTTCACAGTCGATGTCGTTGAAAGGTTTTCGAAGAAACAAAATTCGATGATACGGCTTTCGCACTCAAGTAGGTATTCCGTAAATAATAGCCTCCCCGACCGTTTTCGGTCACGGTGGCCAATCTCAATGGAGATTAGCCAGGTACGCAGGAGATATTATAGTGCACAAGTTTGTGCGCAAACACAGGTGCACTCTCTGTTCCTTTACTCTCATAGTCCGATGGGACGGCAATCCAACGTTCGACTTCCAAAGTTCGAACTGTTACTAAGAAATTCCTAATGGAAAATCCAATAACACTTTGTCCGACCCGGGAATCGAACCCCGCTCAGCAATCGCACTTGCCACCACGAGACCAACGGGGCAGTCAATGTTACCCAGTAACTGGGTTGTGGTGGCATTCGCTCTATGTAAAATATTGGTATCCAGCTGCATCCGGTTAGACTGGAAGCCGACCCCAATACACGGTTATTGGTAAAACATTAACAGCCTCTTACGAGGTCATTGTACTCATCATTATGAACAACTTTTACTATAGGACCAAACTTGAAATCGCGAAAGAAATAAATCAGCTGTTCCCTACATTTATGTTCGTATAACTCGTCAAAATGTAGGGAACAGCTGATTTTTTTTTCAATCAATCTTAGAAGATATCAGAGATTTAAAAAGTTTAATTAATTTAATTTAAATTAATAAATTAAAATATCTGAAATTAATTCAGTACGTAACGTACGTACGTACGTACGTATTCGTATTTATATGGTGTACATAATAAAGAGTATTCTATTCTATTCAGTAGTCGATTCCGAACAAACTATTCTTTTTGCGCCGTTTATTCTGTTGTGTGCACGTTGTTGTACTGTAAACTGTGTGTATGTACAGTCAACAGAACAGAGTTATTGAAACAATGGTGTCTGTTCACAATAGACAGGTGGAAATTGAATCCACGACGTTTTACCTCACGTTTAGAGTTGGTTAACTGTGGAGTTGAGACATTGAAGTCAGTTTATTTAAAAATAGTATAAGTGTGAGTAAGTCGCTTACAGGACCTAAACGCAAAAAACGCAAGTTTTAGAAACAAGAAAAGTATACGATATTCTTCAGGATATAATTATGCTAGGTAGATAATGTGTGAAAACATAATAATACTAATGTGATACGATAGAAAAAAAATCATGAAGATAGGTACCTCTAAAAACTTTCTTTTTACAATAAAAACCATACTATTACACATACAATAATTCTGATTTTTTGCCAGATTATTCTACAAGCAACACACTAAAGCACTAGTGTTTTAATTTTTTAGTCCAAACAATAGATTTTTTCTAAATAGATAATTGCTTCAAATTTTGCAATAAATTACCAGCGTTGTGTCATCGCGCTTCTCTTTCTTTTCTATGCAGTCCGACAGTGACCGCGCTTTAGGTCATGTAAGCCCCTTAAGTAGTCCATTATTGCACGGTGGTGCTAAACACCGTGCAATATTACTGCTGAGAACGTCTTCTGGTAAAAGTTTTACGTCTCTTTAGTAGGTACTTAAGATATGAAAATAAAACATTTTTATTTTCTCTTATACAGGGTTATTGGTAAAACATTAACAACATCCCTACATTTATGTTCGTTTAACTCGTCAAAATGTAGGGAACAGCTGATTTTTTTTCGCGATTTCAGGTTTGGTCCCATAGTAAAAGTTGTTCATAATGATGAGTACAATGACCTCTTAAGAGGTTGTTAATGTTTTACCAATAACCCTGTATAATTTAAAAATACTAGTTTCTTTCGTTACCTAAAACTCTTAACATACTTAGTTATTATAGAAAATCGTAGGCACGTGCGCAGGCATAGACCTTCGTAGCGTGTAGCATTCACTTACCTTACTTTTTTTTGTGTATTATTTCACATCCGTCTTTTACATCAATGTCACAAGGATTTTTTTTTTTTACTTTGCCCCACACCACACTAGGAATTCCTTCTGTATTGTGGCTGCGTTTACAAACATTTAAACGCACATACACAAACAGCCAGACCCGGAACAACTACTTGTAGGTCATACAAATATTTGTTCCGTGCGGGAATCGAACCCGCGACACGCAGCGCAGCATTCAATCGCTTAACCACTGCGCCAACCGTGCCGTCTCCGATTCAAATTTTTAGCTGTAGGACATGCTCGTCACGTTGTTTTCTTTTACCGTTTTAAGAGCAGTGGTGACGAAATAATTTACACAAAGTAAAGTGCTGACTGGGTTCAAACCTACGACCTACAACTCATAAGTCGCGACCGTTTCTACCTGTGCCACCACTGATCTACACCTTACAATTATTTTATTTATTTATTTATAGGAGAACCAACAGCTATAACAGAAGCATAACAATCGTTTATGAGACATAAAGCCAATTACAGGTTCTCACGGGTAAAAACAGAAAATGTAGTAGAAATCTTAGGATCACTAACAAGCACTATAAAAGGAATACAAATATAAGGTATATAAGCACTATGCATTTTTTTAAAAGTCAGCGTTCAGCCGAGTACGAGCAGAATAGTTCTTGGTGTTAAATGGGTCAAATGAGAACTCTTTGCAAAGAATATTAAAGTCTTTACCAGAAATAATAGTTACATAAAAATGAAAACATAATTTACCTAACTCCACAATTTAACCAGTTGCCCTAACCACGCTAACTTTAAAACAATAAGTTAAAATAACTGATTCACTTAGCGGCGCGCTTTGTAAACTATTAACTAAGTATTATCACGCTATTGTTATAAGGAGGTGGGTAGAATTGAATCGGTGGTTGTATCGCATGTGGTTTGAAATTGAGTTTAAAGTTTAGTTAGTGTTTGAGTTTGGATTTGTCTGGAGCTAACTGGTTAATTACAGAGTTGAATATTATTTAGTAAGATACAATTTCATCATCGAAATAGTTACAGAATTTCCTTTCATAACACTTTTATGTTGCTTAAAAAAACTGTGATGTGTCCCAGAAAACTCCTTAAAATCCAAAAATAGTTTGTTTATATTCCATAATAATATCACAATCACTCGAAGAAAAAAGTAACGAGTCATTTTAATTACTCATTCGTTTTAAATATTGCTGTAACCACGGTAAGAGCAACTTTTGTAAATCGTAGGCGCCTACGCCGTAGCTATCTCGTAGCATGTAGCACTCATTTTATTTTACTTATGTAACAATCGTGTTTTATAGCTCCAATGCAAAGAAAAAAGGGTTCTGTGGTAATATATTTATAGAATAGTATAGTAAAAGTGAATTTTATAATTCCCGCCCCGCGGTTTCGACCGCATAAGTGTCGATCCCGTGGGAATATCGGGATAAAAACTATCCTATGTCCTTTCCCGGGACTCAAACTATCTGTCTGGGTTCGAACCTATGACCGACAAGTCGTAAGTCGCGACCGTTACCACTGGGTCACCATGACTGCTTCTATGGTTTTTTTTATATGGAAATAAGTTGACGGTCTTTTGAGGGGCTTGTGGCTAAGTAATAACAGCCGCACGGTACGCTTGCCGCGGTTGGCCCGTGGATAGGTGACCATCTCAGCATACCAAGACCCCTCCGCGCCTCGGAAAGCACGTTAAGCCTTTGGTCCCGGCTGTCATTCGTCGATTTTTGAAAGTCGTTACGGGTAATCAGAAACGAACGAAAGTCTGACAAACAGTCTTACCAAGGAGTATATCGTATTACCCAATAACTGAGTTGTGGAGGTCAGATAGGCAGTCGCTCCATGTATAATACCTACTGGTGTTCAGCTGCATCCGGTTAGACTGGAAGCCAACCCCAACATAGTTGGGAAAAGGTTAGGCAGATGATGATGAAGTTGACCTCTGTTATAATATTGAGCTAGATCAACTTCATCTTATACAACGTTATTTTTAGTATAATTATGCGAAACCTGAATATAGTTTGTTCAGAATAAGTACCTAACTGAATCCATTCCAATAGTTTTTACCCCATGTTATATTTTGTCTCAAAAATATTTAAAAAAGGTTAAAAGTTGGACACCGAGCGACATTGCGTAGGTTATCCAATCTCCGGTTAGGTACCTAGGTACTATTATCAATGAGCGCAACACGGCGCGGCGGTGCAGGTGAGCACGTTTTTGTACGGACAAACAGGTAAATTCACAAGCTTTCACTTTGTGATTTTTCGTGATACAGTTTTGAAATTTTGTACATAGATTCTTTACATAAAAATACTAGACGCGTGTTTTGGGGTTTCGCATATACTAAAGATAATGTTGTATAATACATTACGTATGACCCACATACGCACCCTTACCTTCAAAACGTTAATTTAGAACATGCCCGGGTATCTGAACAAGACGTAACATGTTATCAACAATACCAGTCTGCAGTTCCGACGTTTGGCGTAGCGTTACGTTTTGAGGGGCGATACTAAGTGTTCTAGTCGACGTTTGGATGGTAAGTGAGTTTTGTGTGAGTTTTTGTTGATTTCTGAACCCTACTCGTTCAGAAATCAACAAAAACTCACACAAAACTCCAGTTTTGAGAGCAGTAATGGGCCAGTGGTTAAGCTCGCGACTTACGAGTTCTAGGTCTTAGTTCGAACCCAGACAGGCACTTTGCTTTGTGTAAATTATTTCATCACCACTGCTCTCAAAACGGTGAAGGAAAACATCGTGAGGAAACCGGCATGTCCTAGGACCAAAAGTTCGAAGACTTGTGACATCTACTTATACGCACTGGGCCCGCGTGGTGGATTATAGCTGTCTAACAGAAAGGAGGCCTGTGTCCCAGTAGTGGGAACATTATAAGGCTGAGCAAATAATTTTTTTTTTCTTTTTTTGATGATGATGCCTATGCTTATGCTATTTCAGTCTTTTGTACGATTGTTTTGCAACATTTAGTATAGACATTTAGGTAATTTAAAGTATTTTGTGGCATAATAATTGTGCATCTTCTTTTGTTTTAACCGACTTCAAAAAAGGAGGAGGTTCTGAAATTGGGATGTTTAATTTTTTTTATGTATGTTCAGGCATAACTCCGTCTTAAATAGACGGATCTTCCGAAATTAAAGTTACACACACACAGACGGACAGTGGAGTCTTAGTAATAGGGTCCCGTTTTTACCCTTTGGGTACGGAATCCTAAAAACGATTTAGCGTAATGTACCTCGCTAAGAAAACGTAAAATATCTCGCAAAGCAATTCACCTCACAAATTAATACAAATCTGACTTCGAGTTCCTCTAGTACCGCCCTTTCCCGACGATATCGCAACGTTTCCTGTGTACCCGTTTTGTTTCATCCCTATTTACACCCCCCACATGTTCGAATGTGACCAAGTATTGTTGAACACCCCCTCTATAAGATCCGAGAGTGTCGGAAGATGTGTCATAACGTCTGTCAAAATTATTGTTAATAGTAACATGTGTTTAGTTAAATTGTTTGATGAGAAAAGTTTTAAATGACTTTTGATAAAGATCTTTTGAGGATAGGTACCTACTTAAGAGGCGGAAGTAAACAAAATAGCCTAACTTCAATATGATTAAAATAAAAATAACATGAGTAACTACATGATATTTCCACAAACACAGTGCAGCAGAAACACAAAATATTAATTTTCTCGATAAAAAAACATCACGAAGTTACGTCCAATTTTCACGACTTTTCGATTTTGTTTGTGATATTTAAATTATAATGAAATACAGATGTCTTTGCTTTCATCATGCCTTATCTTCTTCCCGCGACTTCGTCCGTCTGAAATTTCTTGTTCCCCGAATCACCCCGTCGCATCGCATCACCTGCCCGCGATATTACTTTGTTTTTGCTCGGCTCCTAAGGATCTTAGCATGTTAAGTAGCCTATAGCTTTCCTCAATATTTTGGGCTATCAAATGCAAAAAGAATTGTCGAAATCTGACTGGTAGTTAGAGAGCTAAGGGCGTTTAAACAAAAAAAAAAAACTTCAAGTTTATAGATCTGATTAAAAGATTCCTTTGTCAGTATTTATTTAGTTATTAAAATTACCGGCAGTTAACATAATTATTATTTCAAAGTTTTGAAACAGAAATGGTAGCCAGTCGAATCGAATAGCTTGCTGCTTGAGTTAAAACAATGATTTCTTGATCTACCTACCAGATACTTCAAAAACTTTCGTGAGTAGTTATACTTTTAATTCTCCAAAATTACTCTCCCATTTCATTTATGAATCTACATTTCATACATATCCAATAGCCAGAGGTTACTTTCAAACAAACAAAAACACGTGATAATTTCCGCAGCTACCATGGCCGGCGGCACGTCAGCTCTCAACAAAAGTCTGCAGCGGAATGCCGCTATCAGTTCGAAATTCAAATTTAACGGTTGACCGGAAATGCGGTGTCGGACGCTTCCGGCGGCCGTGCTCCGTTGTCGCGTTTAGATTTCGAATTTGCGGTGTGATGTGGGGGTAGTTTTGTGTTATTTAGATGAATGGAGATGTTTATATTTAGATTGGTTAAGTAAATGGGTAGAATGTCTACATTGTCCTACTAATAATATTTAATCGCGAAAGTCTGTGAGGACGGATGAATGGATGGATGTTTGTTACTCTTTCACGCAAAACCTACTGAACAGATTTGGATGAAATTTGGCACACAGATAGCTTATAACCAGGATTAACACATAGAATACTTTTTATCCCGATATTCCCACGGGATCGAAACTTGTGCGGGTGAAACCGCGGGGCGCTGCTAGTAAAATATAATAATAGTTTGGGGAAATACGGGCAAGGTTAGGATTTTTTTAATGATATTTAAGAATGTGGAGGTTCTTTGTATAAAATACTGATATTCACGTACTTATAACCTTATAATTTTTCATTCTAGTGCAAAAAAAAAAAAAAGTTTTTTTTTAAACAAATCTGGGTGTACTAAAGTCCGCGCGGAACTAGTTGGCCGCGCCTTAAGTGGGGACAGTGGATAAACTAATACCTGGTCTATTTACAAACATTTTTTCAAGTTTAGGGAACTCTCAGATTCAGTTAAACGTGTTACTGCCATATTGATAGCCAATAACATTTAATTCGTTACATTATGGCCATAAAACAACAGTCTGTGATGGGGTTATGTGATCCCGCCAAATCGACCTGTCACTTTTGACAGATGACAGCAGTTTTCGCGCCAAATGGTGTTAGAAGATGGCGGGTGCGTGCTTTATCCAAAATCGGGATTTGTTTTCATTGTATCACGAGATTTTTTACTTAGAACATTTTTGCCATATTTCTTAGTAAATACTCGTAATTTGATGAAGATGAGGGGGATATTCCGAAAGGGTTACCGCTGGCCCGGAACATAAAGGACTAAGGAAGGAACACAGGTGGATTTTAGTCAGTAAGAGTGTGACACTCTCTTCCGCTCCACCCAGAGCGGGAGGGGTCATTTGATGATTTCCCATCCGCAAAAAAAAAAACCCCAGTCCCTTTGATTAGGTATACCTACGCAGTGTAGCGAAAAAGAAAAACACGGACTGTCTTCGCCACGTCGACCGTAGTTTCAATTGAGGTAAAGGACAAAATACGATTTTTCAGGAGAGGCCGACAAAGTTTTTTTTCGGACTAAATAGCCTATAACTTTTTTTGTTAATAACCTTTTTCGGATCTGATTTCACACATAATCTTGTATTTTAGTGCTCTATCTACCTGTGTAACATTTGTTTAAATAAGTTAGCTATTTAAGAAAATAGACGTCCCTTACACCAAAGTATTTTGTTAGTAATGTCCCTTACTGACCAAGTATCTTGTAGTCCTGTCCCTTACATTAAATTGATCTCTACGTTGGATCCGATCTATAATGAAAAAATTGTGTAAAGGTCTTGTTGAAAAAATGTATGAAGAATAATAGAGTGTAAAGAGATTTTTGACAGAAAATGGCGTTCACACTTTTGACGTACGGATATTTTAAATTTGGAAATCGTTTTAAAAAGACATGAAAATATATTAGAACCGTGTATGTGTTCTTTTGTGTGTCGCTTACATGCAATATTTGTACATTGTAATAGCCAATTTATATTAATTGGAATACAACAGTTTTTATTTCATTTAATAATTTATGATTTATAATGTTATCCTTTTATGATTCTGCCCCCTGGCATAAATCATTCCTTAGTACGTTTGTTCTAGCAGCCAGTTAGCCTTCACCCTTTTTAACCAGGAACAAAATTACCTGGTAAAATATAAATAAACCGAAGATATTTTTCAATCCCAGTTAAAATCCTTGACAATGGAAACACACCCAATAATCCCGACTCAATATGTTAAGATTTCAATTTTAAAATATAAAAGAAAATTGCTTTTCTACTAGTTTGGCGCCATTACAGCTAATGATATGTACCTCTACAAGGTGATTCTCACATGCTTTTAGATATTATCTCCTCCAGACCGCTTAAAAATATAGAAGTTGATGTTAGCTTCATTTTCATTTTTCATTTGTGGTAGCGACACGAAATACATATCGTCTGTCCTCCTATAGGTACCTACTGTAATTTGAAAACATTGTAAAAGCCAATTATTTTGAAAAAAAGTTACCTTGGAGTTTCTTGCCGGCTCTTCTCCATAAGAAACGACCAATTGGAACCGTGCACCTAGCTTCTGACGTTTCATAAGTGCCCATGTAGGCTTATGTGAAATAAAATATTTAGATTTTGACGTTTGAAAGGAAAAATTTACTAAGCGATTTTTTTATGAAAAGTTAAACTTTATACTGTTCTCTGGTAAAATTAGCCCACGACACGTCGCAAGAATGGACGAGACCAGAGCATCCACACATTTCGGTCAGTCTGCCGCCTTGGGGGCGGATTTGTTGGAGTTAGAACTCAAACTCAAAGCATTTATTTCAATTAAACCATTTACAGGCACTTTTGAATTGTCAAGAAGTCGGTCAGTCAGAAAATATGAAGCTAGTTGCCCATTCCAAAGCGTAGGTAGAGTAGGTATACGCTTAGGGTCACTATGAGAAAGGAAGAAATGTAAAAAAAAAAAAATTACCAATTTTTTTACATCATCTCATGGTGTACAACTAGATAAACAATTTCTTTCCAGAAAAGATTTTCATCCGAGCTACCATTTTGGAAATATAGAGCATTTTATAAAAAAAATCAAATAAATCAAAAGCTCCTAAGTATTTTTTTATTTTGATAAGTAGCCAGATCTGCACGCGTAGTATTACTATCATAGAAACGGGTTTTGTCGACGGAAGGATAGACACCAATTTTATCTGCCATTTTGTCCATTCTTCCGTTGACAGAACCTGTTTTAATGGCGGCCATGTTACGGGTGATGGAGTCATTTTGTTCTAAAACCACGTAAAATAAAATGAATCTATTTCGTCATGTAGATGTTGTTAAGAAACGCCTGCAAAACATACTCAACCAACAAATTACATTAAAATCCAAGAAAAATGTAACGAAAACACTTAAACAAAAGAAAAAGTAAGTATTATTACAAAAACGAATGCACATCGTATTTCTGAATGAGTAAGTAAAAAACAAAACACAGCTAAGGAGTGTATAATGTAAGTATAAAAATTAATATAAAAGTGTAGCTGAGTTATTAAATATTCCGGTAGCGACAAATAATTGGTATTTTATACAGATCTCCGGAGGACGCCGGGTGCAAGGACTAGTGCAGGTTAATGTGGATACGACAACATTATTTTTTAACGTTTTGATGTTCCTCAGTAGCAGCGCGGAGTCTGGGGGTCTACTCCGAAGCGGTTAACCACTGTATCGGCTGAATGTTCGGTCATTTTCTGATTCGAATATTGTTGTCTTAGTACGAATTTAAAAAAAAAGGTAAAAAAAAGGGTTAAGGTTTCTAAAAAGGTTCGGATTGGCACAGTTTGGTCGGGACCAATAGTTAATATAGGAAATTAATGGTAGTAGAAAATGACCGAACATTCGGCCGATACAGTGGTTAACCGCTTCGGAGTAGACACCCTGGATGTGTGCCGGGTTGATAGCGATAGACTCGCCCCTTACTACATGAGACTTAATGGTACAGACGCCGCCATATCAAGCTTCCCGAAACTGTCAAAGTTTCCCAATCAACTTTGAACCTTATGCTTTAGCGATAAAGTTGAAAATCTATTAAAGAAATTTGTATTTCGGGATGTACAGGCGTGTGGTTCGATTTTGTAATTTTGTCCTGTGATTTTTAATTTATTTTTATTCAAAATTTGTATTAACATTATCTGACAATAGTCTGCCAAACTGCCGGCAGTTGTTCTCGTCTATCAATAGATTACAAATGGATTTTAAAATTGAATGTCCTTGTGGAACTAAATTATTCATAAAATAACCTTATAAGTACACTTGATAAAAAAGGAAAAGGTTGAAACACTAGGGCCATTGTACCCGAGTGCCCACTTAGTTTTTCGAGACATCGCCAAGCGGTTGGTGTACTCTTCACGTGACCAGAGGGCTGGCCTATTTTTGCCCAAAGAATCGGCATTACCATACAACGTGGCAATGCTGCCAGTCTTTTGGGCATGTTTCCTGTTGACAGCGATGCAGACAAATTTTTTGATGCTCTCTGATGATGTCCCCTCCTTTTTATATACTTGTACACATTGAGTTATAATTGCTTGTACCTTATTATTATAAGACTGTTAGCTTTTTAAATTATGTAAACACTTTAAATAAATATGTTTCTCTCTAAAAAAAATTAATATACCTACAGTCGAGATAAAAAATACATATTTTACAAATTTTCGCTAACGAGAGGTTTGTTACAAACGTGTTTGTAGAACAATTTAAAGTTGGTCAGTTTTGTGGGAAGCTCATCCACTAACTTTGGTACTATGTACATTGGTGGTACTTGCTCGTAATCGCGTAGTTTTCCTGACTTATAAAAACTGTCAGACGTCAGAAATGTATTGCACAGGACTTGTACTACGTATGAAAGTTTGGTCGCATTTCCCCTTAATAATTTTCGGGCACATCCACCCTAACCTTACCGCCCTCATATTTTGTACCCCCGCTTACTCGTGCGCGGCTTACGGTCGACTCTGACAAACAGACACAAATACAACCGTTTTTCTTATTAGTTTAACGATACTGAGACTTGTTGCTTTTTTTACTTGTTTTTGAACATGGAGGTGTTTGTCTGAGAGTAACAGGATTTTATTTGAAATAGAAGTATATAGTAGTTTTTACCGACTTCAAAAAAAAGGAGGTTATCAATTCGACACGTATAGTAATATTATTGGAATTGCATTATATTCACATATGACAATCTATTAGGGCTTTCAAACAAATATACTTACCAAATTTTATAGACGTATGTATGTATGTTTGTCCACGTATATCTCCGCAAGGGAACAATGCAAGTTTCATCAAAATCGATTCAGTAATTTTCAAGATATGGACTAATTATTATTATTATTTATTATTGATCAAGTAACATAGACTCAATTACAATACAATTTTAGGCATACAATGTCAGAAGCAATAATTATACTTAAAAACAAATAAATAAATTAAATTAGATAATAACAAAAATTAAAAATTAAATACTACTTTATGTACAGTATTAAAATAATAATAAGAATATGTACAAGTATATAAAAAGGAAAGGAAAGAATCAAAGGGCATCAAAAAATTCATCCGCATCGCTGTCAACAGGAAACGTGCCCAAAAGACTGGCAGCATTGCCACGTTGTATGGCAATGCTGATTCTTTGGCCAAAAAATAGGCCAGCCCTCTGGTCACGTGAAGAGTCGACCAACCGCTTGGCGATGTCTCGAAATACCACGTGGGCACTCGGGCCCCATGGCCCTAGAGTTTCAACCCCAAACGGCTCAAACATATACGTTCCAAAGAGATTGGAGTATTTGCGCCGTTTGAGGTTTTCCGCACCTGCAGCAGCTGCCCCAGCACAGCTCACCGTGCTTGGAAGATGGGATGGCGCAAGGGTGTCGACACACGTTGCATCCCACACCAAAGGCCTACCAACCTTCCAAGGCATTATGGTCATTCCGTCTGGTCTCTTCCCATCGTCGCGTGCCAAGCCATTGGGTTCTAAAACAGCTGGCACCCCGGCGGTGACAAGAGCACGACGGATGATGTTATGGAGGTATGAGGAACAGGGTGTAAAGTTCACTCAACCTCCATAGAAAAGGGAGGATCCTCCGACCAGACGGGTGTTATGTCTGGCGGGCAACTGCCCTATGATTCATGTCGGGCCGTTGTATCTATGTTAATTGCGCGGTAAACTCTGCTTGCGCGATGTAGGATTTGCGTGACGTAGTATGACGCGTTGTTCGCATGTGGCGTTGTAGATACCGCTACATCACTCCCCCCCGAAGACCGGAGGTCGATAGTGGGCTGAGTCTTGTATCTTGCGATGCTTGCCAGGCCAGCTGAGGTTCCAGTGAGTCGGAACCGGTTGCCGCATAGTTCACGGTGAGTCGGAACTGTCTGCGAAGATGTCCCCTAGTGAGTCGGGGTGGCGCTGCGTTATGCTCCAGTGCGTCGGATGTGGTACAGCGCCGGGTTGAGGCTGACTGCTGGCGTCGACCAGGAGAGCGTATTTCAAGGGCTCTGCTTGTGGACCGGCCGAAAGTGCAGTGTGCTGTGCCGAGGTTGCTGATGAGGCTGAGGGTGATGACCAGGAATGCGCGGTCGCTGCATGCTGGTGGTCAGGATACCCGTTGAAGCCGTGGATGCTGGCTGGCTGGGTGACTCGCCGCTAAAGCTTGCGGGAGTGATGATGATGACGTCACGCTGGAGTAGGTGCACGAAGGCTGCGCTGACGTTCATGTCCAGGGTCACCAGTATGGAGGTATGAGGAACAGGGTGTAAAGTTCACTCAACCTCCATAGAAAAGGGAGGATCCTCCGACCAGACGGGTGTTATGTCTGGCGGGCAACTGCCCTATGATTCATGTCGGGCCGTTGTATCTATGTTAATTGCGCGGTAAACTCTGCTTGCGCGATGTAGGATTTGCGTGACGTAGTATGACGCGTTGTTCGCATGTGGCGTTGTAGATACCGCTACAATGTCATTGATGCTAGCATACCGTGCTATCCGGCCTGCGCTTTTACTGCAGGATAAGCCATGGTGTCCGAGGCAGTCGACACTTTCACCGCATTGGCAGCGATGCGGAGCCACGCAAGGGGCGCCCAGACGCAGACAAGTAGCGAGCCGGAAAGTGGAATCACCCAGCAAAGTGCCTATGTTGGGTGACGGTAGCGCCTGAAGCCAGAGACCCGACTCCCACTCACCCACAGCCAGTAGGCGGGCACGCTCAGCAGTATTGAAAAATTAAATTAAAAATAAAATGAAATTAAATAAAAAACATTGCAAGGACAAAATAAATAGAAACAAAATCAACAGATAGATTATTTATAATTTTCTGACCGGCATTGGAACAGCAGCATGCCTGTCACAACCATGCCGGATATAAGGACAGTCCAGCCTGTCGGCAATCATTGCCAGGATGGTATTGGGGCTGGCCCGCACCCGGCGCACCAGGGACGCACACCGCTTGCGCATAGAAGCGTGGAAACAATCAGTGCGTGCAATCGCGAACATCCCTGATGCGGTACAGAAACGGGGCAGCCCCAACACCGCCCTGAACGCGTTGTTATACTGGACACGGAGGGCACTGTATGCCCTTTCAGTATAGTCAACCCACAGGCTGCACGTGTACAAAGATGTGCAGTACGCTCTGAAAAGCGTAACCTTAACACTAGCAGTACAACGCGCGAACCTGCGGGCTATCATATTGTAATACGTGTAAGTGTGACGGCCTGGCTAATTGATACGAGTTACGGGTGTAGTGTCAAAGGGAAAACATCTCAAAACCTTGGTCAAATTCTAGTACAATATTTACAACAAAACTATTACCTACTTATTACAAACAAATATTCCAGTTTTTACTTAAAACTAAAAATTACTTAAGTTAATTAATTATATTAAGTCGGTGGCAAAAAACTAAAATAGATCCCAAGACACCGACTTTCGAAATTAAAGTTATTTAATAATTTTGAGTTAATTTATTTTTGAAGTCGGTTTAATTTTTTTAAATTACTTTTTTGGCATGTATTTTTTCCTTCTAGATGTTCCTAGAAATCAAGACGCGAACGCTGGCGACAACGTGAGTTTCTTTTTTACCATTCTCCAAGTACTACAGGCAGAACCATATCCCGAACTAGTGTTAAACCATAACTATTTGATATTAAACGAATAAAAATGTAATAACTATGAACTTAACTGAAATGTCTCGAAAGACGGTTAGCATATTAATTAAATGAAACTTTTATCGCTACTTAAAGAAATTTACAATTTAAATTATTTACAAATAGTCTTGCGTTAGGATTTTTGTAAGTTTATTGTAGGGGAATGGTAGTTGAATTTTAATAGTTTTGTTATGAAAATAAACGTTCCTTTTTTACTATCGTCTTTATTGTTTCGTTTACTAGTTTATTTAGAGTTTAACTTGGAGTTAGAACTTGATTTTTATTGTAGCCATTGTAATGTTTATTTTCATTCTAATTGATATTGGCGCCGATTCTGTTTTTACAAACTAAACTAAATTTAAATTCAGGCATCTTTTTCTTTCTATTTCATTAAGAAAAGGACAGAAGATAAATATTAGTTTAGTCCTGTCAAATTAGTCAGCGCCTGACGTAAATTGACGTATTTTTAGTAGTCAACTTTTTAATCTCGTCTAAATTGTTTATGGAGTATCTTAATTTGACAGGACTAAACTAATATTTATCTTCTGTTCTTGTCTTAATGAAATAGAAAGAAAAAGATGCATGAACTTAAATTTAGTTTAGTTTGTGAACAACAGAATCGGCGCCATTGTTGCTGTGATATATATGAAACTCGCTTCCGCCCGCGGCTTCGCCCACGGCTTCGCCCGCGAGCTGTTGATAAAAACTAGGTATCCTATGTTTATGCCAAATTTCCTCCAAATCCGTTCAGTTGTTTTAGCGTGAAAGCGTAACAAACAAAGAAATCACTTTATAATATTTACAAAAAAAGAAATCACTTTATAATACTTACTAGCAGCGCCCCGCGGTATCACCCGCATAAGTGTCGATC
The DNA here is from genome assembly GCA_963082905.1 of Oligia fasciuncula. Lineage (NCBI taxonomy): Eukaryota > Metazoa > Arthropoda > Insecta > Lepidoptera > Noctuidae > Oligia > Oligia fasciuncula. The sequence continues at coordinate 10,423,882 of OY720413.1, read as the reverse complement.
CCGTGGGAATATCGGGATAAAAAGTAATAAAAACTATCCTATGTCCTTCCCCGGGGTGCAATCTATCTCTCAGCCAAATTTTATCAAAATCCGTTCAGCGGCTTAGGCGTGAAGAGGTAACTTACAGACAGACAGACCGACAGAGTTACTTTCGAATTTACGAGTATAATATTAGTATGGATATATTTCTGGCGCTGCCAGGGTAGTCAACCAAGCTACCACGTTGCTTTGCAACAAAAGGTATGTACAGATGCCAGCACATCAAGCTACTACAATCTGTCAAATTTCTTTAATAGATTTTCAACTTTATCGCTAAAGAATAAGGTTCAAAGTTGATTGGGAAAATTTGACAGTTTCAGGTAGGTTGATGTGCTGGCATCTGTACTCAGTAACCTATAGGATTTTTATTGTTGCAGTTGAAAGTTGAAAGAAAGAAAAAGTAGGAAAACTAAATAAGTTTATTTTACCCAGGTTAAGTAAGGCACACAATAAAAAAAACAGGTCAAGTGCGAGTCAGACTCGCGTACCGACGGTTCCGTACATATTTGTAGGTATGTACAGTCAACAAAGGAGTTAAGTTCTATTTCAAAATTATTTTCTATTTCAAGTTTAGAGGAGCGTCGGATATTGTTGAAGTTTACTAAGAAACCGATGGATATTCTCGAATAAAATTTTAATTTATTATTAGAAAACAAACAGATCATTTATTAAATTAAATTTCAGTCCAGAACATCCATCGGTTTCTTAGTAAACTTCAACTATGTCCGACGCTCCTGTATACTTAACTCCTTTGTTGACTGTACATAGTTTATCATGAGTTTTTTTTTTATGTAACTACAAATTTACGGTTTTAGGATTTTTTCCTTTACTTGTGCTACATGACCTTGCTTCTTGCCAAATTTCATGATTCTAGGTCAACGGGAAGTACCCTATACATTTTGATTCCCTTGAGAGTGTCGAAATGTACGTTTTTGCTGCATAAACGGCCGTATCTTTTTTTACGTTAACTTAGAAGTTTGATTTTTTCACAGCTTCAAGGGACTGTATAGCTGAGTACCTATATGGTTTTAATTTCAACTCGATACCTCCACACGTTCCCGAGATAAAGGGTCTTGACAGACGGACGGGCAACTAAGTGATCCTAAAAGGGTTCCGTTTTTTTCCTTTTGAGGTACGGAACCCTAAAATGTTTGAAATCAGGGGCACTCGTACTCGCTGCATGGTAGTAAAATTAACTACGGCCCGGTGGTAGCACTTTCTTCAAGGAACTCTTTTAGTCGGGGCGCTGCTGCTACTACAAGAGTACAAATGAGACATACCTACCTATAGAATAACAGTTTCCATAGGTATGTATCGCTATGTTTCTTTTCTTTTTATACCCTTCTTTCTGACTCCAAATACATGTCTTTTTACGTACCGTTTCGCTCGTGGTAGTACGTAAACGTCCCCCTATCGATACATTTAACGAGTTCGCATGCATTTTATTGCAGCCAGTCTGTCGTAAAACAAGGACTATTCTATGCATTTTTTATCATTTTGGATAAAAGTTTTAGACTTTTTTAGGGTACCCAAAGGGTAAAAACGGGACCCTATTACTAAGACTCCGCTGTCCGTCTGTCTGTCTGTCACCAGGCTGTATATGAACCGTGATAGCTAGACAGTTGAAATTTTCTCAGATGATGTATTTCTGTTGCCGTTAAAACAACAAATACTAAAAACCGAATAAGATAAATATTTAAGGGGGCTCCCATACAACAAACGTGTTTTTTTTCGGTGTTTTTGCCTTGTGGTACGGAACCCTTCGTGTGCGAGTCCGAGTTTTTTATATTTGTTCATTTATTTTATTTAGACTTAACTAAGTACTTAAACTGTATGCTGCTGTATGTCTAAAACTTGACAGTACTTACCTAAGTTAGATACTTCTGGGTTTCTGTGTTTCTTGTCAAAGTATAGGATAGGAAATGGCGTACTCAACTCATCATTTCAGCCGAAAGACGTCGACTGCTGGCCTCCCCCAAGCACCTTCACTTCGACCGGTTCTGCGCTTCTTGCATCCAACGGGTTCCTGCGGCCTTCACAAGGTCGTCGGACCACCTTGTGGGAGGCCTTCCAACGCTAAGTCTTCCGGTACGCGGTCGCCACTCCAGAACCTTTCGGCCCCATGGGCCATCTGTTCTGCGAGCAATGTGCCCTGCCCACTGCCACTTAAGTTTGGTAATTCTTCAGGCTATATCGGTTACCTTGGTTCTCCTGCGGATCTCCTCATTCCTGATTCGATCACGCAAGGAAACTCCAAGCATAGCCCCCCATTGCCCTTTGGGTAACTTTTAGCCTTCTTATAAGGCCCATTGTGAGCGACCACGTTTCAGTGCCATAAGTTATCACTGGTAATAGGTACGAACTGGTCAAAGACTTTCGTCTTGAGACACTGCGGTATGTGAGATGAGAAGATATTGCGTAGCTTCCCGAACGCTGCCCAGCCGAGTCGGGTTCGATGATTAACTTCTTTCTCGAAGTTAGACCTACCTAACTGGATAGTTTGTCCTAGGTAAACATACTCGTCCAAGACTTCGAGTGTAGCGTCTCCGATCTTTATGAGAGTGGGTGTTTCATGGACATTTAACATGACCTTTGTTTTGTCCACTCTTTCGGAGGCTCTACTGAGGTCATCGAGCATTGTACTGAGGTCCTCCATAGTCTCAGCCATGACTACGATGTCGTCGGCAAACCGAAGGTTAGTTTTTTTAAACCAGATTCGTAACGGGGTTACTTGTTGACGTGTATAACTGTCCGTAGAATCTCTCGATTTCTCTAAACAGCTCAGGTTTGGCGGATACGATCCTGCCATCATCGGTCTTCGGTTTTGTAAGCTGGCTCTGCCCAAAAGACAGATCTCTAGCAAAGAATCTTTAATACATCTTTGCAAGTTAGATTTCTACCACCAACCACCAATCTCTTATGGAAAAGTGTTAATGGTAGAAATGTAACATAAAAAGATGTATTAAAGATTCTAATGATTATTATTCTCTAAATTCTAAATAGTATGTACGGTACCTGTTATTGTCGCGAATCATATTTTGATCAAGATACAACCTGACAATTGCAAAAAACGTAAGAAAATTTGAATTTCGCGATCTCAACTACCCATTCACCTTAAAAAAGTTTATCATCATGAAATACATGCGTCATGTTCGTGAACGGGGGCCGTCAGTAGGGACTGGTCATCTCTTGGCTGCCATGGCTTATTTTAATTTAATATTTGAATGTAACCAGGTAACCAAGACTTTGTAACCATATTATTTTGATATTATAAGAGTGTCCATGGAGTTTCTTGCCCGTTCTTCTCCATAGGTACCTACGCTTTGGATTGGGCAACTAGCTTCATCTTTCTGACTGACCGACCCCTTGACAATTCAAAAGTGCCTGTAATTGGTTTAATCGAAATAAATGCTTTGAGTTTGAGTATTAGAAATTTTTAGTACCTACCAACATATTTTGCCAAAAAAAAACATTATCAATCTACCTTCGATTCACGAAAACCCCTATAACCATGCCAATCCACTTCCTACTTTACCGTTACCAGAAAAAATATGACACAGCCGTACCCCCTGAAGTGGAGTCGTAATGATAAATCCTGGACGCCGGGGCAATAAAATGTAGTACTTGGTAGTATCAAACATTCATGGTACAGTCACGAGCATAAGTATGTATACATTTGGCTTTATACAAAGGCGATTTTTTCCTTTATTTTTGAATGAAATTTTATATTATTACGAACATAGTATTATCGAACCCATAGGTTTATGTTAAGTGTCGTATTTAAACGTTGCATTCGTTATTTCGTGACAAAATCGCAATTGAAAGTTGGCAAGTGTTGACATATTATTGCTCGTGACTGTACAAGCTAGAGGAATATTGATTTTTGAGTTACATTTTAGCGGCCAATGAGGTGGCTGTAGGACGCCCACTTGGAGGTGTCGTAGAGGTATGAAGGGAGTGAGCAGAGTTGGTAAGGTGTTTGATGGCGTCATGTTCGTGAACGGGCGCCGTCGGTTGAGACTGGTCATCTCTTAGGTGCCAAGGCTTATTTTTAATCTTATATTTTGAATTGTTTCTTCATTTGTGTCTTTTTTGGGATTCCGTAGCCAAATGGCAAAAACGGAACCCTTATGGGTTCACAGTCAGTTTTTTCCGAAACTATAAGAACTACACTATTGAAACTTGGTAAGTAGATATATTCTGTAAACCGTATTAAGATTTTTCCAAAAAAATATAAAAAAACAATAAATTATGGGTGTTCTCCATACTTAGAACTGAAACTCAACAATTTTTTTTTCATCAAACCCATACGTGATATTGATGTCAGAAATGATATTGAGGTTTCTAATATCATTTTTTTCTAAACTGAATGGTTTGCGCGAGAGACACTTCCAACGTGGGAAAATGTGTGTCTCCACCCCTGTAACTTCTAAAATAAGAGAATGATAAAACTAAAAAAATATATGATGTACATTATCATGTAAACTTCCACCGAAAATTGGTTTGAACGACATCTAGTAAATAGCTCGCCGGTGAAAATTTAAAAACATATGATGGTACGGAACCCTCGGTGCGCGAGTCCGACTCGCTCTTGCCCGTTTTTTTTTGCAATTTGCTGGTCAGTATTAAGTTGTACGTTGATTAAAATATGATTCGCAGTCGTAACAAATATGTATTTACAGAATTAAAATCATTACAATCAGTAATACCTACAACTTGTAGGTATAATCTCCAAATGTCAAGATTTCATGAAATAGTCATTCTTGGGGATTACTTGGTCTCAGAGAGTTGTGTTGATGACTTTAATGATTATAATTCTGTAAATACATATTTGTTACGACCGCGAATCATGTTTTAATCAACGTATAACTTAATACTGACCAGCAAATTGCAAAAAACGTAAAAAAAAATTGAATTCCGCGGGCTACCCTGGCGCTTTCGCCTTAAATAATAAGCCGTGTGGGATTTCTCATCGGCAAAAATGACGAACTTCCATACAACCTTTCATCCCATCATCATTTCAGCCAAAAGACGTCCACTGCTGGACATAGGCCTCCCCCAAGCACTTCCACATCGACCGGTTCTGTGCTTCTCGCATCCAACGGGTTCCTGCGGCCTTCACAAGGTCGTCGGTCCACCTTGTGGGAGGCCTTCCAACGCTACGTCTTCCGGTACGTGGTCGCCACTCCAGAACCTTTCGGCCCCATCGCCCATCTGTTCTGCGAGCCATAATAATATTTAAAGTCTTTAGGGGATGAATTTTAAAAAAAAGTTCCTTAATGCTCAGTTTCATTATTTAACTTTTGGAAAATTTCATGCTTGTAAACCCAGCGGTTTAGGCTGTGCATTGTGTGTTAGTAAATAATGGGTATTTCAGATTTTTATTATGGTTATTTTTAACAGGAAACCATCATCTGCCTAGCCTTTTCCCAACTATGTTGGGGTCGGCTTCCAGTCTAACCGGATGCAGCTGAATACCAGTATTTTACATGGAGTGACTGCCTATCTGACCTCCACAATCCAATTACTTGGTAATACGATACCCCTTGGTAAGATTGGTTGTCAGAATTTCGGGCTTCTGACTACCCGTAACGACTGTCAAAGATCCACGAATGACAGCCGGTATCAACGGCTTAACGTGCTTTCCGAGGCACGGAGGGGTCTTGGTACGTAAAGATGGTCACCCATCCACAGACCAACCGCGGCAAGTGTAGCTTAACCTGATCGATCGACCTGTGCGGCTGTTATTATTTAGCCACAGGCCCCTCAAGAAACCATAATCGATAAAATGTCTTATTTGAAAATGGTGTTTCTTCAACTAATTATATTTCTAACCACCTCAGATTCTGCGAGCAAATCCTGTTATTCTAGGACCTCTCCCAGGATCCTCCCAGAAGGTCTTCCTCAGAAAATTTGAAGTTCAATTTTATCTGGTGAATCTCTTAACTCTGCATGCAGAAAGAAGACTAGCTGTCCCAGGACAATGTATGAACGACAGACGGAACTGTAGCGGTATCGTCAACGCGACATGCGAACAACGCGTCATACAGACGTCACGCAAAATCCTGCATCTCGCAAGCAACTTTACTGAACTTTACACTCTGTTCCTCATGCCACTATAGAACCAATTAAGTCTTCGAATAACAGGCTGATCTTCTTGATAGCTACACATGATATATACATGTTTTTAAAAAGTAACAAAACCAAATCATTTTCGTTTGTATTGCAAAGCAGTAGATATTTTTTTTATATTCTTGTGATAAAAAATTAAGGAGTAAAATGGTTTCATCTCAACGATTTGGAGGTGATTTGGTGGTTTTTTTCTTAATAGGTGATATCGATAGAAAAATTATGGCTAAACCAAATTACGATTCATATCATGTAGATTACCAACTATTTTTTCAGATGTAATTTCTCTGTAAGTTCCGCTGCTTCATCTGCAAGCTGTTTTTAAGCTTTTTTCGAAAGAGTAGCCTTAAACGTTTTCAATTACGAGAATTGGTCTTCAGATCACCCAAAAATATACCACATCAACCTTTACCGACATCGCGCAAACTTCCCACCACGCCCACAAGTCACCCCGCCCATTCTAGGCGTGGTCTAAACACGGAAAAGATAAACTATACATAGGATGAGTACATAGGCTGTCAGACCAGTTTCCTTTGTCTATAAAACAGTCCGTTTTAAAAAGTTTCCCCGCCAGCCATTTTAGTTGTGTGATAGAGTTGGGACCGTCTTTTTTATTATTGATTTGTTTAACAGGTGTCTATGCTGTAAAATAAGAGTATTCTGGATGTCTTACGGCAGTGGAAACCTTCTTCTCATAAAGAGAAGGAACTACCATTGATCACCATGCTTGCTTACTATTTTCTAATAATGTTTACTGTATGGCAATTAGTATTTATAATAAATTACCCAATGTTTTTAACTTCATGACATTTAAAAATAAAATATTTAAGTTCCTGTTGCTGTGTGTATTCAACAAATGAGTTCTTAAATGAAAAATTTGATACAAAATTTAAATTAGACGACGACTCGCCTTTGTGTTAATAAATTGAATGGAATTTCATTTCTATGACATTGTATTTTTTTTTCATTGTATTTAATAATTCTTGACATTATAATTAATAACCCTTGACATTGTATTTGACAGTAGTTAACAATTTTCCTTATCCTTAAAATTGTATGGTTTTTTGACATTGTTTTAATACTCTTTTATTTTAATTCTTTGAAATATTTGTACGCTGGAAACAGCAGAATATTATGGACATCATATTACGTGTAACATCTTTGTAACAACAATATTATAACAAATAAATAAATTATTATAATATTGTGATGACGATTTCAGAGGGGCATTTCCCGTATTTTTAAGAACGTTTGCGTTCACACGTTAGGTATCTATTTACTTAAATAATGACATGTACATTTACTGTATAAATTATTATATTATTTTAATTATTATGAATGTGAGGACAATGTGGGTCATTTTTTCCGTTTTAATCATGCTGACTGGACAGGGGGCCTAAAAAGGCCACTTTGGCAGAATCATACACGTATTTTGCTTTTTTTCGTTGCAAGAGATTGGGATTGGATTTGGATTGGTATTTAAGCACCGACAAAAAAAAATAACTGAAAAATCCTTCACCAATGGGATTTGATACGATTAACTTAACAGTTAACTGTCTATTATGATTTATAATGATTTGATGAATTCCTTTTATGATTCTGCAAAAGTGACCTTTTTAGGCCCCCAGGTCCACTCAATCTGTATGGTTCTTTCCTCAAAAGACCATTTCAGACACTAATCTACATGGTCCTCAAAGATTATGTCCGTTTTTTTTTTTTTTTAATAATAATATACACATTGACATTGATGAATTCTATTTAGACAATGACATGAATATTTACTTTGTAAGTAATTTATTTTTTATTTAATTATTGTGAATGTGAGGACTATGTGGGTCATTTCTTTTTTTCCTTCTTAGTTTTAGTCATGATCTGGCAGTTTGAGTAGTTTATGCGGCCTACCCAAATGTCCTTTCTTTGGTATTGTTCGTCGAATCGTTGAGCTCCTTAAGTCTTGAGTTGAGCTGCACGATTTTTGACAAATGCGTGCACTGACTGGACAGGTCCTCTCAATCTGTGTGGTTCTTTTCTCAAAAGACTACCTCAGACAGCGATCTACATGGTCTTCATATAACCTGACCAAGATTATGTCTGGACTTTAAAAGAGACTGTGACCTCTGAGTTTGTTTCGGCCTTTCTTCTCAGAGTAGTCAGATAGAAAACGCCGACTTCATCTAGTTTTAAAAAAACATGATTGACGTGTAAAAGTGTTTGTACAAACCTACTTACAAAATAAATCATTTCATTTCATTTCACAATCTGTCAGAAATACAATCGATTTCCCTACATTTCTGGGGGCTTACCATCACCTCTTAAAGCAGGGCAGAAGTTGAACTGCACTACTTTTTTGTATGACGTCTTAGTACCAAAAAGTAGTGCAGTTCAACTTCTGCCCTGCTTTAAGAGGTGATGGTAAGCCCCCAAGTTTTTGACGTTTGTTTGTCGCTGAAATGAGACTGCGACTAGATTTTGAACCTTTTTCATTATGTTAACTGGCCTTCAGATCATTCAGTGCTGATTTCATCACGTCATTGGCACCTGTCCTGTCCAACCGCCAACGAGGACAGGATTCTCGTTCAAGAAATGTACAAGCGATTGTATGTCTGCCCCAGTTCAAAACCTAGACTAAAGAGCGTTTAAGAGCGTTTTACGCCGTACAAACTTTCAAGCCCTTAGTTTTCGAAATTAATGAACCGATTTTAATGAAACTTCATACGCATATAAGCAGTACCTTTGTATCCTGCTTAAGCGTATGAACAACGCCACATGCGAAAAACGCGTCATAGGTATTGACGTCACGCAAAATCCTGCATATCGCAAGCAGAGTTTACCGCGCAACTGGCATAGATTTAACGGCCCGACATGAATCATCGGGCAGTTGCCCGCCAGGCACAACACCTCGGTTGGACGATCCTCCCTTTTCTATAGAGCATGAGTGAAATTTACACCCTGTTCCTCATACCTCTTTAAAACAACCTATTTATAATTAGGTACTGAAGTGTCACGGGTAGTTTCAATAAAACGTACTCGGATAAAATATCAAGCTGTATTACTGCCTACCTCGGCACATCCTCAACTTATATTGAAGCTTACAATAATAACGACTCACAACTATGGTAACAAAACTAGATCAGCGAAACGATTTATAAACTAGGAATGAAAACGTATTTACGAACTAAACTTAGATTTTTTTGAAGGAAAAAGAAATGTGAGAATATTGTACTCGTACTAGAAGCTAGACCGAACCGATGCAAAAAATGGCCGTTCAAAATCGAAAGTTTGCCTTATAATGCCAATCATCATGACGATCCATTTCACTGCTAAATGCGCATTTCTTTTTTCCACAATATGAACAAGACCGTGGAGTGTAAATAATTGTTAGAATCACACTAATATTATAAAGGCGAAAGTTTGTGAGTGTGTTTATATGTTTGTTACTTCTTCACGCTCAAACGGCTGGACCAATTTTGATGAAATTTTGTATGGAGGTAGCTGACACCCTGGATTAACATATAGGCTAATTTTTATCCCGATATTCCGACGGAATCGACATTTACGTGAGTGAAATCGCGGGGCGCAGCTAGTTTAGCCCTAAATTTCATCCCAAAATATCCACTTACAGCTACACCCTGAACATTACTGCACTATGTTTACGACTATCCACGGAGGGGTGGGCTGAGTGGGCAGTCAATGTTAATATTTTATTCGTCTGCCAACGACTTTTATAGTCCAAGACTTGAGGTGAGACAATTGGTGCTGCCACCCTAATGTGGTTCTGGCAGGTTACTTTCTGGTTTTTTTACCCTTGTTTCGTTTCTTAGAGAGACGTGAATATACTAAAAACAAAATAAAATAAATATTTAAGGGGGGCTCCCATACAACATACGTGTTTTTTTCGGCGTTTTTGCCTTGTGGTACGGAACCCTTCGTGTGCGAGTCCGACTCGCAATTGGCCAGTTTTTTTTTTACTAAGATATTTTTGTAGGTTTTAACTTAACTTTTAAAACCCAACAAGTTTTGTACCGCTGAGAACAAATGCTTAATTTGTTGGTATAGCGGCAATAGAAATACCTACATCATCTGTGAAAATTTCAACTGTCTAGCTATCACGGTTCATGAGATACAGCCTGGTGTGAAACAGACAGACGGACGGACATTGGAGTTTAAGTAATAGGGTCCCGTTTTTACCCTTTGGGTACGGAACCCTAAAAAGGAAAAAATTCTCGGCAACTTACTTCCATATCTACCTAACTGATAATATTCATCCGTTTTCGAATTCTAATCAAAACTAATTACCTACTCGTAACTTATAAATAATTCGAATTTGACATAAATTCTAATTAACCCAAAACTCTTACGCCTACCGCTATTGTCTTCCTAAATCAATTTCATTCAGGTCCAGTTGAAAACCAGCGTCAGGCACTAGTTGTCTGGCATTTTTGCTGAACTGGGCCTTTTTGGCGCAGCCGTGAGGCACACATTCCTGCTAATTTCTTACATCGGACTTTGCACTTTTTATTTTTTTTATCTTTATTTTTGTTTTTTATTATCTGACTATCAGGGGGCCTAAAAAGGCCACTTTGGCAGAATCATACAAGGATAACATAGTGATTTATAATATGGCGAAGACAGTCCGTGTTTTTCTTTTTTCGCTGCACTACGTAGGTACAATCAAAGAGATTGGAATTGGATTTGGATTGGATTGATGTGTATTTTAGCACAGATAAAAAAAAAATAACTGAAAAATGCTTCACCAATGGGATTTGATACGATTAACATAAGGGTTAACTGTCCATTATGTTATCGTTTTATGATTCTGCCAAAGTGGCCTTTTTAGGCCCCCTGGGAGCCTAAAAAGGCCACTTTCGCAGAATCATAAGGATAACATAATCTGTTAAGTTAATCGTATCAAATCCCATTACTGAAGGATTTTTCAGTTATTTTTTTTTGTCTGTGCTAAAATACACATCAATCCAACCCAAATCTAATCCCAATCTCTTTGATTATACCTACGTAAAACAGCGAAAAAAAGAAAAACACAGACTGTCTTCGCCATATTACGATTCATAATGTTATCCTTATATGATTCAAAGTCAAAGTCAAATCATTTATTTCAAATAGGCACATTAAAGGCACTTTTGAACGTCAAAAAAAAAACTAAATAGAAATGATTCTAGTCGCCCATTCCAAAAGGTAGTTTTCGTATGGAGAAGAATGGGCAAGAAACTCCACCGTTACTCTTTTAAAATGTTTTACAAGGTCTTGTATACATAATATAATTATATGTGAACACGATGCACCCATAATAAAATTAGTCTACCACAAAAGGTAAAAAGAATTAAAAATTAAGCAATGACAGGTAAATCAAATAAGTGATAAATACATGGTTCTCGCATATTTACAAATTATTAAAAAAAAATGCAAAAGTAGTTGATTTTTCTAGATTAACAAGTGTGTGAGCCACTGTAGTCGCAGATTGTAAAAATGAAATAAAATAAGATGTCATAATTAAAAAAAAAAAAAAAAATCGCTCACAATGGGCCTTATAAGAAGGCTAAAAGTCACCCAAAGGGCAATGGAGAGGGCTATGCTTGGAGTTTCCCTGCGTGGTCGAATCAGGAATGAGGAGATCCGCAGGAGAACCAAGGTAACCGACATAGCCCGCAGAATTGCCAAACTTAAGTGGCAGTGGGCAGGGCACATTGCTCGCAGAACAGATGGCCGATGGGGCCGAAAGGTTCTGGAGTGGCGACCACGTACCGGAAGACGTAGCGTTGGAAGGCCTCCCACAAGGTGGACCGACGACCTTGTGAAGGCCGCAGGAACCCGTTGGATGCGAGAAGCACAGAACCGGTCGAAGTGGAAGTGCTTGGGGGAGGCCTATGTCCAGCAGTGGACGTCTTTTGGCTGAAATGATGATGATGATGATGAAATTGAATTAGGTGCAAGTTCTCCTGAAGATTCTCCAAAGTGGCCTTTTTAGGCCCCCTGGTGTATTGTGTGTCTTTTAGTCTGTGTTAAATAAATGTATTTTCTTTCTTTCCCATCTCTCTAAAAAAACTCTAATAAAAATACAGCAAAACCATGAGGATTACAGTTCTGCCCTCAATTGTTTTACAGTAAAAGTTTCAGGCCCCATGTGTTTTCGGGATTCAGTTATAAAAACATAATATAACTTGAGAACTTTTGTATTAGACAGTGTAAGGAGATTATGCGGGTTCCGTCTGTGGGGTCCTCTTTATTTTTATGAAGGTTAGTTATTACGCTGGTTTGATTGTTTAAAGTTCTAGGTATGTTAATTAAGGGGCTTACATGACCTAAAGCCCGGTCATTGTCAGACTGCATAAAAAAGAAAGAGAAGCGCGATGACACAACGCTGGTAATTTATTGCAAAATATGAAACAATTATTTAATTACAAAAAAATCTACTGTTTGGACTAAAAAATTAAAACACTAGTATTTCAGTATGTTGCTTGTAGAATAATCTGACAAAAAATCGGAATGATTGTATGTATATTAGTATGGTTTTTAATGTAAAAGAAAAGTTTTTAGAGGTATCTTCATGATTTTTTTCTATCGTATCAAATTAGTTGGATTATGTTTTCAATATCCTGAAGAATATCATATATTTTATTACTATAGTCGATCATATACTTTTATTGTTTCTATAATTTGCGTTTTTTGCGTTTAGGACCCGTAATCCCTTTAAGAGTGGGAGGCAACCAAAATGTCCTACCTTCAATTTGATTTTTCAAGAAATTGATAAGACTTAGGTATAATAAAATTAAAATAATATGTACATACTACATTATATTTCCAAACTTTTTGTAGGACAGAAACACAAAATATTAAAAATTTCTCGAGAAAAAACATCGCAAAGTTACCTCAAATTTTAAGTATTTACGATTATTTTTTTTTCGTCGTGTTTGATGAGAGGGGTAGGCAAGGCTTCACGGATGAAACTTGTTTTTTTTCTGGGTTTATGCGCTCTCTTATGACCAGAAGGGCAATTCTCGTAATTTTAAGAACTTTCACAGACAGAACTCAGTCAAAAATACATCCCTACATTTTTGATAAGTTTTTGACATTGATTGTCGCTGAGATGAGATTGCGACTAGATTTTGAATGTTTTTAATTACGAAAATTGGTCTTCAGATGTATATCTACCCTTTTTTTTTGGGTGGGAAATCACCAAATGACCACGCTCTAGGTGGAGCGGAAGGGAGTGTCAGACTCTTACTGACTAAAACCCACCCGTGTTCCTTCAGTTGCCTGTGCCAGGGGCCACGGTATCTCTTTCGAACAACCCGCGACCCTGGCGGAGATATTTCTACCCTTTGATTTCTTTCTCTAAAAGTCATTATCTTTTGAAATAGTTCTTTTTTTCATACAAAGTTTTGACTCAAATTCAACATACATACATACATAATCAGCCTATAATGTTCCCACTGCTGGGACACAGGCCTCCTCTTGGTGAGAGGGAGTGGGCCGTAATCCACCACGCAGGCCCAGTGCGGAAAAATTAAATATCTGCTCACTGCTCAGATATTTAAGACCACCCCATCTGCGTAGATACACTTGATGTTGCACTCCTCCACTTACGCGGGTCCAGTGCGGGTTGGTAGATGTCACATGACTTCAAATTTTTGGTTCTAGGACATGCCGGTTTCCTCACGATGTTTTCCTTCACCGTTTTGAGAGCGTGGTGATGAAATAATTTACACAAAGTAAAGCGCCTGTCTGGGTTCGAACCTACGACCTATAACTCGTAAGTCGCAGCCGTTACCACTTGGCCACCACTGCTCCCAAATTTCAAAAATTCATTTTCAAATTCAAATGAATGTAAATTAGGTAAATTAATTGAAAGTTTGCTGCATAATCGTGTTTTTCAAACACACATTATGAAATTGGATATAACTATTATAACCTGATACAAATGTAAGTAGGTTTTTCATTAAACCATGTTTATCCCACGTGTAATATATTATATAAAATCTATCCGTTTGCAGAGTGACGTATCGGTTTCAGATCTGTATAAAACGATTGGGAATAAAGTTGGTTTACATACAGGCAATTTGATAATATAGCAATTACAACATGACTATTAAAATTATTTCGGGTAGCGGGCTTAGATATATTTACAGCATTTTTTTTTCTCATTTCTTGTTAGAGGTTGCAGGGTCTTTTCCCGTATTCCGCAGAGCCTAAAGACTAGTCTTCAATCAGTGCCTCTTGCCAGTTGTACAGTCGCCGTCAGATGTATTGTAGCAGGCAAGGTGACCAAATACTTCTGAACAATTATAAATGTCAATAAGTTCCTTACACAACAAGTGACCATTAATATCTGAACATTCATTACTTCATTAATATCTGCTCACTGCTCAGATATTTAAGACCACCCCATCTGCGTAGATACACTTGATGTTGTACTCCTCCACTTACGCGGGTCCAGTGCGGGTTGGTGGATGTCACATGTCTTCGAATTTTTGGTTCTAGGACATGCCGTTTTATTTTCCTTCACCGTTTTAAGAGCAGTGGTGATGAAATAATTTACACAAAGTACAAATACTTTAAGTAATAAATACATCCTTGTTCACAGGAAAACCACACATTTTCAGCTAGATAATCAATAAAAAATCATCTCAAAAACTCATGTAAGCTGTATCTTAGCACACCTTAGATTCTCGTCACGTACGCCTACCGGTTCCGACCAGACACGGTGTATGTATACATAGATATACATTTTGTATACACACATATACATTTTGTATATAAACATGTATATGTACACTTAGCAACGGAGCCGAATGTACGGATCGCATCAAATTTAAATATACATGCTGGCTATACGTGCTTGCTCATTATTTGTGTACAGGGTGTTATTAAAATTATTGTTCAAAAAGGTTTTCGGTTTGTTAGTTTGAAATGTTTTAAAAGTGTAGCAGTGGCAAATTAGATCTAGTGTAGAAATGTTTGAAAATAAATATAGGTATTTGTTTCTTAGCTGACTAACTATGTCAAAGTCAAAATCAAATCATTTATTTCAAGCAGGCACTTATAAACGCAAAATTTATAAGAATGACTGCAAGGCCCCCCTCCAACATATAGTTTCTTGGAGAAGGATGTGCAAAAAACTATTTAGTAACTCTTTTCAAATGTTTTACAATATTTTGTATACAATAATTATAATTTTAAGTGAAGACAATGTATGTACCTAGAATAAAATTACTACACTGAATGGGTACTAAACTATAAAAAATTAAGCAATAAATTATTTATCACCATTATAAAAATATTAATTTGTTCATAATACAAAGGTATTTTTTTTTGCCGCATTCCACGTACCCAAACCCAAGATATTCAAGAAAGTTTCGAACAAATTGCTTGTTCAAAACTGTTATGTATACAAACTATATTAGAAATGAAGGCAAAACGTTAATTTGCAATGAATAAGGTTACAAGTTTTAAACTCATGATCATTATTTAGCCATAACTTATTCAGTTAACGCTTGCTCAAAAATGATCTCCATTTTAAAATATTAAAAAAACATCAGCCTGTAGCTGTTAGGGTTGTGAGTTTGTATCGAAAGTAACCAACCTGGTAAGTGCTGTATTTTGTACGAAAATTATAGCATTGGAATTGTGTAGTGATGGGGGATGTCGATGGTTTTCGATATCGATGTTTTGTGTCTATCGTTTGGAGTTACTCGTACAGTTAGAAAAGATGTATTTAACGGGCATTCCTGCAACAAACATTAATTTGTAGAAAATTCCAGTTTATTTTCAGGTTACTTTTTCATTTGAATCAGTTTACCAGGATAGTACCTAATGATAATTTTTATCAAACTAATATTGAAATATACTTAAAACAGAACAAAATACAAGACACACATATCATTACATTTATTTCAAAATTCATTCGTATCATATTGTACCAAAAAAAAACTTATGGCCAGTAAGTTCCCAATCTACAAGGCGCCTCGTTTAAAACCGACAAAACTCTTTCACATCCCTAGCCTAATAGTCGCACCAAAGTGCAGTCTCGACGTCATAATGTCGATAATGTACAGCACTAATTATCGTATACAAGTCGTCGCATATCGATAATGTATTTAAGTTACATCACTATTTAGTCTGGCTACATTTAGGCACTAATGCATAAATAAATGCTAGACTGTGTTTATTGAAATGATATATTTTATCATCACGCCTGTACTCTCCCTGAAGGGGTAAGCAACGGTTTACTTAAAGTATCCACATTTCGCTATTTTTATATGTTGTAAGTTGCTAATCGATCAAAAGAGGTAAATCTTTAGACGGTCAAGCTTTCTCTGCAAATAAAAGGCGAATAAATTAAATGCGTCTATAGTAAATTAAATGCGTCTATAATAAATTAAATGCGTCCATTATAAATTAAATGCGTCTAAATTAAATGTCTCTATAATAAATTAAATGCGTCTATAATAAACTAAATGCGTCTATAGTAAATTAAATGCGTCTATAATACATTAAATGCGTCCATAATAAATTAAATGCGTCTATAGTAAATTAAATGCGTCTATAATAAATTAAATGCGTCTATAGTAAATTAAATGCGTCTATAATAAATTAAATGCGTCCATTTAGATTAAATGCGTTTATAATAAATTAAATGCGTCTATAGTAAATTAAATGCGTCCATAATAAATTAAATGCGTCCATAATAAATTAAATGCGTCTATAGTAAATTAAATGCGTCCATAGTAAATTAAATGCGTCTATAATAAATTAAATGCGTCTATAGTAAATTAAATGCGTCTATAGTAAATTAAATGCGTCTATAGTAAATTAAATGCGTCTATAATAAATTAAATGCGTCTATAATAAATTAAATGCGTCTATAATAAATTAAATGCGTCCATAATAAATAAAATGCGTCCATAATAAAATAAATGCACAAAATATTTTAAGGCGCTGCCCAAACGTAGACCCATCGTAAAACGCTCAGAAGGCCAATTCTCGTAATTAAAAACATTCGAATTCTAGTCGCAATCTCATCATTTAAGCGACAATCAATGTCAAAACTTGTCAAAATTGTAGGGAATCAGAGGTAGTTTTGACAGATTGAGACCAAATCCCATTGGTGATGGATTTTTCAGTTATTTTTTTTGTCTGTGACCTACGTAGTGCAGCGAAAAAAAGAAAAACACGGACTGTCGGATTCTGCAAAAGTGGCCTTTTTAGGCCCCCTGGTGTCTCTTTTTTCAGCATTAGTTTTGTTTTTGTATTATCTTAGTATTAGTTTAGATTAGTTAGATTGCCAATTACATATCTGCCTTCCCTGTGAATTAATATGGTAAGCATGATAATGTAATTTTCTTGCAATAATCCATAGGTACTAATTATTATAAATTCGAAAGTAACTCTGTCTGTCTGTATGTTACCTTTACACGCCTATACCACTGAATGGTTTTCGATAAAATTGGCAGAGAGATAGATTGCATCCCGGAGAAGTACATAGGATAGTTTTTATCGACATACATCGCGGGCGTAGCCGCGGGCGGAAGCTAGTATTGAAAACCAAGTTTGTTTTTTTTGGATCAGCTTAAAAATATAGTGTTACTTTTTAACATCTGTATTTTTGCTACCTAGGTTACCTATGTTCTACAATAAAATAGAAATAATTTTCATCAAAAATATTTAAATAAGTTTTTTTTTTATCTACGCTTCCGCCTTATCCTACAGTAAAAACAGGCGTGTTGTTATTTAATATTTATTTTAAAATTACAAACTAATAAAAATATTTCCAACTTAAAAAGAAACCCAAAAAGAAGAACGGTAGAGTATCCACGCCGAGCGAATTCCCCGGGACACGGCGGCGGCGTAATGTTTCGGAGATCGCGTGGGAACAAACTATAAACATTTGTCAAGAGCGCTTAGTGTGGGGTGACAGTGTGTTAGGGAGGGAGGGAGACAATCCTGTTTATAGCGGGGACATTTTGTAACTGGATTCGATCCAAAGCTGACGGTTCGATTGATGTAGTAACTGTGGTTTTCTGTTGCTGACAATCTTTTGATAAATACATACCTTTTTCTTATGGGGTAAGCAGAAAATACAGAACGACACCTGCTTCGACCTTTTTGCTTCTTTTAGGTCATAGCACACGTTAGGGTTTTTTTGCATTACCCAAGTAACGCAAATATTTTAAAAAATATGCCAAGAGAAGCATTAGATTGCCTATAGCAAAGCAGAGTCACTGCAATGTTCACTACTCTTACACCCTAAAGGTCATAGCACACGTATCAAACCGGAAAGGGATCGGCACCGTATCAACTCGAGCCGTTCAGTATTCTTTGTATGAAACTCCCTACTGCAACGCACACTAATCGGAATCATAACGTAATCGCCTCGCCTCGGAACAAGCTCACGAACCGCGGTTCGGTGCGTTACGGATCGTCGTCCCCGCACTTGTGTGCGTGTGGATTGAGTGCTCTTTTTTAAAAGTTTATTATATTTTTACGAAATCAAGGAGGAATTTAGGAAATAATTGTGAAAACTTCATGGTGAAGATAAAAAAATTGTGAAATCAATGGTGAGAAAGTTGTGGTCAATTAACTAGAACACTCAATCTGCTAACCTGAAAAAATACTGCAACTCGTGTCTCAAAATATACTAGATAAACGTTTATCATTTTTATATGGAATAATTGTGTACAATTTGTGAAAGCTATTCACAAATATTCAATTGATTTTAACGGTTTATTTGGATTTTATAAAGGTTTATTTAGAACACTCAATCCTCCTATGGTGCACACGGAGTGTTCCTAAACTCTCCAACTTTGGCTAAGTAAATTCATAATATTCTTACTCTATTTTACGAGTATAATAATTCAGAGTCAATTTGTGAAACAATAATCTAGACATAAAACATAGCAGTTAGAGAGTAAATAAAAAAAACACTTTCTTTTCAACGTCCCGTTTGAGTGTTCCATGATGTAGCGTTTATTTATTTAACCCGAACTTTTATACAAACGGCGGTCACATCAGAAATTGTGAAAATGTTGTCACTAAAGTTTAACATCGTTTTCTTTTTTTGTGAACGCTTAATTTTAACAATATTCAACTTTATTATATTTCTAAGGGACAAAATTGTATAGGGTGACCATGCATACAATATAATTAAAAAATATTTTTGTACTTATGAACATTTTATTACAAGACAAACTAGAAAAAGTGTAACAGTAATTTAAAAAAAAAAAACATCTTTATTTACCCAAATAATCATAACAACCTTGTACAATCCAACTAAGTACCAAATAAGAAGTAAAAGTAGTTAACATTTTTGTTTGGTATGTATCAGTAGCCTGTGCTTATTTTGGTTGTTAACACGAACAGATTCACAAAAAAACTTTTTTACAAAAAAAACAACCGACTTCCAAAAAACACTATAAAGTGAAAAATAACTTTAATTTCGGAAGTCGGTGTCTTTGGATTTGTATTTTTGTTTTTTGCCACCGACTTCCGAAATTAAAGTTATTTTTCACTTTATAGTGTTTTTTGGAAGTCGGTTGTTTTTTTTGGAAAAAAGTTTTTATTTTTTACTTTTTAGTGAGTCAGTTTGTAATTTATCTAAGTTACAATAGCCTAATGTCAATTGCAACTTAAAATTTAGTCCACGACTACGGTGCTGTAATTTCAAGGTTTGTACTTTTTCTGATGCTCCTGGCTTCAGCATCAGGTCTCTATGTACTTCGGTGTTCCTCATTAACAGTACGTTTATCCACACATCGAGCCCTTTTCAATGAACCTAAACACGATATATCTGCTGTTAGTTGTCGAGGAGTTAGGTACTCTGCAGACTATCATGACTGCAGCATCAGGACATGACTTGATGATCATGAGACCAAATGTGGTAAATGCCCTATCAAACATCAAAACAATTTACTAAAACAGTCCTTGCCTGTTCGAGTAACTTCTTACTGATAAGGAGTTGTACCTTCCATCATCAGCCCAGCTACCTGAGATGGTGACAACCATACGCAAATACACAAGATACTTCATAAAATATGCGAAGGAGAAGGATTCCCGCAATTCGTATTTATTTGCCTACCTACCTACTTACTTAATATTTCGAGGTTACGTTCGCGAAAAAGAATGAACGATGAATGATGGAGGCATCGCTAAGGATTAACAACAAAGACTTACGTTATGGAAAAACCCCTGAACGTTTTCGTTAACAACAATTGTGATGAAACCAATATTGAAAGTAACGTCATCCGTGACGGCGCATCAGAAAAAATGCAATACGTCACAAAAAAAAACAATGTCTTTTGTTGAATCGGTCCTCTTTTCTTTAAATCATCATCATCATAATCAGCCTATAATGTTCCCACTGCTGGGACACAGGACTCCTCTCTATGAGAGGGAGTGGGCCGTAATCCACCACGCGGGCCCAGTGCGGGTTGGCAGATGTCACATATCTTCGATTTTTTTCTTTAAATGCTTAAAATTTATTCCAAAATAATAATTTAAATTAATACGACCGCGACGCAACGCGTGACCTGGACCGCGGAAACACTTGACGATAATTTAACAACACATAACATAAAAATAAATTGCAACGCTCAAATGCACTAGCATAAAATAGCAATAGCTGCATCTGACAGGAATCAAATTATGAACAAACAGTAAATAGTTTGATTGTCTACCCTCATTAGGGTAGACCAAAAATGTGTCCGACAAAATTATGTCTACCCTACACAATTTTGTCCCTTAGAAATATAATAAAGTTGAATATTGTTAAAATTAAGCGTTCACAAAAAAAGAAAACGATGTTAAACTTTAGTGACAACATTTTCACAATTTCTGATGTGACCGCCGTTTGTATAAAAGTTCGGGTTAAATAAATAAACGCTACATCATGGAACACTCAAACGGGACGTTGAAAAGAAAGTGTTTTTTTTATTTACTCTCTAACTGCTATGTTTTATGTCTAGATTATTGTTTCACAAATTGACTCTGAATTATTATACTCGTAAAATAGAGTAAGAATATTATGAATTTACTTAGCCAAAGTTGGAGAGTTTAGGAACACTCCGTGTGCACCATAGGAGGATTGAGTGTTCTAAATAAACCTTTATAAAATCCAAATAAACCGTTAAAATCAATTGAATATTTGTGAATAGCTTTCACAAATTGTACACATTTATTCCATATAAAAATGATAAACGTTTATCTAGTATATTTTGAGACACGAGTTGCAGTATTTTCTCAGGTTAGCAGATTGAGTGTTCTAGTTAATTGACCACAACTTTCTCACCATTGATTTCACAATTTTTTTATCTTCACCATGAAGTTTTCACAATTATTTCCTAAATTCCTCCTTGATTTCGAAAAAATATAATAAACTTTTAAAAAAGAGCACTCAATCCACACGCACATCCCGCACTTACGTCTCTTCGCGTCTCTTTGTCCACCCTTGCCCCTCTCACCCCTCCGGCCTGCCTGCTGCACCATTCAAACAGCGGTCGGCAAGCCGTAAGCGCGGCGTCACCTAGCCGTAGCCAAGTCGACGTATCGGAGCTTCTGATCCGCTTTGGTTACGTGATTACGTGAGGTTGACGCCTGTTTGACGGCGAGGCGAACGGCGATACGGCCGATCCCTTTCCGATTTGGTACGTGTGCTATGACCTTTTATCTGGTTACATTCGCACGCTGGTTGCGAGTACTACGCGCCTGACATTTCTGAAGAACATATAATTATATTTTGTGATAAGATTATATCAACTAATCAATCAACTCAGCCTATTGCAGTCCACTGCTGGACATAGGCCTCTCTCAGGCTGCGCCACAACACCCTGTCCTACGCTTTTCGCGTCCAGTCTGTCCCAGCTACCTTCTTTCGGTCGTCCGGCCCTCTAGCTGGGGGGCGTCCTACACTACGCTTGCTGATACGCGGTCTCCACTCCAGGACTCCTCTGCTCTACCGGCCATCGGTCCTTCGACAGACATGGCCAGCCCACTGCCACTTCAGTTTGCTTACTCTGCAAGCTATGTCGGTAACTCCGGTTCTTTTCCGGATAATGATTATGTATTATATTGTAAATGAGGGAGATGACATATCACCTGTATTATTCTACTGCTAGACAAAGTCTCCCGGATTTTTGTCCTTCAGTGGGTACAATGTAGGTTCAATACAAAAATTAAACAGTTATTTATTTGTTCTTGTGAGATTCTTTATGTAGATAGTTTCATGTCTTAAATCCTTACTTAGTTGCCCTTTATCTATAATACTTAAAATAAGAATGAGTAAAAGGTCAAAACTTCAGTGTCTGTTTTTTCGACTCGTAAATTTATGTTTTTAGAATAGTCTCTATTTTCCCAAAAACATGGACACTCTATTTTATGTGCAATGAAACCGTTCGAAGGGTAGTTAAGTACACAAAATGGCGAGTAACCGCCCGTCAACTGAATTACGTCGACATTACTGTTTTAAAACATTTTTTAGTTTATATTTTACAGACATTTTCCTTTCAGAATACGATGAAGTAAACTAATTAAGAAAATATTTATTATCCAGGTAATACAATAAGTAGGTGGATTACAGCAAGATAAGACGACATGAGTAGCTTAAAATATTACCTATAGCTAGGTTACAATAATATTAACTAGTGAGCCCCAAACTAGACAGTTAGTCTGTATCTTGGGGCTCGGAGTACGAATTCCAGAGTGAAGACTAGAGAGGTGATTTCAGATATGGTATGGTATGGTGCGTATGTATGTGTGATATTTGTGTGGTGTGTGTATATGTGAGATGTGTGAGTGGTGTGTGTGTAAGTGTGTGTAACAAACTAGGAATTGTTTATAGTAGTTTAATTATTGTGAAAGAAAATTGAAGCCAAACACTAGATCGTTGGAAGCTTAAAGAGGCCACTATGGCAGAATCATAAAAGGATAACATTATGAATCATAATATGAAGACAGTCCGTGTTTTATAATCAAAGAGATTGGGATTGGATTTGGATTGGAGTGATTGGTATTTTAATGCAGACAAAAAAAAAACCTGAAAAATCCTTCAGCAATGGGATTTGATACGATTAACTTAACAGTTAACTGTCCATTAAGATTCATAATGTTATGCTTTTATAATTCAGCCAAAGTGGCCTTTTTAGGCCCCCTAGAATCCGAACAGCTAAAGGTCAGTTTTTCTCTCAAACTACCCACCGTAAACTTTTTAATCTCACTCCCAGACGATACTAGTTAATAATACAGGGTGTGCCTGCATTTTATCACCCGAAACATACAGGGTGGTTCGTGAAATATAATATTTAGTTGGAGACGAATGCTTTTATGTTATTATAGTGCATTTTATTGCAGTTCTGTTGGAAATGTATTAGTTTGTTACTTGACGTTTAAATGTAGCTTTCAGATGTCCCTTGGGTTGTAAAGGAATTGGTAGATTTACACGAATTTTGCGCTTTTATAATTTCTAACGTGACGATTTTAAAGTAAAATATATGAAAATATATAAAGATTTATTTTTAAATATACCTTTACGATAACGTTATAACGTGCATGTATTTCCATACATTTAATAGACGGGGACGGTCACGATAATATTTACCTTAATTTTTTTCAAAACTTTAAAAAAAGCCGCTTATACCTTTAAACACTTACATCTTCATCTACACATACACACATTTACATTTCACATTTCATTTAATTTTTTCATTTTACATTTTCATCTTCTTCTTTTTTCTTATTCTTCTTTCTTCATCATCTGCCTACCCTTTTCCCAACTATATTGGGGTCGGCTTCCAGTCTTACCGGATGCAGCTGAATACCAGTAATTTACATGGAGCGACTGCCTATCTGACCTCCACAACCCAGTTACTGGGTAATACGATACCTCTTGGTAAGACTGATTGTCAGACTTTCGGGCTTCTGACGACCAGTAACGACTGTCAAAGATCCACGATCATTTCTTCTTCTTTCTTCTTCTTTGTTTTTACACTTACATTAAATATTTTGTGTTGGTTATGTTTCCCACTTATACTACCTTATTTCATTTGAATGAATTCCAAGGTAGGTTTGTCTATAACATATGATAAAATCACTAGCATTGAGTATTTTTATTGGCCACTGTTGGCTGTTTTTTTTAGCTAGCTAGCTTTATTAGCTAGCTAATAAATCTCATCAAATCAAGATCAAAATCAAAATAAATTTTAGAAATCACCATCGCCATCGTCATTTTTTTTTTCTTTTAATAGGTTGATAATCAACACTTTTTGAACGTCAAAATTACATAATACAATCCCCGAAAACGCCCGCCCTATAATTATACTTACACAATATTTTTGTTACTCTTGCGGTGCGTACCAATCCGTACAAATGTGTGTAGTCCCTAAGATGCAAGGTAAGTAATGGATGCCATTTCTCAGGATTGGTTTGCTGCTGCGTTTATATTCGTCTAACAAGAAAATTGATAGTTATAAAGTGGAAAAATGTTCTTTAGACAATTTAAAAGGGATTGGGGCCTCTAGGGAATAAAGGAAGGTTTTTAAGACCTAAGTGATAACTTTGGAAAATATTCCTTAGAGTAGTTGTTAAATCTATATCTACACAAATCAACAAAATTGAAGCGTCTGTGTGTACTGTCAAAATAATAGGTTTTTTACTAAATGCATATTAAAGTTAAAAAACAAATGCTAAGAAGTGAAGAAGAAAAATAATGAAGTGAAATGCATATGCTGTTTGTTTGTTCCGGCTAATGTCCGAAACGGCTGAACCGATTTTGATAAAATTTGGTATAGGCATACTTTGAATCCTGGGAAAGGACATAGGCTTTTTATTGACATACCACGCGATCGAAGCTGCAGGCGGAAGCTGGTGATGAATATAATGGCAGTCCCTTTTTTTTTTTTTTTTGGAGTATTTTTTTTTCTCCTTTCGTATTATTTTTTTATAAGATCTTGGGCTTTGGGACTGTGGGCTGGCCATACGTGTTCTTGAGGGGAGACCGCGAATCCACAAACGTAAAGTAGGACGCCCTCAGGCTAGGTGGGGCGACGATCTTCGCAGGGTGGCTGGTAGGCTTATGTCCAGCAGTGGGCTGCAGGATGATGGTGATGATGATTAAGATCAAGCACACCTCCATACTGAAATGAATCGATGGAATTAGTTATTATCTGCGCCCCGCGGTTTCACCCGTGTAAATGTCGATTCAGTGGGAATATCGGGATAAAAAGTAGTCTGTATGTTAATCCAGGGTGTCAGCTACCTCCATACAAAATTTTGCCAAAATTGGTCCAGCCGTTTGAGCGTGAAGAAGTAACAAACACACACACACACACTCACAAACTTTCGCCTTTATAATATTAGTGTGATTAATATTGGCGTAGGTAGAATTGTTCTATCATATATGAGGAAGCTGGAGTTATGCACATCTTTCGCAATGCAATCCCGACAACGCAGCTGTACGTGTCCAGACTGCAACCATTCCACGAAAGTTGAGGAGATTTTGGAGTACATGCACGTCAAGACCAACTGGACTTTGAGGGTCGAGAAGTTGGAGTCGCGTCACAACACGAACTTCAAGTCGTTCGTGGTGCGTGTTCCGACACATCATCTCGAGAAGTTCCTCAAGGAAGAGTTCTGGCCGAAGGGTGTTGTGTACCGCCGGTTTCGTGGCCGGCTACATGACACCAGTCAGCGAAACACGACGCAGACACTTCGTGTGCGTTAGTTTTTAGTGTAAATATAATGTTGTATGTGTTTATAGTATTTTTAATTTATATTAATATTTTATTGTATGTTTAAATGAGCCTTGATGCCTGAAATAAATGGATAAAAAAAAATGTATAATAAAAACAAAAACAGCAAAAAAAACTTATAATTCATCATTTATTTTCACTTTCCTCGTTGTCTCATAAATCCTACAAATAAACTCTAATACAAATAATGTCACTAAAAAACGAATATTTTAAAACATAATTACAAAGTCACGATTAGTATTCAAGGACATTATGAATCTGGTAGAGATGTCGACTGTCGAGGAACCTCCTCCATTTTAGAAGTCGCTTAAAAAGATACGACACGAGACCAATCTACAAGATGTAATAAATGAAAAAAAAAACTGATAAACTCTCGAGGT
This sequence comes from Oligia fasciuncula, assembly GCA_963082905.1. Lineage (NCBI taxonomy): Eukaryota > Metazoa > Arthropoda > Insecta > Lepidoptera > Noctuidae > Oligia > Oligia fasciuncula. The sequence goes on along the minus strand of OY720413.1, from coordinate 10,397,583 downwards.
CATTGAAATAAAAAAAAAATCTCAAAAAAAAAAAAAAAAAGTCTGTTGCTCCATACATTCATATAAGGCCGCGTGCACTTTGGACGCGTTTTCGTACGAATTTTACTCGATCGAACTCGACTTTCCAAGTAGGTACTAATGGAGCGCGCAGACTGAGTGCGAGTGAGCAGAACCCGATCCAGACTGTTCCTCTTGCTCTCCCACAGGCAACGACCACAGCCGAGGTCCGTACCCCTCAGGGGGTGCCGTTAGCGTGTAGTTGCCTATTTTTTAAGTTTTTAATCCCTGGCTGGTGGTCTGAATCTGTTGAGGCACCCACCTCCTCGATTGACCCGCGAGATACCATTTTAAAAAAGCGTGCATTTAGTCGTACTTATTTATAGCTACGTGTAGTACCGACATCCAAAAACATTCCGAACTTGTTGGCATTTTAAAACACTTTCGAGCGTTTACGTACGATACAAAGTCGCGTCCAAAATGCACGCGGCAGCACTTGACAAAAGTTTGGAACAGCTGATATTTTTTTTCTCGATTTGAGGACTGGTCTCATAGTAAAAAGTAGATCATAATGATGACCCCTGAGATTTTCAGTTATCTGTAACACCTATTATAGAAAATCTTAGAACTTTCAAACATATAATTTACTTTTTGACATCGATGAACGATGAATTCGATCAATCCGCAATAATTGGGGAAGATCGACATCGCATAGATCTCAATGAAAATAGATCGAGCTTCTATAAAATTACACAACTATCGTAATGTTGATCGATCGATGTCACTCATGCATGAGTAATAACACCCTAATAGCCGATGCGTCACCTACATACAGGCCTCTCTTCGAGAGGGAGTGGGCTGTAATCAACCACGCGGGCCCAGTGCGTCAGTCCCTTTCGAAGAGAGGTCTGTGTCCCAACAGTGGGAACATTATTAGGCTGATTATGCATCTAAATAAAAGAACACTGTTGGATTTTCAACTTTCAGCATTGAGCAAAGCGTTGAAAATCCAACAGCACGGTTTTATTTAGGCATTCACATTTAGGCTGTCCCTTAGTGTCAGTGAAAACAGACGGCAAAGTCACAGTATCTGCAAACAATTTGTAAAATCCAAAAGTGCACGACTGACAATGCTCATTTGATCGTATAAAAATCCATAGATATATATATTATATTAGTTTGTTTAATAATTATAATTAAACTACTTTGAATAAAAGAGCCATTTTCAAAAATCAATTGAGTATTTTTTTTTTTTAATATATTCGTTTCACCCATAAGAGGAATCCTAAGGGTGAAACGAATCTATAAAAAAAAAATCGTTTCTACTGCATTAAATAAATTTTTGAAAAGTACAGAATTAATCTCCATTAAATTATCTATACAATGGTATATAAATTAAGTAGGTTCTGTGTACTAGCAGGAGTATTACAATAGAAACAGTAGCAGAACGTAGGCAAAAAATATTTTTCGATCTTAAAACACTCTCAATGCTTCGCATTATGAGTCGTGCAAAAGCAATCACATTTGTCCCATCGCAGTACTAGTCTCAAATCGACTACTCTCATCTTTCTTATGAATAATCTTAGCCGAAGAAAACTTTTTAGCTTCCGCAATAGCCCTAAAATACACGTCTTTTAAATTTCTCTTCGTTATTTTGTAATGAACGTTTTTATGTGAAGCCGGGTGTACTGTTTCTTTATTTGCAACAGTTTTTCTATTCATTACAATGTCCGTGACTTGAGCTTCACCTGCCGTAGACCTCGTGTGCTTTCTGCCAAAGTTCTTGATGAATCTATGTGGTCTTCTTGGCGGTCTGTGCTTTGCTGATTGCTGTTTTTGCTTTTCTAAGTAAACATCCCTTTTATTCCTTGTTACGTCACGTTTATCTAAAAACTGTTAACAAAAATGATTAATATTTAAACTGAAGAAACAAAGGGAATAACAATGTGGCATGTCATTGTGCCACGGGAACTTCTGATTGGTGATAATGTACATTCCTTCACAGTTATTCTACCTCTTATAGCAGTAACCAAATAGCAACCATAACAGAATGAGAATAAAGATCAAAAGAGAATAAAGTGCAAAATCAGAGGCAAATTAACCGAAAGGACTATAAGTATGTTACAATGACAATAAATCAAATAGGATAATGTTTACATAATCTATGCTAATATTTAAAATATTGCTGCTATGCTAATATAAACATGATTGATAAATGAATACTTACTGAGTAAAGTTCGTAGGCAGAAAGCTGCTGATTCAGGAACGCCAGTTGTTTCTCTAGATAACCTCTCACGCCTAACAATTTACTCTGAAACAATACACGCTCGACTAAGTTCTGGCTTCTAGAAAGTCGTCATCATTATCTGCCTAGCCATCGGCTTCCTGTGCAGTGTGGCCAGTTGCGAAAATTCTTTTTTTTTGTGTCTTTAGGGTTCCGTACCCAAAGGGTAAAAAAAACACACAGCGAACACAGACTGCGACCCAGCCACAGACAACACACACACCACAGAGACACACACCACACACAGCCACAGACACACACACACAGACAGCGGCGCAGCAGCGACAGCGGGACAGACAGCGAAGTCTTAGTAATAGGGCGGAACCGTATTACTAAGGCTGAGGCTACATTAGGCCGCGACGCGACATGCGACACATGAGCGATTAAAACAAGTAAATGAAAGCTCACGTATATGGCTACACCGTACATCAAATATTACTAGCGATCTTTGATTTCTTTATGCGATAGGAACAACATTACTGTATCACGGCATCGGCTACATCAGCATATCAGCGAAATTAAAGCGAATTTATTAGAAAATACGCCGGAATTTCGCTTGTAATGTAGCCCTACCATGTTTTTCTCGTTTCGCTCTTCCAGTCGCATCGCAAATCGCTGCCTACTGTAGCCTCAGCCTTAGACTTCGTTGTCTGTCTGTCACCAGGCTGTATCTCAAGAACCGCGATAGCTAGACAGTTGAAGTTTTCACAAATTATGTATTTCTGTTGCCGCTATAACAACAAATACTAAAAACAAAATAAAATAAATATTTAAGGGGGGCTCCCATACAACAAACGCGATTTTTTTGCCCTTTTTTGCTCGATATCAATAATGGCAACAAGTGGCACTTGAAATATTCACAAAATACTCAGTTGTGTTTTTACATTAATAATAAAATTAAAATAAAATATTTAAGGGGGGCTCCCATACAACAAACGTGTTTTTTTTCGGCGTTTTTGCCTTGTGGTACGGAACCCTCCGTGTGCGAGTGCGACTCGCACTTGGTCAGTTTTTTATTATGTGCGTTTTGTTTGTGCGGAATAAAAAAAACTACAACTCCGGCCTGGTCTTTGCTCACCTTCTCTTCATCAGACATATCGTCATACTGCTCCAGCAGATCTTGGACGGAGTGCAGATCATCCTCGTAGCGAGTCATAACCTCAGTTGTTGCGTATTGCTTGCCTTCCAGTTTAATTACATCCGGAAGTTCCAATTTATCTATGTCATACAATACAAATAAATAAGATTAAACATTGATTGCCCATTGTATTTTTTTTTTTAACAGACTTCTAAAAAAGGAGGAGGTTCTCAATTCGGATGTTTGTATTTTTTTTTTTATGTTTGTTCGCGCATAACTCCGTCGCTTGCCAACCGATTTAAAAAATTATTTTTTTGTTTGAAAGGGTATACTTCCCAAATGGTCCCAAATTTTTATCGAAATCGGACAAGAGGTTTTTTTAAAAATCAACAAAAATCTTTTCGAAGTCGGTTGTTGTTTTTTTGTAAAAAGTTCTTGTTGTTATGTATTTTTGTGGTGTACAATAAAGTATATATAAACAAATTAATTTAAAGTGTCAAAATAGACCACTTATACTCGGGTTCAACCTCAGTTTTTGTAATAAGAACTTTAACTTTGTCGGATTATAGTTCGAATTTAAAAATGGCTCGATGGTTTAACCTGGGTCTATAAGGCCCTTTTCTTTGTCGGATTATAGTTCGAATTTAAAAATGGCTCGATGGTTTAACCTGGGTCTAAAAAGGCCCTTTTTTTTTGTGGAAATCATCAAATCATCCCTCCCGCTCTGGGTGGAGCGGAAGGGAGTGTCAAACTCTTACTGACTAAAACCCACCCGTGTTCCTTCCTTAGCCCGTTGTTCCGGGCCAGCGGTAACCCTTTCGGACAATCCCGCTGACCCAGCAGGCTTCGACCCTATGGGGCCCCTCCTCGATGCTGACATCTCTTTGAGGCGCGCGTGGAACACGTACGCACCGTCCGGCACGGGCCTGGTCCTGATCGGACGGTGAGCTACCCATTACTCTCCGCCTGCAGGCCCGCGCCTACGGTGGCCGGGAGTCGTCCCGTGGCTCCCGACGCCCTGAGCGTCTCCCGCGGCGGCTGGGACGGGAGGCTCTCTCCCTCATCCGTCCCGCCACTTCCTTTGCTAGCATGACTGCTTCGCAGAAGGAGGTGACTGCCTCCCACTCCCTCTTGCAAGGCCCTTTGAGTTTTTTTTTTTACCTTCCTGTTCGTCTCGTATGTCATCAATCAGCTCTTCCTCTTCATGGTTTGGCGCCTTGAATAGAAGCTCAGACTGTTTGTCTAATTCCTCTGGCTCTTTCTTAGAGTAAGTCAGCCATTCCAGGAAGCTGTGTAGTTCTTCTGGTAGTTCTGTGTTAAGGATGGAGAGAAAGTAAGATGTTTGAAAACGGATCAACTCGAGGGTTGTTTCCAGTCTTAACTGTTTGCAGTTTAATATTACCTATTACCTGATTATCGGACCCCTCCGTGCCTCGGAAAGCACGTTAAGCCGTTGGTCCCGGCTGTCAGTCGTGGATCTTTGACAGTCGTTACGAGTAGTCAGAAGCCTGAAAGTCTGACAAGCAGTCTTACCAAGTGATATCGTATTACCCAGTAACTGGGTTGTGGAGGTCAGATAGGCAGTCGCTCCATGTAAAATACTGGTATTCAGCTGCATCCGGTTAGACTGGAAGCCGAACCCAACATAGTTACGAAAAGGCTAGGCAGATGAGTTTCTATGGGGAATATGGTACTTCTGATCAGATTCCGAAAATTATTTCGCTAATTGGAAGCTACAGTATTGCCAAATGTCATAGTGTAGCGGTATCAACGCCACATGCAAACTACGCGTTATACTGACGTCACGAAAAATCCTGCATCTCGCAAGCAGAGTTTACCGCGCAACTAGCTTAAGTACAACGGCCCGACATGAACAATCGGGCAGTTGCCCGCTAGACACGACACCCGTATGGTCGGAGGATCCTCCCTTTTCTATGGAGGATGAGTTAATTTTACAACCTTTTTTTCCCATACCTCCATAATAGAATATATTTTATGTTAAAACATGACATTTCACGCGAGCAGAAGCTGTTATCAAATGAACTAACTAGTGCAGGTTTTCTGCTGAACCTGGTAGTCCACTAAGTCTGTCAGAAGACGCACCAGCTGCTGCATCAGAGCATTCGCAATGGAACCTTGTTTGGATTCATCAATTGCACCTCCTGAAAAATAAGAAGTAATTTAATGTGCTTAGCAGACCCCGCAGTGAACTCTCGTTCAGTGAATTTAACTAATCACACTAATATTATAAAGGCGAAAGTTTTTGAGTGTGTGAGTGTGTGAAGGGGGGTGGGGGTGTGTTTATATGTTTGTTACTTCTTCACGCTCAAACGGCTAGACCAATTTTGATAAAATTTTGTATGGAGGTAGCTGACACCCTGGATTAGGTAACATATAGGCTACTTTTTATTCCGATATTCAAACGGGATCGAAACTTATGCGGGTAAAACCGCGGGGCGCAGCTAGTGTAATATAAATGTAAGGGTATGTCTAATCTTATTTCAAATGGAGTTTAACTAATGTTCTATACATATATCGTCATGTTATATTACCGCTCATGGGCCTTATAAGAAGGCTAAAAGTCACCCAAAGGGCAATGGAGAGGGCTATGCTTGGAGTTTTCCTGCGTGATCGAATCAGGAATGAGGAGATCCGCAGGAGAACCAAGGTAACCGACATAGCCCGAAGAATTGCCAAACTGAAGTGGCAGTGGGCAGGGCACATTGCTCGCAGAACAGATGGCCGATGGGGCCGAAAGGTTCTGGAGTGGCGACCGCGTACCGGAAGACGTAGCGTTGGAAAGCCTCCCATAAGGTGATCCGACGAACTTGTGAAGGCCGCAGGAACCCGTTGGATGCGAGAGGCACAGAACCGGTCGAGGTGGAGGTGCTTGGGGGAGGCCTATGTCCAGCAGTGGACGTCTTTCCGCTGAAATGATGATGATGATATTACCGCTTGCCCTCAGGTTATTCGGCACATTATCCATGTTTCTCGTCTGCTGCACGGCCGTGGCAGCCTTCTTACATACTTCTTTCATGTTAACAGACAGTGCGGCGAATAACGACTTCTGATCTACGTCGGGATAATCCTCCTAGAAATTATAAAGGCGAAAGTAGGCTTTTTGCTAAATCACACTAATATTATAAAGGCGAAAGTTTGTGAGTGTGTGTGTGTGTTTATATGTTTGTTACTTCTTCACGCTCAAACGGCTAGACCAATTTGGATAAAATTTCGTATGGAGGTAGCTGATACCCTGGTTTAACATAATAGGCTACTTTTTATTCTGATATTCCCACGGGATCTAAAGTTATGCGGGTAAAACCGAGGGCCGCAGCTAGTGTAATATAAATGTAAGGGTCGAATTCTGGGCCGAGTCCATTTAGATTGCTATCGACACGCTAAGAAGAAGAAGGAGAGGGTCAGGTTAAGCTATGCTTGCCGCGGTCGATTTGTGGATGATCCATTACGTATCGAGACCATTCCGTGCCTTGGAAAGCATGTGAAACCGTTTGTCCCCGGCTGCCATTCGTAGGTCTTTGGCAGTTGTTCCGGGTAGGAGCCCAAAAGTCTAATAACCAATTTTACCAAGAAGTATCGTGTTATCCAGTAACTGAGTTGTGGTAGCCAGATAGGTAATCGTTCTATCCATACTAATATTATAAATGCGAAAGTGTGTCTGACTGTTACCTCTTCACGTTTAAACCGCTGAACCGATTTAGATGAAATTTGGTATAGAGATAGTTTCAGTCCCCGGAAAGGACAGAGGATAGTTTTTATCCCGATATTCTTACGGGAAACTTATGCATGCGGGTGAAACCGCGGGGCGGTGCTAGTGTAAAATAATGACTTATATTGGCCAATATACACACAGTACACAGCAACAACGCAGTAACTACAGTGCTTCTTGTTTTATTTTTCTTATCTTTTTTTCTCTCACTTTTTAATTGCAAACACAAAGTACCTAGTTATTGTAATACTTCTGACTATTAAATAGAGTAGATATAAAGTGATATGTTACTGCTTGTATGTTCATAACACAAATTCTATTATAAGTCTAAACGCGAAGACTTGTAATTGGCTTTCTGTCGACTATTGTTTCCTTTTTTTTGTTTCCTTTAGCTGTAAGTCTTCCACGATGTAATAAATAAATAAATAAAGGAACTCACCTCTATTTCATCTCTATCGTATTTCTCTTTCCTACCAACTTCGTCATCATCTCTGTAATCTACGCGCGGGGGCACTACCAAACTGAAAAAAATAAGGTCAAGGTCAGGTCTTGTTAAGGTCATCGCTTATTACAACAGCACCCAGCAAAAAACTTGTCATTCAAGTTAGGATTTTAAATCAATTGCATTAACGTGAATTTTACAATGACAATAAAGAATAGTTGGACAGCTCTAGGGCAGCATGCTAATCGCCAGCCGTCACACGTCAAGCTCTTCAAGCACGCAGCCCGCTCTCCGGCAAAGAAACGCCTGCAAGTGGTATGCCTTATACGGCCAGTTCACGACCTTGTCGCTGTGAGCGGCAACTTTACAGAGAGTACAGAAGGCAATATACATACAAAGTGCGCTCGAGCAACGCACACATAGACACCGCTCACGGACACGTTATCTCGGACGGGTTGGGAGTAGTGCGAGCGCGAGTGCCATCCGCTTGAGACACGCGTCTGTAAAATGCAAAAATGGAGCAACAAAAAAATGGCTATCTAAGCTCGATTTATATAATAGTTTCCTATTTTGAATCGTTTCATTTATATAATAGTTTCCTATTATGTGCGGGGTCCGTCGAGGCAGTGCCCGGGCCGCTACTGCGCTGTAGCGGTGCGTTTATCACGATTAGGAGGTTCCTCTCTCTGGAGCCTCTCGTTTAAACTTATTCAAAATAGGAAACTATTATATAAATCGAGCTTAGATGCTTAGATAGCCATTTTTTTGTTGCTCTATTTTTGCACTTCACAGACGCGTGTCTCAAGCGGATGGCACCCGCGCTCGCACTCGTCCCAACCAGTCCGAGAAAACGGGTAAGTGTCCGTGAGCGGTGTCTATGTGTGCGTTGCTCGAGCGCTTTTTGTATGTAGATAGCCTTCTGTACTATCTGTATTTTGTAATTTAGGGCTCAGTTGACGGCAATCTGAGTAGTTACAAGAGACAGCACATGAGATATTGCATACGCGCGTACGGTCGGTCCATGACGCGTCAGTCGACCGACGGACGGTCCTCGTCAGCGCGACGACGTAGTTGTACGCGCGTAGCTATTCATCAGCGTTGCACATAAGTTGTTCACAAGTTTTCATTGATAAAGGTATGTTCGATCGATGTCAGCGCTGGCTGTCAGTCGAGCACTAAATCCAGCCTAAGAGCCGACCCCAACATAATTGGGAAAGACTAGGTAGATGATGATAATGATAAATATATGATAAAAAACTTCACTCATGATCCGTATTAGGCCCAATGGATCTTGGAACTCGTTCCTTGGTCTCCATGTTATCTGAGTGAACACTAGGCACATCTTTTGAGTGTGGGTTGATCTTGAAGTTCTTAGCTAACTTCCTTATTTTGTTTTGTACCCATCTTCCTGGAAACGAAGGACTATTTTGAACTTCCCTTAAATTGGCAGAGTGAAGCCGGCTGGATTTTGTAAGCGAGTATACTGAAAATTGACTCATGGTGGCAAAAACAAAATTTTATTATTATGATTGTTCTGCCAATTAAAGGGTTAAAGTAAGATTCTGTATGACTGGCCATACCCGTCATCTAAATGATAAATAATCATGATCAATTATACTATTTTCTGTAAATTGGTTCAAATTGGTTCTCCTCAAGTTCTGAGTCGAGCTGCACGATTACTGACAAATGCTTGCACTGACTGGGCTGATCCACTCAAATCTGTGTGGTACTTTCCTTAAAAGATCATTTCAGACACCAACCTACATGGTCATCACATGATCTGACCAAGATTATGTCTGGACTTTAAAAAAGACTGTGACCTCTAGAGTTTATTTCGGCCAGTAGTTAGATAGGAAACGCCGACCTCATATAGTTTTTAAAATACGATTAACGTGTAAAATTGTTAGTACAAATTTTCTTACAGAAACAATTTTTTTTTCAGTAAATTGGTTACAAGAAAGACACTTTACACGACAAAATTAAATTATGTTTTTTAAACTAGATGGAAACTAAACTTCACACAATGGGTGCCTGAAAATGGACGGCGCGGCGCCACCAAGAAAGACATGACGAGATGGCCTGGACGCGTACCGTGAGGGCTGCTTGGAAATGGCGTGGAAAAAGAGAACTTGGAAGGATTTGGGGGAGCGTCTGCCCACCAGTGGGACAGTCCAGACTAACAAAAAAAAAACTAGATATGATTGATGTTTCTTAACTGATTATTTTGACAAGAAAGACCGAAACAAACTCTCTCTCGAGGTCTCTCGTAAAATCTTCGAATGTCATCCGTAGATCACATTGATAGTCGTTACTGGTAATCGGACGCCCGAAATTCTAACAACCAGTAATGTAAACCTGTAATGTTCCCACTGCTGGGGCACAGGCCTCCTCTCTTCGAGAGCTCGGCTGAATTTATCACACGGGCCCAGTGCGGGTTGGTAGATGTCACATGTCTGCGAATTTTCGTTTCTAGGACATGCCGGTTTCTTCACGATGTTTTCCTTTACCGTTTTAAGAAATGAAATAATTTACACTAAGTGAAGCACCTGACTATGTTCGAAACTACGACCACTCGTAAGTTGTGGTCGTTACTACCATCCAATAACATAAAAACTATACCTGATCTTTTAATAAAATCTTTCTCCATAACAGAATGCTTGTCCCTAACGGCATCATCCAAATTATCCTTCATATAATTATCCATATTATCGCTTTGAATTCCATACTCGTCATCATAGATATCATTCCAAAATATCAAATTGCTATCGTCTGCATTTCTTTTAGCAATTGCCTTGGGTTTGGTTTTATCGTCTTTTTTTATTGTAGAAACGGTTTTATTATCTGGGTGGTCTTTTGTAGTGGTAACATTGCTTCTGAGGTCAGTTGTAGGTGTTGTTGAGGCGGTTCTGTTAAAAACTGCAAGAAATTGTTTTGTTAAATTTATCATGGCTGATAAATAAACAACAACAGTGACGGCTGTACTGAAAATTACTTTACGGTGTTTGACTATACGGTGTCAAAAAACGCTTTTTAGGGAAATACACCAACTTACTTTCATAAATAACGCTTCAGTGATGTCCTTCGCCGGTAAATTGCGGACACTTTGAGGTGGCTAACACTCTTCTAGGCAACTGTAGCTGTAGCGAGCAGAAGAGGCAGTTTGTGAACATGTTTTTTTTATTGCTGAATGGGCCTGTTCTTGACCTCGATCACGCCTGATGGAAAGTTTGAAGACTCGGCCGTTGGACCAGACGAGTCCTAAAGTGGGGACAGCGCATTGGTACGCGTAGAATAGGACCACCCACAGCTAGATGGGCCGAAGAACTAAAAAGGTGTTAAGGCGGAGAACGGGTAGAGATGGAGAACCGATGCGAATAAATTTACGATTCTTAACATTGAGAAACAGATTACCCAACCAGCCAGAAACCAGAGCGCTGGGGCACTGTCTCGCATAGGGTCATAGCATTATACTGAGCGATAACCGTTTTGCGTGGATGTGACGCATATTTTCCCTCATTTTTTTTTCTTTCCCTGCCCCAAATAAACGTATTTTTCATTATTTTCTTTCTTATATTTAGGAAGAGAAGGGTGAAATACGATGAAAAATCTAGGGCTGACATACCTACCATTACCTTCGGCGGCAGATGAAGCAGCGGTTACTTCGGTGGCATTAGTACTGTTAACTACTCGATTCTCGTCAGTAACGTTGGTGACGTTATCTTCAAAAGAGAGAAGGACTCTAGATCTATGGCCAATGTTCTCAATCATGTCTGAATCGTACAAGGGGTAGGCAGAGTCGGTGCTGCTGACGTTAGACTGATTGGCATTCATGCTGTTAATCGTATGTAACAGATCGGTAAGACCGGAGCTGAAAAGACAATTCAACTTTTTACATACTATGTAATATAAGTGCTATATTTCTAGTCCTTTTTTTTCTTCTTAGTTAATAAGTTAAGGTTTAATAGGTACTTAGGTAACATATGAAAAATAAAAAAATAATTTTGTTAAAAATGAGCTCTTTTCTTTAGTTTCCCGTATGTCATTACTTCCTAGAATTCGATCCTTAGCAGCGACAATATCGAATGGTGTAATAATACAGTGTGTGTTTTTCTTATCAAAATCAATGGGTTCGATTCCTGGATAGAAATATTGATTTTTCAAAAATCAAATTATGCAGTTTTAGTTTTCATCAAAATCGAGCCCGCGACTCCTTTCAGTACTTTTCACCGCAGGTGGGATGTGATGAAAGGGTGAAAGAGAAGTTTTGGGAGGACTTTGACACAGTTTTGACGAACATTCCGGTGCATGAAGAAGTGATAGTTGGAGGTGATTTTAATGGACATGTGGGAAGAATGCGAGGGGTTTATGAAAGAGTGCATGGAGGATGGGGTTTTGGTAACGTAAACAATGAAGGAGAGACACTGCTTCAATCAGCTACCGCATTTGACCTGGCAGTAGCCAACACTTGGTTCCAGAAGAACGATGGACACTTATTTACGTACAAAAGTGGCAATCACAAGACGCAAATTGATTACTTTCTGGTACGACGCATATACTTAAAGCATATCAAAGACTGCAAAGTGTTACCGGGAGAAGATCTAGTCTCACAGCACAGACTCCTAATTATGGAAATGGTTGTGGAAATAAAGAACAATAATAACAAAGAGCGACCCCCCCCCAAAATAAAATGGCATATGCTGGAGAAGAATGACTATGCGAAGAAATTTAAAGAGCGAGTGGTGGATAAAATGATATATATGGGAGACATGAATGATCGAAGTGTAAATGAATGCTGGAATGAAATGGCAGGGCATATTAGGAGTGCAGCGAAAGATATTTTGGGAGAGACGAAAGGAAAGGGTACGATAGATAAGGATACATGGTGGTGGTCGACAGAAATACAGAACGTGTTGCAGGATAAAAAGAGAAAGTTCAAAGAATGGCAGAGTGTTGAAGATGAGAATGTTAGTTTGAAAGCAGAAAAAAAGAGTGAGTATGATGCTCTAAAGAAAAAAGCCAAGAAAGCTGTGGCCATAGCAAGAGCAAAAGCCCAGGACAAGCTTTATGACACACTGGATAATCCAGCAGGTCAAAAACATCTCTACCGGCTTGCTAGAGCTAGAGAGAGAAAGACGAGGGATATTTGTCAGATAAAGTGTATAAAGGATGAAACTGGAATAGTTCTTTCGGATGCTGAGAAAATTAAGGATAGGTGGAAGAGCTATTTCGAGAGACTGATGAATGAGGAGAATGACTGGAGTGGTGTGCTTGAGAATAAACCAGTAAATGAGGGGTTAGTGAGAATGATTAGTATGGATGAAGTGAGAATAGCAGTAAATGGGATGAAGAATGGTAAAGCAATAGGTCCGGATGGAATACCAGTTGAAGTATGGAAGTTATTACGGGTAGATGGATGGACGTGGTTAGCTTTATTCTTCAATAAGTTGTTGCTGGAAGAAGCCATACCTGACGAATGGTGTAACAGTTCGCTGGTGCCCATCTTTAAAAACAAAGGTGATGTGCTGGAGTGCAACAACTATAGAGGAATAAAGCTAATGTCACATAGTATGAAGGCTTGGGAGAAAGTTATTGAAAGGCGACTGCGAGAAGAGACTGAAATTTCGCAAACCCAATTCGGTTTTATGCCTGGTCGAGGAACAACAGATGCCATCTTTGCCATCCGCCAGCTGTGCGAGAAATACAGAAGTGCGCATAAAAACTTGCACATGGTATTTGTTGACCTCGAAAAGGCATACGACAGAGTGCCTCGTGAAGTTTTGTGGTGGGCGCTGAAGGAGAAAGGTGTGCCAGGGAAGTATGTGCAGTTGATTAGAGCGATGTACAGTCGATGCAGTACCCAAGTCCGGTCTACAGTGGGCACTACTGGCAGCTTCGATGTGGCTGTCGGCTTGCACCAGGGTTCAGCACTCAGCCCGTACCTCTTCGTGCTGATAATGGATTCTCTTACATCGGATATCCAAGAAGAGGCTCCCTGGTGTATGCTGTTCGCCGATGACATTGTGCTGGTTGCCGAGAACGGCCTAGAGGTCCAGAGCAGATTGGAGGTGTGGTGGGAAAGACTCGAGACCGTTGTCCTGAGAGTAAGTCGGACCAAAACCGAGTACCTGTTTTGCGACTTTGGTGGTCTCTCCAGTTCTGTGCCCATATCTCTCGCCGGAACGCCCTTACCGATCTGCTCCGACTTTCGGTACCTCGGGTCGCTTGTCCAAGGAGATGGCGAAGTAGACCGAGACGTAACGCACCGGATCAACTCAGGATGGATGAAATGGCGACAGGTCACAGGAACAACTTGCGACCCACGGATGCCCCTCAAGTTAAAGGGGAAAATTTATAAGTCTGTGATAAGGCCTGTCGTACTGTATGGGTCTGAATGCTGGGCCGTGAAGAAGACGGATGAAAAAAGATTGCATGCAGCGGAAATGAGAATGTTGAGATGGATGTGTGGAGTGACGAGAATGGATAAAGTAAGAAATGAGTATATAAGAGGAAGTCTGAAAGTGGCGCCAGTGACAGAAAAGTTGAAAGGAAATCGTTTGTCTTGGTATGGGCATGTGATGAGAAGGGACGAAACGCATGTGACTAAAAGAGTGATGGATATACATGTTGATGGATGGAGAGGGAGAGGAAGGCCGAAGAAAAGATGGATGGATTGTGTGAGGAATGATATGAAAGAGAAGGGAGTGAATGATAGCGTGACGGTTGACAGGGGCGAATGGAAAAAGAAAACGTGTTGCGCCGACCCCAAGTAAACATGGGATAAGGGCAGGAAGATGATGACTCCTTTCAGTACTTTTCGCTATTCCTCATAGTTTCGAATAGTTGAAAATTTGGCCATCCACAACCACTTTGAAAATTCACCCTGTATAGCCTTCATATTCAGTTGATGAAATATCTTTTAAATTGGTCCAATATTGGAGGAGAAAATAGGCGAGCGCTAAACCTCGAATTGAACCGGTCGAAGTGGAGGTGCTTGGGGGAGGCCTATGTCCAGCAGTGGACGTCTTTCGGCTGAAATGATGATGATGAAACCTCGAATTACAACTTTTTACTTAGGCTTTTTCAAAAGTCTTTGGAGTCCTGGAGTGGAGACCGCGTGTCGGCAAGCGTAGTGTGGGACGCCCCCCAGCTAGATGGACAGACTACCTAAAGAAGGTGGCTGGGGTAGACTGGATACGGAAGGCGGAGGAGGCCTGAGGCTGATGATGACTGGCGGCGTGGCATATGGGATATAAAGTTTGTAAGAGAACATTCGAAATAATCCTACTTATTTACCTTTTCAGAAAATTATAATAACCACTCATAAGTTAAAAACACTTACCCAGGACTGGCTCTTATTAGTTCATCTTGTTTCCCATATTCAAGAGTACTAAACCAGTTAGCGATGACGCCAAAAAAATCACTGAGAGACATATTATCGCTTAAAGCCACAGTTGCATTCGTACCTCGACCAGTTTTTGAAGTAGGGGTTGAACTAGTAGATCCACTGATCTGTACTAGTGTTAGATTTACAGCAGGAACTGCAGAAACAGTTGAATTGGCACTATTAAAGGTAACAGCGGGTATAATAGTAACTTCCGTGCTAGACTCAGACCAATTTTCAGTTACACTTGAGTCTATATTTGTATGTTCTCTAGTTTCAGTATCATCAGACCAAGTTGTTACAGTGGCTTCCCTTTTGGGCCTTTTCGCAATAATCTCTTTTTGAATAAACTCTTCGGAACCATGATCGGAATTAGAATCCATATATTCTAAGAATTGCGGATCGACTGTCGAATAATTATATTTTTCAAATTGATTAAAAAATTTAGGGTAGTAGAGGTTGTCATTCGTAATCAGACGTTCTTCCTTGAAATTCATTAATAAAGGCACATCAAAAATCAGATTGAAATTTTGCACTCCAAATTCTGGGTCTCTTACAGTTAAAAGTATTTTGCCAAAGAAACTGTCGCCTGCGTCAACTTTGACCAGACTTCTGTTTATTGTTACTTCTGAATGTGGTTGTTCAGCATCGACTTTAAGAAGTTCTACAGGTCCTACCTCAATAGGATCCGTAATCGATATACTCTCCTCGCTAATCTTATGTTGTGCTTCACTAACCAATCTACTCGTATAGAAAGACGGACATGGGCTGCTAAAAATTTTAATATTCCTCTGTTTAGCAGCTTCTATATAATCATTTAACGCTGTCTCATCCGCCGAATGTGAGTTCTTGTTCTTAGGAAGTTTCTGAACAAATGTGTCCGTATTGCTTCTATTGCGTTCTTTATTACCTTTGCGATATCCACGAGGATTTATGTAATCACGAAAATTATCAGTTCTTTCGAAGCCAGTTGATAATAATCGTCTATTTCCTCTAGTCATGGCAAAAAATAATCCTTTTTCGCTCTCCAAGTCCTCAAGAGTCTTGAAAAGTGTTGTTTGCGGTGTTGTTTGCGCTGTGGTAAGCTCACCTGATTCTGTAGTATATATTACTCCCAAATCGGGTCTTGTTGAAATGAGGTTAGATTGAATGAAATGTGTCAGATTGTTGTCAATATCAGGTTTTAGCTGAACATGTTTCGAAACGATTTTCATAATGCTTTCAAAATTATTCACGAGTTCTTCTTTGTGTTTGGTTGTGGGTGGCATAAATTCGATTCTTATGCCTTCCGATATTTTGGGTTTTAGTTTTGTGAATTTTACTAAATTAGTTGCGATCCCGGTCTGTGCTGGTGGCAATAATTATTATAAACGTTATAAAACTATCATACAGTTACATTTTTGAAATACGATATTTTTAAGCAAACCTTGATGTTTAGTGGATCTTTAAGGCACAATGTACAGTCTACCGCTCATATATGGTAACAATTTGACTTGGATAGCGCCAATATTTCGTAGCAGTAGCGGTTTTCGTAGTCCTAGTGTTGCCACTTACACGTGCGTTTGACTGTACGAAGCACGAGACCAGTGCGGCAACACCACACCATCATCATCATCTTTTCCTTATCCCAATTTACTTGTAGTCGGCGCAATATGCAGTTTTCTTCCATACATCTCTAAAAAGGTCATAGCTCACATATCAACTCGGGAAGGGATCGTCACCGTATCAACTCGAGCCATTCAGTATTCTTTGTATGAAACTCCCTATCTGCAACGCACACTAATCTGAACTCGCCTTGGGACAAGCTCACGAACCGCGGTGCGTTGCGTGGTCAACTGGCACTTCCCGCGCTTACGGCTCGTCGTCCCCGCGCTTACGTCCCTCCGTACCCGAGCTTCCGTCTCTTCGTCCACCCTTGCCCATCTCATCCATACCGCGGCCTGCCTGCAGCACAATCAACCAGCGGTCGGCGAGCCGTAAGCGCAGCGTTGCCTAGCCGTAGCCGAGTCGACGTATCGGAGCTGCTGATCCGCTTTAGTTACGTGCTTACGTTAGGTTGACGCATGTTTGATGGCGAGGCGAAAGGTGATACGGTGACGATCCCTAGTTGATATGTGTGCTATTTCCTTTAGTCGTCATCTCAGTAGTCACTTCGTGTTTAAAGATATCGCTAGAAAGGAGGCATTTTAACACATCCATATATCGTTGGTTTCGTCTTCCCCTACTCTTATAGCCATCATAACAATCACGCTCATCAACATTATTCATTCTCCTGTCCTTTTACCAATTTATTTGGGACTAGCAGCACTCCGCGGTTTCACCCGTGTAAGTTTCGATCCCGTAGGAATATCGGGATAAAAACTATCTTATGTCCTTTCCTGGGATGCAATCTATCTCTCTGCCAAATTTTATCGAAATCCGTTCAGTGGATTAGGCGTGAAAAGGCAACATACAGACAGACAGACAGAGTTACTTTCGAATTTATAATATTAGTAAGGATTGGCGCAATATTTATTATCCATATTTCTTTATTAGTCGCCGCGCGGTTCGATTGATCAGGTTAAGCTACGCTTGCCGCGGTTGGTCCGTGCATGGGTGACCATCTTTACATATCAAGACCCCTCCGTGCCTCGGCAAGCACGTTAAGCCGTTGGTCCTGTCAATCGTAGATCTATGGCAGTAGTTACGGGTCGACAGAAGCCCGAAAGTCTGACAACCAGTCTTACCGAGGGGTATCGTATTACCCAGTAGCTGGGTTGTGAAGGTCAGATAGGCAGTAGCTTCATGTAAAATACTGATATTCAGCTGCCTCCGATTAGACTGGAATCCGACCTCAACATAGTTGGGAAATGGCTAGGCAGATGATGACTTATCTAATAGTCGTCATCTCGGTAGTGACCCCCTTTCTAACCATATCACCATTCACACAGTCCATCTATCGTTTCCTTGGACTTCCCCTACTCTTATAGCCGCCCACATTCACAATCAACAATACATTGTTAATAAAAACCGGGCAAAAACGAGTCGGACTCGCGCACCGAGGGTTCCGCACCATCATGTTTTTAAATTTTCACCGGCGAGCTACTTACTAGATCTCGGTCAAACCAATTTTCGGTGGAAGTTTACATGATAATGTGCATCATATATTTTTTTTAGTTTTATCATTCTCTTATTTTAGAAGTTACAGGGGTGACACACATTTTACCACTTTGGAAGTGTCTCTCGCGCAAACTATTCAGTTTAGAAAAAAAATATATTATAAACCTCAATATCATTTTTGAAGACCTATTCATAGATACACGTATGGGTTTGATAAAAAAAAATTTTGAGTTTCAGTTCTAAGTATGGGGAACCCCCAAAATGTATTGTTTTTTTTCTATTTTTTTGTGAAAATCTTAATGCGGTTCACAGAATACATCTACTTACCAAGTTTCAACAGTGTAGTTCTTATAGTATCGGAAAAAAGTGGCTGTGACAGACAGACAGACAGACATGACGAATCCATAAGGGTTCCGTTTTTGCCATTTGGCTACGGAACCCTAAAAAGGCAGTCGGACACGATTGCCGCATCATCATCTGCCTAGCCTTTTCCCAACTATGTTGGGGTCGGCTTCCAGTCTAACCGGATGCAGCTGAATACCAGTATTTTACATGGAGCGACTGCCTATCTGACCTCGACAACCCAATTACTAGGTAATACGATACCCCTTGGTAAGACTGGTTGTCAGACTTTCGGGCTTCTGACGACCCGTAACGACTGTCAAAGATCCACGAATGACAGCCGGGACCAACGGCTTAACGTGCTTTCCGAGGCACGGAGAGGTCTTGATATGTAAAGATGGTCAGTTGGTCACCCATCCACGGACCAACCGCGGCAAGCGTAGCTTAACCTGATCAATTGACCCGTGCGGCTGTTATTACCTAGCCACAAGCCTCACTTGTCAAGTTTGCCGCATGTCGAACGAACAAAACTATCAATTATCACCATGTGCAGAAAACATCCGGCTACATCGAGGCAGTTCCAGGAGATGATGGCGGGATGTGCTTCACGCCTGCAGACAGGATTGATCCATAATATGAGCTACTAGCTTCCGGCCGCGACTTCGTCCGCGCGAAATTTCACCCTCCCCCCATTCACCCTCTTAGGGGTGAAATTTCGAAAAATCCTTTCTTAGCGGATGCCTACGTCATAACATCTACCTGCATGCCAAATTTCAGCCCGATCCCTCCAGTGGTTTGGGCTGTGCGTTGATAGATCACAATGTCAGTCAGTCACCTTTGAGTTTTTTAGTTTTAGATTATGGATCAATCCTGTCTGCAGGCAAACAGAGAGGAAAGAAAACAAGGACCCCTCTGCAGTGGGACAACAAAGGTTAAAAATAAATAAATAATAACAAAAAGGCAACCTGGGGAACCTGGTGAAGATATTTCTATCATACTTATGAATGGACCTTCTTTCCTGATTTCAACACCTCTTTTCACGACTCTTGGCATTCTACCTTTAAAAATAACAACATATTTTAATTCTGCACCCAGGGAGCCTAAAAAGGCCACTTTGGCAGAATCGTAAAAGGATAACCTTAGGAATCATAATGGACAGTTCACTGTTAAGTTAATCGTATCAAATCCCATTGGTGAAGGACTTTTCAGTTATTTTTTTTTTGTCTGTGCTAAAATACCAATCAATCCAATCCAAAATGAATCCCAATTTCTTTGAATATACCTACGTAGTGCTGCGAAAAAAAGGAAAACACGGACTATCTTCGCCATATTATGATTCATAATGTTATCTTTTTATGATTCTGCCAATGTGGCCTTTTTAGGCCCCCAGTTCTCACACATTTTGCCAGTTATGTTAATTTAAGTCCCATGAACCTGGGGGGCGAGCCTATAGCCATCACCTGGGCACAAATAAAAACTCCTGGCTGCTACAGTATCATCTGCCTGCCTTTTCCAAACTATGTTGGGGTCGGCTTCCAGTCTAACCGGATGCAGCTGAATGCCAGTATTTTACATGTAGCGACTGCCTGTAAGACCTCCACAACCCAGTTACCCTAATAACCCTAATAACCGATGTTATTAGAAATGTTATAATTTTAATTTTAACAAATTAATGTGTTAAATTTGTTACATTAAACATGTTAAAATATTTGTATGCCAGTCCATGGCGAAACATGTAAGATCATAACTTTATTTATAAGACCATACTGTACCATGTTTTAAAGCAAATAAATATATTCTATTCAACGAAATTACCTCTTTTGAGCCTCCCAAGCAGTCCAGCTGTATTCGTATTCTCATCTGCCGACAATTTGATCTTATGGTTAGTCGCACTGTCAGCTGTTGGCGAGTCCTTCTCATTCCTGGATTCTTTCTTTCCATCCAGCACTCCATAGTCACTGTAAGCTTGTGCCTGTTGGACCAGTCTGTTATATTTATTTGCTATATAGTCTTCCACGTATTCTACGTCGGAGAGATCCCTGCCTTTTCTTTGGGCTTCTAAGTGATCTTGATGTTGGTCTGTTGGTTTCAGGACGTCCGCCTGTGTGGTAAAAAAACAATCATCGTCTGCCTGTCTGTAGTATACAACCATAAGTTGTTCCGGGTCTGGCTGTTTGTGTACGTGAATTTAAATGTTTGTAAACGCACCCACAATACAGGATAAATTCCTAGTGGGGGGGAAAAGTTATTTTTTTTTTTTTTATTATTAATGCCGTTAAAATGCACTCCGACTTATTTCAACTTCTTGGAAACACTGTTACGTTTAAGACAAGATATCCTGACAGATTAATATTCCTCCTATGAAAAGCCGTTTATATCATAGACGTTGCTTTCCAATGGTTATCTAAATATATAAAATTCAAAGTCCTGACTGAGATGAGGGTATGACTGTCGAGAACTTGTATACTTTTTGTTATTGTACTTACTTAATGTGTTTGTGTCTATATCTAATATTATTGGCCTTGACCGTTTATTATAAATAGAATATTCATCTACATATCAGGACCAGTGGTGGTCCAGTGTTAACAGCGCCGTCGGTCGTAGATTCGAACCCCGACAGGTGCTTTACTTTGGGTAAATTATTTCATCTCCACTGCTCTTAAAACGGTGAAAGAAAACATCGTCATGTCATCGAAACCGGCATGTTCCAGAACCAAAAATTCGAAGACATGTGACATCCAGCCCCGCGACCCGCGCGCGCGCGTGGACCCGCGTGATGGATTACGGCCCACTCCCTCGCAGCGAGAGGAGTGCTTTGTCCTAGCAGTGGGTGAAGGCAGACTATGGATGATAGTAATGTAGATGATAATCACTTATTTATTACTAGCTTCTGCCCGCGACTTCGTCCGCGTGGAATTTCTTGTACTGGGGGTACAAGAAATTCCACGCGGACGAAGTCGCAACACTTCGTATTCGCTTAGCGTTCATTCTGACTTTTTTTTCTTTTTGCTCGGCTCCTAAGGATCATAGCGTGATATTAAATAGCCTATAGCCTTCCTCAAGAATTGGGCTATAAAAGCAAAAAGATTTTTTCAAATCTGACTGGTAGTTCCAGAGATTATAGCGTTCAAACAAACAAACTCTTCAGCTTTATTATTAGTATTAGTATATAGATTATTATTAGTATAAAGATATAGTAGTATCCAAACCTTATGTGCGAACATAGAGTTTATTTCATCCGGGTAAAGTGGCATAGCGCCCTTCCAATTTGGATTGTAAACAGACTGAGGCGGGCTGAGCTTCCGAAGTTTCAGTGGGTCTGGTTCCTCCTGGAAAATGAGTGGGCTTACACTAGAGCGAGAAGTCCATTCGCATAAAAGCGCTTATGACACGTATGCTCCTATCTTATGCTGAGATAGTATCTTTTTTGGGCTTTCTTTTTTTTTCGGTGGAATATCTTCGCGGATGTTCTCCGCCCTGGGGTGGGCGGAGGGGTCTGTCAGACTATTACACACTAAAAACCACCCAGGTACCCCCACACGTAGACCGGAGATCATGGGAACTTTTGAGAACCTTTTTTTCCTTTTTTTAGACTTTCTACGCCCCGCGGTTTCACCCGCGTAAGTGTCGATCCCGTAGGAATATCGGGGTAAAAAGTAGCCTATGTGTTAATCCTGGTTATAAACTATCTGTGTGCCAAATTTCATCCAAATCCGTTTAGCCGTTTGTGCGTGAAGAAGTAACAAACACGTGCACACACTCACAAACTTTTGCCTTTATAGTAGTAGTGTGATGATAAACTATGTTATTTTTATTTTACTTATTTAAATTTGTTTTTTGATGATTTTGCTAGATATAAAATGTTATTTTATTGTTCCAAATAAAATATTTCAAATAATAATTTAAAAAAATTGTTTCTTTCTTTAGGCACATGTATCAAACCGGAAAGGGATCGGCACCGAACCGGAAAGGGATGCGAAAGGCGGAGGACAGTGTGTTGCGGCGCCTGGGAGACGCGGAGGACAGTGTGTTGCGGCGCCTGGGAGACGCGGAGGACAGTGTGTTGCGGCGCCTGGGAGACGCGGAGGACAGTGTGTTGCGGCGACTGGGAGACGTGGAGGACAGTGTGTTGCGGCGCCTGGGAGACGCGGAGGACAGTGTGTTGCGGCGCCTGGGAGACGCGGAGGACAGTGTGTTGCGGCGCCTGGGAGACGCGGAGGACAGTGTGTTGCGGCGCCTGGGAGACGCGGAGGACAGTGTGTTGCGGCGACTGGGAGACGTGGAGGACAGTGTGCTGAGGCGCCTGGGAAACGCCTATGTCCAGCAATGGACTGGGATGGTTGATTGAAGAAACAATTTCGAAGTAATACGAGCTATTAGGATTTTACAAACAATAATCAAACGAAAAAGACTCCACACAATAGGTGCCTGAAGAGGACAGCACAGCCGAGGCCGGCCCAGAATGAGATGGCGAGATGACCTGGACGCGTACCGCGAGGGCTGGTTTGTGGCGGTGCGGGGAAAGAGTTCTTGGAAGGATTTGGGGAAGACCTTTGCCCAGCAGTGGGAATTATATTGGAAAAATCCTACGACAGGTCTCTTAAAGGAAAATCTCATACATTATCCCTCCTTTTCCGATCTACAGACTTTTCCACTTCGTCATGATTATCCATCTCATCAGTCAGCACTTCCTTGAAGTCGTCGTAACCAAGGTTCTCCTCATCTTCACCTGCTTCAAGCTGCATCAGCCTCCGTATGTTAGGAACTCTGTCTATAATTGGCAATTTTGTTCCCTCATAGCCAACTGAGGGTGGTCTATTTTGTAAATCTGGATTCCTGGAAAGTTAGTAAGTTTAAATAAATAACATAAGATTGTAGCGGTATCTACAACGCCACATGCGAACAACGCGTCATACTGACGTCACGCAAAATCCTGCATCTCGCAAGCAGAGTTTACCGTGCAACTAGCATAGATACAACGGCCCGGCATGAATCATCGGGCAGTTGCCCGCCAGACACAACACCCGTCTGGTCAGAGGGTCCTCCCTTTTCTATTTGTGTAAATAATTTCATCATCCCTACTCTCAAAATGGTGAAAACATCGCAAGGAAACCGGCATGTCCTAGAACCAAAATTTCGAAGACATGTGATATCTACCAACCCACACTTGGCCCGCATGGTAGATTATGGCCCACCCCCTCTCAAAGAGAGGAGGCCTGTGTCCTAGCAGTGGGAACAATACAGGCTGATTATGCTACTTCATATGCAGCAGTCGCGTTTGGATCAACGGGTCAGTCATTTCATTCACTCAAAAAATAAAATCAATATCTAACACTCACATTATAGTGGAAACACTCATCAGAACTTCAAATTCACTGGGACTGGTTGTCACAATTTTTTTCTTCTGCTTCCTAATCATGTTCGCTTCATGGTTAAAGAAATCCCTCTCATATTGCGCTGTGGGCGTCCTAAACATCTCAAAAAGTGCTGGTGTGGTTCTACTGCCACTAACAATTTTACCATCCTTGTTATTTTTGAACTTGAATTTCGGTTTCGGTATTTGGTTTAAGAGTTGCTCGTCACGGATGACATTAACATTTTTATGTGGTTCTGGATGCTTGCACGGTTTCTTAACTTTCTCATGTTTAAAAAGTTCATCTACTCCGAAGGGATCTGACATGATTTCTGGTAAGTTTTTGTTTAAAAATTTATCTAGTAATAGGTCTAATCGATGTGTGTTTTTGTAGAACGGATGCATCATTTGTTTTTCGTGGGTATGAGTTCCTGCTGGAGCGTGTTGGCACTTTTTGACTGGTCTTTTTCCAGCTGGCTTATACTGTACTAGTACTTTTTTTTTCTCGATTATAAAGCCAGTTGGTTCTTCAGCTTCATTGTGTCTTTTCAGCCTAGTTTTGTTATCAGATTTTGTTGTTGGTACATTAGGTTTTTCCACCTTCTGCTGCTTTCCGAAAATAGACCTTCGTTTGAGAACACGGTATCTTTTGGGATAATGGTAAAGTTTCAATGATCTTCTAGATCTTTCTGGTGACTTTTGAACGATGTCTTCTACGTAAGACTCATCTTGATTGATCTTTTTCAGGGATTTTATTTTTGCATCTGTTTGTACTAGTTTCTTGTAGAAATCTGGAAATTATAATGATGCAATAAATTTTTGATAGCCGTTTTATGTACCTAACTAGCTGCGCCCCGCGGTTTCACCCGCATAAATGTCGATCCCGTGGGAATATCGGGATAAAAAGTAGCCTATATGTTAATCCAGGGTGTAAAGCTACCTCCATAGGTACAGAATTTTATCAAAATTGGTCCAGCCCATTGAGCGTGTAGAAGTAACAAACATATAAACACACCCCCACACCCCCACATACTCACAAACTTTCGCCTATAAAATATTAGTGTGATGTGATGTTGTAATAAAATCGAATCCCTAAAATATTTAACTTAACAATAAAAAATAAAATAAAAAAAAATTATTCAAAAATATAAAGACTATAAATACAGTTTTTCTTAAATCTATGTCGAGTTCACCCATGATTTGTGCCTGAACTAGGTAATCCTGTGTTTCAGGCGATTGGAGGTAACATTAATTGACTAAATAATCACATACTTATATTATTTATCTTATAAGTACATATGTAAAAAGGTGTATAAAATTATATATAGATAATACCAACAATATTTACATTAGCACAAGTAATAACTTCTCTGTATCTTCATAGGACATAGTTTGAAGAGTCTCCATAAGGATTTTCTTGCAGTTACTATGATTTAAGGAGTAGATGTTTCCTTTATCATTAAGCCTATTATAGAGTAGCGGTCCGAGGTACATATATATTTTTTTTTTTGGTTTGAATTTGGTTTTGTACTTTTCTGAGGGCAAACTATATCCTTCCGTCTCCTTTTTGTAAATTCAGTGCTGTATGGAAGCGCTGCGTGTTGTTTTAGTGCTCATTATAAATAACTGTCGAACTGTAAGTACTTTACAAGCTTTATACAGGATGTTAGTGGGGAAAAGAAAAGGACAATATCATGTTAATAAATATTTTATGTAAAAAATATTTAAATATTGTACACTATGATATGTTTAAAAAGAAATAAACGAGAATAATTTACATAATATATATTTTATTTTATTTCTAATACCCTAAAAATGCTTATAAACTTATTCTATTGCACCCCACACTTGACAGAATGTGATCATATCATTGATTAACCTTAAGACCAGAAAATGTACCATATTCTGACAAATATGACAAATACCATTATGCGTGGGTTATGGCGGCTGTCGGTGGTCCAACCAGCCCCCCTCCCCTCTGCGTAACACACTATTACTCTCAATTTGAATAATTTTGAAGCATATTGCTAATCCATTGCTCCATAAGTTCGAAAAATGTGTCAACTCAACAATGTAAATAACGCAATGAATGTTGCTGAACTGTCAAAATGAAACTATTTTTTTTTTTGCGGATGGGAAATCATCAAATGAGGTCCCCGCTCTGGGTGGAGCGGAAGAGAGTGTCAGACTCTTACTGACTAAAACCCACCCGTATTCCTTCATTAGCCCTTTATGTTCCGGGCCAGCGGTAACCCTTTCGGACAATCCCGCTGACCAAAATGAAACTCTTTGCTACTGATAGTATGTTAGGCAATTACCTTGCTGGTCTGTTGCATACTTGACTAGTTACATACCTCGTAGCTTTTCGTTGTTCTGAATATTCATATTGTCAGCATCCAGAATGTTTGGCAGGTCGATGTCATTCAACTGCCTGTGCTCAGATTCTTCCACAGAATTCTGTAAGGGTATACAATCAAAAGCATTACTATTTTTTCTTTGTTAGCCTATGCTTTCCTCATCATCATCATCATAATCAGCCTATAATGTTCTGTTCCCACTGCTGGGACACAGGCCTCCTCTCAATGAGAGGGAGTGGGCCGTAATCCACCACGCGGGCCCAGTGCGGGTTGGCAGATGTCACATGTCTTCGAATTTTTGTTTCTAGGACATGCCGGTTTCCTCACGATGTTTTCTTTCACCGTTTTGAGAGCAGTGGTGATGAAACGGTGGTGTGTGGTGGTGTTTTTTTTTTTTTTTTCCTGTACGAATCGCACTAGATACTTTTTCTTTCTTTTACACAAAGTGAAGCGCCTGTCTGGGTTCGAACCTACGACCTACAACTCTTAAGTCGCGGCCGATACCACTGGGCCACCACTGCTCTCTATGCTTTCCTACTGCTGGGCAAATTATTCTTAAAATTTCGTTTATTTATTCTGTTTACTGATTTTATTACTAATCATTACAATGGAGGCCTTAATTCTTTTTCCAAAATGTTACTTGTAATGGACCAAATTGTTTATTCTGCACCAATCAGACGCACATAAAAAGTAGATTTATAATCAAAATAAAAATACTGTGACACAGAAAGCTGGCATATTTTTCGGACAAAGAATCAGCATTGCCATACAACGTGGCAATAATGCTGTCAGCCTTTTGGGCACTTTTCCTATTGACAGCGATGCGGACTAATTTTTTGATGCCCTTTGTTTTTGTTCCTTCCTTTTTTGTCAAATAAATTTATTATTATTATTTATTTTTATACACTTGTGTATTATTTTGAGACTGTTAGCTTTATACATTACTAGCAGCGCCCCGTGGTTTTACCCCTATAAGTGTCAATCCCGTGGGAATATCGGAATAAAAACAATCCTTAATCCTTTCCCGGGACTCAAACTATCTCTATACCAAATTTCATCTAAATCGGTTCAGCGGTTTATGCGTGAAGAGGTAATAGACAGACAGACCGACACACTTTCGCATTTATAATATTAGGATGTAAATATGAATATTATTAAATTCATTTATTTAAACTAGGCTGGGAATGTGTACTTCTCAAACGTAATAATTACATAAGATAATAAGACATTGCCAAGCGGTTGGTCGACTCTTCACGTGACTAGAGGGCCTCAAAAATTAACGTCCCTGCATCGGGAATAGCAATATTTTGTAAAAGGTGATGAGCAGTTGACATTAGGCTATCGTAATTTAGATAAATTACAAACTGACCCACTAAAAAGTGAAAAAAAAACTTTTAGAAAAAAAAAAACAACCGACTTCCAAAAAACACTATAAAGTGAAAAATAACTTTAATTTCGGAAGTCGGTGGCAAAAAACTAAAATACAAATCCAAAGACACCGACTTCCGAAATTAAAGTAATTTTTTTTTCACTTTATAGTATTTTTTGGAAGTCGGTTGTTTTTTTTGTAAAAAAGTTTTTTTAGCCCAAAGAATAAGCATTGCCATCCAACGTGGTAATGCTGCCAGCCTTTTGGGCACTTATGGCATTGACAGCGGTGCGGACGAATTTTTTGATGCCCAATGAGCTCCTGTCTTTTTTTTTTTATATATACTTGTATATATGAAATGAAATGATTTGAAATGTTTTTTTTTTTTTTGTAAGTAGTTTTGTATACTTAAACAAACACTTTTACACGTCAATCATGCTTTTTTTTTTAAACTAGATGAAGTCGGCGTTTCCTATCTGACTACTCTGAGAAGAAAGGCCGAAACAAACTCAGAGGTCACAGTCTCATTTAAAGTCCAGACATAATCTTGGTCAGGTTATATGAAGACCATGTAGATCGATGTCTGAGGTGGTCTTTTGAGGAAAGAACCACACAGATTGAGAGGACCTGTCCAGTCAGTGCACGCATTTATCAAAAATCGTGCAGCTCAACTCAAGACTTAAGGAGCTCAACGATTCGACGAACAATACCAAAGAAAGGACATTTGGGTAGGCCACATAAATTACTCAAACTGCCAGACCATGAAAAAAAAACTAACAGAACGACTACTATAATATGTAAATTTTAGTGTTAAATTGTAAAATAGTTAATTATATATGAATAAAATAATTAATTACTTAAAAATAAGTTGAGTCGGCCTCGCACACGAAGGGTTCCGTACCACAAGGCAAAAACGCCGAAAAAAACACGTTTGTTGTATGGGAGCCCCCCTTAAATATTTATTTTATTTTAATTTTATTATTACAGTAAAAATACAACTAAGTATTTTGTGAATATTTCAAGTGCCTACCTGTTGCCATTATTGATATCGAGCAAAAAAGGGCAAAAAAATCGCGTTTGTTGTATGTATACGTAATAAACAATAATATTCGACATCTACCGGGATTTCGTGATATCCCCAGTATTCCCCAGGGATTTCGTGAAATCCCTGATATCCTCATTTCCCTGCGACATATATACCCTTAAATATTTATTTTATTTTTAGTGTTTGTTGTTATAGCGGCAACAGAAATACATAATTTGTAAACATTTCAACTGTCTAGCTATCGCGGTTCTTGAGATATAGCCTGGTGACAGACGGACAGTGGAGCCTTAGTAATAGGGTCCCGTTTTTACCCTTTGGGTACGGAACCCTAAAAAAGTAGCTAACTACCTAAAACATACCCATTCAAAAAATCATAATAGTTTCAAAAACTCGCCACAAATTCACTCCACTAATTTATAAGTTGGTCAATTAACCCTTAAAACGCGTCCGCCGTTAGCACTCTAAAAGGGGTACTTTGCGATATTAACCCTTAACAATAAATATGTCAGGGTATATTTAAAAGTGCCCAGGACACCACATTTCTTCTTCTTTGGTTAGGTGGCGACTATCAGCCAGAAGCACAATTTCGAAAATGCCACGTTAGTTTAATTTTATTATAAGATGCAAATCAAAACAAAACACACACTGACACCCATTCAAAAAATCATAATAGTTTCAAAAACTCGCCACAAATTCACTCCACTAATTTATAAGTTGGTCAATTAACCCTTAAAACGCGTCCGCCGTTAGCACTCTAAAAGGGGTACTTTGCGATATTAACCCTTAACAATAAATATGTCAGGGTATATTTAAAAGTGCCCAGGTGGTACCCGGGACAGTTTGAGTAACGATACCGTTTATAGGCGGTTGCGGGGTTAACTAACGGAGTTGTGGCGTGGAGTATTGAAGGGATGGAGAGCTCTTTACGAAAATAACTTTTTAATGTTATCAATTATCAAAGGACAAGATAAAAGTTCGTACGAACAAGAAATAAATATTGCTCTTCAAACAACTATAGAGTGGCTAGAGGCTAATAATTTAAAAGTTAATATTAATAAAACAAAGTTTATACAATTTCATACCTATCGATCAAAACCGCTGGCACTAAATATATCTTATAAAGGGGTCGCCCTGGCAGAAACTGACTCTATTAAGTTCCTTGGAATAAATCTAGATAAATTTTGTTCATGGAAAAATCATATAAATGACATTTGTGCTAAAATAAATAGTTTTATATACCCTTTGAGGCGTATAAGCTGCGAGGTATCGAGAAATGCTGCAATAACGGCTTTCCATGGCTATATAACCTCCACTCTAAGGTATGGTATTATCCTGTGGGGTCGTTGTGTGGAGATTGATCAAGCATTCGTAATGCAAAAAAAGTGTCTAAGAGCTATATTTGGGCTGAAGCAAATAGAATCATGTCGTCCGTTCTTTAGGAAATATAAAATATTAACTCTACCATGTATTTATATATTAGAATCCTGTATATTTGTTTTCAAACATAAGAGACTTTTCCAGCAAGCTACAAGCTACTATGCCCCACGATCTATGTATACTAATAAGTTATTTCAGCCGAGGACGAATCTTACATTTACAGGTAACAACAGCTATAGTATGTGCATAAAGTTGTATAACAAAATACCAAATTCTATAAAAACGCTCCCATTTTCTAGATTTAAAAATAATTTGACGAGGTTTTTAATCGAAAAATGCTTTTATAGTGTACATGAATTTTTGGATTATAAATTGTAAGTTTTGTAAACTGCACGGTCATTTTAATTTATTATGACATATTGACATGCTTATTATTGACATTTATGATTATTAATTATTTTTATTATTCTTTTTAAATTTTATAGTGACATTTATTTAATTCAATGACACAATTTTAATGGGATTATCTTTTTACTGAGTGCATGATTATTATCAATAATTAATTTCAATAAAATAAAATATGTAGCCTTATTTTATATTTGCACGCCGAAATTAAAGGCAGAATAAGAGAACAATTCTGTATATTTTACCAACCTTCTGTACCTTATTTATGCAAATAAATGACTTTTGACTTTTGACTTTGACTTAACAACTTATAACACAACTTTAAATACCCCCACGACCCCTGGACCGCTGCATTCACCCATAAGCACAATGTTTTGCATGCAATACATTGCGCACTACCGCAAACAACAAACCACACCAAATATAAAAGTAGTTTTCCAGCACATTTTTTTTTGAGAATTAGCGGCTATAAAGCTTGGTTTAGATAATTATTTTAAAACACGACGATTGAAAACGTCACGAAAACTAACCACAAGAAACTAAGGAACCGAAGAAAACGAGGTAAGTGCTGTGTAAATAATTATCTACCTTCCTAATAATTGCTCTAACATGTTGTAAACGTTCTATTCTTTAACTAACCCGCACTGGACCCGCGTGGTGGCTTATGCGGGCCATCCACGATCAAGTTCACCGTCAAGTTTGCTGCGGACTTGAAGCCGCGTCCAGTAAACTTGACGGTGTATGGCTACTTATCATGCATACCTATAGCTATACACCGTCAAGTTTACTGGACGCGGCTTCAAGTCTGCTGCAAACTTGACGGTGAACTTGATCGTGAGTGGCCCGCATTACGGTCCGCTCTCTCTCTTACAGAAATGAGGCCTGAGTCCCAGTAGTAGTAATGTCCCCAACATTATAGGCTGATTATGTTGCTCTTATGAAGATGTACCCTTTAAGGGTTTAAGATATTAAAATGAGTCGGCTAACACTCCATTTATTCACTACTCCGTGACCTCTAGTGACTTACTTTTAAAAGGCAATTTGCGTTGCGACAGTTAAGAGTAATTTTAAAATAAGTAAAATAAGAATAGTATTGTGGTTTTGTTTATACCTTTCAGATACA
This sequence comes from Oligia fasciuncula, assembly GCA_963082905.1. Taxonomy (NCBI): domain Eukaryota; kingdom Metazoa; phylum Arthropoda; class Insecta; order Lepidoptera; family Noctuidae; genus Oligia; species Oligia fasciuncula. Next base: position 10,366,204 of record OY720413.1, on the reverse strand, counting down.
ACTAGTGTTATGTTTAACAAGAAAAATATGTATATAAGAAAGCAAAATGAGGGAAAAGCTATTTAATGATCTTCGCAGCTGACTTTCTGTACTTTCTGCCTACCCCATTGGGAAGTAGGCGCGTGAGTGTGTGTATTTTATGTAACGTCTTGTGTAAAATGTTTTATGAAAAAACTTTTTTACAAAAAGAAAACAACAGACTTCCAAAAAAGACATTACAAAGTGAAAAATAACTTTAATTTCGAATGTTGTTGGATTCGCATTTTCGTTGTTTGCCACCGACTTCCGAAAAGTTATTTTCACTTTGTAGTGTCTTTTAGAAGTCGGTTATTTTTTTCTCGGAAACGGTTGCAATTTCGGGATTTTGAACTTCGGGATTTTAAACTTCGGGTTTTTAAACTTTCGGGCATATAAGAACTTTCAGGATTTTAAACTTTCGACCAAACAACCATTCGGCGTTTCAATTTTTGGGATTTCGTCCATCGGTATTATAATATTCGGTCTTTTAAAATTCGGGATTTTGATACGTACCCGTAATAGATACATGGTGCTCACAAATTTACAAATTATTTACAAATATTGTAAAAGTAGATAATTTTCCTAGAATTTTAACAAGTGTGCGAGTTACTGTAGTCACAGATTGTAAAAATCAATGTCATAAAATTAAAAAAAATATAAATTAAATTAGCAACCAGTTTGATTTTGTCTAGACTCTAGATTGGTTTCCAAGCATTCTTATCATGGAAATAATCCTCTAATTTGTAAACAAAGTATTCTTTTATTATGAGTTTAAAATTTTCTTTCATTTAATTGCAATATGTCACAAGGTATTTTGATGTAGGTAGCATTTAACACATTTAATTCATAATGCCATTTGATTCTTTGATATTTATGGTCTCATTCATATTCTAGAGTTATGGGATAGGTATAAAAAAAAACACCTTGTACGGACGCCAGCAGGTCAACCTACCCGAAACTGTCAGATTTTCCCAATCAACCTTGAACCTTATGTTTTAGCAATAAAGTCGAAAATCTATTAAAGAAATCTGACAGATTGTAGTAACTTGATGTGCTGGCGTCTGTACATAAAGGTCCTACGATCGGCAATACTGTAACTGTAACTTCCCATCAGTGAAAGAATTTTCGGAATCGGATCAGAAGTTCCGAAGATTATCCCCTCCTCCGCCTCAAGTCGTACTCCTCGATACCGAGGGTCGTGATCCTCCCTTGAAAACATCTTTTCCTTGACGATGTTTCGCCGTCTCTGTCTATCCTTGGCCAGGTGAAGCGTATCATGAAATTTCGTGTCAAGAGAAGAGCTTATCTGATCGGACCATCGCAAAGGGCTGCGACCTCTTGGTCGTTTACCGTCCACCTTGCCGGTAACCATTAGTTGTTCAAGGTTATTGCCGTCTTTTCTCGCTATGTGGCCGAAAAAATCCAAAACTCTGCGGAGACAGGTCGTAGAGAGTCTGGTCTTTATTCTGAGCTGGCGTAGGGTAGACTCGTTGGTGCGGAATGCAGTCCATGGTATCTGAAGCAACTTCCTCCAACACCACATCTCGAAGGCGTCTATACGAGCTCTGTCGGCCTCTCTCAAGGTCCAAGATTATCCCCTACATTACAAATTCACAAATTTTAACTCTTCATAACTTTTTTTCATTATTTACGCTGACACATTTGAAGTTGACATTTAAACAATCAACATACACAACAGACTTCATAATCACATAAAATCTTAAATAAATAAATTTCCCAAACATAAATTCCCAATTAAACAATATATTTTATTACTCTTCCAAAGAAACCCGAAAACAACACACGGTACGTTGTCAAGTTATATAATACTAGCTTCTGCCCGCGACTTCGCCCGCGTGAACTCAAACTCAAACTCAAACTCAAAGCATTTATTTCAATTAAACCAATTACAGGCACTTTTGAATTGTCAAGGGGTCGGTCAGTCAGAAAGATGAAGCTAGATTGCCCATTCCAAAGCGTAGGTACCTATGGAGAAGAACGGGCAAGAAACTCCATGGACACTCTTTTAAATCAAAATAATATGGTTACAAAGTCTTGTTTACATCATTCATGTTAAAAATTATGCATGTGAGAACGATGCAGAACGTTAAAAGCGTCCGTAATGAAAAAAAAAAAACAATTCAAATATTAAATAAAATTAAAATAAGCCATGGCAGCAAAGAGATGACCAGTCCCTACTGACGGCGCCCGTTCACGAACATGACGCATGTATTAGCACCATTCAGCTCAACCATTTTATAGGGAGCTAAATGATCCAACACACGCGCCACCATCAGCGAGACATTTGAGTGAGCATGACATACTCTCAGCCGCCAGGGCACATTCAAGTCAATTAAAGGCGTACCCAGTAAATGGAAGCTTTATAGTATGTACATAGTACTCACACATGTGCTATGCAATTATACAATACTAGGAGATTGAATTTATATAATGCAAAAAGTGTATTTTAAAATCTTCAGCAGCTTCAACAGTATTTCCCAATGCTAATCAATTTATTTGTGCGTCCTTATGGAGCAGGACCAGCGTTTAGCCAAGCACTTTTATCGGCGATGTAGTCCCCCAATTTATAATATGCCTGGCTGCATAGTGTGCGTTTTATACAAGATTTAAATTTCGTTTCATTCAGTTGAAGTATGTCGGCAGGTATTTTATTGTAACATTTTAAACAGTAGCCCATGAAGGACGAGTCTACTTTAGCCAGCCTGAAACCTGGTTGAACTAATTGGTCCCTATTTCTAGTGATATAATTGTGTCTTTCACCTCTTTTACTAAAAAGATGTAGATTTTTCCTTACGTACATGATATTTTCATAGATGTATTGACAAGGTACCGTCATGATGTTAATATCTTTAAACAGTTCCCTTAGAGAGTCACGCCTGCGGAGGCTGTATATGGCTCTGATAGCTCTTTTCTGCAGAATAAAAATAGACTCGATGTCTGCAGCCCGTCCCCATAGTAAAATACCGTACGACATGATACTATGAAAGTAACTAAAATAGACCAGTCTCGCGGTATCAACATCAGTAAATTGACGGATTTTTCTCACAGCATATGCTGCTGAACTTAGCCGTCCTGCAAGGGATGTTAAATGAGGACCCCATTGAAGCCTTGAGTCGAGCGTGATCCCCAGGAAAACAGTTTTATCGACGAATTCTAGTTTATCTTGATTCAATACTATTTCACAATTACTACTTTTGACATTTGGTAAAGAAAATCTTATGCACTTCGTTTTTTTTCCATTTAATACTAAATTATTAGCAGTGAACCAATTTTGGATCTGCAGTAGGGCGTTATTTACGTCGTCAAGATTTGATGCACGTCTATTAATTTTAAAAATCAAGGAAGTATCGTCAGCAAATAACACCATTTGTGGTTGGGTTTTTAACAAGTGGGGTAGATCATTAATATATACTAAAAAGAGGAAAGGGCCTAATATCGAGCCTTGTGGTACACCCATTTCTACTTTTAAACCGAGTGAATTGACACCATTTATTTGAACCTGCTGTTGTCTATCATTTAAATAAGATTTTACTAAACTGAGCGCAAGTTTACCCAGTCCGTAATGCTCAAGTTTTAAGAGTAAGGTTTCGTGTTCGACGCAATCAAAAGCTTTGGAGAGGTCACAAAAAAAAAGAAATTTCTTGTACCGACCCCGTCGCAATACTTCGTATTCGCTTAGCGTTCATTCTGACTTTTATTTCTTTTTGCTCGGCTCCTAAGGGTCATAGCGTGATATTAAATAGCCTATAGCCTTCCTCAAGAATTGGGCTATCAAATGCAAAAAGATTTTTTCAAATCTGACCGGTAGTTCTAGAGATTATCGCGTTCAAACAAACAAACTCTTCAGCTTTATTATTTGTATATATAGATTGTATACTCGTATATTTTGTAATCAATGAAGTAAGTAATTGATGAACATTACGGAGGCTGACCCGAAACTTTGTTAACTTAAAACACACTTGAAATTAACTTGGATATTAACTTGTGTGGATTTTGTTAAGGGGGAGCTATCACACTAATATTATAAAGGCGAAAGTTTGTGAGTGTGTGTGGGGGAGGGTGTGTGTGTTTATATGTTTGTTACTTCTTCACGCTCAAACGGCTGGACCAATTTTGATAAAATTTTGTATGGAGGTAGCTGACACCCTGGATTAACATATAGGCTACTTTTTATCCCGGTATTCCCACGGGATCGACATTTACGCCCCGTGGCGCAGCTAGTTGTTCATCTAAAGCCGTGTCTCCTACCTCCTACGCGTTTTTTCTAAACATACATAAACCTTACACGTAAATATTTGTTTTAATACAGAAGTCGTCTCCTGCGTATCAAAATATTTTGAGTGTCAACTATTCACAACACAATATAACCTTAAAACCTGTGTCAGTCAGCTAAATTGAAAGGCGGATACAGACATTGCGACTTGCGACTTGCAAGGCATGCGCAGCGCACGGCGTTCATCGCATGATTTGCAATGTGTGGTGAGGCACCTACTCGACCAAAATGTATGAAACAGCAGATTTTTTTTTCGTGATTTCAGAGTTGTACGCTTAGTGAAAGCATAGTGAAAAATATTCATGAGTAGAACATCCTGTGAAAATTTGCGCAATGCGTAAAAAATTATCCTGTAGGTATATTTTTTTTTACTAGATTCTGCCCATAACTTCCCCCGCGTCACATCGCATCGCCTGCCCGCGCTATTACTTCGTTTTCGCGTAGTTTTTTCTTTTTCATTTCTCGGAATCTCTCTCGGCTCCTAAAAATCCTAGCGTGATGGTAGATAGCCTATAACTGCCAAACGCAAAAAGAAGATTCGGAGTTTCAGAGATTAAAGCGTTCAAACAAACAAACTTTCCAGTTGTAGTATAGTTCACCTCTTTATTAGTGTTTGTAATGGCAATCATATCACTTGGTTTTAGTAAGTTTTTATATTTTATTTTTATTCATCCTTTTGATAGATTCTTATTTTGTAAATGTAAAGGTACGCTTCCACCAAAATTGTGTGCAGCACATTTTTGTTCACAAATATTTTGTGCAGAACTCCAACAGTGCACGTACTGAGCTGCAGATCCGATAGTCTCTGTTTCCACCGGCAAAGCTGTGCGTAACTTTTGTACAAAAAGGACAAATAAATGTTTTCACTCCGGTAAGACTGAGACCTGAGTTCGCGAACAACAAGTGTGTACGCGTCGACGCGAGTCCACTGCTTGCATATGTGCGCGCACAAAAGTATGCAGATGTGCGCGAACATTTCTAATCTTCGCGCACAATTTGTTATTGTTTGCTTGAGTGAGTCGACCAGAATAAACATTTGTGTCGTACACTCTACCGCACAGTGCCGCACACTGGTGGAATCGCGCCTTGAGGACTTTGTAGGCCTTGTAGACTTTAGATCTGTAGACCATTTTATTCTATCAAGTACCTGGTACTTGTGGACAGGCCTTCGCTGTCCTCCCATACCTACTGTAATTTAAAAACATTGTAAAAGCCAATTATTTTTAATTAAAAAGAGTAACCGTGAAGTTTCTTGCCGGTTCTTCTCCATAGGAAACGACCAATTGGAACCGTGCACCTAGCTTCTGACGTTTCATAAGTGCCCATGTAGGTTTATATGAAATAAAATATTTTGATTGATTGAGTACCTACTTCCGCTTTACTATTAGTACCTATAGATATGTCGTATAAAGTGATTCCGATATCCTATTTAAAGAATACACAATTTCATTTTATTGGCACGAAAAAGGATGATTACAATTCCTTTCAACTTCTAAAGACGCGCAAACAATCTGAACAACGACCTTCCCCTTAACAAATCTCCTATATTAACCGGTCATTAGGAACATGTGACGGGCGCCGAGCTAAATCACGCTCTATCTCGCTCTCTCGCTGAAGAACAGAGCGAGAGGGAAGCTAACGAAGTAACATATTGAGTGAGTTAATGTTTTGTCGCTTTTCTTGCGACTGTTTGGGTGGGGAACCAGTGTAAGCTAAGGGTAGGTTAAAAATAGTTACGTACAAAATAAAAGTCAATCAATCAACCAATTTATCAATTTATCTTTTTATTAATCGTTTTTTTTTCACCTTTTTTGATGTTTTTTTAATACTTACCTGTATTGTCTTTTGTTGCACTGAATAAACGTTTTATCTATCTATCTTTTAAAATTCTTAAGGGGACTACCAGGACCTAAACGCAAAAAATGCAAGTTTTATAATGCCTAAAAGTTTATGATCGACTACTGTAAAAAAAATCATAAAAATAAATGATTTTATTCGGGATACATGCTAGGTAGATAGTGTGTTGACAACATAATACAACTAATTTGATGCCATAGAAAGAAATCATGAAGATACCTCTAATAACTTTCTTTTCACAATAAAAACCATACTAATATACATACAATAATTTTGATTTTGTCAGATTATTCTACAAGCAACATACTAAAGTACTAGTGTTTTAATTTTTTTAGTCCAAACAATAGATTTTTGGTAAATAGATAATTGCTTCATATTTTGCAATAAATTACCAGCGTTGTGTAAAAATCTCAAAAATATATAGACCGTAGCAACTCTCCAGTTTGACGAAAAGTTATCAAAAGTAACACGGAACAAGATAGGTACCAAATAAATCATGACTTCAAAAATTTTCCATCTCACTCCCTTCTTATTCTCATTTTCCTTTCCATAAACAAACAGTGGCACCACACCCTCACAATAACATTCCCAATCCTTTCACCATACGACTGTTCTAAACTTTGTTTATATTTAAACAACAACAAACAACTTATCAAAATAAACACTTCGTATTTATGATTCAATACCGGTAGGTATACCTTCATTTATTCAATTAATAAGTGCAACGCACTTTCATTTGTTCTGTTCATTCAATTCGCCTAACCTTTTCCCAACTATGTTGAGGTTGGCTTCCAGTCTAACAGAATGCAGCTGAATACCAGTATTTTACATGGAGCGACTGCCTATCTGACCTCCACAACCCATTTACTGGGGTAACACGATACCCCTTAAAATACCACTTCATTATACTTAATTTGTTTCTTAAGCGTAGGCATAGACAATATACTTAAAGGTACGCACACACAATCCCACCTGGCAGTTATAAAGGTGTAATTACACTGTCGCCTTATGAATGGCATATCTATCAGCCCCCCGTAATTATATAAGAGCCATAAACAGAGGCTTAGTTAGAAGGGGGAATCAATTTATTTTGTTTAATTATGTTTAAGGGGTAGGCTGAGTTCAGGTGTGTATTTTTTTTAAGTTATGGTTTGCAGGTGTAATGTTTTGTAGGTAGCAAAATTAAAATGGTTTCCTATTGGGATAGGTACTTACTTACTGGTCTTGTTGGTTGTGTTTGAGAAAACTACAGGCCAATTCCCGTAAGTAATTAAAAACTTTCAAAATCTAGTCGCAATCACATCTCAGTGACGACAATTAATGTTAAAAACTTGTCAAAAATGTAGGGAAATTAAGGTACCACTAGTCGATATTTTTTCCATACAAATTTCGAGAGAGTATTACTCCAATGTTTGACTTGTGCATTCAAAGTTAAACATGATTATCGTTTTGGCCTCATATAGGACTTTCTGTTTCATTTTCCTTTTGTTACTTTTTTTAGGGTTCCGTACCCAAAGGGTAAAAACGGAACCCTATTACTAAGACTTCGCTGTCCGTCCGTCCGTCTGTCTGTCACCAGGCTGTATCTCAAGAACCGCGGTAGCTAGACAGTTGAAATTTTCACAAATTATGTATTTCTGTTGCCGCTATAACAACAAATACTAAAAACAAAATAAAATAAATATTTAAGGGGGGCTCCCATACAACAAACTATTTTTTTGCCCTTTTTTGCTCGATATCAATAATGGCAACAGGTAGGCACTTGAAATATTCACAAAATACTCAGTTGTATTTTTACTTTAATAATAAATAATAAAATTAAAATAAAATAAATATTTAAGGGGGGCTCCCATACAACAAACGTGTTTTTTTCGGCGTTTTTGCCTTGTGGTACGGAACCCTTCACGTGCGAGTCCGACTCGCACTTGGCCAGTTTTTTTATATAACTTGGATTTTCATTTAACTGTGTTTAGTTAAGTTTGTGATAATCCTGTACGAGTCGCAATAAATACTCTTTCTTTCTTTAAAAATAAAAACTACAATTTTATTTAATTCAAGAACACCCAGCGAACGTAATACCAAAACTATCTACCTAGGAACAGGGCTATGTCTAGATTTTTCTCACCATGATAACAACAAGAAAATTTTTAATCTACGAGGTGCCTCAGGGATGCTATTGTCCACAACAGACAGACGGACGGTAGCCCTTTGTTGCTTTTTATTATATATATATGTGTGTAGGTAGGTAGAGTTTAAAACTGCGTGGGTTTATTTGGATTGCAGTGTAAGTGTTTTGTGTTATCTGTGAAGGTTGAAGGACCTACAAATTACTGTGCGTAACTGCGTACATTAGTAACTTTTGAGTTAGTTTTGGTGTTTCTCTCCCAGAGTAGTAAGTTGGGAAACGCTGACCTCATCTAGTTTTTAAAATATGATTGACGTGTTAAAGTGTTTGTACAAACCTACATCTATACATATAAAATTCAAAGTCCTGACTGACTGACTGATATATCAACGCACAGCCTAAACCGCTGGTCCTAGAGACATGGAATTTGGAGGGTGTGTTCTTTGTGAAGAGTAGGAATCCACTAAGAAAGGGTTTTTCGAAATTCCACCTCTAAGAGAGTGAATGGGGGGAGGGTGAAATTTCACGCGGACGAAGGCGGCAGCTAGTAAAGAAATGAAATTTACTGACTTCATAATCAGCTTATAACGTTCCCACTGCTGGGAAACAGGCTTCCTGTCTGTGAGAGGGAGTGGGCTCTAATCTGCCACACGGGCCCAGTGCGGGTTGGTAGATGTCACATGTCTTCGAATTTTTGGTTCTAAAACATGGCGGTATCCTCACGATGTTTTCCTTCACCGTTTCGAGAGCAGAGGTGATGCAAATATTTACACAAAGTAAAGGCCTGTTTGGGTTTGAACCCATGACCTAAAAACGTTCAAAATATCGTCGACCGTAGGTTCAATTAAGGTAAGGGACAAAATACCCAAAATGAGTTGAGTATACAGTTTTGTTCAGAATTTTGCGCTCTTTCGAATGGTGTATATGAAAAAAGTCTAGCTTAAAAAAAATGTCCCTTACCCTACTGATTTTTGGATTCGAATTTCGAATCAGCCCCATAATAACAATGTATCTGAAAAACTATGCAATATAGCAACTTGAAATGGTGTAATTACCGCCGCCAATCCACTTCAAAATAATAAGGTAAGAGTCTTCCCAATCAACGAATTATTCTTCACACATTTTTTCAACAAGACCTTTACACTATTTTTTCATTATAGATTGGATCCAACGTAGAGATCAATTTAATGTAAGGGACATTACTAACAAAATACGTTAGTGTAAGGGACGTCTATTTTCTTAAATAGCTAACTTATTTAAATAAATGTTACACAGGTAGATAGAACCCTAAAATACAAGATTATGTGTGAAATCAGATCCGAAAAAGGTTAATAACAAAAAAAGTTATAGGCGATTTAGTCCGAAAAAAAACTTTGTCGGCCTCTCCTGAAAAATCGTATTATGTCCCTTACCTCAATTGAACCTACGGTCGACGATATAGTCCCAATCTCATCTCAACGACCACCAATATATTTTTTTTATTAGGGAATTTACATGTGTTTTTGACTGATAGAGACTGAGATCAGTCTGTTGACGTTTATATAATTACGAATTTTCCCTCTGTTGTGACTAGTAAAATTAAGCAAGTGTGATTCTCATTTTAATGCATATAAACATTTCTTTTAAAATTACTTCACGCGTCTTTAATAATGGCTTTTCCTCACGACATTTTGGGATGCACAAAGAAACCTCCTCGTGTAGCGCAGTTTGTTCCGCCAGTTACTCAACTGAACCGAGCGCTCGGCGCATCCTGGACAGTCACACCCAACACCGTATTTGACTGGCCAATTCTTCTCTTTCTTTTTTTCTTTTCGTGTAGGGTAGGGGTAGGGTAGGAGTAGGGTAGGGGTAGGGTAGGAATAGGGTAAGAGTAGGGTACAGTAGGGGTACGGTAGGGGTAGGGCAGAGGTAGGGTAGGGGTAGGGTAGGGGTAGGGTAGGGTAAGGAGTAGGGTAGAAGTAGGGTAGGGGTAGGGTAAGAGAAGAGTAGGGTAAGGGGTAGAACACCACGCGAACGAAGTCGAACCGGGCAGCTAGTAATATTAAAATATTGATTCTAATTATTACAATTTACATTATAATAAACATAATCAAAAATTTATTACATTTAATTTTAAAATTAATTTTGTTATTTCTCGGGACCCTGGGGTCCCGGAAATTTGGAAGGTGTACGAGGGGCCGGAGCCAACTCGCAGAGCCCCGTTATACGTTTTTATTGAAATGAGGCACCAACCGACGATTATCCCAGTTCGCACTATGCAAGTGCACCCAAGGACAACACGGTTAGTGTAGGACTATTACAGGATATGGAAACAAAGATATTGGATTATGGGTTTGGACTATGGAAAGTCTAGCCCCTGTCTGACCAATGTTTTATATAAATTACACACTTGTGTACATAAATGGTTAAATATCAATGGTCTACCATCACAAAAACTATCAAAAAGAAATTTCAACAGTGCCCACATCATCAGGACTTATCTGTAAGTTTATAATATGTCTAGAATACCCAGTACTTTCAGACTACAGGAGTAACAATGGAAAAACACCAGACTATCATTACGTCGCTCACAAAGGGCCTGGCGAGGTATAAAAAATGTCGGCCGAACTCGGTTCAACTTGCATTCGCGACAATATACTCTAGGCTAGGAGGTAGGTAGATCTTTTTGATATTCATCGTTACGATTTGCAAAGCCTGACAAGCGGTGAAAAATTAGGTGAAGTGAGCGTGGAGTGAGCTGTCACTAGTGTCAATTCCTAGCAAAAACAAACTCACTTCACCGAAGTTTTCACGGTGAGATTTTAACAGAGTCGACCGGCTGCAGCTTCAAACTCACTTAATACTGACCAGCAATTGCAAAAAAAACTAAGAAAATTTGAATTTCGCGGGCTACCTTAGCGCTTAACTTAAACTCAAAGCATTTATGTTATGTTAAACCATTTACAGGCACTTTTGGATTGTCAAGAAGTCGGGTCAGTCAGAAAATATGAATTAATATATATAAAAAATTCCATGGACACATCGATCTCAGTCTGAATAATTTTGAAGTATATTGCTGATCCATTGCTTCATATGTTCGAGAAATGTGTTTGCTCAACAACGTAAATAACGCAATGTTGTTGAACTGTCAAAATGAAACCCATTACTACTAAAATAGTGCATTACACAATTACGTTTTGAAAAAAACTTGTTAAATACCTATCTGAATAGGTAGTAAATAATACTTGTTAAATTTTGAAAGGAAGGTGCATTTTTTAATTACTTTTCCAAATATTTTACGAAATGGATGTGAAATATAATAAGAAAGTAATTATGATTATACGAGTACATACAACGACTAACACTTATAAGACAATTATTTTAGTTAAGGAATTTGCAAAATAAAATGCAGATTATGAAAATATTTATATGAACCATTGCCATTCCGTCCAAAATTTAACACACACCTCTAAACTCACACATTCTTTAAATGGTGTTTCGCTATATTGTATATTAGGTAAGGCAATCGGCTCTGTAGCTGCAGTTTTTTTTTATCAATAAGTATAATTAAACAAACATCTTTCAACCTCCAATACATACGAGACATCTTTATGTAGAATACAAAATAAGTAACAATACTTCAATAGTTATCTTAAAAAAATATTTCTCACAATGACAAAACAAACCAACTCCCTAGCTCCCAAACCGCGACATTACGACGAAATCAAAAAATAAACACTCCCACCACGACCAGACGCTTCCATTTACTGCTGCGTACCTTTAAAACGTTTGTATTACTACTAAATACTTGCACTAAAGGAGGGTAGTCGAAAATGTCCGGTACATTTTGATAAGGATTCCGGGGCTAATGATGTAGGTGTGACCGTGTGAGATGTTTCGTATCCAAACTTCATATTATAATTTCGAAAGTAACTCTGTCTGTCTGTCTGTATGTTACCTTTTCACGCCTAAACCACTGAACGGATTTCGATAAAATTTGGCAGAGAGATAGATTGCATTCCGGGCAAGGACATAGGATAGTTTTTATCCCGATATTCCCACGGGATTGACACTTATGCGGGTGAAACCGCGGGGCGGTCCTAGTGTGACATAATTGTCGTGAGGAAAGTAAGTGTATGTTTGTTTTGTATCTCAGGCTCTTCTAGTGAACCTTTAAACCTTATCTTTTCTCTTTTTTTCTTTTGACAAAAGAAACGGTGGGGAACCCCCCCGGGTTTCAAGGTGGAAAATTGCAAATGATGGCCAAAACAATATTGGGAGACAATATTTCGTTCGTCTAGTGGTCACAAGCGCTGAGAATGAGGTCCTGGGTTCGATTCCCGGGTTGGGCAGGATTTTTGCATGTGATGAAATTTGGTATAGAGATAATTTGAGTCCCGGGAAAGGACATATGATAGTTTTTATCCCGATATTCCCACGAGATCGAAACTTATACGGGTCAAACCGCGGGACGCTGCTAGTAAATAAATAACTGGCGAAATGTGGGTGTACCATAGATGCTCCGCAGCCTAAACCCTTCAAGGGTTACAGGCGTGATGTTATGTTATGTTCAGGGAAATGTGGTGTGATTGAGTCGGTTATAATTAGTTAAATTAAATTAATTTGGGATGCATGAAGAAGCTTCCTCGTGTAGCGCAGTTTGTTCCGCCAGTTACTCAACTGAACCGAGCTCTCGGCGCATCCTGGACAGTCACACCCAACACCTTATTTGACTGGCCAATTCTTCGCATGCGGTGGTAGGGCTAACGCCCGCCTGGTTTTCGATCACCCTCCCACCGGAGTCAAGTCAAACAGCCTGCTGAGTTTCGTCAATGCGTGGGAGTTTCAGTGTCTCAGGCATCTTCTGGGCACGCTCGTTCCATCATAGACCTCATTCATCGCTTTCCATCAGACGTGATCGAGGCCAAGAGCGGGCCCATTCAACAAAAAAAATGTATAGGAATAAATAAATAATAGCCTCCCCGACCGTTTTCGGTCACGGTGGCCAATCTCAAAAGAGATTAGCCAGGTATATACGCAGGACATATTATAGTACACAGAACACAGGTGCACTCTCTGTTCCTTTACTCCGAAATAGCGTGTAGCGTTCTGGAATAAATAGAAGTAGTCAAAATCCCTGACAGAAAAACCTAATAACACTGTCCGACCTGGGAACCGAGCCCATATTACCTCATGCTCAGCAGTTCTGCTAGCGACTACCAGACCAAATGAAGCACTCATCTCTAAACTTAACTTTTCTATAATACACCTTTCCAATCCAACCCTAAGAGAAAATAAATCTAAACAAAAAAAAAAGAGTTAGTATCGTCTAGTGACTACAAATCATTTAAGGCCTCTACCACACGGGAAGGCAAGTCTTAAGGTGTCGCGGCCAAGCATGATTTGTAGCCGCCCTTAGAGATACAGGGTGTTACAAGTTGGGAAGTTTTCTTATTGGATTCGACGACGTGATTTAATATACTTTTGTGTAATGCAAGCTGAGGCAGTTGGATGCGTCGGTCGATATAGTAGCAGAGATCTTTGTGAGGCACCTGTCCCTCCTCCGGCGATAAACTAGAAGCGAGTAAACCGATTATCCGAAAAATATCACATCTCCCTGCAGGGACTTTCCGTGGTCCACTTGAAAGTCTTTGAACCGTCTCCGGATAAAAGTGGAAAGATGTAAGTCCAACCTGGTAAAGTGGGGCTGCCTTGACGGAACAGCAGTAGGGTATGCCTCGGAAAGCACGTTAAGCCGTTGGTCCCGGCTGTCATTCGTGGATCTTTGACATTCGTTACGGTTAGTCAGAAGCCCGAAAGTCTGACAACCAGTCTTACCAAGGGGCATCGTATTACCCAGTAACTGGGTTGTGGAGGTCAGATAGGCAGTCGTTCCATGTAAAATACTGGTATTCAGCTGCATCCAGTTAGATTGGAAGCCGACCCCAATATAATTGGGAAAAGGCTAGGCAGATGATGATGATCTGTAACTAGTAACTACTTTCTGTGCAAATAAAGAACTATTCTATTCTAGTCCAGATAAATATTTATGCTAATATCGTCATAATCTGCTTAGCATTTTCCCAACTGTGTTTAGGATCAACTTCCAGTCTAGTAGGATGTTGCTGAATACCATTATTTTATATGGAGCGACTGCCTATCTGACCTCCACAACCCAGTTACTGGGCAACACGATACCCAGTAGTAGAACGTGACTGTTTATGCAAATCAATTAAAATTAAACACCCTGTATACACTTAAGACGTCTACCAATTGACTCTCCTGCCTCGAAGCATAATGTACCGATATTTATCGCATATAAGAGGGTAGCTTTCAATTCCAGCAACTTATTCAATACTACCCACATTTTTTACCCTATCCTTATGTGTCTCACATTAAGGTTCAATTTCTCTTGCCAATAAACTACAAAAACGAAGCCACGGATTTCAACTTTATGTTCTATGATTTAAGGTAGAGTTTTGGGTAAGTTTTTTTGTGATGTGAAAATTTATGTTTGTGAAATTTATCTATGGGACTGTAAAGTGAATTTTGCATAGATTCTTATAAGTATAAAATGTGCTTCCCATGGTGTGTTGTGTTGTATGATATTTTATGGTACAATAAGTGTTTTTAGAGGTACAAGTGACTTATGGGATTTTGTTTTTTTTTTAAGTGAAAACTTCTTCAAGCGCGTTGGGTATTTTTTGAGATGGGAAAAAACCATTGAACTCGCGACACTGTTACCGTAAGCGACACCGCGCGTGTTTTGTTTTTAAGACGATTAAAAAAGTACCCGCTTCGGATGTGTTCGGCTGTCCTCGGGATGTACTCGGTTTTAATGTATATCCGGATATGTCAGTGAGTGATGGCATTAAAGTATTCTGTTTGTGATATGTTTTCACTTCTGTCGGCAATCCCTGAGTGCCACTGTTTTTTTAGGGTTCCGTACCTGAAAAGGAAAAAACGGAACCCTTATAGGATCACTTTGTTGTCCGTCCGTCCGTCTGTCTGTCAAGACCCTTTATTTTAGGGAACGCGTGGAGGTATCGAGTTCAAATTAAAACCATATACTCAAGTCTACAGTCCCTTGAAGCTGTGAAATCAAACACCTAAGTTGAGGTAAAAAAAAGATACGGCCGTTTATGCCGCAAAAAAACGTATATTTCGACACTCTCAAGGGAATCAAAATTTATAGGGTACTTCCCGTTGACCTAGAATCATGAAATTTGGCAAGAAGCAAGGTCATGTAGCACAAGTAAAGGAAAAAATCCGAAAACCGTAAATTTGTTGGTACAGACGCCAGCACATCAAGTTACCAGAAACTGTCAAATTTACTCAATCGACTTTGAACCTTATAATTAAGCGATAAAGTTGAAAATCTATTAAAGAAATTTGACAGATTGTAGTAGCTTGATGTGCTGGCGTCTGTACATAAAAAAAACCCGTGATAAACTATTTACATAACTACAAAGTAAGGAACCCTACGTGCGCGAGTTCTACTCGCACTTCACCGGTTTTTTTTTTGTATGGGGAGGATTTAGTTGTCTCTGGTGAGGGTAGATCATTTAATTTTGTCTCGTGGGAGTCGTAAAGGGTGGCTTTGGATTATTGTTATGAGGAATCGTAGTTGTGTCCTCTTGCCTGCTAAAAACAATGATATTGGCGCCGATTCTGTTGTTCATAAACTAAACTAAATTTAAGTTCAGGCATCTTTTTCTTTCAATTTCATTAAGACAAGGACAGAAGATAAATATTAGTTTAGTCCTGTCAAATTAGTCAGCGCCTGGCGGAAATTGACGTATTTTTAGTAGCCAATTTTTTAATCTCGTCTAAAGTTGTCTATGGAGTATCTTAATTTGACAGGAGTAAACTAATATTTATCTTCTGTCCTTTTCTTAATGAAATAGAAAGAAAAAGATGCATGAACTTAAATTTAGTTTAAGTTTGTGAACAACAGAATCGGCGCCATTATAAAGCAAAGATACGCTACGTTCATACTGAGCGACGCGCGACGTTCTGTATTGTTGCTTTGTCATTACAAAGTACTTACTGCGATAGATAATACGGAACGTATGACACAGAAAGAGATAGCTATCTGTAGTGTGTTGCTCGCTGCTATTAGCGGACTAAATGAAACTACAACAATTGTCTGAATTTGTCTGCAACAATTTGGGCGCGCTAGTGCCATACCTACCTCTTTAATATAATATCATTGGCTAAAAAGAAAAATCTTTGATCTCGATGCGTATGCGTTCTATGATAAAGGCTCCTTCAAACGGGCGCGACACGCGATAAAATCGCGCGCGACACAAAGGCAACGCAAGTCGCGCAACGAGCGGTGCCTTTGTATCGCGCGCGATTTTGAAATAATTCGTAGCGCCAATATCGTTTCTTCTGTTTTTTTTTTTTAAATAACTTTTCGAATTACCGAATATTGCCGCGCTAAGCACGTCCAACGTCCGCTTCGTCTAACATTGTGGAATCAAACTAAATGCTCAAAATCGAATCGAACGAATGTTACATGACAGACGAATGTTCGTCAGTCAGGGAGGCAGTATTGTAAAGTAATGCTCAAAATCGAATCTGAAATGTTACATTACAGGCGAACGGTGAGAATAATCTGACAAAAAATCAGAATTATTGTATGTTTAATAATAATGGTTTTTATTGTAAAAAGAAAGTTTTTAGAGGTATCTTCATGATTTTTTTCCACGGTATTAAATTAGTTGTATTATGTTTTCAACACATTACATAACTAGCATATATCCTGAAGAATATCATAATTTTTTCTGATTTTGTTTACTCTAGTCGATCATTACCTACTTTTAGGCATTATAAAACTTGCGTTTTTCGCGTTTAGGTCTTGTAGTCCCCACTAGTCAACATTTTTTCCATACAAATTTCGGGAGAGTATTACGCCACTGTTTATCATTGTGCATCCAAAGTTAAACATGACATCGTTTTGACTTAGGTATTATTAATGTTGTCTGTATGGAAACAGAATAGTAAAATGAAAAGCCATTACAAAGTTATGAGCCAACAAAGATTAGTTTTTCTTGCTACTTTTAACGTAACTTTGGGTGTAAAGGTACCTAAGTATACTCAAATCATTTATTTCAATTAAACCTTGTACAGGCACTTTTGAATTGTCAAAATTAAATAGTCTGTCAGTTAGTCAGAAAGTTGAAGCTAGTTGCCCATTCCAAAGCGTAGATCTCTATGGAGAAGGACGGGCAAGAAACTCCATGGACACTCTTTTAAATCAAGATATTACAAAATCCTGGGTACATTATTCTTGTTGCTTCTATATATTATGTGAGAACAATGTAAAAAAGACAGAAATGAAGAAACAATTCAAGACATAAGATTAAAAATAAGCCATGGCTATTAAGAGATGACAAGTCTCAACCGACGGCGCCCGTTCACGAACATGACGCGTGGATCAGCACCATTCAGCTCAACCATTTTGTAGGGAACCGAATGATCCAACACACGCGCCACCATCGATGAGACATTTAAGTGAGCATTACACGTTCTCAACTGCCATGCTCTTTCAAGTCAACATCAAAAAATCATAATAAATGGAAACATGGTTCTTACATTTACATAAAAAAAAAAATGCTTCTAAATTATACAAAACTACAGTTTGCAATTTATATAAGAGGTAAATAGAATTTTATTACCTACCAAACAGGAAGAGATATTTAATATTGAAGTATTCAACACTTAAAACTTGATTGAATAAATTAAAAAAGTTATGTTCGTAATGACAGAAACACAAAAAAAAGAAAAAGGGAAGAAAAACAAAAGAAGGCTAGCAGATCAAAATGTAGACAGAAACATCAAAACGTACCTACTCGTCCAGTCAAACAGCACAAAGACTGCGCTAGGTAATATTTTAAAGGCTTCAAATGAGTCTGGCGACTAATACATCACGCAGACAAAGGGATGGGGGCCGGCAGATATAATACAGACTACAATGATCTGTAGTGACGAGGAAAAACAATGAGTTTGCGAGGGTAGTTGGGGTGGAGAGGAGTGGCGTAGAAAGTTGATTTTAGTGTTGCATTTTTTATTTTATTTTTTATTACTAGATAAATGGGTCCGCTCTTGACCCCGATCACGCCTGATGGAAAGCGATAGATGAGGTCTATGATGGAACGAGCGTGCCTAGAAGATGCCTGTTCACTCTTGCTTTGAAGGCAGACGGGTCAAATGTGGGGAGGGAACAGAGATGCCGGCAGAGAGTTCCACACTTATTTATTGCCAGACGAAGTTTTCCGCGACTTCGTCTTCGTCCGTGTAAAATGTCATATCCTATGACACACACATTAGTGGAAGAATTTTCGGAATCGGATCAGTAGTTCCGAAGATTACCCCCTATAAACAAACTATTACCAATTCTTAATATAAAATATGTATACATGTAGGTATGTATATTTACTTGCATCTATACTAATATTATAAAGAGGTAAAGTTTGTAAGTTTGTATTTAAGGTGTAATCTCTGGAACTACCAGTCGGATTTGAAAAAATCAAAACGATTGACATTGTCAATCTTGTGACAATGACAATCGTTTCGGTTTTGCTACATCACAGAAGATTATAGATAAGTAATAAGTAGTAAATTATTTTAAGTAGGTACTTAAGGAAATTTCTCGCCGGCTGGTCGACACTTCACGTGACTAGAGGGCTGGGTCGTTCTTTGGCCAAAGAATTAGCATTGCCATTCAACGTGGCAATGCTGCCAGTCTTCTGGGCACGTTTCCGGATGACAGCGATGCGGACGAGTACTTCGACGCCTAAGTGTCCTTTGTTTTTGTATTTATTTGTATAGTAAGACAACGGCCAACATAAGACACATCGACTACACCATTCTAGTTGCCCACCCTTAGTCAAGGGATGGTATTACAACGACTGTTCGCCGAAGGGAGAGTTGCCGCCGAATTGTAGGTCAAACTCATCAAAAATCAAAATCAAAATATTTAATTTCACATACCTAAGCCTACATGGGCACTTATGAAACGTCAGAAGCTAGGTGCACGGTTCCAATTGGTCGATTCCTATGGAGAAGAACCGGCAAGAAACTCCACGGTTACTCTTTTTAAAAATAATTGGCTTTTACAATATTTTCAAATTACAGTATATTAATAATAAAACTACTAACTTGAATTAATCTATTCTACTCGTATGTGCGGAAATTATATTATTTTTATCATTGCAACATCGATAGAACCTGAACAGTCAATTCATATCACACATCACTAAACCATAGACAATTCTTTACGAAGTAAATATTCATGTCATTGTAAACTACAGTTCGTCCGTAGACTTTTTAAAATACCTACCAGACGACATTCACCGTTCACCAAAAAAGACACAACACTAAAAAACATACTGATTGAGAAAAATGCTTCCCAAAACTGCCATGAAATGCGTGTTATTTATTTACTGGCAACACTGTAGGGAATTCTGAAGGTGTTGCTATTGAAAATAATGGCTGGCTTCAAGGGTTTTAGACGCTTTTCTTTGGTGACGAATTAGTATGGTATTTTGTTTTTTTTAGTTTTTGTCTGTTGTTTTCGCGTCATCTTGAGCTTCGATTTTTTCCGATATTATTTTGCGATAAAAATAATACCTACTTAATAAAAGTAGAAGAAAGTATTTTTGTAAAAATGGTGGGATTTTTTTATAAATGTTCTATTTTTCATTTTTAAATAAGTTTGTGTCAAGCGGTTACTTATACAATATGCAAAAGTAGCCTTAAAAATATTGTAAAATAATAAAAAAATATCACTCACCAGCTCACGAAAACTGGGACCAAAATCTGTTAAAAACAAAAGTTAAAATTAATAAGAATGAAAATAATTTTAATATGACTGTACTAAAAAAACCGGCCAAGTGCGAGTCGGACTCGCACACGAAGGATTCCGTACCACACAAGGCATAAAACGCCGAAAAAAACGTTTCTTTCCCTTTTTCCTTTTTTTTTTTTTTTATTATTTTTTTATTTTTTTTTTATTCTTATTATAACTTCCGAGACATTTGCAAATTATTTTATGAAATTATGTAATAGGTTAAGGTTTCTATGGGTCTATGCCACCCGAAATAAAGTTATTATTATATTATTATTTTAATTTTAACTTTATTTTTATGATTTGTTGTTACAGCGGCAAAAGAAATACATCATTAGCTAGCACCACTGTCTAGCTATCACGGTTCATGAGATACACAGACACAGACAGACGGATAGTGGAGTCTTAGTAATAGGGTCCCGTTTTTACCCTTTGGGTACGGAACCCTAAAAACGGAAAGAATAGAATTCAATGATAGATAAATAATACGAAACAAATATTTATGATAAGACATCGGTAACGTTAAAGCAATTGTTTTCTAGATAAGCGATTCTATCATATTATAACAGCCGTCAGGAAAGTCTGTAATTAGGTATCTCCAGTATTTGACATGTTCAGGTGTCAAAAGTCTGTAATTTTCTCCAGTTTGAAATGTTCAGGTGTCAAAAAAACGCTCCGTATTTGGACATCCGTTATTGTGTGACCGTTCACTGCTTTCTTGGGAAACCGAAACTGTACAGTCACGAGCTTATGTATGTATAAACTTGGCTTTATTCAAAGACGATTTTCTCCTTCAGTTGTTATTACGAACAAAGTATTTTCGAACCCATAGGTTTGTGTAAAGTGTCATATTTCAACGTTGCATTCGTTATTTCACGAAAAAATCGACATTGTTGACATATTAGTGCTCGTGACTATATACAGCCACTACAATCTTTTGACACTGGAATGACGTTGACAGGGGGGTGCTGTTCGTAAACATCATTACGTGCAATTGTTTTATGAAATAACAAAATGGCGGCGTTAATTCCGATTTTAGCCATGCGCCATAAGTACAGCTATAGACACTACTGCACCGATTTTTCATATAATAATTATTATATAACTTGACTTGGCTCGCGAGGTTGTCGATATGTGGGATATTGACTCAGCAATAATTGTGCCGATAGTCGTGACCGCCAATGGGCTAATAGCCAAGAGCCTCGACCAACACCTGAAGAGGCTCTCATTGGACAGCTGGATCAAGGGCTTGATGGACACGGCTCGCATTGTCAGGAGGTTCCTTTCTCTGGAGCGCTCACCCGGTAGCTTGGACCCTGGTCCCGATACCGGTAGGCTACTATTTTTTATATTTTTAAGAGCCTATACTACCTCAAATGGCTTAGCATGATCCTCCGTTATGTCGAAAATTCCGCAGCATTAATTTTTAAATAAATATATGCTAAAGTTGAGGATTAATGTAAGGTCTTATGTTAGACGAAAACACGATTCCATAAAATTTTCTCGATAGAAAAAAAATCCAAAGTTACCTCCAAACCGAACAATAAACCGCTGGTGTTCAAAAAATACTTCAAATTAGATCATGAAACTTTGCATACTAACTGAACTAACTTTATAGCAGGTCTTATGTTAGTTCGTTTTTTTGAATTACCTTTATTTTCACCGTAAAAAGCAAATACCTAAACTATTGGCGCTGCCTCCCGCCCAGCATCGCACTCTGTCTCGCTTTCACACAGTCCGCGAGCAGTATCGTGCGAGCGAGATAAAGAGTGAATTTTAGCCGAGGTAGTATAGGCTCTTAAATGTTTTTTTTTATATTCTAATATTTAAAAATGTAATTTATATGTATTTACTTGAATAAAGGATTATAGTAAATGCACATGTATCCCCCGAAAGGCTTAGGCAACGATGTACCTTTAGTACCACATTTCGCCAGTTATATTTCAAGTCCCATGCAAGCCTATTGCCATCAACCAGTCACAAATCCAGACTCCGGGCTGCTACTGAGAAATCCTGGACGGAAAATCTCAATAACACTCTGCCCAACCTTTTTTTTCTTGGTGCGCGGTGGAAATCTTCATGGACTTCCTCCATCGTGGGTGGGGGTGACAGAGGTGCCTTACCGGCTAACACCACCGCGATGTTCAACCTCTGCGCATGACCGGGGGTGCGGGATTCGCGTAAGCATTCACCGCTTCCCCTGACAGGCCTCGACCCGCTGTACCTCAGCGGGTCCCACCTCCCCGTGCGGCCATTCCCATTACACTCTGCCCAACCTGAGAATCGCACCCGGGACCTCATTCTCAGCAGTAGCGCAACCACTCATTTTAAATAATTAAGAAAGTCATACACACCTATTGCGGCTAGCCCAGGAATACCAATGTGTCCAGACAGCATATCGTCATAGCCTTTACTGTAAACGGAAAACTCCATTAATCATCACAACTACCAGTTGAAGAATTATTAAACTAAAGTGTAGCATAACCAGCCAGCATAACGTTCCCACTGCTGGGGCACAAGCCTCTTCCCTGTTTTTTTTTATTTTTCTTGGTGAATGGGCCCCTCTTGACCTGGATCACGCCTGATGGAGAGCGATGGATGAGGTCTTCGTGAAACGAGCGTGCCCAGCAGATGCCTAAGGCACTGGAACTCCCAAGCATTGACGAAACGCAGAAGGCTGCTTGACGCGCCGGACTCCGGTGGGAGGCTGGTGCAAACTAGACGGGCGTTAGATCTACCACCGCAAGGGAAGAATTGGCCAGTTAAATAAGGTTCAGTTGAGTAACTGGCGAAACAAACTGCGCTACACGAGGAGGCTTCTTCATGCATCCCGAAAGGGAGAGGAAGTGGGCCGTAACCGTCTACCATGCAGGCCCAGTGGTTGGTTATACTCAGTAGTGAGTGGTGTAATTATAGAAGTGTAAGGAACAGGGTGTCAAGTTCACTCATATTCCATAGTAAAGGGCTCCTCCTCCGACCAGACGGGTTTCGCCTATTTCCTTCTCCAATATTGGACTAATTTAAAAGATATTTCATAAACTGAATAACAAGGATATTTAATGTGTCCCCATGTTTTTCTTTTTTTTATTAATAGTTGTCAACTATTGTTGTCAAATTTGTACACTAGGCCTCTGTTGACAGTGGTTTAAATAGGCATTTTTTGAGGATTCTACTGCTTATAAAAAAAGGAACATCAAAAAGGATAACATAGAGACATATAAGTAGTTAATATTTATTATTCTGTAAAAAATCATTGCTTTATGGTCATTAACCAGAAATAACCGGAAGACGTAGCGTTGGAAGGCCTCCCACAAGCTGGACCGACGACCTTGTGAAGGCCGCAGGAACCCGTTGGATGCGAGAAGCACAAAACCGGTCGAAGTGGAGGTGCTTGGGGGAGGCCTATGTCCAGCAGTGGACGTCTTTCGGCTGAAATGATGATGATGAACCAGAAAGAATACAGGCGAGAGCGTGTCTAAGGAGAAAAGTCCAACCGCATTTCCTCTCAAGCCGTTGTTGGTCGTGCGCCTGATCTCTCTCCGGTCGTGTCAAATAAATATAATGAGAGGTTTTCTTTTTGAGTATTAAAAAAAAATAGTTTCCAAGAACTCTGTAGATGGCGTTGTACTGATTAGTTACTAGGTGCCAAAGCCAAAACGCTTGGAAAAAAAACATTGCGTCACGTCACATACGCTCGTTGACTGACACTTTCGTTTGCTTTCGTTTTACGATCTCAAAATTACATCCAAGTGAAATAATCAAAAAATTATGTGAAGTTCCGTTCCTTGCAGTAACTTTCCAAGGTCAGCGCCATCTATCCAGCGACTAGGGAAGAGTTAAAGGAAAATCCCTCATTATAAGTATGATACTTACTCCTCATTCTTCCGAAACTCATCGACCCCAATGAAGCCTTTCTCCAGCTTCCTATTGCTCAGCATCTCAATTTTCCTCTTCAGCCTATCGCTGTCGGAGACTCCTTTGCACTCCTTACATCTCGGAGTCGTAGGATCAGCTCCAGTGGACGCTTCCTTGCAATCTTTGCATTCCAAAACCTTGCAGTCTCCGCCGATATTTGGCACGTTCTTGAAAACCACGATGAAGGCGGCTATGATAGAGATGGTGAAGAGTAGGAGCAGGCAGCCAATGCAGGCGTATTCTGAACTGACGATTTTTTTAAAGCTGTGAATAAGGTTTAATGTTATAAATCTCAGTTAAACTTTGATTTATTTGTTATCTAGTTTAAACACAATCTTATTACAAAACAAGGCATATCATAGGAAAAAAACGGTTAAGAGCAAGTCGGACTTGCGCACCGAAGCGAGGGGTTCCGTAATGTGAAACGTGAAATGTTTTTAAATTTTCATCGGCGAGGCCTATATTCCTCAGAGAATTTTAACATTGCGGCGTATATTATATTGCAGTTTTAGGTCAGCGCCATCTCTTGATCGATAGTGGAACTAATGTATTTTTTGTTAAAGATTTCTGAAACAGTGTGCTATTTAGAGACATCATTTTATTTTTCCTGTAACCTTTGGGGGGGGGGGGGGGAGAACGGTATATTTTTTATTAAATTTTTCATCAAAAGTCAAAAACTATGCGGCCTATGAATTTTAAGAGCTCCTTTCAGTCCCTGTTGCAAAAAAAATATAAACATTTTTATTTCTTTCTTATTTGCAAAATAGTTGGGCAAACGTCGTCTAAAACTATCCCAAATATGAAATTGATAGCATTAGTAGTTCTTGAGATATCTAGCTGTGACAGACAGACAGAGTCGCACCATAAATTCCTTTTTACAATTTTAGTACGGAACCCTAAAAACTGAGGTTCCATACATTTGTGTTCACATGCCTCGACAAAATATATGGAACAGGTGAAGCGGTGTTTTTCTTTCTCGTTTTCAAGGTTGATTCCATTGTAAAAATTGTTCAAAACGAAATCAATGCAGCCTCCTTTTCCGGTTTTCAGTTATTTCAATGGTTGCTATTAATAGTAAAAATCGACTCACGCGCATGAAACACAAGAACAGTTATCCTCTGCCTTCTCCAGTGGGTTGTTTTGCTGGGAAACAAACGTCTGTAATCTTTACTATTTGCAGTTGAAAAGCTTGATAAATTATTTTATTTCAAGTTTGGTCTAAACAGCATTTATCAGAAACTTGTGGTCATATTACCGACCATCAAACTGAACCAGTTTCTCATGGACTCTTTAAATCTCGAGACGGCAGGTTGACACTTCCCGTGACCCAAGGGCTGGTTTTCACCTAGGCCAGAGGCTAAGCATTGCCATACAACGTGGTAATGCCGCCAGTCTCTTGGGTACATTACCAGTTGACAGCGATGCGGATGCATATTTCGACGCTATATTATATTATTATTTTCGTTTATTTGTCTATTTACACATCTAATTACATTTTTAAATATTTCTTAAAATATAAAATAAGTATAAAAAACATTTAAAAATATAAAAAAATAGCGATCCGCCGGTGTCGGGAGCAGGGTCCAAGCTACCGGTGGTTAGGGCTCCAGAGACAGGAACCTCCTCACAATGCGAGCCGTATCGAGGAGTACTGCCTTCTGAATCAGGCCCTTGACCCAACCGCCTAACGAGAGCCTCGATAGATGTTGATCGAGGCTTTCGGCCATCAGTCCATTGGCCGATACGACAATCGGCACAATGATAGCCGAGCTAACATTCCACATGTCAACAACCTCGTGTGCTAAGTCGAGATATTTAATTTGCTTCTCTTTCTCAGCTTTCACGAGGTTCCCGTCGTGTGGAATGGTAACATCGACAATCATTGTGCGGCGCGCTAATCGGTCTATCACTACTATATCAGGCTTATTGGCAACAATAGTCCTGTCAGTAATGATAGACCGATCCCAGTACAATGTGACATGGTCATTTTCAAGAACTGGGTCGGGCACATACTTGTAGTACGGTACCTCAGAATCCACAAGTTTATATTTCAAAGCAAGTTGCTGGTGAATAATCCTAGCTACTTGGTTATGCCTGTGCAAGTACTCGCCGTTAGCCAGACGAGAACAACCAGAGATAATATGTCTGATAGACTCACCCGGACGGTGGCATGCCCGACACACGTCAACCGTCCCGTCCTTCATAATATGTCTCCGGTAGTTATTCGTTAAGATAACTTCGTCCATAATTGCACAGACAAAACCTTCAGTTTCCCCGAAAAGGTCACCAAAACGTAGCCAGGATACGGACGCTAAGAAGTCTACACCGGGCTCATGAAGAGCCCGATAGAAGCGCCCGTGAAGCTCCTTGCTTTGCCATACCTTCTTGCGGTCATCAGTAGAAAGTACTACAGGTTTGCGCCAGTTCTCTTTAGCCATGGAGAGCGGGGTGAGCCCCTTGTCCACTGCGACCACATCACGGTGCATACCCACTTCGGCTTTTAAAAAATATTCCCTGAGACTGCATACCTCGCGGTTGTGGAGGGTCTTTGCATTTAAAAAGCCTCGCCCCCCGCACTTCCGCGGGATATACAGTCTCATCACCGATGATCGTGGGTGATGCATCCGGTTTGCGGTCAGTAATGTACGGACTCTTCTATCCAGGGCGTCGAGTTCGGTCTGAGTCCATTTGAGTATGCCGAAAGAGTACATTAAAACCGGCATGACCCAACCATTGAAGGCGCGCACCTTATTTCCGCCCGAAAGAAGACTAGTTTAATACCTTCTTCAGGCGACAAAAGAAGCGCTCCTTCAACGATTGCTTCATGTCAGTATCGTTGATACCTAACGCTTCCGACATACCCAAATACTTCTAGCTTTCGGATGAGGAGAGGGATCTGAGGCTTATGGAATCGGAGAGTTGAATTCCCTCGGATTCCATAATCTCCCCTCGCTTTACATAATATTATTATATTATTTATTATTATTATTTTTTAGTTTGTGAATAGTTTGAGGTAACTTAGGTTAAAATCCCATATAATTTTTGAATTTTTGACAGTTCTTCCATACCTACAAAAACTGTCAGACGTCAATTTTATTCCACGAATAAAAAATATCTATAGATTGAAAACTCAGCCCTAAATATCACATTATTTATGATACATGCTGTACAAATGGGGGTAACACTTACCCAAAACCACCAGCTATCTTTCTTTTCAGGCGGGTAAGGCTGAAACAATGATAAATACATGTCAAAATATAACATAACTATATAACATAACTAGCAGCCCCGCGGTTTCACCCGCATAAGTGTCGATCTCGGAATATCGGGATAAAAACTATCCTATATAAGGACATAGGATAGTTTTTATCCCGATATTCCCATATTCCCTATTGGGTTTAGTTATAGTTTGAGTCCCGGGAAAGGTCCCGGGACTAAAACTATCTCTATACCAAATTTCATCTAAATCTGTTTAGCGGTATATGCATGAAGAGGTAACAGACATACACACTTTTGCATTTATAATATTACATAGTATGGATTGCTGGGAGTCCACAGCCCGACCCTTGCTCGACGAGCCAGCCCGCGTAGCTGAGCAAGTAGCTTTAAATTCCCCAAATAATAATCAGACCCAGCCTGACCATTGCTGTCCTCCCCCCAATGACGCACTAAGCCGAGGCCCGAACCCCACAGGGGGTGCCCTTAGTGTCGGCTCATTTAATGAAAAATCCTAGTTTGTAAGCCCTGGCTGGGGGCCTTAAAGTAATTTTTGGCCACCACAGGATAGTCCGGTTAAGCAGAAAGGCAACCGTCTAGAGTTGCATCTGCGAGTGGTCATATCAAAAAAAAAAAAAAAGATTGCTGGGAGTTAAAAAATGGAGATAATATGTTCTTTTAATTAAGCTAGTGGAAGCGGTATAGGTATACTGTCACCCCATACCTATTAACAGTCATCATCTGCCTAGCCTTTTCCCTACTATGTTAAGGTCGGCTTCCAGTCTAACCGGATGCAGCTGAATACCAGTATTTTACATAGAGCGACTGCCTATCTGACCTCCACAAAACAGTTACTGGGTAATACGATACCCCTTGTTAAAACTGGTTGTCACAGACTTTCAGGCTTCTGACTACCCGTAACGACTGTCAAAGATCCACGAATGACAGCCGCGACCAACGGCTTAACGTGCTTTCCGAGGCACGGAGGGGTCTCGGTATGTAAAGATGGTCCACAGACCAACCGCTGGTATTCAGCTGCATCCGGTTAGACTGGAAGCCGACCCCAACATAGTTGGGAAAAGGCTAGGCAGATGATGATGATGAAATGTTTATTATTAATTATTATAGTGAATTCGGGCACAGCCGGTCGATTCTGTAAAAAATCTCACCGTGAAAACTTAGGTGATGTGAGTTTGTTTTTGCTAGAAATTGTCACTATTGACAGCTCACTCCACACTCACTTCACCTAAGTTTTCACGGTGAGATGGTTACAGAATCGCACTGCTGGACTCGTACACTCCAACCAAAGACATTGCTTTAAAGAACTTACCATGCTCTGAGTCCTGACTGAACTATTAAACACAGCCCTCTGCTCCATGGAGGATATCTTGTTGTGAGAACCCCTCTTTCGATGTTCTGACCCGCTAGATTCACAAGACCTCTGTAAATATGGTTAAAGAAGCAGATAAAAAGGACATTTCAATATTAGGACATCTGTTGCATAAAATGATACATCATAGTCTTAGACAAAGAAAAGTATAGACGGCGGGTAGCGCCATTTCATTTCCACAAGAAAGGGATAAAGCATTGAGTTATTATAAGTAACAGAAAAGGATAAAGCTATACTATTTCCGTCTCTCAGTGC
Organism: Oligia fasciuncula; assembly: GCA_963082905.1. Taxonomy (NCBI): domain Eukaryota; kingdom Metazoa; phylum Arthropoda; class Insecta; order Lepidoptera; family Noctuidae; genus Oligia; species Oligia fasciuncula. The sequence continues at coordinate 10,337,301 of OY720413.1, read as the reverse complement.
GTGCCCGTTTTTTCAAGGCAGCTACATAAGTAGCCAATGTTATTTAAGTTAGTTTTTTGTCTCATGTGTGGCCACGCTACCCGATGCTCTATAGCTTTCTTACTCTAAGATCATAGTGGTCGACCATTATAGATGTATACGATCTAGGTGTCTATGGGTCAATTTATCTTTTTAATCATTGTTATTTAGTCACTTCACCTTTTTTGATATTTTTTAATACCTGTATTGTGTGATGTTTTTTAATACCTGTATTGTGTCTTTTGTTGCACTGAATAAACGTTTTATCTATCTATCATGTAGTCTGGAAAAAGCAGCCAAGTGCGAGTCGGACTCGCATACAAAGAGTTCCGTACTAAATACAAAATTTAACACTATATATTTCTTTAACACATTTTTTGTATGGGCAGCCCCATAATTTTTTAACTATATTTTAGAACCAACATAGTAGTTAACACTCTGTGAAAATTTGAAGTTTCTACCTATTACCGTTCAAGAGATACAGCCCTGTGACAGACATACTGACGGACAGACAGACAACGGAGTCTTAGTGACAAGTTCTCGTTGGCACCCTATGGATACAAAACCCTAAAAAACTAACAGGATTTCAAGACCAACCGTCTAGTTAAAACTACATAATAATTATATACAAATTGCAGATTATTCTGCATGGTTTTTGCACGTCATGCAATATTTTGCACGTCATGCAATATTTTGCACGTCATGCAATATTTTGCAAGGCCTATGGACGCTTAGGTAATTGCACAGGACTGAAACGATGCTTTTTAAATGATCTTATGTCTAGGTTTGTAGAAACACTTTTACATGTCAATCATATTTTAAAAACTAGACGAGATTGGCGTTTCCTCTCCGACTACTCTGAGAAGATACACCGAAACAAACTTAGAGGTCACAGTTTTGTTATTGTATAAAGTCCAGACATAATCTTGGTCAGAACATATGAGGACCATGGAGATTATTGTCTGGAGTGGTCTTTTGAGGAAAGGACCACACAGATTTGACTTGACCAGTCCGTGTCCGGTCAGTGCACGTATTTGTCAGTAATCGTGTAGCTCAACTCTGAACTTAAGGGTGAAGCGCCAGGGTAGCCCGCGAAATTCAAATTTTCTTACAAATCTATGCTTACGTTATTTGCAATTTGCTGGTCAGTATTAAGTTGTACGTTGATTAAAATATGATTCGCGGTCGTAACAAATATGTATTTACAGAATTATAATCATTACTATAATCATTACAACTTGTTAACTTATTATAATCCCCAAATGTCAAGATTTCATGAAATAGTCATTCTTGGGGATTGCTTGGTCTTAGAGAGTTGTGTTGATGACTTTAATGATTATAATTCTGTTAATACATATTTGTTACGGCCGTGAATCATATTTTAATCAACGTACAACTTAATACTGACCAGCAAATTGCAAAAAACGTAAAAAAAATTGATTTTCGCGGGCTACCGTGGCGCTTTCGCCTTAAGGAGCTAAACGACTCGACGAGCAGTACCTACTAAAGATTACATCTAGACTCACACGATCAGTTTTATTCCTAGATCCGGAATACTGTCGTCTCTTCTTTTCTTCTCTTGGTTCATCTAGGAGATTCCTTTTTTCTGGATCACTGCAAAATAAAAAATCTCATGAAAAAGACGTCACAAGTTTTAAATGTTTTAGAAAACAACCAGACGAATTATTGAATGTTATATAAATAGAATAGCAGCGCCCGCATAAGTGTCAATCCCGTAGGAATATCGGGATAAAAGCTATCCTATGTCCTTCCCAGGGATGCAATCTATTTCTGTCAAATTTTATCGAAATCCGTTCAGTGGTTTATGCGTGAAAAGGTAACATACAGACAGACAGACAGAGTTATTTTCGAATTTATAATATTAGTATGGATAATGATCTTACTCTTTTTCCCTTGTCATGATTTCTTTAAATATGTTCAACAACGGTGACTGTGTTTCTTTATCGATCTTTCCATGGCTGAAAAAAACCTACATCTGTTGAATATTTTCTGCTTCTTGCAAGCAACATAAGTAACTAAATGTTTATCAACAGAGATACTTAAAAAAAATACTGGGACAACGTATTGCTAACGTGATAAAGTCTAAAGACGTGTACAATCATTAGGGGACAAAGTGACCCCCGACAAGTGCCACAACCAAGTCGGGCGACATCAAAAACGACGAAAAATGGCGCGAGTAAAATGTTGTTCAACGTCGCTCTACGTCGCGCGATTTCTGGGGACACATGTCGCGGGACATACGTTCTCAACTGAATTCATGACTCAAAACACGGATCTGTAAACGACTTGAAACATGGAAACACCATTGACTTTACTTGTCGTTCATTGAATATACTAACAACTGTCAAAATATAGACTTGACGTGTTCTCATCCTGTTTTTATTATTATGCAAGTCATTTGAAAACGTAAACTTGCACAAAGCTTGGTAGTAGACATCCTACGTTATTATTTACTTATAATTATCCTCAAAATACATGAGGCAAGGCATAGCTGATACGGTGCCAAAATCTACAGCCATTAAATCATCCCCAATGATCTCCTCTACAGCATTTTTATCCACTTTCACTACATCAGAAATCTCTATACTACGGAAATAATCAGGAGTTGGTTCATATCGTAAAAAAACTACACCACCTACCTTATTTTCCTTTAATTAGTTTCAAGAAAAAAACGTACCTATTATCGCATATTCCCATATTCGTTATGACATTAGAACGTTACTTTTTTAAGGTGTTAAATGGCGTTTTCATGGCAAAGAGTTTTTGTCATGAGAGCAAAAAGTTTTTATTTCTGGGACTGTTAGCCACCGACTGGGTATAAATAATAATAGTAAATAATCTTTATTGACTTATAAATATTACAACCATAAATGTGAAACCCCTGACTCCTGTGCTAGGCGAACCTGTGTTACAGGAATCAGTGTCCTCCGCCTTATATCAATACACATTTAAATTTTTATGTAATAAAATACAAATAGTAGGTAAGTAGTACTCTAGTAGATATTGAGACAGTAAAATTAAACAATAATAAAAAGAAACAAAGCGAGCGTGTGATTGCGTGTGTGTGTGTGGGTGTGTGTGTACATGAGTATGTATGTGAGTATCTTAAAGTTTTTTGCAAATTATGCTCGTCTTTTATGTTACTGATAAAATTAAATTTTCAGTGTCGCCATAACTTAAAGACTGAAGCCAAGGTCTTAAAATCAGTTTTATCTTATATAACGTAAGTACATAAATCAAGATAGATTTACTAACACGGTTGTAGATCTTTGAACTTAACGCACAAAAGTGTCTGGACGCGAGATCATTGGCCCCGCGCCGTCTGCCAATTTTCGGCCGCAGAAGGCATGGAGAGCGGCGCACCGCAATACCAGCCCCCCCCGTCCCGCCGCGGCCTCCAACCCTCAGCCGCGATGCTTCCCATACGACATCGCGGCCCGCCTGAGTTGCGATGTCGCCCAAGCTACTACTTGTTGGTCGCTACGTTGTCGGCTTACCGGCAAAAGCCCTGACGAGCGGCCCCTCCTCGGGTTACTCTTCGCTTCACCGTGGGTGACCAAGCCACGGCTACTGAGCCCCCCCCCCGTCTCGACAATGCGGGAACCCACCGGGGGGGATGTGCCCACGCTCCTGTGCCAGTATGAGGCTGGCATAGGAGCGTGGGAAGAGGCACAAGAAAAGAGAAGCATAATGCTAAGAGGTGAGTGAAGTCGGGGTGTATGCGATGATGATGAGGCCCTCCCTGGTTTTTTTTTTATTATTACTAAATGGGCCCCGCTCTTGACCCCAATCACGCCTGATGGAAAGCGATAGATGACGTCTATGATGGAACGAGCGTGCCCAGAAGATGCTTGTTCTTTGAATGATGATTTAATATTTAATAATGACACTTAGAAGACCTAAGAAAGGTATAATTTTGGTTCTTTTCATCAAAACTCACCTTCAAATAGCCACCCACTTGGAAACGTTACAGTAAATAAAACTGCCTATAGTCCTTGGCAATTGAAATAACAGAATTTCAAGAACGAAGTATCCAGTTATGTCTTACTTTTTAGTACAACTTCAGTCCTTAAGGTTACGATCTGAGACAGAGCGGAAGCGGGGCGGGTAGAAGTTGCTATGTTCTTAATAGCGTTTGCGCCGTACGGCATTTCATACAAACTTTCAAGCCCTTGTTTTTCGAAATTAATGAACCGATTTTAATGAAACTTCATACGCTTAAAATTTGAATTTGAATTTGAATTTTGAATTTGAATTTGAGGCAATTTAAGCAGGATACAAACGTCTAAAAAGTTAGTAGAGAACATTTTCGAAATGTCTTATTTAAAAAAAGATAACTGGAAATCTCTGTTTCTATGTACAATTTTAAATCGGTCAATTTGGCTGTAACACTATTTTTCGAAAATGTTCAGAACACAAACATAAAAAAAGTTGGACAATAATAGGCTGGCAATAAGCTATCTACAGACGCCAGCACACCAAGCTACTACAATCTGTCAAATTTTTTTAATAGATTTTCAACTTTATTGCTAAAACATAAGGTTCAAAGTTGATTGGGAAAATTTGACAGTTTCGGGTAGCTTGATGTGCTGCCGTCTGTACTTATCTCCGCTTTCGCCACACCGAAAACCCCAGCCGAAAAACACCATCCCCTTCAATTTGTACATGTTTACCGCCCATACATCAAAAACTAAGTGCGCAAGTTATAAAAACACGTTTTTTAAGATCACTTCAGAATATTGCTCGGTACCTACACTTTACGTGGGCAGGGCAATAAAAGTATATTTGATATGTTACGTTTTCCCGCCAAAATAATTGCTCCACTGCCGTATTAGAGGGCACTAGGGGGATGTTACGTCAATTTGAAGAGTTTAAGACGAATTTATTGGTAGAAAGAGTCTTATAGGTTTTAGCAGTAAGGGCGAATTTTGCCAATTGAATTGAATGCGATGAAACTCAAACTTAAAGCATCTTAAATAATATTAATACTATTTCTTATTAAATAAATCTGAAGAGATTGTATTTTTTTTGTTAGTTTGCGCTAATCTCTGGAAATACCAATCGAATTTCAAAAATATATATTTATCACATCATATTATCTATTCAAAAAGAGCTAGTCTATTCTTCTTAGACGGGGAACGGGGGCTAAAATAGCTCTAGCAATAGCTCTTTAATCCCTAGGGACTAAAAGTGATTTGAATTTCTAATGTGGATATTGCTAATATCCACATTCCAAATTCAAATTATTAAAAAATACAATAATTAAGGAAGGGTACGGTTTAAAAAAATAAAAAATATATACAAAGTCTCCTTAATTTATGTACTTTCATAAAAATATAATCCCTTCCCTGTTCACAGCAGAAGCCCAGCCTCCATACAAAAACCAAACATGTCCTTTGATCGAAATCCGTTCAGAGGTTTAGGCGTGAAAAGTTAACATACAGACAGACAGACAGAGTTACTTTCGCATTTGTAATATTAGAATGTTTGATTAACTATACCTAAGCTTAAAAAAAAATCTCAGTGGCAGTCCGGAGTCTGGATTTCTGCCCAGTTGATGGCACTAGGCTCGCCCCCTATTCATGGGTTTTTTTTTTTTTTTACTTAGACATAATTGGTGAAATTTGGGTGCACCTCTGCCAGCCCCTACTGGTACGCAGGCGTGATGCTATATTATGATAATAACAAACCATCGCGATTCATCATCAACACCATTCTCTAACTTATTCGTGGTCTGCGCAAAATGCGTTTTTCTGCCATACTTCTCTATTAGATGTGTGATCTCTACATACCGTGACCCCTCCGTACCTCGGAAAGCACGTTAAGCCGTTGGTCTCGGCTGTCATTCGTGGATCTTTGACAGTCGTTACGGGTAGTCAGAAGTCTGAAAGTCTGACAACCAGACTTACCAAGGGGTATCGTATTATCCAGTAACTGGGTTGTGGAGGTCAGATAGGCAGTCGCTCCATGTAAAATACTGGTGTTCAGCTACATTCGGTTAGACTGGAAGCCGACCCCAACATAGTTGGGAAAAGGCTAGGCAGATGATGATGTTGATTTCTCTATTAGTCGTCATCTCGGTAGTCACCCCCTTTCTAACCATATCATCATTCACACAGTTCATACATGGTCTTCTGACATCTTTGGTATTCCCCTACTCTTATAGCCATCGACATTCATACTGAAACGGTTCCTCACGACATTTTTATTTTTTTATATATTACTAGCTGACCCGGCAAACGTCGTTTTGCCATATACATTATTTATAGCTGCCCGGCTACCCTACCCTACCCCTACCCTACCCTACTCCTACCCTACTCCTACCCTACTTCTACCCTACCCCTACCCTACCCTACTCCTACCCTACTCCTACACTACTCCTACCCTACTCCTACACTACTCCTACCCTACTCCTACACTACTCCTACACTACTCCTACCCTACTTCTACCCTACTCCTACTCTAAAAAAAAAAAAAAATATCCTATGTCCGTCTCCTGGTTCTAAGCTACCTCCCCACCAATTTTCAGCCAAATCGGTTCAACCGTTCTCGAGTTATAAGTGGTGTAACTAACAGACTTTCTTTTATATATATAGACTAGCTGCGCCCCGCGGTTTCACCCGCGTAAGTTACGATCCCGTGGGAATATCGGGATAAAAGTATCCTATGTGTTAATCCAGGAAATGATCTATGTGCCAATTTTCATCCAAAACTGTTCAACGGTTTACGCGCGATTGAGTAACAAACATCCAAACATCTTCACAAACTTTCACATTTATAATATTATAAAATTAACTACCCCTTTTTACCCTGTTAAGGGTACATTTTCGAAAAACCCTGATACACGTTATTATCTATTTTTAGTCTAAAGTATAAATACTGAGTTTCAAGTTAATCGGACAGCCCGTTAAAATTCTTCCATACAAACTTTGACACCCCCCAATCCCCCTTTAGGGGGTAGTTAAGAAAAACAAAAAATGCCAAACTTAATCATTTACTTAGATAAGTACTCGTGCCAAGTTTCAAGTTTATTAACTCAAGGAATAAATTTTTTCATACAAACGAAATCCCCCCTTTTCACCCCCTTAAAGGTTGAATTTCCAAAAACCCCTTCTTAGTGCTCCCCTACATTATAAAAGGAAGCCGTGTGCAAAATTCCACATTCCTAGACCCAGTAGTTTCGGCTGTGCGTTGTCAGTCAGTCAGTCAGTCAGTCAGTTTCTCCTTTTATATATATAGATAGATGTGAAGACGATGTGGGTCATTTGATTAATTTTTTTTTTTTATTATTCTCTCCATTCTGTTAGGTTTTTTTTTTATTTTTTTCATGGTCTGGCAGTTTGAGTAATTTATGTGGCCTACCCAAATGTCCTTTCTTTGGGAGCTCCTTAAGTCTTGAGTTGAGCTGCACGATTTCTGACAAATGCGTGCACTGACTGGACAGGTCCTCTCAATCTGTGTGGTTCTTTCCTCAAAAGACTACAGAGGTATCAGGAACAGGGTGTAAAGTTCACTCATACTCTATAGAAAAGGGAGGATCCTCCGACCAGACGGGTGTTGTGTCTGGCGGGCAACTCATGATGAACATTGACTCATGATGATTCATGTCGGGCCGTTGCATCTATACTAGTTACTCGGTAAACTCTGCTTGCGCGATGCAGAATTTTGCGTGACGTCAGTATGACGCGTTGTTCGCATGTGGCGTTGTAGATACCGCTACATGACCATCTCAGACATCGATCTACATGGTCTTCATATAACCTGACCAAGATTTTGTCTGGACTTTAAAAGAGACTGTGACCTCTGAGTTTGTTTCGGCCTTTCTTCTCAGAGTAGTCAGCTATGAAACGCCGACCTCATCTAGTTTAAAAAAAACATGATTGACGTGTAAAAGTGTTTGTACAAACCTACTTATACAAAAATAAAATCATTTATCATTTTTCAGGTTCAGAATGCAAGAGCTGAATAAAATGGAAGCTGACATAAATGAAGACAGAAAAAAGACAGGGTAGCGACACCAATTCTCATTCCCAGTATCGTAATACCTGTCTACTTCAATTTTTTTTCTCTAGAATTTCGGAGATCCGCATCGCGAAGGGTGTGCGGCTAGGGGTGGCCCCCGCAGAATGTAAATGTGACCCGTTGATAAATAAAGAAAGAGGTTAAACTGTTAGAGGTGGGCTACGTAAACACCGTTTTGTCAAGGGCTGGCACGTTAGAGAAAATGGAGATGAGAATGTTTAGTTTTTGTATTGTGGGCGATCTTGGCACCGGCGAACTGGCTCACAATGGCAGTGGTCAGATGCACGTACTAAATAGATGGTTATTTCAAATTCTTGGTTTTATGTAATTGCTTACTTCTTGAGTTAATTGATTGGCTTGTTTGGAGTGTATTATGAGTGTAGATAGGACAACTTATATTTGACTAGCTGTGCCCCGCGGTTTCACCCGCATAAGTGGCGATCCCGTTGGACTATGTTAATCCAGGGTGTCAGCTACCTGCACACAAAATTTTACAAAAATTGGTCCAGCCGTTTGGGCGTGAAGAAGCAACAAACATATAAACACACACTCACAAACTTTCTCCTTTATAATATTAGTGAGCCCCGCGGTTTCACCCGCATACGTGTCGATCTCGTGGGAATATCGGGATAAAAACTATCCTATGTCCTTCCCCGGGATGCAGTCTCTCTCTCTCTGCCAAATTATATCGAAATCAGTTCAGTGGTTCAGGCGTGAAAAGGTAACATACAGACAGACAGAATTACTTTCGACTAAATAATATTAGTATGGATTACTTTGTTAGTCATGAGTCAGTCTTACCAAGGGGTTTCGTATTACGCAACTGGGTTGTGGAGGTCAGATGGCAGTCGCTTCATGTAAATACTGGTATTCAGCTGCATCCGTTTATACTGGAAGCCGACCCCAACATAGTTGGGGAAAGGCTAGGCAGATGAAGATGATGTGAGGACGAGGAACGTTTACATACAAAAAATAGGAAAACATAAAATATAACATGAGTTTTCCGCTCGCTGGCAACCCTGTCAGCTAATATGTGAGTGACAGATGGTCATAAATTACACACGTCACTAGATGTGTCCCGGGCGACAGGATCAAATGTTACAACTGTAGGGGGCCGGTTCCGTATATTTGATATTTTTATTTTATTACTGTACGTAAACTTGATTAATTTTTTTGATAAAAAAATATATATTTTAAATTACATGATAAGTAAAATGTCAAAATAATACATTTTGTAACAATGTGTGTCAATTTTGTAACAACCAAAAGCTAACTATACAAACTAAAAATAACAAAATTAAATCCTAACTTAACTAAAACTAAGTACAGAAACTAAAAAATTGCGTCGAAAAATTCATCTGCGTCGCTGTCGACTGGTAATGTACCCAAGAGACTGGCGGCATTACCACGTTGTATGGCGATGCTTAGCCTCTGGCCAAGGTAAAAGCCAGCCCTTGGGTCACGGGAAGTGTCAACCAGCTGTTTCGAAATTTCTTTAAAAAAACCATGAGCACTCGGACCCCACGGCCCGAGAGATAAAGTATCGATATAATGATAAGTTCATAATAATTATAAATACTTACATTTTTACGTAACTGCGTCAAACATCGACGAAGTAGGTACTCCAAATTGTGTATGAATTATTAAAAAAAAAGTTCTTACACGTGTACATTCCCCGCATCCTTTGATGTTGAATAAGCATTTTCAAGAATGATTCCTCATATTGCGTTTAAAACATTGCAATGAACTTTATAGAGCCTATTAACCATTTTATAATCTAGTTCAAAAATTGACACTTAATTAAAGCCACAGACACATTACTGTGTCGTGTTGTGTCGTGACTCGGAGATACACCAATCAAATGAATCTGTTCAGGACTACGTCAAATCACAACGAATTTTGATTGGCTAACACTGCGTCAGAAGATGTCACGACACGACACAACACAGTAGTATGAATCCGGCTTTAGAATTAGGCAAATTAGTAAAGCTAAGTAAAAAAACTGGAAGGGTTTTCATATCCCACCTTTTCGTACGGAACCCAGCATCTCAACGCGACACGGACTAAGGTAAACAGGTTTATGAAGGTCTCGTCCCGCGGGCCACATTTTAGGGCGCCGTGCCGTGCCCATAACTGGTGCGCTCACCCTACGTTAATGATGTTCGATGTTCGATACATGTGTAATTTGTATTACTGATTCGTGGCTTCGACGTGGCATAGATGCACTGACCTTAAGATGAAAACTAATTTTTTCAATAAAACTAAAATAATTGCCGTATCTGCCTGCATAGAATACTCTTTATTATGTACACCATATAAATTACAGACATAATTATAGAAACTGTACAAAGGGTGACACAATGTGCGATCTCTTAAAGACAACCTTTAAAAGATCGCAGAAGAAAAAAAGAAGAAATAAGAAGAAGATGAAGATCCTTTTTTACCGACTTCAAAAAAAGGAGGTTATCAATTCGATACGTATGTATGTAATATTATTGGAATTGCATTATATTCACATATGACAATCTACTAAGGCTTCCAAACAAATATACAAAATTTCATAGACGTATGTATGTATGTTAGTCCACGCATTTCTCAGCAACTATTAATCGGATCGTGACCATTTTTTTTTGTATTAGCTTACATTTACTTCAACTTAGGTAACAGTGCAAGTTTCATCAAAATCGGTTCAGTCATTTTCAAGATATGGACTAATACGTGTAAGTGTGACGGCCTGGCTTATTGATACGAGCTACGGGTGTAGTGTCAAAGGGAAAACATCTCAAAACCTTGGTCAAATTCTAGTACAGAAACTAATAAAAAGTAATTTAAAAAAATTAAACCGACTTCAAAAAGAAATTAACTCAAAATTATGAAATAACTTTAATTTCGGAAGTCGGTATCTTGGGATCTGTATTTTAGTTTTATGCGTAATCAGCTTATAACGTTCCCACTGCTGGGACACAGGCTTCCTCTCTGTGAGTGCCGTAATCCACCAGTGCGGGTTGGTAGATGTCACATGTCTTCAATTTCCTGGTTCTAGGACATGCCGGTTTCCTCACGATGTTTTCCTTCACCGTTTTGAGAGCAGTGATGATGAAATAAGTTACACAAAATAAAGCGCCTGTCTGGGTGTGAACCCGCGACCTATAACTCGAAAGTCGGAGCCGTTGCGACTGGGCCACCACTGCTCTTGGTGATGATAAGGATTGACACCATTAACAGCTCACTTCTTCTAAATGTTCACAGACAGAATAAATTGGCAAACCCTAATTATATGAATACAATTTCTGCCCGCGACTTCGTCCGCGTGAAATTTCACCATCCCCCCATTCAGCTTCTGGAATTTCGAAAAACCCTTTGTTAGTGGATACCTACTCTTCACAAAGAACACACCCTCCAAAGTCCATGCCTCTAGGACCAGCGGTTTAGGCTGTGCGTTGATATATCAGTCAGTCAGGATTTTCAATTTTATATTTATAAGAAGAAGACTAGCTGTGCCCCGCGGTTTCACCCGCATAAGTGTCGATCCCGAAAAACTATCCTATGTCCGTCCCCGGGATGCAATCTATCTCTCTGCCAAATTTTATCGAAATCCGTTCAGTGGTTTAGGCGTGAAAACGTAACAGACAGACAGAGTTACTTTCGAATTTATAATATTAGTATGGATGAACCCATCAACCCACCCCATATTATAAACACTTTTTAAAAGGCCATAATTATAACATAACTAATTGGTTAAAATGTTGGAATACTAAATTCGGCTAATATCTAAGTAATGCAACGTCAAAATTATACTTACAGCCGGTCGATTCTGTAAAAATCTCACCGTTAAAACTTAGGTGAAGTGAGTTTGTTTTTGCTAGGAATTGACACTATTGACAGCTCGCTCCACGCTCACTTCACCTAAGTTTTCACGGTGAGATTTTTACAGAATAGCACCGATGTACTTCCAACAAAACTGCATGACACAGAAATCTTCAACGCCGTTCAATTACCTACAACATGTGATACAAATAAGCCAAAGTATTCCAGGGTATTTCCGTATATACCAGGGTATACCAGGGCACGCCTGGATACAGCTCGCCAATCCCGCTGTTACGGGACACTCGTAAAGTCACCGAGAACGGGAATACACGCTATTAGCTGATCTGTGGTTTAAGGCGAAGGCGGAAGCGGGGTGGAGAAATGTAGGATGTTTAGTCAGTTTTTATGTAATAACAATGAGCGTCTGTTGGAGAATAAATAAATAAATAATTACTTAAATAAACAAGTCAAAAATGTCCCAGTCTTACAAAGGGGTATATATCTATGGGTATCGTATTACCCAGTAACCGGATTGTGGATACACAGGCAGTCGCTCCATGTATGTGTATATCAAATCAAATCGTTTATTTGTAATACATGGGTTACATACAGGTGTTCATTATATAATATTTAATAATGTTCATTCCATGATCAGCCACTTGGGCATACAAATTATGAAATAATAATAATTCATTTATTAAAATACATGTCATAATAAATCAAATACTATTTAAAATACATACAAAACTCATTCAAAGCAATAAAAAAAAATCAAAATACAATACGCATGTCATCCAAAAAAGAAATAAAATAAAAACACAATATTACTTAAAACGAGGGGATGTGCTACCATGAAGCTGCATCCACCTCTGCAAAAAACAATACAATGAAAATATGATTATAAAATTCTAATGATTTGATAATAATAAATTCCATTAAAGATTAAATATAAATTCTATTATTAGTCATGCATGACAGACACAAGACAATCAACAACAATACATTATAGTCAAGCGGACATAAAACATTTAAAAAAAATTAGTCGATAAAAATTCAGCAACAGAGTAATTACAGTTTTCTTTCTGAAATCGGAACAATTTATTTTTAAAGACATTAAAATTGCTACATTCTTTTATGTCATTAGGAATCTTATTGTAGATCTTTGCGGCCACAGCAAACACACTTTTCCCAAAGAGGGTAGTTCTATATCATCATCATCATCATCATTTCAGCCGAAAGACGTCCACTGCTGGACATAGGCCTCCCCCAAGCACCTCCACTTCGACCGGTTCTGTGCTTCTCGCATCCAACGGGTTCCTGCGGCCTTCACAAGTTCTATATCGTATCGTTTAATAAATCGTTGAGTTGAAATTTGTTCACGAATTCATGTGCTATGCTTGCTACGCCGTAGCACATTGCCTAGTGGAGTGATGCTACGCGTAGATGAGGTTTGATTGCAATAGCATTGTTTTATTTTATTATTTTGCCAAACATGACCACAACCCTTAGAAAGATTGCCAATTTAAGTAATTCATCATCATCTGCCTAGCCTTTTCCCAACCATGTTGGGGTCGGCTTCTAGTCTAACCGGATGCAGCTGAATACCAGTATTTTACATGGAGCGACTGCCTATCTGACCTCCAGAACCCAATTACTAGGTAATACGAGACCCCTTGGTAAGACTGGTTGTCAGACTTTCAGGCTTCTGACTAGCCGTAACGACTGTCAAAGATCCACGAATGACACGTTGTATAGAATTATACATTTTTTTTTTCCATAATTACTTAAATGGATGAGATGCCGATACCGCTACCGCTCGTCGCTGGTACCGCCGCACCCTATTGAGGTATCGATGGATACCGCGAGGCGTCGTGGTATTTTTACGGTTGTTAGCTTTTTATGGTGTCATCCGTAGTCGCACTGGAGTGTAATGGCCACTGAAAGAATATGATAGAACAAAATCAAATAACAAAAAAATAATTTAAATGTCTACTTTGATTTTTCCCTGCAGTGAGATGATTATAGACCAGCCGGTCGATTCTGTAAAAATCTCACCGTGAAAACTTAGGTGAAGTGAGTTTGTTCTTGCTAGGAATTGACACTATTTACAGCTCACTCCACGCTCACTTCACCTAAGTTTTCACGGTGAGATTTTTACAGAATAGCACCGCTGTATAACATATTATAAAGGCGAAAGTTTGTGAGTGTGTGTGGGTGTGTAACAAACACACTTGTTACTTCTTCACGCTCAAACGGCTTGACCAATTTTGATGAAATTTTGTATGGAGGTAGCTGAAACCCTGGATTAACATATAGGCTACTTTTTATCCCGATATTCCCACGGGATCGACATTTACACGGGTAAAACCACGAGGCGCAGCAAGTAATAAAATAAAAATTAAAACATAATATTTTGTTTTCTTTTTGTTAAGAAATAGAAAAACATTTATTCCTTACACACCCACAATGAAAAGAGTAATAAAAAAACAAAGAAGAAATAAAAATAACTTAAAATGATTCCTTTAAAATAAACAAAAGCCAACGTCACGCGCGGTGTTCCCAGGCGGTCACCCATCCAAGTACTGACCACGCCCGATGTTGCATAACTTCGATAATCGGAGAGATGTATTCAACGTAGTATGGACGTTGGCGAAAGCAGAAATGAATATTTGTCCAACATCAAGACACCTAGTTTATTTAAAACATTGCAAAAGAAAGTCGTGTTAGTTATCTACACTATTTATAAGTCAAGAACGGGTGAACCGATTTGGCTGAAAATTGGTGTTGAGGTAGCTTAGAACCAGGAGACGGACATAGGATACTTTTTATCCGTTTTTTTTTTATTAGAGTAGGGTAGGAGTAGGGTAGGAGAAGGGTTGGAGTAGGTAAGGAGTAGGGTAGAAGTAGGGTAGGAGTAGTGTAGGAGTAGGGTAGGATATGGGGTAATACACCACGCGAACAAAGTAGCGCCGGGCAGCTAGAAATAATTTATATGGCAAAACAACGTTTGCCGGGTCAGCTAATAAATAAATAAATATACATTTGGTACTAAACTATTTTTCAAACCCAGGACCTCATCATCTGGCCACGACTACACCAACGAGGCAGCTACATAAAAATCATCTGCCTGCCTTTTCCCAACTATGTCGGCTTCCAGTCTAACCGGATGCAGCTGAATACCAGTATTTCACATGGAGCGACTGCCTATCTGACCTCCACAACCCAGTTACTGAGTGTAATACGATACCCCTTGGTTAGACTGGTTGTCTTTTTCTTTCTTTCCCTTCTTCGTAGTAGGGTAACAGAAATCAACGGCCAATCCTCAACGCAGACTATACCAAAACATCTTCTAATACAATTTGACATGACAACATGTAACTCAGTATTGTTTACAGGACTGCTTACTCTCTTATTACATAGGATTTGTTATACCTGATGTTATTACTCGGAGCGAGAGTTCGCGAGGTTATTTCATTGAAAGAGGGAAGTTAAAAACCAAAGGCTTAAAGACTGGCTTTTAACTTCCCTGGTGGTGGTGGTTTGAAGATTACTTGTGATAATACTCAAGTATTATCACAAGTAATCTTCAAACCACTCCTTCTTCTTCTCCTTCGTGGTTTTTCAAATCCAGCGCAAAAACATTTTCGCTCTAGATTTTAACTTAGGTGCCATATAATGAAATAAAGTACACTTTGAGAGCTTTCATATGACATAATTCATCACTGTTAAACAATGTTGAACATTTTTTTTAAACGCAAAAAAAAAACAATTTTCGCGCTGGATTTGAACATAGCTGCCATAGAATGAAATAAAGTACACGCCAAGAGCTGTCATGTAGCATAGGTTTCATCACTGTTGCACAACTTTGAAAAGCGGGCCCAGTGTTCATTCAAAAGTGCCCATATGGTCCTTTAAACGTCAGTCCGTCTGCAATAAACCATATCAAAAACAGCTAAACCACTCGAGATTCGGTTTGAATTCTTTGCTAACGTAACTTTAAACTTCATCCCGGGGGATGGCTCGTGAGGATATTATCGCCATCCTCTTCTCATCCCCGTCATCCGAGCAGTCACGATCTGATTGTGTTGGGGCGAGAGAATGGTGGTAGACGAGAGTGAGGCACGAAAATAAATAGTCAGTTATAAAAATAAAAAAAATGTTCCATACATTTTGACTGTGTAGGTATTACACTTTTTTTTTGCGGATGGGAAATCGTCAAATGACCCCTCCCGCTCTGGGTGGAGCGGAAGGGAGTGTCAGACTTACTGACCAAAACCCACCCGTGTTCCTACCTTAGCCCTTTATGTTCCGGGCCAGCGGTAACCCTTTCGGACAATCCCGCTGAAATAGTCAGCACTTGCACTGTAGTTTAAAGTTCACTCACACTGCACTAAACTACCTCAAAAGGTTTTACCCTTTTTAGTCTTCGCACTAGATCAGTGTTGTCAAAGAGTTGGATCGCCTCAACATTTACGTGATGATGAAGTCTGTGGTCACGAGCTTCTGCATATTTTTATAAGACACATTTCAATAAAAAAAATTACATGTCCTGTTGTCATGTCATGTGCTGTCATGTGATGTCCTGGTGGAGGTAATGTACCAGGACACACTAGAAATGGCGCAATTACAAGATAAAACCAACAAGATTATTATTATTTATTTATTATTATATTTACAGATTAACGTCTACCGTAATACGTAAACAACAGGAAATAAAATATATCTAAAAACATGTAATATCCATTAAAATAAATTGCATGATCCGCTATCTTTTGTAATTACTTTAACGGACTTTTGATTTATTGAAAAAATACCCAGTCGATCAATCAAGATTCTGTTATTATTATGATTGTTTCATTGATGAAGAGATGGGCCATAAATAGCCTGATAAAATTGCGTATACGAGTGGCAATCTAACATGTAACATCCTCCTCATAATGGCCTGACCAAGATTATAAATTTAACTAAGTATTAAAATCTTTTTAAACATTGTAGAATGCGAATAAATGATATGATATGATATGAAAAAAAAAAACCGGTCAAGTGCAAGTCGGACAGGTATGTAACTACAAATTTACGGTTTTCGGATTTTTTCCATTACTTTGCTACATGACGTTGCTTCTTGCCAAATTTCATGATTCTAGGTCAATAGGAAGTACCCTATAGGTTTTGATTCCCTTGCGAGTGTCAAAATATGCGGCATAAACGGAACAGAAACGCCCGTATCTTTTGATTGCGCCAACTTAGAAGTTTTATTTTTTCACTGCTTCAAGGGATTGCAGCCCTGAGTATTTGATATTAATTTCAACTTAATAACTCCACGCGTTCCTGAGAAAAAGGGTCTTGACCGACGGACAACGAAGTGATCTTATAAACGTTGACGTATAATGAAATTAAAATATGATCTACGAAAACGCGAAACCTTTTTTTTTTTTATATATGACGTGTGTCAAACTAATATCGCCATTAACCTTTTGACCGCCACAGTCATGTATAGATGACAAACCAAAATGTGCCCAGCACGCCACGGTTCTGCTACATGACAGACTGTGACGTCGAGGGCACGTTTTCGATTTTTTGACGTCTGGCTGTCAAAAGTTTAAAGCGGCTCGCTGTATGTAGCGTAGCCTTTTTTCAAAAAATTACTTGATATAAAATCACATCTTGCATACCACCATCCAAACAATAGCGGTGAGAAATCCAAAGCTTTTAAATTCCATTTAGCGCATTACGACGTGATGTTATACTGTAAATATTTTGTAAACACCACGTCACTGCACCTGGGCGCGTCAGCTATTGAAAATACATAGAAATACTGGAAAAAAAAGCTATGCAATCATATCAACAACACGCGTGTACGTGTACCTTACGAAAACAATGGTCGGTTTTGGGTCTTCTCACATGTACAGTCAACAATAGAGATAGGTATGCAAGATCGTCGGATATAGTTGAAGTTTAGTTACCTAGTTAGTTTAGTTTCAGTCGACAACATTCATCGGTTTCTTACTAAACTTCAACTATATCCGACGATCCTGCATACTTATCTCTTTTGTTGACTGTACATTTAAAAAAGATAGGTACGGGGGCCCGTGGCTTAATAATAACAGCCGTACAGGTCGATCGATCAGGTTAAGATACGCTTGCCGCGGTTTGTCTGTGGATGGGTGACTATCTCTACATACCGAGACCCCTCCGTGCCTCTTTCTTTTTCTCCTTCTGCCCGCGACTTCGTCCGCGTGAAATTTCTTGTTCCCCCGACCCACCCCGTCGCATCGCATCGTCTGCCCGCGCTATTACTTCGTTTTTGCTTAGCGTTCTTTCTGACTTTTTTTCCTTTTGCTCGGCTCCTAAGGATCATAGCGTGATAGTAACTAGCCTATAGCCTTCCTCAAGAATTGGGCTATCAAATACAAAAAAAGATTTTTTCAAATCCGACTGGTAGTTCCAGAGATTACCCCCTACATACAAACTTACAGACTTCACCTCTTTATAATATTAGTATAGAAGAGTATACATATTATCTAAGGATAACAATCAAAAAGACTTTCCCACGCCATATTACGTTAGACACGCCGTATAATTTTATAATAAACCATGGCATACTAGTCTAAAATAATTGGGTCAGACATTATTCAGTTATGCAGGGAGCGAACTATTTTGGAAGTCGCTCGATATCGTGAAATATGCGAGGCTCCACTCAAAACGAACAACTATGCACTTGAGACTGCATTCTTCGCAAACCGCGGCTTTTGGCAACACCTGCTTAACTGCCTTTTGAAGTAGTTTTATTACAAACTAGCTGACCCGGCAAACGTTGTTTTGCTCCTACACTACTCCTACCCAACTCCTACCCTACTCCCACACTACTCCTACCCTACTCCTACTATAAAAAAAAATAATAAAAAAAATAAAAAAGTATCCTATGTCCGTCTCCTGGCTCTAAGCTACCTCCCTACAAATTTTCAGCCAAATCGGTTCAGCCGTTCTTGAGTTATAAGTGGTGTAACTAACAGACTTTCTTTGTATATAGACTAGCTTTGGCTCACGGTTTCACCTGCGTGTTGTCGTAAATAATCCCACGGGAACAAAAGTAGTCGATGTGTTACTTCATAACATCAGCTATCTGCCAGTGAAAGTCTCGACAAAATCGGTCCAGCACTTTCGGAGATGAGCCGGAACAAACAGAGAGACAAAGTTTTTGAACTTGCATTTATATCTTGTTGCATAATTATATTGTGGTTTGATTACTTGAAACTTTCACCCCCCTTACCAATAAACGTTGTATAGCGTCTGTATAGTTATCTAACGCTTTGTCGTCTTCTCTCCAAAGTCAAATTACTGATGACTGAAAGAGATAAATCGGTGTGTAACTATTCATCTGATATAATACGTTTATTAGTAATGTTCGTGAACGGGCGCCGTCAGTAGGGACTGGTCATCTCTTTGCTGCCATGGCTTATTTTAATTTAATTTAATACCGTATTTGAATTGTTTTTGTTTCCCGTCTTTTCATTACGGACGCTTTTAACGTTCTGCATCGTTCTCACATGCATAATTTTTAACATTAATGATGTAAACAAGACTTTGTAACCATATTCTTTTGATTTAAAAGAGTGTCCATGGAGTTTCTTGCCCGTTCTTCTCCATAGGTACGCTTTGGAATGGGCAACTAGCTTCATCTTTCTGACTGACCGACCCCTTGACAATTCAAAAGTGCCTTTGAGTTTGAGTAAGGGGGTTAGAGTGATAATTTTTTCATATGCATGTCACGTGATCAACTTTGAACGTTATTACTTCTGAAACGTGAAACATTCTAAGACCAAAGTCTTATAACGTTAACGTTTACGGTTTGCTTTGATGTCAGCTATCGATTTTTATAGGGTACAAGAGTGGCCGCCATTTTAAAAAAAAATCAAAATGGCGGACTTTTTCTACAATTTAACAATTTTGTAGAATTTTAGATAGACTTGTAAAGTTTAAAATAAACCTGCCGGGCAATATTTCATATATTCCCCGGCAGGTTTATTTCGTAAAAATCTCAGTATGAAAACTAAGGGGAAGTGAGCTGTCATTAGTGTCAATCGTACGCTGCACTGGCTGACGTCATTACGTCAACGCTGGCTGTCGCTGGAAACCAACGCTGGGGCTCTGTCTCGTATAGGGTCTTAGCATTATGCTGAGCGATGGCCGTTTTGCGTAGATTTGACGCATCTCCCTAATTGTTTTTTTTTTTTTTTAGTGTCATATTTGCCGCAAATAAACCTATTTTCTTTCTTTCCCCCTAACTCTTCACTTCACCTAACTTTTACGTTGAGATTTTTACTTATAAGACCGCAGGTATTTCAAAGCGAATGCTTGTAAGATTACCCTCCCAGAGATGAGGTCAAGTTATGTAACAATAGGATTAAGGGAACAGCTCGACTCTGATTGAACATCTAACTGACTACTGAAGTTTATCTACTTTTATGAAATAACTGACTTATTTCATAGGTTTGTTGTTTTCGTGGCAAAGGATGATCCCACGAAATGTTGGAAGCTGGTACCCGCTCCAATAGGAATAAATGTTATATCATTCGGTCGGAGAGACTTTTGAAAAAAACCTCCTCCTTTTTTGAAGTCGGTTAAAAAAGCCTAAGTAAAAAGTAATACTCTCGCCTATTTCTTCCTCCAATAATGGACCAATCTAAAAGATATTTCATAAACTGAATAAAATCAAAATCAAAATATTTTATTTCACATAAGCCTACATGGGCACTTATGAAACGTCAGAAGCTAGGTGCACGGTTTCAATTGGTCGTTTCCTATGGAGAAGAACCGGCAAGAAACTCCACGGTTACTCTTTTTAAAAATAATTGGCTTTTACAATATTTTCAAATTACAGTAGGTATGGGAGGATAGCGTAGGCCTGTCAACAAGTATCAGGTACTTGATAAAATAAAAAATGGTCTACAGATCTAAAGTCTACAAGGCCTACAAAGTCCTCACATTTACAAAATAAGAATCTATCAAAAGGATAAATAAAAAATAAAAACCTAAGAAAACCTAGTGATATGATTCCCATTACAACCACTAATAAAGAGATGAAAAATTTGAATTGTCTGTATATAATGTCAAGTAATAAAGAGCTTATGTCAAAAAAGTAAATAAAGTAAAGTAAATAAAAAATGAACATCGTGATTTGAGAGCAGTTAATAGACATTTAAATAGTTAAGCCGTTAATGAGTAGCCAGGGAAGCCACATGTGCAGAAGGAATTATTGCCAAACTACCTTGTCTTCAACATAGTCTTTAATCTTATAATATGCTTTTTTGATAAGGACACGTTTGATGAAGGTTTTGAATTTTCCATCGCTAAGTTCTGTAACCGACTTTGGCAACTTGTTATAAAAACGTATAAGAAGGATATATCGTCGTTGTCAAACCAAAATCTGCTATGTGGCATTTTTTGAGATTTCAAGATTTTGACCACAGCTTTATAGGTCACTGCCCTATTTCTCATATAAAAGAACTGCTATGTGCTTATGACCACTGGTTGTGGAACTATGGCCTCAGAATGAAATGTGCTATGTGCAGCAGCTAAAACAATTTATTATTTACAAAGAATCAGCATTGCCATACAACGTGGCAATGCTGCCAGTCTTTTGGGCACGTTTCCTGTTGACAGCGATGCGGATGAATTTTTTGATGCCCTTTGATTATTTCCTTTCCTTTTTATATACTTGTACATATTCTTATTATTATTTTAATACTGTACATAATTATATGCTCATTTGAATGTAAATAAACTGCTAAAACTAAATAAATTACTTTAATCTAAAAAATAAATAAATACTAGTTTTATGTGTTTATCATACAAACGAATTTAAGTATAATAATGATAACAGGGTTTGGTTTGACAACGATATACTGTGTTTATTAAAAATATTAAAAGTAAGTCGATAAGGGGTAGATACATACTGTGTGGTACACTGGCTTAAAAGGGCAGTGAATTAAGAAATATCTAAAAAAAAACAACGTTATTTTGGTATTCAATATGAAAAGGATTTGGAATCAGGCACCATTGCATCCATTTGTCCCGGCTGTCATTCGTGTGGAGCTTTATCAGTCGTTACGTGTCGTCAGAAGCCCGAAAGTCTGACAACCAGTCTTACCAAGGGGTATAGTGTTACCCAGTGACTGGGTTGTGGAGGTCAGATAGGCAGTCGCTCCATGTAACATACTGGTAGCAGCTGTGTCCAGTTAGACTGAAAGCCGACCTCAACATAGTAAAAATACTCATCATTGATAATAACATAATTTAAAAACAAAATTTCAATTATTTTTTTAATTATTCTGATTTCCATGGCGGATGAATATTTTTTTTTTGTTTTTAAATGCCACAGGAAATTTTAAACCGTGCACCATAAAGTACGGTACAAAAGTATAAATATTAATAATATTATGTTAAATCCGTCACGATGAAGGGTAGGCACCGAGTGAGGTAGTGAGACAAATCTTATTCTTATTGTATCGCGAGTAGGGTGGAGGGGACTGTTGTTGTCCGTGTCGTTAATAGATTTGTTTTGATATGAAATGATTTATAATCGCTTTTTCTAAAGATGGGTTTAGACCAATTGTCGAATAGAACAAGAACAAGAGCATTATTTTCTTCATATTATTTTTTTTTTTTTTTAAACATTGCCCCAAACTAGAAATTTCTCCTGTATTGTGGGTGCGTTTACAAACATTTAAATTCACATACACAAAAAGCCAATCAGTCAATCAGTTAATCATAATGGACAGTTAACTTTTAAGTTAATCGTATCAAATCCCATTGGTGAAGGAATTTTCAGTAATTTTTTTGTCTGTGTTAAAATACCAATCGATCCAATCCCAATCTCTGATTATACCTACGTAGTGCAGCGAAAAAAAGAAAAACATGGACTGTCTTCGCCATATTATGATGCACAATGTTATCCTTTTATGATTCTGCCAAAGTGAACTTTTTAGGCCCCCTTATGGCATTGACACTAGTGACAGCTCACTCCAGGCTCACTTCACCTAAGTTTTCACGGTGAGTTTTTACAGATGTCGGTTGTTCGCTCATCAGTTAACTGCCCATTATGATTCATAATGTTATCCTTTTATTGTTCTGCCAAAGTGGCCTTTTTAGGCCCCCAGGTGGAATGGCAGGTGAGATTTTTACAGAATACACCGTCCGGTATTTTTAGTTGTTGAATTCACTGCTCCCTCAAGACGTTAAAAGAAATATAAATTTATGCTCTGTAATAAAAGATTCGTTCTGTATTTTGTAGTTACATAAGAGACAGGCTATTTACATTGCGCCAAACGAACTTTCGTGAGTATCTACAGTCGTCCGTCGGATGGTTCTTACCGATTCGAAAACTGTAAAAAAAGCTTTAATACCGACGATATATGATAAAAATAGCATAATTGTCAATTATAGAAACGCCGATTATACATTATTCGAGATATTTTCTTACTTTACGCAACTCTTTTTTTAAATTTCTGACCTATGGAAGTCAAAGCATTTATTTCAAATAGGCACATAAAAGGCACTTTTGAACGTCAAAAATTAAGATAAAATAGAATTGATTCTAGTCGCCCATTCCAAAGGGTAGTTTTCGTATGGAGAAGAACGGGCAAGAAACTCCACCGTTACCGTACACCGTTACAAGTCAAAGAGAAAAAGCGTAGGTAGTCGACACGCTTTGGAATAGGCAACTAGCTTCATATTTCTGACTGACCAACATCTTGACAGTTCAAAAGTACCTACCTGTAAATAATTAAATTGAAAAAAATGCTTGGCACATAAAATACATCTTTGTCAGCGAGCCAGTTAAAAACATATTTAAATGTGTTACGACCGACAACAGTACCGCCTACCCCATAATAATGAGATTCGCTTGTAAACATCTGTTGGAGATAGGATTAAAATATTATTCCGCCTGGTCCACCGCGCCTTTTGAGAATCACTAATTTGTCTTTTGTTTGATTTCGCGTCTTTATAGCCGGTTATACGAAGGGGGTAAGCAGGAGTGCAAGAAGAGGTTCTTAAAGGAGTGAGTAACATGAGAAAAAATGGCTGCGTCCACGGATTCTTCTTCTCCTCTCGTATGACGTTTCAGAACGAACAATATGAGAAGATCATGCCATGGTAAAACTATCTCATATTCAAGGGTGTGATAGTTATAGTTTAAGCCGTTGGTCCCGGCTGTCATTCGTGGATCTTTGACAGTCGTTACGGGTAGTCAGAAGCCCGAAAGTCTGACAACCAGTCTTACCAAGGGGTATCGTATTACGCAAGTAAGAAGTGGCTCCATCTAGTAGCGAATAGCAAAACTAATTTATAAAAATACTTTCATGAAAAAGAAAATTTTATTTTTTGCTTTGTAAATATCATCGGATTTCGGAGGGTTTATTGAAAACCCTGAAAAAAATAATAGCAATGACAAAAGAATTAAATATCACCCATAAGATAGACTTCATTTTAACTTTCAGGCAGCTAGCGACATCTGGCGGAGATTTTCCTGCCTGAACCTTCAACCCTCTTTTCTTAAAGGGATGAACTGTATTCATGCTACCAACTTATAATATCGTTGAGTTGAGCTATGTACGATACTGACAAATGCTTGCACTGGACATTGAACAGATCCACTCAAATCTGTGTGGTTGGTTTCTCAAAAGATACTCATGTGCATGATCCTCCCATGATAAGATGAGAGTACGTCTGGACTTTAAAAAAACTGTGACCTCTGACGGAATGACCACCAACTTTCCGTAAAGCAATCTTCAACAACCTACACAATCTCAGTCATCCAGGCCCCAACGCAACAGCTAAACTAGTATCAGAACGATTTGTGTGGCCTAAGATTCGTCGAGACTGCAGAAAATGGGCTCAACAATGCACTGATTGCCAACGCAACAAAGTAACCCGCCATACCCACTCTCCTCTGTCATCATTCCCTGTTCCTTCCAACCGTTTTTCCCACGTCCACCTTGACTTAATAGGCCCTATGCCACCTTCTTCTGGTTTCAGGTACTGCCTTACAGCTATAGATAGGTATACTCGATGGCCAGAAGCCTACCCTCTAGCAGACATCACAGCGGAGACCTGCGCTAGCACCTTCATTTCTGGCTGGGTCGCGCGCTTCGGGTGTCCAGAGAAGATTATTACTGACCGCGGAAAACAATTTGACTCTCAACTGTTCCAATGCATCTCGTCAATTATAGGCGCCTACCATTGTCCCACGACAGCTTACCACCCACAGTGCAACGGCCTGGTAGAAAGAATGCACAGACAGCTCAAGGCCGCCATAATGTGCCATAACAACGCACAATGGTCGGAGGTACTTCCTCTTGTACTCCTGGGAATGAGGAGCGCCTGGAAGGATGATCTCCAAACTTCTGCAGCTGAGTTGGTGTACGGCGAGCCACTTCGATTACCTGGTGAGTTCTTAAAACCATCGACCACCCATGACATAGTGGATGAAGCAGACTTCGCAGCTCGACTCAGAAGACACATAACAAAACTATCACCTGCATCAACATCCACCCACGGTGAGAAAATGTTTTATGTACCTAAAGACCTTTGTACAGCCAGCTACGTCTTCCTGAGAAAAGGACCGTTAAAAAAGTCATTGGAATCACCCTACTCCGGTCCGCACAAAGTCGTAGAAAGAGGAGCAAAGACATTCACAATAGACGTCCATGGAAAACACATAACCGTAACCATTGATAGGCTAAAACCAGCGTACATGGCTACCGACAACGATGGCACGTCTTCGAAAACACCACCACCTTTACCACAAGCACCACCACCATCGTCGCAAGCACCATCATCACCTGAAGTAAAAACGAGAAGCGGAAGAACCGTAAGATTTCCGCGCCACTATCGCCCGTGAACCGGTCTCAGCGGGGGAGTGATGTAGGCTATACATACTAACACACATAATATCAAACACATAAATACATATATATTACACACAACACATACATACATATACACACAACAGTAATAATATCATATTAATTATATATCCACAATCGTGTGTACACAGCCTAACAATTTCACATGTCTGTACACCGCCTTACTGCCTACCTACCGCTCGACCGCGCGCCACGGCCACCGGCCAGCGGAGCCCTGCGCCCGCGCTGTGTCGTACAGCGTTGATAGCTACGAAGCGACGACGAGGCAAATTCGTGAAACATGACACGATCGGTCGCCGCCTCCCGCACACGGCCGCGCCCCTCGGACGCCCTCACTAGTCCGCTAGAAACCTCTACGGCGAATGCATGCCTTTTCTTAACTCGCGCCGCGCATTAATTGTTTTAGTTTAACAAGTGTTATTTATGTTAATAAACATTTATCTTATTATATAGTAGTGTTTATTTAATAGGTTTTACCTTGACCTACCCTAACACACTACAGATCATTTTTAGATTTTTTAGTCCGCCTCTGTACTTTTATGTGCTTGAATTATTAAATTGGTAAATAAATAAATACATTATTTCCAACAATAAAACAACCGATCCCTACCTGTTTGATACATACAACTTATTTAAATGAATATGAGGACAAATAGTAGTAACTATGGAAGGACCAAAGCTGGGCAGTTAGTTGCACCAATTCTTCTCCGCAGCGAAAGCACTAGGAAGTGGTGAAGGGCGGGCGTTTTGGGGGACTGTCTTATGTAATTTTGACGTTCGAAAAGTGCTGATTCTTAGCCTAATTTGAAGGAATGACTTTTGGTTTTGAATTGGAAGGAAACGATAGACTCGGAACTGTGTGAAAGATGATAATGGCTAGAAAGGTGACTACTGAGATGACAACTACTAATAGGGAAGTCTTATCATTTGCCTAGCCTTTACCCAACTATGTTGAGGTCAGCTTCCAGTCTAACCAGCGGAGTAATTGCGTAGGTAGGAGTAATTGCCCAAGTGTGCTATTTTTATAAATTCGTCATTCCAACACGATCCCATACCTAGTCATTTTGCTAAAAGTTCGTAATCCGCCAGTTCCCGTAATCAAAAACGTTCAGCCGGTCGATTCTGTAAAAATCTCACCGTGAAAACTTAGGTGAAGTGAGTTTGTTGTTGCTAGGAATTGACACTATTGACAGCTCACTCCACGCTCACTTCACCTAAGTTTTCACGGTGAGATAGTTACAGAATCGCACTGCAGTATCTAGTCGCAATCTTATCTCAGTGACAAGAAATGTCAAACACTTGTCAAAAATGTAGCGAAATTAGAGGTATTTTTGACAGTTTGAAACTGAAATTAGAATAGGAACGTTCTCAAAAATACGGGAATTTCTTCTATAGCTTCGCTTCGTCCACGTACATACATCTAACGCCATCTATGCACGAGAAAACAAAAGACTGCATCTAGTCATTTGTCGTTTCAGCCAAGCTTTTAGCAAAAGACAAGTTAGCGACTGTACAAAGTCTACCCAACATCAATTCTATCATAGTTCTGACATCCCTCCAGAGATGGTGCTGATAACAATATCTGGGGGCCTAGAAAGGCCAAACATTATGAATCACAATGAACAGTTAACTGTTAAGTTAATCGTATCAAATCCCATTGGTGAAGCATTTTTCAGTTCTTGTTTTTTTTCTGTGCTAAAATACCAATCTATCCAATCCAAATCCAATCCCAATCTCTTTAAAAACCTACGTAGTGCAGCCAAAAAAAGAAAAACACGGACTATCTTCGCCATATTATGATTCATAATGTTATCCTTTTATGATTCTACCAAAGTGGCTTTTTAGGCCCCTCTTTTTAGATCCCTTTCCGATTTGATACATGTGCTATGGACAGTTCCGGATTAGCCCTTAACAAATTAAGCAATTGCTTATGGCATCACGTCTCGGGGGGCACCATAAGGCAGAAACAGCACCGAAACAGTATTTTCTAGCACATGAAAGGCAAGGCTGTTAATCAGCAAGATATTGCAAGACCCAAAAGTCACTCTAGCTACAGATGTGCGCCAATCTTTACTTATCGCTCGTCGATGTTTTGGAAAAATACGAGGCCACTAGTGGATAGGAGGGCCTACAGCCGTGGATTGCTTAGGGCATCAAGTAGTCTGAATCCAGCACTAGCTATGGACCTTTAGTCATTGAGGAATAAAAGAGAATCGCATGTTATCCAGGCAGTGATAAGAAACGTCACGATCTAGACAAGTACTTATAATTTAGTAGCATTCCAAACATGATAGTAAGTTTGTAGGAATTTCAAGATAGCGAGGTATTTCACGAAATTAGATTATAGTAGGTATACTTTTACAGACAATACGTTATTGTATTCCTTGTATTGTATTGTTTTGGCATTGTAAGCTAGAATTAGGGATTAGGAACTACGGAATTAAAACGATAGGTACGCGATTTATCAGCAGGAAAACTTGACTAAACTATAGTTAGTTTGACACACAATACAATCATGATAATGAAACATGAGAAAGAAAGAGAAAGAAAATACTTTGGTTTTCGGTAAAACATCACACGAATATTTTATAGGCGAAAGTTTGTGAGTGTTTATATGTTTGTTACATCTTCACGCTTAAACGGCTGGACCAATTTTGTTAAAATTTTGCTGGCACCCTGGATTAACATAGGTATAGGCTACTTTTTATCCCGATATTCTCACGGGATCGACATTTACGCGGGTGAAACCGCGGGGCGCAGTAATCAGGATAAACGTTTCCATTGCTAAGATACCGGCCTCCCTTCTGTGAGAGGGAGTGAGCCGTAATCCACCACGTGAGCCCAGTGCGGGTATGTCTATGTCACATGTAACATCGAGGTAAACTCCCAAGCAGCCTGCGATGTATCCTTCGGCATGTGCGTGCGCATCTATAAGTGTTTGGCCAGATTGGGGCGCGGGCACGGGGCGGGCAAGGTCGCGGGAACGCGCGGGCTGCCTGTCCGCACTGGACCGCGGCTGTGTTCTGCGTGTTGTCGTGTCTAGTGTTTGTCAAAATATAATATGGATGAAGAAGACTGACTTTTAGAAGAAAAAGCTCGATTGAGAACCCCGATCCCCGCGGCGCCGCGCACCCACTGCGGCCACTTGTATGAACGAGCCGACCGCGCCGCTCTCCGCGCCCGCGTGCCCACTGGACACTCAAAGGAAGTTCATAATAGGCTATTTGACTGGTTTCTGATAAACATCGCAGATTATTTAATGGTGTCTAACGAGCCCACAAAAACCTATTACTTCAAATTGCATAATGTATTTCTTTTAGAAAATAGTAAATAAAAATGTACTGTTTAAATAAGCCGCCAAAACGCTATCTTTAACAATATGGCGTCGTGACGTCAAAATACACGTAAACAAACGTTGAAACGGTCGAGATACTAGACAAAAGTCATCTGTTCTGTCAACGATAGACAGAAATTGACTATATCATGACGTCATCATAAGTTCAGCCAATCCAGACCGTTTTCGATTACGTGGCGCCAGATTTAAAAAGATGAAGTTTTTTCGGGATTTTTTTAATAAATAATACATTGTTTTGTAGTAAAATTAATGCAAATCGATTTTAAAA
Source organism: Oligia fasciuncula (assembly GCA_963082905.1). Lineage (NCBI taxonomy): Eukaryota > Metazoa > Arthropoda > Insecta > Lepidoptera > Noctuidae > Oligia > Oligia fasciuncula. The sequence goes on along the minus strand of OY720413.1, from coordinate 10,307,882 downwards.
GCGATAATCTTTAGGAGTGTCAATAATTATGACCTTATTTTTTACATTGTCAAATAGCCTATTATGTTTGAGTTAGCCGCGACGCGTCCGCCCCGCGCCCGCGCTGCCAGTCTGGCCAAGCACTTAGCATGCATTTGTTTTACATGTAGGTGACATCGAGGTACAGATCTAAACCACTATGGTTTAGCTCTGTACCTCGATGTCACCTAATAAATAAAGAGGGGAAGTAGGCTATCTCCGGACCAAACCGCGATATAATTGCCTACTGTCTCAGGGTTGTCACTTATAGCTAAATTTTAATTCAGTGGTCGTCTCAGTTCAGTAGGTATTTCATTATCAAGTAAAAATTATATGCTAGAATAAAGAATAAGTGACTTGCTTACCTGTCCTCGGGGCCTAAAAAGGCCACTTTGGCAGAATCATAAACGTATTTTGCTTTTTTTCGTTGCAAGAGATTGGGATTGGATTTGGATTGGTATTTAAGCACAGACAAAAAAAAAATAACTGAAAAATCATTCACCAATGGGATTTGATACGATTAACTTAACAGTTAACTGTCTATTATAATTTATAATGATTTGATGAATTCCTTTTATGATTCTGCAAAAGTGGCCTTTTTAGGCCCCCAGTTCAATAGGTAATCTTGAACAGAGACATTTCTAGAATCGATGAATTATTAAGACACCCAAACACAGCAATACGTTCTCCTGCGATTATCACACATTTTTCATTCATTTAGCGGTGCCGAAAAGCCGTGACGCGCGAACCTCGTGCGTGCGCTGTTAGCCTCGACTGGCGCACTGAGAAACGGGTCGAGATTTTGTTTAAGTGTGCGTGCGGTGCGTTTGTATGAAGATAACTTACTTCCCCTCTTTATACTATGGCTAAACTGCGACTGCAAGGTATCGCAGTGAGGCATCTTCGGCATGTAAATTACCCTTACTCCCGATATGATAATTTCGCCTACCGGAAAATATGTAGGTACAGTCACCAAAAGAGATAAGTAACCAGGGTTGTCGGATATAGTTGACGTTTACTAAAAAACCGATGAATGTGTTCATTGAAATTTTAATTGATAAACAAACAGTTTGTTTTCTATAAATTTAATTTTATTTTACTCAAAAACATCCATCGGTTTCGAACAAAACTTCAACCGTATCAGACTACCCTGGTTACTTATCTTTTCCATGTTTAAATTAATTATATCTACTGATACTGTTGCATTTGTTAACATATCTTAAATAATACATAGGTATTATCTGTCGAAAGAGACTGGATCCTGCGACACAGGGTATCCTAGTGCGGGATCCAGTGTCATACCTAAAATATTGTAACTTGTTAATGAATCAATAAACTTATTATTATTATTATCTCTTTTGGTGACCGTATATTGCGTAGGTTACTTGATAAAAATCAACAATATTATAGATTAGAAAAAATACTTACTTATCTACTCGTTAATAATTTACAAGTGTCAATAAAAATTTTATTCTCCTTAATCTGTTTTTAAGTCAAATAATGTGTCATCAGGCAGTAATCCAGAATCCGGTCCGCTGCTGAGAAATTCCAGATGGAAAAACCCAATGACACTTTTCCCGAATCGTATCTAGGACCTTAAGTCGAAAGCGCCAGGGTAGCCCGCGAAATTCAAATTTTCTTAGGGTGTTACCACACCAATCGATCGATCGTCGATCGATGTCATCGATCGACATCGGTCGACGTTGATCGATTGGTGTGGTAGCTTTACTTGATCGACGGATACCGGTCAAGTAACCAATCGATCGATTGCCGGTCGCGGTCGATGGCATCGGTCGACGGCATCGGTCGACTTAGATCGATTGACCCCGGCTTTATTCCATCAGTTTCTTTCGAAATGTAACGATCGACGTCGACTAATCCATTCTACCATCGATCGATTGCATCGATCGACGATCGATCGATTGGTGTGGTAACACGTACCCTTAGGTTTTCTGCAATTTGCTGGTCAGTATTAAGTTGTACGTTGATTAAAATATGATTCGCAACCGTAACAATTAAGTATTTACAGAATTATAATCAACACAACTCTCTAAGACCAAGTAATCCCACTGAATGACTATTTCATGAAATCTTGACATTTTGGGATTATTACTGATTCTAATGATTAGGTATACATACAAACCACACAAATCTACCACATATCCTATCACACACACATATCTATACTTTATATAAGTATGTATTTATTGTATTATGTAAATGGTACACCGCAGACTACCTACAGTATTTGTCTGTCCTTCCCCTTTTAAATCCATCTAAAGGTTGTCTTTAAAAGATCGCTTTTAGCGATAAGACCGCCCATTGTGTCACCCACAGATATAGATAGACCTAGATAACGCAAGTATAACGAACTGTATGAAAACCAAGCGTGCCATTTTTTGACTACCTACTATGACGTCAAAAGCTCGCGCTCTCCCTCACGCTTACCCAGCCAGCAGTACACAGGACTGAGCGCGAAAGTGGCGGCTTATGATTTTTTATCGTAAGCTGGTGCGATTTTTGGCACGCGAAGTAGTTGCTCTTGCGTTATCTAGGTGTATCTATATCTATGGTGTCACCCTTTGTATAGTTTCTATTTTTATGTCTGTAATTTATATGGTGTACATAATAAAGAGTAGGTATTCTATTATATTCTTTATAATCGCGAATCATATTTTGATCAAGATACAACCTGACACTGACCTGCAAATTGTAAAAAACGTAAGATTTAAAGGTCATTGGGCATCTTAGTATGGAAACCATACCCATGGCGGACACAAGCGAAATATAGCAGAATGTATTGATATATGGCTATGATTTACTATGGCATTAATCCCATTAATGTGAGTCACGGGAATCTCGAAAAAAAATATAAAATTATCGTAAGTATATACAATTTAGTGGGGAGCAGCCAAGTGGTAACAGCCACGACTTACTAGTAGTATGTCGTAGGTTCAAACCCAGACAGGCGCTTTACTTTGTGTAAATTATTTCATCACCACTGCTCTCAAAACGGTGAAGGAAAACATCGTGAGGAAACCTTCTTTTTTCCTATAACCAAAAATTCCAAAACATGTGACATATTCTGCCAACCCGCACTGGGCCCGCGCGGTGGATTACGGCTCACTCCCTCTCACCGAGAGGAGGCCTGTGTCCCAGCAGTGGGAACATTATAGGCTGATGTATACAATTTAGTACCAATGTAGGTACAAGTGTTTTTAAATGTTTTAAGTGTATGTGGTTTACGTGACATATGCGTGTGTACCATACGTGTTCCAGTTTTATAAAGTGATATAGGGAAGAAGAATAAAATACTAATTCATTATAATATTTTTATTCTTCAACTTGATCCAAATCAATAATTAAGTAAGTAGATCATTTAAGAAGGCAGCGGGTCCATCTGTTGCTTCTTATTGTGTATGGTACCGGTATCCCAATAAAAGATGAAATAAAATCCTCTGAAACCGTTTGTTTTTTTTTTTAAACGATTCTGTACATTTTCCTCCATCGATTTTCTATCAAATAATTAAATACAATGAAAGGTCACATTATTCCCTTTAGTTTAAAACTATTTTGATTAATGTCCGCCACTCTTCGCAAAGCGGGAGCCGTGGCTTAACAATAACAGCCGCACAGGCCGATTGATCAGGTTAAGCTACGCTTGCCGCGGTTGGTCTGTCGATGGGTGACCATCTTTACATACCGTGACCCCTCCGTGCCTCGGAAAGCACGTTAAGGCTACACCGACCGCACAGTGGCGCCCTCATCGTTTGTTTGGTTATTTCTTTTATTTTAGAATGAAAATGCAGAAAATAAGCACGTTAAGTTGTGCTCCACAAGATTATACGTTAATATTATTATAAACGGTAGTTTTACATTCTTTAGTTTTATTATAATCACTAAAACGGAAAATAGTGGCCATTATTATCCGTTTTAGTGATTATAATAAAACTAGACAATGTAAAACTACCGTTTATAATAATATTGACGTGTAATCTTGTGGAGCACAACTTAACGTGCCTATTTCTGCATTTGCATTCTAAAATAAAAGAAATAACCAAACAAATGATGAGGGCGCCACTGCGCGGTCGGCGTAGCCTTAAGCCGTTGGTCCCGGCTGTCATTCGTGGATCTTTAACAGTCGTTACGGCTAGTAGAAGCCCGAAAGTCTGACAACCAGTCTTACCAAGGGGTATCGTATTACCCAGTAACTGGGTTGTGGAGGTCAGATAGGCAGTCGCTCCATGTAAAATACTGGTATTCAGCTGCATCCGGTTAGACTGGAAGCCGACCCCAACATAGTTGGGAAAAGGCTAGGCAGATGACTCTTCGCAAAGCGGGTCAGATATGCCCAATGACCTTTCTCGGTCTACCACTGCGCATTCACCTTACGAAGGTGGCTGGGATAGACTGGATGCGGTAGGCGGAAAACAGGGTGTTGTGGCGCAGCCTGGGAGAGGTCTATGTCCAGCAGTGGACTGCGATAGGCTGAGTTGATTGGCCCAAAACTTTGCCACTTCCATGGCGTTGACACAAAGGGCAGCAATTTTAATATCCAGGAATATTGATGTCGTGTGGAACTCCCTACTGGTGTTGATAGAATAAATGATTATAATGTTATAAAAATCGCTATCTATATAATAGGTGGCATAATGGCGCTAAATTTCCAGAAATAAAAAGTGATGATAATGGAAGATAACAACAATTGATCTAGAGTTGTGAGTGATAAAGAGCAATGTAAGATAATTATTTATTAGTTTAAATCATAAAAAATTATAAAAAAATCATAATGGGTTTTATTCAGAGCGAGTGTCGAGCTAACCACTGTAATCGATAGGTGGCGTTAATGCGAAAGCGCCACCATTAAAGTCATCAACACAACTCTCTAAGACCAAGTAATCCTACTGAATGACTATTTCATGAAATCTTGACATTTTGGGATTTAAGTTGTTATTACTGATTCTAATGATTATAATTCTGTAAATACATAGGTACTTGTTAAGGTCGCGAATCATATTTTAATCAACGTACAACTTAATACTGACCAGCAAATTGCAAAAACGTAAAAAAAGTCGGACGACAGAAGCCCGAATGTCTGACAACTAGTCTTACCAAAGGGGTATCTTATTAACCAGTAACTAGGTTATTGTTGAGGTCAGATAGGCAGTTGTTTTAAGTGAAATACTGGTTCCAGTATTCAGCTGCAGCCGGTTAGACTGGAAGCCGACCCCAACATAGTTGGGAAAAGGCTGGGCAGATGATGAATCGGACTACTTAAAACTATTTAGCGAAATTTGATATTTCTACCCCACCAAACAGAAGCATACTCGTCGACGACTTCTAGTGTAGCGTCTCATGAGTGGTCTCATGAAGATCATTAGACCACTCTCATGAAGATCAAACGAAGGTCATGTCAAAGGCCCATGTAACACCCACGTGTTACGACGTTACATGGGCATTTGACAAGACCTTCGTTTTGTCCAAGTTCATTTTAAGACCCACTCTTTCGGAGGCTCGACTGAGGTCCTTGAGCATTGTACTGAGGTCCTCCATAGTCTCAGCCATGACTACTATAAGATATCGTCATACATAGCCCGAAGAATTGCCAAACCTAAGTGGCAGTGGGCACATTGCTCGCAGAACAGATGGCCGATGGGGCCGAAAGATTCTGGAGTGGCGACCGCGTACCGGAAGACGTAGCGTTAGACGGCGTCCTACAAGGTGGACCGAAGACCTAGTGAAGACCGCAGGAATCGGCTGGATGCAGGATACATAGAACTGGTCGAAGTGGAGGTGCTTCGGGGAGGCCTATGTCCAGCAGTGGACGTCTTTCGGCTGAAATGATGATGATGAAACGGAATCGTATCTCTCAAATAAATAGAGTGCCTATCATCACTGATCAACGATTGTTAATGTTAATTGATTGTTCGATCTTATCGTTAAAATCTATTTGTTTTCTACCGACCGATATGAATCTGATGCGGAATATTTTATAGTCCGTCACACTGTAGTAAATATTATTATTAGGCTATATTTAAATATACAGGAAAAATTTAACCAGTGCGCAAATTGTGAATTCGGCAAATGATTCTGGACAAAAAATTATTGTTCCATACATTTTGACCACGAAGGTATTATTGCACTTTTCTATGGTGCAGTTGACTGTCGACCTGTAACAAATCAATCTGCAGTCAGCCTAGCCTGTTCCTAAGCCATGTAGGGGTCAGCTCCCAGTCTAACCGGATGCAGCTGAATAACAGTATTGTGCATGAAGCGACTGCCTGTCTGACCTTCGCAACCCACTAGGTAGCACGATACCCCTTGGTAAGACTAGTCGTCAGACTTTCGGGCTTGTGACTACCCGTAACGACTGTCAAAGATCCATGAATGACAGCAGGGACCAATGGCTTAACGTGCTTTCCGAGGCACGGAGGGTTCTCGGTATGTAAAAATGGTCATCCATCTACAGACCAACTGCGGCAGGCGTAGCTTAACCTGATCGATCGACCTGCGCGGCTGTTATTATGTAGCCACGTGACTAAGAAAACATATTTTATAACAAATGATTTTTTCAACAGATTAATGTAATTAAAATTGTCATTGTGCAATTAAACATAGGTACTGCAGTTGAATCAGATGGTGTATCTTGCTATCTTTGTGATAACATAATATTTAATAATTATTGTGATAACAGGTACTTACATGAATTTACACCTGTTTAAAGATCTCCAGAGAAAGTTTTTTTTAATTGAAACCAATACTTTAAAACTGTTTCGGAAGTCTATCTAAGATCAGTCACTCATCATAATCAACCTATAATTTTCCCACTGCTGGGACACAGGCCTCCTCTCTGTGAGCCCGTGTTCCGTAATCCACCACGCGGGCCCAGTGCGGGTTGGTAGACGTCACTCGTCTTCGAATTTTTGGTTCTAGGTTGTGCCGGTTTCCTCACGATGTTTTCCTTCACCGTTTTGAGAGCAGTGGTGATGAAAAAATTTACTCAAAGTAAAGCCCGTGTCTGGGTTCGAACCACACACGACGTACACACACACACACAGCTAGTAATGAATAATTTCAGAATGATGAAAACAATTGGCGATTACGATGACTATTTTATTAAATGATTGGTGACGCTAAAACCACAGTATAAAGATATACAGTATTTCGACTTCATACAAACGGACGAAACGCGAGCTATACCTACGCGCCTCGACCTCGGCATGCGCTTGGCATGCAGACAGTCGCGACTGTGCCGCAGTGACGAACGGACGGTGTGTTGTTTTTTTTAACAATAACCGCGCAAAATAAATTGAAGTACATATTTAATATGACGAGTAGGATATATTGTGCTGTTTTTGGTTGCATGAATTCGTCAATAACGCATCCAGAGATAACTTTTTTTAGATTACCTGGAAACTCTGAAAGGTAAGACTATAAAATAATTTTACTTACTAGTAGGTAGGTACATAATGTGTGTCTTTTTAATGGATAAGTATTTCCTTTTATCTCCCGAAAAAAAAGATGTCTGGATTAATAAATAAAGTGAATAGAGTAAAGGAAAGTGATAGAGAGTGAAATAGGTAGTTATAGGCGGTTCATGAATCATTATACGGTAGGTACGTTTGTGTTAAAACCTCGGGGCATGTGTGTTTTGTTTTTTTAGTTTGTAAAATTCAAAGTAAAGACGGTTTTTATTATTAATATTTATGTACACACAGTAAAATACAATAACAAAACTAAATGGAAACACAAAGTAGGCAAATGTAATTAAAATGCTGGAGGCGGGCAGCCCTATCGCATGTTTACGTACCGCGCGGCTGTAGGCATTTATTTCAAGGTTACGGCCGAGTTACAATACTGTATGATCTTTATACTGTGCTAAAACATACCTAGATAACAACCATACTTAATTATTATTGTTTTTGTGTTCAACTGGAACATAATATTATTAAACAATTATTTTTATTTTTAACATAACACAGTCAAGGCCAATTAAATCTATATATATAAAATGGTAAACTGACTGACTGATTGTTGTTATATCAACGCACAGCCGAAACTACTGGATCTAGGAATGTGGAATTTTGCTCATGGCTTCCTTTTATAATGTAGGGGAGCACTAAGAAGGGGTTTTTGGAAATTCAACCTTTAAGGGGGTGAAAAGGGGGGATTTCGTTTGTATGAAAAATCTTATTCCTTGAGTTAATAAACTTGAAACTTGGCACGAATACTTATCTAAGTAAATGATTAAGTTTGGCATTTTTTGTTTTTCTTAATTACCCCCTAAAGGGGGATTGGGGGGTGTCAAAGTTTGTATGGAAGAATTTTAACGGGCTGTCCGATTAACTCGAAACTCAGTATTTATACTTAAAACCAAAAATAGAGAATAACGTGTATCAGGGTTTTTCGAAAATGTACCCCTAACAGGGTAAAAAGGGGTAGTTAATTTTACAGGGGAGGATTTTACTGCGCGGCTTGATTAACTCGAAAATTGGTATAAATAATCTTTAAGTCAAGTAATGAGCACATCTTAAAGGATTTTTCGAAATTCCACCCCTGTGGGGGTGAAAAGCGGGGATACAGTTTATATGAAAAATCTTATTCAATCTATACATATAATAAAACAGTAACGAAAGAAAAACTGTACATTGAGAATTTTCGAGAAAAAATAAGTGGCTTTTGTTAGAAAAACGTAACTGATGACAAAAAGTGACTTTTTAGAGTTTTTGTCTGTTTGTCTGTTTGTCTGTGTGTATGGTAAGGCTTCACGCCAAAACTACTGGATAAATTGAATTGAAATTCAGCTAAAATGTTCTTTGTAAACCAAGGAAGGCTTTAGGCTACATATAATCACGCCGTATGTTATGGGAGGTAAGCAATATTGATTTTAAAAGGTTTTGGTTCGTAATTGAATGCACAAAATAATTGAATGCCCAAAATGACATGTTATTTATTTAGTTAATAAAAATTTAACCCTGGAAACATAACAATCACGCTATTTTTATAAAGGAGCGGAGCAGTAATATTATAAATTGCAAGGGAACAGCTATTTCAACCATATGTCAACAGGGAATTTAGCGGTAAGGTCAGGCGACCGTTTACCGCAATAGATGGTGCGAGTTCAAATCCCGGGTTATAAAAAAAACTGTTATTGTTTTAAAAAATCGTAAAATTCTTTTTTTTTAGTTTTTGCATTTTTTATGTGCATTAGGAACGATACTGTTATGAAATCTGAGAACTTTACATGTCCTATCTACTTGTATGGGGAGTTTCACACCAATATTAATAAACAGATTGATTGGTGGTACAACAAGCTACACTATCATAAAGTCAAGTCAAACTTTTGGTTCTAAGTTATATCTTACCAAGCGCATTTGTTGTTTGTGGAGTGTCACGCAACAGTGACAAAGGGCGCGTGCTTAAAGATTGCTCTTTAACCGTGTGGGATGAATGCACTATGGCGAACAGAAAAGCAGTAGAGGCGGTAAACAGGACTTTGTAGGACATCCGCAGGAACCAGCAAATGATGGGTGGCGTTACAGTTCTGTTAAACGGCGATTTCCGACAAACGCTGCCTGTGGTGACGCGAGGAACTAGGGCTGATGAGGTGAATGCTTCGTTGAAATGCTCTTTCTTATGGCCACATATTCATAGGTTGCGCTTAACGATGAATATGAGAGCACAGCTTGGCGGGAATGTACACGCCCAAGAATTTTCTGATCTTTTCTTAAAATTGGGTGAGGGAACGCTACCAGTAGACGGTGGCCAGGTGGTTCTACCTGAGATACTTGGGAGAGTGGTGTCCACCTTAGATGATTTGATTCGCCTGGTACGGGGACATCAATAGGATACCGCACCAAGATAATTCTTGGGTGTGACGTGAACGAGTCATTTTAACACCCAGAAACGACCAACCTTCAGCGATCAATGAATGCATTCTCGCGGAAATTGAGGGATATGAAGTGACTTCAATAAACACTGTTGTCGACCAAGATGACGCCACTCAATACCCCGTAGAATTTCTCAATTCCCTCAGTGCAAGTGGACTACCAGCGCACACCATTAAGCTAAAGGTCGGTGTCCCAATTATGCTTCTTCGGAATCTCACTCCACCGAAACTGTGCAATGGGACCCGGCTCAAAGTCGTCTCGCTGCAGAGAAATATCATTGAGGCGGAAATTCTAACGGGTTGTGGTGTCGGCGAGACAGTGTTTATACCACGTATACCACTGATTCCCCACAATTACCCTTTTTTTTCGGATGGGAAATCATCAAATGACCCCTCCCGCTCTGGGTGGAGCGGAAGGGACTGTCTCTTACTGACTAAAACCCACCCGTGTTCCTTCCTTAGCCCTTTATGTTCGGGGCCAGCGGTAACCCTTTCGGACAATCCCGCTGACCCGGCAGGCTTCGGGCCCTCGATGCTGACATCTCTTTGAGGCGCGCGTGGAACACGTACGCGCCGTCCGGCACGGGCTTGGTCCTGATCGGACGGTGAGCTACCCATTACTCTCCGCCCGCAGGCCCGCGCCTACGGTGGCCGGGAGTCGTCCCGTGGCTCCCGACGCCCGGAGCGTCTCACGCGGCGGCTGGGACGGGAGGCTTTCTCCCTCATCCGTCCCGCCACCTCCTTCGCTAGCATGACTGCTTCGCAGAAGGAGGTGACTGCCTCCAACTCCCTCTCGCCCCGGACCATAGCTTGCACCAGGGCCGGACGCGCCTCTACGAGGACACGGTGGTACTCCGCCCAAGCGGGGCAGACCTCCACCGTGTGCTCCACCGTGTCCTCTGGGCGATCCTGGCAATAGTGACACCCGGCCACAATTACCCCTTTCAATTCAAGCACGTGCAGTTTCCTGTGAGCGTGTGCTTCGCCATGACAATAAATAACTCGCAGGGGCAGACACTGAAGGCTGCGGGTGTCGACCTCAGGACGAGCTGCATCGCATAGCAAAAAATATTCCACGTGAAGAGCATTTTCTGCTGTGAGAATAAATTTGAAGATCTGGAACACCTGTTGTGGAACTCCAAAGCCCAGCGACACTATAACATAATTATAGGAATGACGTCTTAGCAAAAGTTGTTTAGTCTGATGGGCATTTCCTGTTGACTTACAAAAATGAAAGATCTGGAACGTCTCGAATCGTCTCGCGCATCAAGCCGTTTTCCCGTCCCCGGGCTCTTAGAATTTGACATCAGACGTTTCAGATCTTCGATTTTGACGACCCCGTTGTCGCTGGCATTAGCAACAGAATCCGCGTACGAAGTCGCGGGCAGAAGCTAGTTAGTTATAAAGACACAAACACATAAGTTAAGTACAATATCGAAAAGTATACAACTACCTACTGGACAGTCTTAATCTCATCTCACAATACTCTAGACATAGACAAGGGGGCCTAAAAAGGCCACTTTGGCAGGATCATAAAAGAATAACACTATGAATCATAATGGACAGTTAACTGTTAAGTTAATCGTATCAAATCCCATTGGTGAAGGAAATTTCAGTTATTTTTTCTTGTCTGTGCTAAAATACCAATCAAATCCAATCCCAATCTCTTTGATTATACCTACGTAGTGCAGCGAGAAAAAGAAAAACACGGACTGTCTTTGCCATATTATTTGGATCTTCTTCCATTCCTCCGTGAACACATGTTTATAGTTCACGCTATGACGGGGCGTTGATGTGACGTTCAGGACATTCAGTTGAGAGGAGGAGAGGAGTAGATGGAACATTCAGACCATGTGTATCCTGCCTATCCTAACCTATGGCGCCCAGACTTGGTCTTTGACAGAGGCTCAGAAGTCCTAACTCAAGGTTTGCCAAAGAGCAATGGAGCGTAGTATCTTAAAGATTAAACTCACCGACCAAATTCGCAACACCACAATTACGCTCCCAGATAGGTGTCGCCGATGTTGGCGGCAAGTCTGCGAGGCTGAAGTGGGACTGGGCGGGTCACACGAGGATGCATCAAGACAGATGGGCCAAGGTCGTCACACAGTGGGTGCCTGAAGACGGGCGTCGTCACCGAGGCAGGCCTAAGAAACGCTAGCGTGACGATTTAGACTCGTATTCCTAACCGACTGGACGGAGAAGGCACAGTATAAGGAAATGTGGAAGGAAATGGGGAAGGCCTTTGCCCAGCAGTGGGACAGAACAGACTCACAAAAAAAAATTCTTTCTCAGTAGACATTAGAAACTATCATTTCTCAGAATTTGCTGTGAATTGCAAACAGTACCGATTTCCGCTGATGAGGAAATAAAATAATATAATACAATTTAATAGAATCTTTAGAATTGAAACGTTTTAATTATCAGACAGAGCTTAAGGTTCCGTATGTTATTTTATGGTTATGCCTTGCCTTACCTTATTTCATGGGCCGTACAAGGCTCATTAATTTTAGTAAGTAACCAGCTCAAATTTAAAGATCGTATAGATATTGTGAGCCTATCAGTTGAGCGTACGGTTGAAATTGCCTGTGTAGAATTGGAGCACTCTATTGTATTAAGTGTGTATAGACCCCCTTCAGGATTGTATGACTGCTTTGAAAAGGTAATGAATGAAGTGTTACACAGGATTTGTAACTCAAACAAGTCCGTTATCATTTGCGGTGATTTTAATGTAAATTTATTAGAAAACTCAGGTTCTTGTAGTAAAATTTTAAGTCTGTTTCAGTCCTACAATCTTCTAAACCTATTTTTGGAGCCCACAAGAATAACCCCTACTAGTGCCACATGCCTAGATAATATATATACAGATATTATACCAAGCCACAAAGAAATTATAACTTTACTAGATTCTGATCATTGCGGGCAAAGGATTACTATTCAAAATCAAAACAAAAAAGTGGCTAAAAAGGATATCACTGTTAACCCCAAAACTGCAAGTCGCTTGGAGGCTTTTAAAGTTAAACTCATTGATAAATTACCAGTTTTGTCTATTCATGCTGATCCTAATCATCTTTATGATATTTTTTTAATGTATACTGTAAACAATTTGATTCCACCTTTATTCCCAAGACTATTTCGGTTAATAGTAATGCATCGTTCAGTGATTGGGCTACCATTGGTATTCATAAAAGTAGAACACGGCTTTATGAACTGTACAATGAAAGGACTTATATTAACACTGATGAATTTAATTTGTATGTTAGAAATTATTCAAAATTATTTAAAAAAGTTTGTTATATGGCCAAGTCACGTTATTTGGGTTCAAAGATTAAAAACAGCAGTAATGTAATTAAAACGACTTGGAATATTATTAATAGTGAAACGGGAAGATCTAGTAACCGAAATACTGACTACAGCCTGTCTATTAATGACAACATAATAAAATCAGACGCACAAGTCGCCGAGGCATTTGAAAATTTCTTTTCAGATATTCCCGTTTCAACTACTAAATCACTAAACTCATCACCTTCTGTTGCTGAGTCTTTGCTTAAAGAAAATGTTAATGGTTGCGATTCGGAATTTCATTTTGAATATATTACCTGTAGAGATATAATTAAAACCTTTCACACTTTAAATGTAAAAAAGACTGCAGATCTGTGGGGTAATTCTGTAGAAGTAGCCAAGTCTATTATTGACATTGTAGCGCCTACTCTAGCTATTATCTTTAATAGTTGTATTGACAATGGGGAGTTTCCTGACCTTATGAAAAATTGTAAAATAATACCTTTGTTTAATCAGGTATTACATCAGATCCCACAAATTATAGACCTATTTCTGTACTACCTACCTTTAGTAAAATTTTTGAGAAATTAATTTTAGACCAAATGCAAAGATTTTTTAATAAACATAAATTATTAAAAAAAAAAAAAAAAATCATTTCATTCAGGCAAGACCCATATTTACATACAATTAAAATATTACAATACCACAAAATAAAATTTCTCTAAATAAAATGTCTCTGATTATACAAATAAAATAAATTAACAAATACAAATTAAAAATAAAAGGTCATGGAATTAAAATAAAATGTCAATGCAATTAAAATAAGCTAAAATTAAAAGATACTAATTGTCTTCATCACAGAATTAAAAATTAATTCAAAAGTAATAAAAAAAAAAAAAAAAAAAATAAATTAAAAAATAATAAATAAATTAAAAATATAAAAACAATACAAAACCAGTCACTATAAATATAAGTCAATGTCAATTAAAACTATGCACTGGCTAATACATGTCTGCCACAGCATTTCCTAATGAAGGGGCAGTCAATTCGCTCAGCGATCATCACCAGGACAGTGTTGGAGCTGGCCCGCACCCTGCGCACTAAGGACGCGCACCGCTTGCGCATGGTGGCGTGAAAACAGTCGGTGCGCGCTTCCGCAAACATGCCCGAGGCGCTGCAGAAGCGGGGCAGCCCCAACACCGCCCTAAACGCGTTGTTGTACTGGACGCGGAGGGCGTTGTAGCTCGCTAGTGTGTAGCGAGCCCACAGGCTGCACGTGTACAGTGAGGTGCAATATGCCTTGAAAAGGGTGATCTTAACTTGGTTTGAACAACGTGCAAACCTGCGGGCCAGCATATTTGCTCTTTTCGACAAAGCCCTCCGCTCCCGTTCGATGTTACAAGGGGTCGTTCAACTACTGATTTGCGTTGAACTATTAGGACATATTTATAATGCATGGGAAGATAAATGCGATGCCTTGGGCATCTTTTGTGATTTGTCCAAGGCATTTGATTGCGTTCGTCACGAAACGTTAATCAGGAAACTCCGCCACTACGGGATCCGAAACACTGCTCTGGATCTTCTTATTTCATACTTGAGTAAAAGGATTCAGAGCGTTGACGTTAATGGAAAAAGATCACCCGGATCTATAGTAACAATGGGAGTCCCACAGGGCTCAATTCTTGGTCCTTTCTTGTTTCTCATTTATATTAATGACTTGCCGTACCTCATAAAGGATCATCATGATATAGTGTTATTTGCAGATGACACTTCTCTTTTGTTTAAACTTAAACGTCAGCAGTTGGTTACTGACGATGTAAATAGCGCGATCTCGAAAGTAGTCCACTGGTTCAATGTTAATAATTTGCTTCTAAACGAGAAGAAAACCAAATGCATTAAGTTTACGCTACCCCACGTAAGGCAGGTGAAAACTAATGTGTTGATAAAGGGCGAGGAATTGAATCCTGAAGACAACACAGTATTCTTGGGCATAACTTTGGATGCTAAGCTTCAGTGGGGTCCACATATAGATAAATTGTCAAAAAAGCTAAGTTCTGCAGCATACGCTGTTAGAAAAATTCGAAATTTAACTGATATAGAGACTGCTCGTTTAGTGTACTTTAGCTATTTTCATAGTGTAATGTCGTACGGTATTCTATTGTGGGGAAATGCCGCCGATATTCAGACTATCTTTGTTTTGCAGAAGCGAGCTGTTCGATCAATTTATAAATTAAGTCCGAGACACTCTCTCAGAGACAAATTTAAAGAGATTAATGTAATGACTGTGCCTTCTCAGTACATTTATGAAAATCTTTTATATGCCCATAAAAATATAAAATTGTTTAAAAAATACAGTGATATCCATAATATAAATACTAGAAACAAACACAAATATGTTGTACCTACAACCAGGCTCAAGAAAATAGGTGGCTCGTTCAGATGCCAATGTATACGCTTTTACAATAAACTACCAAGCCACGTTCAAGATCTAAGCCTTAATAAATTCAAATCTTTCATTAAACGTAAGTTGTGCCAGAAAGCCTTTTATACCGTTAAAGATTATATTGAGGACAAAAAGGCTTGGGATTGAGCTGCTTCCAATTTCTGCATTTTGAATGATTTTTTTCTTTTTTAATACACATTGACATTGATGAATATTTTTTTTTTTAAACAATGACATTTGCTTACTTTGTAAAGTATTATATTATTTTTTCATTGTGAAGACGATGTGGGTCTTTTTACATACTTATATATATTTTTTTATTATTCTCTCTGTTCTGTTTTTTTTTTTTCATGGTCTGGCAGTTTGAGTAATTTATGTGGCCTACCCAAATGTCCTTTCTTTGGTATTGTTCGTCGAATCGTTGAGCTCCTTAAGTCTTGAGTTGAGCTGCACGATTTTTGACAAATGCGTGCACTGACTGGACAGGTCCTCTCAATCTGTGTGGTTCTTTCCTCAAAAGACCACCTCAGACATCGATCTACATGGTCTTCTAACCTAACCTAACCTAGATATTAATCAAATTAAATAAAACTATGTATAAAAGTCGTATGATACCTTACTACATTCTGTCAGCGCGCTTAGTACATAATTTATGAAATGATAATGTAAAGGGGTGGGATCCTGGTGTCCTGAAATACAGGCCACGAGCCTAGCTTAGGCACCAGTCTCCCACAATATATACTTACCTGAACTATGTATCTTTGTGAATCTGTCGAATGTAAAATGAGTCTTGTATATTGTGGTGAGAAAAATAAAGTTGATTGATTGATTGATTGATTGATATAACCTGACCAAGATTATGTCTGGACTTTAAAAGAGACTGTGACCTCTGAGTTTGTTTCGGCCTTTCTTCTCAGAGTAGTCAGATAGGAAACGCCGACTTCATCTAGTTTAAAAAAAAAACATGATTGACGTGTAAAAGTGTTTGTACAAACCTACTTACAAAATAAATCATTTCATTTCATTTCATTAAATCATTTCATTTCATTTCATTTCAAGAAGCCTGAAAGTCACCCAAAGGATAAGGCCAACTGTCCTGTATTGCGGGCTACTATTTTTTATTATATTTTTAAATGTGATTTTTATAATAGCACATTACGATACGCGTGACTTAAGTAGTGCATTATTGCACGGCTTGAAATTAGCGTAAAAATTGGATATTATTTTATAGCTCGCGTGACTTAGTCACGCTTGTTTGTGTAAAAATGGACTACTTAAGAATCGGTAAAAACGGTTTTTTACCGTAACTCTACAACCTTATGTTGGATCTAGTGTTTTTTAATTACACAGTTATTTAAATATCTAGTAAGTCTACGAATTTAAATTTTAGTACACGAACGAACGATTAAGTTTATAAGGCATTATTTAAATATTTTTCTACAATTAAACAAGTAAGTAGTCAAAATTAAAATATAAAAATTGAGCGCTGAAAAAAATTTAATTTTCTGTTTTTAGACCGCGTAATTGATAGGGACTCTTAAGACACAGAAAACCGTGACTTAAGTGCGGGTTTAGGTCATACAGTGCTATAAAAATATTTAAAAAAAATATTATTATACTTAATTTATATAAATATAATATAGGAAATAACAATTGGAATCTATAATAATACAGTGTGAGTGTTTCTGATAAGACCATGCCTCACTTGCTGGAGTATCCTAAGTGGAAGTGCCACTTAGCGTACTTTTGAAGAAATAAAGAATGCCTTTGATTCCGCAATCAACGTGACCACCTGGGCACAAAAACAATTCTAATAAAGTCCTCCAGACCGAATTTCGGCCATAGCAACCATTCTCATCCTTCGGTGCGGGAGATATTATACACAAGTGTGTTTTTTTCAATTTTTCACCTCTTTGGTTGTAATGGCAATCATATCACTACTTGGTTTTAGTAGTTTTTTATTTTTTATTTATCCCTCTGATAGATTCTTATTTTGTAAATGTGAGGACTGAGGACCTTGTAGACTTTAGATCTGTAATTATTTTTTTAACTTACTTGTTAACAGGCCTACGCTGTCCTCCCATACCAACTGTAATTTGAAAACATTGTAAAAGCCAATTATTTTGAGAAGGAGTAACCGTGGAGTTTCTTGCCGGTTCTTCTCCATAGGAAACGACCAATTGGAACCGTGCACCTAGCTTCTGACGTTTCATAAGTGCCCATGTAGGCCTATGTAAAATAAAATATTTTAATTTAGATTTTTTGATTTTGTGCGCAGACACAGGTGCACTCCCTCTTCCTTCACTCTCATTGTCCGATGGGACGGCAATCCGACACGACCGGAGAGAGATCAAGAACATCATAACGTGCTTTCCGAGACATCAGAGTATCACACCGCCAACTTCCAAACTCCGGACTATTACTAAGAAATTCCCAATAGAAAAACCCAGTAACACTTTTGCCCGACCCGGGAATCGAACCTAGGACCCCACGCTAAGTAGTCACGCTTGCGATCACGAGACCAAAGGACAGTCGAACAATATAACAATAATCAACCAAAGTCCCTCGACACGGAAAGATGAAGGAAAAGATCTGCCGGTCAATTCTGCAAAAATCTCACCGTGAAAACTTAGGTGAAGTGAGTTTGTTTTTGCTAGGAATTGACACTATTGACAACTCACTCCACGCTCACTTCACATAAGTTTTCACGGTGAGATTTTTACAGAATAGCACCGCTGTAATCTAATAGGTAATATTCCGTTACGCGTAAAAATTATGCGGGTAAGTAGATAGACGCAGAAAAACAGTAGGATACATTATCCCTATCTATTCCCTATCAAATCTAGCATCAAATCAAGATAATCTAATCAGAACAAAGATCATAGTTTTTACATACAACCCGCGGAACCCTCAATCACATGTGTTTAAAACTACACCGATTGTTCGTTAATCATTAATTATCTCGGATTACCTAAAGATAAGGAGTATAAAATATATTTCACTATTTAGACTCGTCGCATTACTAAAGTGGTCATATGACTGTGTGTGCAAAATATAATTATAACACCCAAAATAAGGAATGATCAGTAAGTCCTATTTTTTATACACTTACTACTAAAACTTTGTAGGTCCCGGTTTTCGATCTTTTACGTTGGTCCCGGCTGTCATTCGTGGATTTTATTAGCTGGTTCCGGCTGTTATTGGTAGATTTTACAATTTGGTCCCGGCTGTCCTTCGTAGATTTTATAATTTGGTCCCGGCTGTCCTTCGTAGATTTTATAATTTGGTCCCGGCTGTCGTACGTATTTTTGGTAGTCGATAATGGTAGTCAGAAGCCCGAACGTCGGATAACCGGGAGTATTGTGTTACCTAGTTACTGGGTTGTGGAGGTCAGATAGGCAGCCGCTTCTTGTAAAAGACCAGAAGGTACCTATTCATCCTGTTATACTAGAAACCAACGCCTTAATAAGACTTTATAGTAGGTACGGAAACAAATAAGAAGTTCCTAAATTTGTACTAATCAAAATGAGTCCCTAATATTGCGACATAATTAAATGACGTCAAAATAATGTAAAACACCCAAGATATCTATAGGAAAACTTTTCAATAATGATTTACTGTAATCTACACTGAATTATCGGATTAAAATTTTGATTAACGAAAGTAAATGCTTAGTTATAATTTTGTAAATTAAATTTAATTAAAAAAATATATATATATATTATAATTTTTTTATTTATTTCTTTTGTAAACTATAATAATAAAATTATTCATTGTAAAAGTTCGCACTCCGTTGTCAAATTGTTTACGTACAATTCAGTGTGGCATCATACAAAATATTATTACCTACTTTTCTAATTTAAAAAAATCGTAATTGTTAGTACAGACGCCAAGCACATCAAGCTACTACAATCTGTCAAATTTATTTAATATATTTTCAACTTTATCGCTAAAGCATAAGGTTCAAAGTTGATTGAGAAAATTTTACAGTTTTGGGTAGCTTGATGTGCTGGCGTCTGTACATATTAAGATTGAAAAGCAGTGGTGGCACAGTGGTAACGGCCATGACTTATGATCGGGGGTTCAAACCCAGTCAGGCATTTTGTGTAACTTAATTCAAGACCACTGCTCTCAAAACGGTGAAGGAAAACATCGTGAGGAAACCGGCATAAACTCGAAGTCATGTGACATCTACCAACCCGCACTCGGCCCGCGTGGTGGATTACGACCCACTCCCTCTCACAGAGAGGAGGCCTGTATCCCAGCAGTGGGTACACATGAAACATGCTATGACAGAACGTAAGACAAAACTTAAAAACAAAAAAAAATACATGAAAAAATATGTCATTTAAAAGCTAAATGACAATAAATATTATACTAAAACTCCAGTAAATTTTCCATACTGAGTAAATAATACTTTGTTATTTATGTTAGTGATGCAAAACCTATTATTATAACAACTTACAAAAATACCGGTAGTCTAACACTAATCAAATACAAAACAAAATGGCGATTAATTACATTTAGATTATCTTTTGCACGTATTCATATTTTATCGAACGACACCTTCTGATGTTGTAGATTAAAAAGATTAATTATAATCATATTAGTAATTATTATGAACTAGCTGACCTGAAAGACGTTGTCCTGTTTTTGATTCGAAATACACGTGGCGCCATCTATTATCATAATAACGTTATTGTTGTTTTCCTCGGGAAAAGCACTGTTTTTCGGAATGAAAGGTACCCTATGTCCGTTTCTGTACACCTGACAACGTATATGCAAAATTTCAGGATGATCGGTTCAGTGGCTTAGGCGTGAAAAGCTAACAATCAAACTTACTTTCGCATTTATAATAATTATCAGTTAGGATTAGGATTACTGCTCTCAAAACGGTGAAGGAAAACATCGTGAGGGAGCCGGCATGGCCTAGAACCATAAATTCGAAGACATATGACATCTACCAACCCGCACTATGCGCCCGTCTGGGTTCGAACCTGCGACCTACAACTCGTTTATGTCGCGGCCGTTATTGCCGGGCCACCACTGATCCATTATGCTGCTCCACTATAGTTACACTACAGGGTAAAAACCTCTACCGATACAAAAAGGCATGAATCACCAAGCTTGCTCAAGGCGGATCGGCGATGTCAGATTTACATCACGACATTATTAACTGGATTAAATCGCAACCACTAATCAACTCTTTGTCCCCTTAGAAACCCTTGTCCTCCTGACGGCGCTTGCGCTAGTCAAAGCTCGACCCAGCGATGATGCAGACCTGGGCAACGAACGGTTATACGAGCCCCACGATGACTGTCCTCCTGCAGAGGTCCACTACTTGCTGCCACACGAATATGACTGCACCAAGTTTTACTACTGTGAATATGGCTTGAAATGGATCGAACCAAGGAATTGCGCCCCTGGGACGGAGTTCAATGCTGAAATCCAGGTTAGTCTACCTTTTATTTTTTTCTTAAGACCCTCGTCATTCTCTTACTCGTATCCACATTTATTTGAGATCGGCGCAACATGTCTTTTTCTTCCACACTTCTCTATTAGTCGTCATCTCGGTAGTCACCCCCTTTCTAACCATATCATCATTCACACAGTCCATAAATTGTTTCATTAGTATTCCCCTACTATTATGCCTATCGAAATTCCTAATCAAAACTCTCTTCACGACATTTTCCTCATTTCTCCTTACCACTTAACATGACAACTGATTTCCACACCACTTTTCAGTTACCGGTGCTACTTTCAGACTTTCTCTTATCTAGGTTGAGATGGGTCCTAGGACCTGGAAAAGGATATTTGTAGTTAAAAAGATATTTAATAAACTACCAAAATCCTATAGGGAACTTCTAATCAATCGATTTAAAACAGCGTTATTCAAATGGCTTATAGATAAATAATTCTATTCTTCGAATGAGTATTTACACTTTAAAGATTATCACTGACATCTTACTAATATGTATTTATACACAAATACTTGACATTTTAAAAATAATTTAGATTTATCTACTTTCATTTATTTAATTAATGTGATTTGCATGCTTGTTGTATCGGACCATCTCATCATCAATTCATCAATGTGTAACAATTCTTGCAAAAAAGTTCATGACATTTTATTTTTCCCGCTTCGCAGATGCAGCCGCGGGCAACAGCTAGTCCTTTAAAAACAGTTGTACCAATCGTTGACAAATTTCCAGAATGTCTGGTTATCATAAATAATTTTATTATTTTTTCCACAGGTTTGTGTACATCCAGCCTCTTCGGGATGCACTTTACCAGGACCCGGCAGTACACCTGCAGATACAACAACAGGGGCAACTGCAACTCCAACAAATGCACCAACAACACTCCCTACCACACCTCCTGCATTAACTGAACCAACAACTCCTGGAGCTACAACTCCTGCACCAACTACACCTGACGTCCAAACTCCTGATATATTAACAACTCCTGCACCAACCACACCTGATGTCCAAACTCCTGATATATTAACAACTCCTGCACCAACCACACCTGATGTCCAAACTCCTGATATATTAACCACTCCTGCACCAACCACACCTGACGTCCAAACTCCTGATATATTAACCACTCCTGCACCAACCACACCTGACGTCCAAACTCCTGATATATTAACCACTCCTGCACCAACCACACCTGATGTCCAAACTCCTGATATATTAACCACTCCTGCATCAACCACACCTGACGTCCAAACTCCTGATATAATAACAACTCCTGCACCAACCACACCTGACGTCGTAACTCCTGATATATTAACAACTCCTGGAGCCACGGGTGCACCTCCAACATCAGGTAAAGTCTTTCAAATCGACCACATAGCATCATCATGCCTGAATTCCCTTGGGTCATCGTCATTCTTCCTGCCTTTAACCCAATTTCGGCGCAACATGTCTTTTTCTTCCATACTTCTCTATTAGTCGTTATCTCGGTAGTATAGAGGTCCAGAGGGGAGCTCTAGAGTACCTCTCGGAGGTATTCAAATAAAAGGGCGTTAGACTTGGAATTATTATATTGTTAAAAGGAACATTACAGCTTCAAGGTAATTATATCAATCTCCATTCAACAAAAAGCACCATATTAAATTATTTGACGTTCGTTTGAACCTTCGAATGGAATCCATCAACAAATATTACCCCTGTATTAATTAAAGGTCCAGCCTCTACAGTAGTCACCCCCTTTCTAACCATATCATCATTCACACAGTCCATCTATCGTTTCTTTGGTCTTCCCCTACTCTTATAGCCGTCGACATTCATACTCAAAACTCTCCTCACGACAGTTTCCTCATTTCTCCGTAACACATGCCCATACCATGATAACCGATTTCCACACAACTTTTCAGTTACCAGTGCCACTTTCAGACTTCCTCTTATGTATTCATTTCTTGTTCTATCCATTCATGTAACACCGCACAAACCTCAAAAGTACACATATCAAATCGGAAAAGAATCGGCACCGTATCACTTTTTCGCCTCGCCGTCAAACAGACGTCAATCTAACATATGCACACGACGTAACCAAAGCGGATCAGAAGTTCCGATACATACGTCGACTCGGCTATGGCTAGGCGACGCCGCATTTACGGCTCGCCGACCGCTGGTTGATGGTGCAGCAGGCAGGCCGAAGGGGTGAGAGGGGCAAGGGTGGTCGAAGACACGTAAGCTCGGGTACGGAGAGACGTAAGCGCGGGGACGACGGAGCTTGTCCCGAGGCGAAGCGATTACGTTACGATTCCGATTAGTGTGTGTTGCAGTAGGGAGTTTCATACAAAGAATACTAAACGGCTCGAGTTGATAAGGTGCCGATCCCTTTCCGGTTTGATACGTGTGTTTGATACCTTTAGCATTCTCTCCTGAATTGCCTCGTGGGTGAAAGTGTGAATAGAATAGTTTTTTATTTTTACCAAAATATGACACTTCAAAATATGACATCTTCTCTTCATTTCATCAGATAATCCATAAAAAATCTATAATAACTATAATTAAAATGAAATGCTGATCTTTTTTAAAGTAAAATCTTCTTTAGGCGCGTTGGGCATTTTTTGAGATGGGAAAAAAACATTGATCTCGACACTGTTACCGTAAGCGACACCGCGCGTGTTTTGTTTATTAAAAACATACCCGCTTCGACTTTATGTGTTCGACTGTCCTCGGAATGATATCCGATATGTCAGTGAGTGATGGCAAAGTATTCTGTTTGTTTTTACGTTTTTAATAATATGTATAGAAATGTAATAAAGGAAATAAATTTATACTTAAGCCTTTATTCAGACACAGAATTTTACATTGAATTAATTCTTTTATTTGACGACTCTGGTGAGTCGATGACACCGACAACTTCGTCTGTTTGTCCAACTCTGACAAAGACCTCCTCCATTTCTTTTCACTCTGTTCTGTTTAACGCTTTCCTTGTCCATATTTTTACAATTTATGAAATGCAATAAATCAATATGTATATGAAAATTAATAAAACTCCTTCTCTTTCACAGCTCCTGTTTCAACCGCTAACCCAGAATCCGGTGAAATCTTGGAAAATGGTTGCCCTGCTGACATCCACGTTCATAAGCTTCTTCCACACGAAGAGTTCTGCCATCAGTTCTATTACTGTGACAAAGGTCAGCTGGTTTTGAGGTACTGCGCACCTGGCACCTACTTCAACCCTAAGATCGAGGTTAGTAAATTAAACTTTATTACCATTATCAGCCTATAATGTTCTCACTGCTGGGACTGGCCTCCTCTCTTCGACGCTTCCTGGGAAATAGACCATACTATACATTATATTACCTTTTGTCCGACAGATTCGTGATGAGTGTGTTTTTTTGGTGTTGCTTTTTATTTTTTTACGTTTTGATGCAAAATATACTTAGCTCTATTAAAATGTCTATTTGAATTAATATAATCACATAAACTTAGGTCATAAAATCTTTTTCAAATTAATAAAAAATCTTGTGTGGCTAACATGGTGGAGCAGTGCAAACGCACACCAAAAATCAATACTTTGTAACCACTGTCTCAAAATAAAGATCTTTGACTTTGACTTTGACGCGGGCCCAGTGCGGGTTGGTTGATGTCACATGTCTTCCAATTTTTGGTTCTAGGACATGCTGGTTTCCTCACGATGTTTTCCTTCGCCGTTTTGAGAGCAAAAAATTTGGCTTTTATCAATTTTATGACTTTGCGGAAGTCAGCGGTCACTGCTAGTAAAATCCTGATAACTCATACAATTCTTGATATTTTTATGATAATTCCGGCCTTGTGGCAAAAAATGCTAGGTACTTTTATCAATTTTTATAGATAAAATACTCATAGAATTTTATTAGCTGATTAAAACCGATTAAACGAATCATGAACACAAAATACAGAGAGTACAGAAGGCAATTATATGTACGTACTTCACTTTTCATACCTACGCTGGGCTGTCGCGCTAGGGTTGTCAACTTTGGCTTATGCACAAAAAACTATCGTGGTAGTGGCACTCGTATCTAGTTGTTTGATTTATTGTTGAGCTTATTCTACAATATTAAAACAAAACAATAAACATAGTAAGAATAAAAAAAGTTTACAGAACAAAAACATAAAATTTTACATTTGTCAATGTTCACTATCGAAAATCCCTAATAACTTCAAAACGGATTACCCTATTTACACAACTTATTTTACCCTATTGGTTTTAGAGCTAAACCTATCAAATGACACTGAAAACAACACAATATCTACACAAACAAAAAATCATGTTTTCAACTTACGTAGGTAATAGTTGGTGGCGTGAATTTACCTTACAAAAAAGTTACTTAGTTTTTTAGTTATACTGATTCAAAATAGGAAACTATTATATAAATCGAGCTTAGATAGCCATTTTTTTTGTTGCTGCATTTTTGCACTTCACAGACGCGTGTCTCAAGCGGATGGCACTCTCGCTCGCACTACTCCCAACCTCTCCGAGATAACATGTCCGTGAGCGGTGTCTATGCGTGCGTTGCTCGAGCGCACTTTGTATGTAGAATTGTAGATTGCCTTCTGTACTCTCTGTATTTTGTGTCGTGAATGTGTAAGGTTCGATTGGAAAGGGGAAGCCCTGTTAATTGTACCTTGGACTCATTTGATAAGAAATATTAATTAGATTGTTATGTGAACAATGACTGACCTTATGGTGACTACTAAAGATAAAGACGCCATATATCTTACCATACCTGGTACTATAGATGAAAGAGATAATATATAGGGAAGATGAGGCTTATATGAAAGCAGTGGTGGCTCAGTGGTAACAGCCGCGACTTACAAGTTCGAACAAGTCGTAGGTTCGAACCCAAGCAGGCACTTTGTGTAAATTGTTTCATCACCACTACTCTTAAAACGGTAAAGGAAAACATCGTGAGGAAACCGGCATGTCCTAGAACCAAAAGTTCGAAGACATGTGACATCTACCAACTCGCACTGGGCCCGCGTGGTGGATTACGGCCCACTCCCTCTCACGGAGAGGAGGCCTGTGTCCCAGCAGTGGGAGCATTTATAGGCTGATGATGAAGGTACCTACTTATAAACCTAACCAATCTCTACTTTTTTAAAGGTCTGCGACTGGCCCGAAAACGTCGACTGCGTCAACGATGGCTCATACGAGTACCCAACTACTTCTGCACCAGCGACTCAACCTCCCCCCGGAGACGGAGGCATCGGAGATGTCCTTGACAACGGCTGTCCCGCCGACTTTGATGTTCATCATCTCCTTCCTCATGAAACTGAGTGCAACAAATTCTACTACTGCGTCTTCGGTGAAAAGGTTGAAAGGAGCTGTGCTCCCGGAACCTACTTCAACTATGAGATCCAGGTCAGTTTTTCGTTTAAATATGCGATGCGTAAGAAATTACCGAAGCATTTCATGACTGTTTATTTGTGTATTGAATGCCAAAAGAATATTTAGCTGAAATCAGTCGCTTCCCTTGTTCATTTTTATTTCATTCTACCTTTACACTTCACCGATTAAATCACATAGAAATTAATTAAAATTATTTTGTTTCTATAAAACAAACAAACACTTGTGGTTTGCATAAACATTCTTTACGTCAATCATGTTTTAAAAACTAAATGAGGCCGGCGTTTCCTATCTGACTACTCTGAGAAGAAAGGCCGAATCAAGCTCAGAGGTCACAGGTTATTTTAAAGTCCAGACAAAATCTTGGTCTGATTATGTGAAGACCATGTAGATTGATGTCTGAAATGGTCCGAAGAAATCGAATGGACGGTGGACCTATTCAGTCAGTGCACACATTTGTCAGTAATCGTGCAGCTCAACTAAAAACAAAGGAGTTCAACGATTCGATTTCACTTTGAGTGAAAGATACAGAATGAAATATAAAAAAAAAATGAACAATCAGTGAAGCATCTGATATCAGCTTTATGACTTGTTTTACCATCTACAGGTAACATTCTAGCATAATATTATGACCATTAAACATTTTGGTATAAAGATTTTGGTTCAAATTCTGTTCTGTTTTTGGGTTATTATCACCTTAATTGTGTAACACACTATCTAAATCATTTTGAAGGATATTGCTAATCCATTGCTTCATATTTTCGAAAAATTTGTTTGCTCGACAACGTAAATAACGCAATGAATGTTGTTGAACTGTCAAAGTGAAATCCATTGTCACTGTTAGCGTATACGCAATTACTCCGCTGCGCTGCTAGATGCCCATGTATCTGGAAACTGTGAAAATATCCCTTATTGTTGGTGAGTCATTGTTATAGATTTGTTTTTTTTTTTGTGTTAAGTAAAGGTTCTTCTTTTTAAATTTTTAAATTACTTCGTTAATTTTATTTGCTTCTTTTGCATTCTCCTAGTTTGAGTTTGTGATCCGAAGTTCTGCTATTAAATTTGCAAAATCCGTTTCAATATTATGTTGATCCTTTTGACTTTTACTCATCAACAATTACTAAATCGTGTGTAATTAATAATCTAATTAATTAATAGTTTTGTTAAGATCCAAAAATCTTTGGATAATTTCGTAAATAGATGAATATATACAAGTATTAATCAAATATGACTTTTTAATTTCCTGATTCGCTTACGAAAGTCTTTATAATATGTATAACTATATAGTATTTAATGTAACTGGAGTCTTGTGTACGTTAAGTTGAACATATTAAGGGGGAAGCGCTAAGGTAGCCCGCGAAATTAAAATTTTCTTACGTTTTTTGCAATTTGTTTGGCAGTATTAAGTTGTACGTTGATTAAAATATGATTCGCGACCGTAACAAATATGTACTTAGTTACAGAATTATAATCATTAGAATCAGTAATACAACTTGTTAAGTTAGTTTAATCCTAAAATGTCAAGATTTCATGAAATAGTCATTCAGTAGGATTACTTGGTCTTAGAGAGTTGTGTTGATGACTTTAATGATTATAATTCCGTAAATACATATTTGTTACGGTCGCGAATCATATTTTAATCAACGTACAACTTAATACTGACCAGCAAATTGCAAAAAACGTAAAAAAAAATGAATTTCGCAGGTATTTCCCAAATCATTGCCAGAGTGGTAGATACACTATAAAGATAATGATAAAAACGGTAACAAAACTATTTTCGGCGATGCGATCGACGTTTGAGTAGCTAACTGATATAGTATCTTATAGTATTAATTTCGTTTTGCGCATTAGCAAAGCCATAAATTTAATATCTTTATGTATCTTGCGCTTAGGCTTAAAATAAATCTGTTTTTAATTCTTAGCCTGTTTCGACTACTGAAAATACACTACAGATTAGTGTATTTTTACAGCTATCTAGAAGGTCAAAATATTAAATTTGACAATCAAATGATTCGAAACGTGGCACCATCTATTATCATAATAACGTTATTGTTGTTTTCCTCGGGAACAGCACTGTTTTTCGGGATGAAAGGTACCCTATGTCCGTTTCGTACAGAAACGGACATAGGGTACCTTTCGTCTTTTTTTCACCTGACAACGTATATGCAAAATTTCAGGATGATCGGTTCAGTGGTTTAGGCGTGTAAAGGTAACAAACAAACTTACTTTCTAATTTATAATATTAGTTAGGATTATATTTCACTACCTGCGCCCCGCGGTTTCACCCGCGTAAATGTCACACAGAAAAAAATATATCTAAGTATAAGATTTTCTCACACTTAGATGTAGGTATATATATATACAAGTTGTGGAGGTCAAATAGGCAGTCGCTCCATGTAAAATACTGGTATTCAGCTGAATCCGGTTAGACTGGAAGCCGACCCCAACATAGTTGGGAAAAGGCTAGGCAGATTATGATAAGATTTTCTCATACATTTTGTATGGATCGGCTTTATTGACTCTGAGGCGGTACGACGTTGGCCGGGTCAGCTAGTAGGTAATAAAATTAATAATAGTAAACATAATAAAACTCATAACACCGCGATAAAATACGGATTCGCGGTAAATAACGCAATAACTATGAAACAAAGGAAATAAATAAATAGGCGAGTAGATAAAAGGATTAAATCAAACGATTCAGCATGACATAGGTACTGAAATATTTGATGATTAATTTTGATAATTTGTAAAATAGTCAACAAGTATTGGATTTAAAGGTCATGGAAATGGCCAAAACGGCCATCGCTCAGTATAATGCTACGAACACAGATATACATACACCTAGATAACGCAAGAGCAACTACTTCGCGTGCCAAAAATCGCACCAGCTTACGTTCAAAAATCGTAAGCTGCCACTTTCGCGCTCAGTCCTATGTACTGCTGGCTGGGTAAGAGCTCTGCCTCATTAGTGCGTTGCGTTGCGTTGCGTCGTCGCAGCGTCGACTCAATAAAGACTAATGATTTATTAAATTATGACAATTTAATTATTATTTCAATTAAATTAGTCAATAATGTCTAATTTATTAGTCATTATTATATTCATAATGACTGAACGCAGGAGTGGCATACAATGCGTTGGTTCGTTGCAACGACGGACGGCGACGCAACGCAACGCTCTAGGCATCGCCCTAAACGTGAGCGAGACGGCGAGCTTGTGACGTCATAGTAGGTAGTCGAAAATGGCACGCTTGGTTTTCATACAGTTCGTGATACTTGCGTTATCTAGGTCTATCTATCTCTGGGGCTAAGACCATATGCGTGACAGTGCCCCAGCGCTGGTTTTCAGTGACGGCCGGCGTTGACGTGACGTCAACCGGTGCAGATAATGATTAATATCGTAAATACAATATCAAATGCAAGTAAATGCCAAGATTTTAATTACCTTGATTGATAATAAAATTATTTTAAAACGATTGTGTTTGGTCGACCTCAATGCTTTTATGAATCTGACGATCTTTTCCGGGCCCCAATTCTGTATGACAGTAAAAAGGAAGTAAGGTAAGAAGCGACATTTTGGTTAAAAATGAGTTAGAATGCCATCCTACGTAAAATTTTCCGCTCTTTCGAATGCGCTTACTCTCATGACTCTACGATGACTTTTTTGGTGTATATGCTCTAGCAAAAATAATTTTCACGTCAGTTTTTCTAAAATTTAAAACTTTGAACGGCTCTCCTGAACATTTTATTTTTTGTCACTTATACCCTATTTCCTCTTATCCGTCGGTATGATAATAATTATTATTCCCGCGTAATCTTACCACGTGCAAACCACGTACGCTTGTCAAGCGTGCTATTTTGACAGTTCAAACCATGCCAACTTCGCGTTAATTTCGCGCGATTCATTGTGTCATAGAGAATACGTTATTAGCTGGGGCCCAAGTCTGCTATTTTTTAAAATTCGGCATTCCAATACGATTCCATTGTCATTTTGCTAAAAGTTCGTAATCTGCTAAATTCAAAATGGTCGATCATTGGTCGGTCAATGGCACAGAACATATACGATACTCGTAACGAATTAAAAGCAATGACTGCACAATGACGTTCCAATGGTAGGTCACTGATCAAAGGAACTGTCAAAATTTTAGCAGATTAACGCATAGGTCAGTTATTCATTTGTCATTATGTACGAGATTACCATTCTATGCCATTTCTTTCAATGGAGTGTCAGTGGTTGACCATTGGAAAGTCATAATGACGCCACTATATTAGTAGATTACCAAACTTGTCAAAATCAACAATTATGAAATCAATGATATACCATTCTGACACTATTGTCATAGCAGACTTGAGGCCCAGATGTCGTGTCTTAGCTAAGGAATTGACGTGGTTTCGAAGTCAGGAATCATTAAGTGGTCATAGTTAAATAAGGCCCTGTAATAATCTCTCCGTGAAAACTTAGGTGAAGAGAGCTAGTAGTAGTAGTAGTAGTAGTCAGCTGTCAATAGTGTCAATCCCTAGCGTCAGGTGGAATGACAGCTCACTTTCAGCTCACTTCAACTTATAGTTTTCACAGTGAGAATTGACCGATTGACATCCATACTCCCATACTACTAATATTAGGAATTCGAAAGTAACACTAGGCAGAGAGATAGATTGCATCCCGGGGAAGAACATAGGATAGTTTTTGTCCCGATATTCCCACGGGTTCGACACTTATGCGGGTGAAACCGCGGGGCGCTGCTAGTAATGTATATATTTTTTTGTTCACTTGCTTTTGTTATTAAAACTGATTGATTGTATAGTAATGGTCAAATATGAAAACCTTTATTTGTTCAAAGAAAGTCTTAAAATTAAAACACACTATACAAAATTTAACTTGTATTTTAATTATATTTCCAATTTTCTTTACCTATATCATGTTATTATTTTGGCTTGATTTAGACGAACCATAAATTCCTTTATATCATATTTAATATTATTAATAAAATATTATTGTTATTTTTAATAATAATATTTTCAAGGAACATATGAGTTTACTTCTGCTATGTTTGGGAAAATATTTTTGTAATAAATATAGGTACATATACCAACCAGAAATCTATAACCAATACTATTCTTCCATATGCCTGTCGACAGGTTACTGGCCTGCATACCTTAGGTTTCCTAATCTAACTTCCATTGTACCATTAAAATTTTATTTTATTATTAGAAAACAAACAGCTCATTTATCAAATAAAAATAAATAAAAAATAAAATTGTTTATTTCTTACCACAATACATTTTTTTTTTACAATTTCTAGAAATATCATTTAGAAATACTTTAAAAAAAAAACAAAACAATATTTGAATAAGTACCTATACAAA
Source organism: Oligia fasciuncula (assembly GCA_963082905.1). Taxonomy (NCBI): domain Eukaryota; kingdom Metazoa; phylum Arthropoda; class Insecta; order Lepidoptera; family Noctuidae; genus Oligia; species Oligia fasciuncula. The sequence goes on along the minus strand of OY720413.1, from coordinate 10,276,038 downwards.
AAAAAAATATTTCAATCGACAACATCCATCGGTTTCTTACTAAACTTTAACTATATCCGATGATGACATGACAGTCAACAAAAGAGATAAGTATGCAGTACTTATCTCTTTTGTTGACTGTACATGCAATGTCCAGGCACGGGTGGCCACTGGCCATCATAATGGGGGTCATGCACAAAAACCGTTGATAGTACTTACCTACTAAAATTACGTTTATCTCTTTCCAGGTTTGTGATTGGCCCGCCAATGTAAACTGCTACTCATCCGGTACCACACCAGGTGGTGCTCCAGGTACCACACCAGGTGATGCTCCAGGTACCACACCAGGTGATGGTCCAAGTACCACACCAGGTGATGCTCCAGGTACCACACCAGGTGATGCTCCAGGTACCACACCAGGTGATGCTCCAGGTACCACACCAGGTGATGCTCCAGGTACCACACCAGGTGGTGCTCCAAGTACCACACCAGGTGATGCTCCAGGTACCACACCAGGTGATGGTCCAAGTACCACACCAGGTGGTGCTCCAAGTACCACACCAGGTGATGCTCCAAATACCACACCAGGTGGTGATTCAGGTACCACGCCGAGTGGAACTACAGAAGACACTAACAGCAGCGAAGAGATCCCAAGCCCAGCTGATCCAGTAGACCCGGAAGCACCAATCGAGTGGCAGCCTCTTCCCAATGGTTGCCCGGCTGACTTCGACGTCCACCATCTTCTGCCTCATGAATCTGACTGCGACAAGTTCTACTACTGCGTTAACGGACAGACCATTGAGGCGGAGTGCCCTGCTGGAACTCATTTCAGCCCCAGTCAGCAGGTAAATATTATAAAGAAACAAGCGCTTTACTTTGCGTAAATAATTTCATCACCACTGCTCTCAAAACGGTGAAGGTAAACATCATAAGGAAACCGACATGTCCTAAACCATAAATTCGAAGACTTGTGATATCTATATCTACCAACCCGCACATGGTCCGCGTGGTGGATTACGGCCCACTCACAGAGAGGAAGCTTATGTCCCAGCAGTGGGAACGTTGTAGGCTGACTATGCGTTTGCTATAGAGAAACAAATCAGTGACCATTCATTTCATATCGACACCTCTCCGTGTCTTAGAAAGCACGTTAAAGGTAAAGGTAAAAGCACACGTATCAAGTTGGAAAGGGATCGGCACCGTATCGCCTTTCGCCTCGCCGTCAAACAGGCGTCAACCTAACGTAAGCAAGTAACCAAACCGGATCAGAAGCTCCGACACGTCGACTCGGCTACGGCTAGGCGACGCCGCGCTTACGGCTCGCCGACCGTAGGTTACGTTACGATTCCGATTAGTGTGAGTTGCATTATGGAGTTTCATACAAAGAATACTGAATGGCTCGAGTTGATATGATATGATGAGGAAGAGAGCCTCCCGTCCCAGCTGCCGCGGGAAACGCTCCGGGCGTCGAGAGCCGCGTGATGACTCCCGGCCACCGTAGGCGCAGGCCTGCGGGCGGAGAGTAATGGGTAGCTCACCATCTGTTCAGGATCGACCCCGTGCCGGACGCCGCGTACGTGTTCCACGCGCGCCAAAAGAGATCTCAGCATCATGTGAAGGGGCCCGTCAGGGCCGAAGCCTGCCGGATCAGCAAGTTTTTTTTTTTGTCTTTTTTTTGTCTTGTTTTTTGGATTGTCCGAAAGGCCCGGAACATAAAGGGCTAAGGAAGGAACACGGGTGGGTTTTAGTCAGTAAGAGTCTGACACTCCCTTCCGTTCCACCCAGATCCGCAAAAAAAAAAATGGTCATGGTGAATTAGAGTCCAGGGAGTGGGCTGTACCTAATCTACCACACGGGCCCAGTGGGGGTCGGTGCATGTCACATGTCTTCGAATTTTTGGTTCTAGGACATGCCGGTTTCCTCACGATGTTTTCCTACACCGTTTTGAGAGCAGTGGTGATGAAATTTTTTACACAAAGTAAAGTACTGCTCAAACCATAAACTTGATATTAATTTATACTTATTTTTAATAACTAGGCAGTAGGATACAGTTCTAAGACAATAAATTGAATAGTAAATTAGTCTTTTAGATCTAAGTATTAGGTATTATCAATAAATACAGTCAAACATACTCACATTTTAAGAGAATATCCATTAAAAGATAGTTTATAGCACTGTGTGACCTGAACTCGCACGACGTTTTTACACAGAAAAGCGGTTTAGATCACACGAACTATAAAATAATATACGATACGTGTGACACAAGTAGTCCATTGCAACCGAGCAATAATAGACCTTTTGACCGCCACACGTCAAAAACCAAAAACGTGCCCTCGGCGTCAAAGTCTGTCATGTAGTCGAACCGTGGTGTGCTGGCACATTTTGGTTTGTCATATAAACATGACGGTGGCGGTCAAAAGGTTAAGTCACACGGATCGTAAGGTGTACTATTTCTTCCTTAATGTACCTGGATGATAATTGACATGATGATCACAACCACACCCAAGATATAGAAATACTTTTGATATAAATACCTGTACACTTCTTCAAATTTAAATCAAAACTAAGTTATCAAAAATCTAGCACAACCTTTAAATGTTTTGGTAAATTTATTTATCATTCAATTATATCTGATAAGAATTTATATTTAAAATTAACAATGCCATTATTAATTAGTCGAGATCTTTGTCTTTGATTATCATTGATGTATATCTTTGGGTTTTCGGTTTAAACCCTTTCAGAAAAAACCGCCGGCAAAAATAAACAACCGCGTACCTATAGCAAATCATTCTGAAAACAAATGCTAAATGCATATTTTAAGCAACCCATCGACCATTTTTTTTCCATATGCCAAGTGGCAATCCACTGCGTTTTGTTATAAATAGCATTATCAGCCTATAAAGTTCTAATAGCTGGAACACAGGCCTCCTCTCTGCGAGAGGGAGTGGGATCACGATGTTTTCTTTCACTGTTTTGAGAGCGGTGGTGATGAAGTTCCATTATGCTTTGCTTTATTACAAATCTTTGCAATGGTTATTTTCGATAACCCAAATGTAGTAAGTAGCTTTGCTGCTGGATATAGGTCCAGCTCGAAGTTACGCCACAGCAATGAGAATAACCATAGCTCGTTATTAAGTTCAATTGTTAGACAAACTCGATTGTCAACTTTTTGGCTTCAAACTCAAGAACTGACAAATGTACTCGACTTGAAATTAAAACCATTTTTCTTAAATTCCAGGTCTGCGATTGGCCTCAATACGCTGGTTGCGAGCACTGGGATGGTGGCTGCTCTGGCCCAGGCGATGGAAACGGTGGCTGCGCTGGCACAACCGCTGCTCCTGGCGGTAATGACGGAACCACCGCTGCTCCTGGCGGTAATGACGGAACCACCGCTGCTCCAGGCGGCAACGATGGAACTACCGCTGCACCCGGCGGCAACGACGGAACAACCGCTGCTCCCGGCGGAAATGACGGAACCACCGCTGCTCCCGGCGGTAATGACGGAACCACCGCTGCTCCCGGCGGCAACGACGGAACTACCGCTGGTCCTGGTGGAAATGACGGAACTACCGCTGGTCCCGGCGGAAATGACGGAACTACCGCTGCTCCCGGCGGTAATGACGGAACTACCGCTGGTCCCGGCGGAAATGACGGAACTACCGCTGGTCCCGGCGGAAATGACGGAACTACCGCTGGTCCCGGCGGAAATGACGGAACTACCGCTGGTCCCGGCGGAAATGACGGAACTACCGCTGCTCCCGGCGGTAATGACGGCACAACCACTGCTCCTGGCTGTGACAGCTGCCAGCCTGTTACACCCGCAGACAGATGCAAGAGCGGATGCAACGTTCTTCCATTTGTCCACGACAACGACTGCGACAAATATTGGATTTGCAACGGAGATCAGCCCCTCTTAGTCACCTGCTCAGAAGGTCTTCATTTCAACCCCAGTACTTACACTTGTGACTTCATCTGCAATGCTGGATGCCTGAGGGAAAACGTACAGATTACATCTCTAACTGAAGGAGTCAAAATTTTCTTGCCATGGGATAGCATTACCAGTGAGATGAAGGTTTTGTTGAATGATGCGATAAATGCGGATTTGTAGATCCTGAACTTGAAAAAAAAAATTGAAAATGTTCAGTGAAAATAATATTATAAATTCATAATCAGCTGCCTAGCCTTTTCCCAAGTATGTTGGGGTCGGCTTCCAGTCTAATCGGATGCAGATTAATACTAGTATTTGACATGGAGCTATTGTCTATCTGACATCCACAACCCAGTGATAATAATATAAAATAATATTCTCAATTATTTTTGTTAAATAAATAAATTAAAAATATTAATATATATGACTGTATATAACTTTTGATTCTTTCTTTCTGTTATAGACCCTAATTCAGTAAATATTTATAAACCGTTTATAAAATACCCCTCTTTATTAGCTACGAGATTTCACAAAATATTAATTTTAAATCGTATATAAATGTAAATTATTTCATGAACGAAATAATTTCAATACTTGATTAAAATATGTATCAATAATTTTACGTACTGTCTTCGTAAATTCAGAATATGTACTTAAATAAAAAATATATGTTTCTCTAAAAATATTATTTTATTTATTTTGTAAAAACTATTGTAAATAAATATAAAGTTTACAATTTAAATCGCCACTTAGTGTTATGTCTTATATTAAGTTTATCCTAGATTAAAATTACATAAGGCACAATAAAGATTTTTTCTTCTAGCCATTGATATCCCACAGCTGGGCAAAGGCATCCTTACTCTTCTTGCTCCTCTCTCTGTTCAGAGCTACCACGAACCATTCTTTATTAAAAGAGTCCAGCTCATCCCACAATCTCACAATAATCACTATGTTCGCACACACTATCAATCGGAATCTGAATCATTTTGAAGCAAATTGCTTATCCATTGCTTCATAAGTTCGAAAAATTTGCCTGCTCAACACTTAAATAACGCAATGAATGTTGTCGAACTGTCAAAATGAAACCGATTCTGATTGATATTATGTTACGCAATTGCCCCGCAGGTTCTTTTTCTTTGGAGTCCCTTTTAAAATTGGTCTGACGTATCGTATACAGGGTTATTTTAATCTAACCTAATATAACATCATGTACAGACATCAGCACGTCAAGCTACCCGAAACTGTCAAATTTTCCCAAACAACTTTGAACTTGCTTTAGCGATAAAGTTGAAAATCTATTAAAGAAATTTGACAGATTTTAGTAGCTTGATATGTCTGTACAAGCATGATTTACAGAACTCGTAAGCACACCCATATTTTGGGGAGTTAGTTGCGCCACATATTCCCAGCAAAAGCACAAAGAAGTGGTGAAGGGGGCATTTTGGGGGACTGTCTTATATAATTTTGACGTTCGAAAAGTGCTGATTCTCAGCTGAATTTGAACAAATGTCTTGTGATATTTTGCAAGATCTTGTATGCCCATGTAACTAATAAAGGGGGGCGAAGCAGATAATATGAATACATTGGCCAATATAAAGTGTTTTTAAAGCGTTCGCGAGTGACAGCACTCAGATAAGTTAGACAATTCTCTGTTCTGTGGTTTGGCACACCCCAGGCTGCAAATTAGTTCACTGGGTAATCTTTAACGACACGACGACGACTCCGCCTTGGAGTGTAAATGTGGTGCTGTTCCACAAACGATGTAACACTTAATATCGTGTCCTGCGTGTCCTGTCAGTTGCACGTTACAGGAACTGATGGACGCTTGTGAAGGCGCCAAACAAGTGGCCGAATTCTGGGCCTAGTCCATTTAGATTGCTATCGACACGCTACAAAGAAGAATGTAGAATAGTAATATGACATTCCAAGCATTCTCGTTCAAGCTTGCTCATCATCTGCCTGCCTTTTCCAAACTATGTTAGGGTCGGCTTCCAGTCTAACCGGATGCAGCTGAGTACCAGTATTTTACGTGGAGCGACTGCCTATCTGACCTCCACAACCCAGTTACTGGGTAATACGAAACCCCTTGGTAAGACTGGTTCGTTCAAGCTTACAATATGCTCAAATTACAACCTGTATTATATGTTATAGCCTACGTCAAATTCATACACACTATTTGACGGGAATCATTTTTCACTTATAACATGGTAGTCCCATTCGACATTACTTATTTGATATTTATATTAAATAAAAACAGATGATAGGTACAGACGCCAAACACATCAAACTACTACAATCTGTCAAATTTCTTTAATAGATTTTCAACTTTATCGCTAGAGTATAAGGTTCAAAGTTGATTGGGAAAATTTTACAGTTTTGGGTAGCTTGTTTTGCTGGCGTCTGTACAATAGTAAAGTTTATCTAACTGAACAACCGGGTGCTGATGTATCCTGTCAAAATCTCATCGTGAAAACTTAGGTGAAGTGAGCTGTCAATAGTGTCAATCTCTAGCATCTGTCAGGTGGAATGACAGGTCACTTCAAGCTGACTTCACCTAAGTTTTCACAATGAGATTTTGACAGAATAGCCCTGCTGTCGTCAATATAAGTCTTTTCTAAGGAAATCGACTATAGTTTACTCTTAGAAATAAATATAGCCAACTATTCAGACTTAGAAAAATTCTTTCAGAAAAAATGCATACCCAACTGTATATAATTATTTTGTTTTTTTTTTAACCTTAAATGAAAAGGCTATAACCTAAAAAAAACTGGGGTCAAAATGACCCCAAAAGACTATTAACAAATTACACAATTTATTATTGCTTTGGACCGTTGCTCTTACTAAAATTATCAATACAATAGCCGTATAACATGATTCTTTACAAAATAATTAACAACTTTTATTTAAAAATACTCGACTGGAATGTTTTTTTTTTCAATTTTGACAGGTGACAGCTAATCTTTTACTGGCTGTCGGCTGCATGGTTTGCTTCCAATACCTGAAACAAAAAGATAATTAATTCTACTGATAATGTCAGCATAATGGTAGACAAAAACTAGCCATGCTAAAAATACGAGAATTTTGTGTTGTAGAAATCAACTTAATTTTAGTAAATGATTTTAGATTAATTATTATTTTTGAGAAATAATTGGGTAAAAATAAACTCATGGGTCAAGCACGTGGTATTGAACGCGAATCAGAGCGCGACACGTCTCAGCTTCGAGACGACAGTTTCAAATTGTTAATAAAAACAAATTATATACGTCTGTTTTAATATTTAAGGAAACAACAAGTGTTGTGAAAATGTAAAGAGCACATTTTAATTAATACATTCTGCTCTAAGCATCTTTTTAGCTCATTGAAATATCCAGGGGTCAAAATAACCTCAAAAACAAAAAAATAAGATGACCTATAAAATAAGTTATAAATCTCATAAGTACATTATTATTATTATCTCCTTTATTTCATTAAATAACACATAAAAATTATATTTTTAAATATTATAATATAAAAACATTTAAAAATATAAAAAATAGTAGCCCACCGGTATCGGGAACAGGGTCCAAGCTACCGGCGGTCAGGGCTCCAGAGAGGCTAATATTATTATTATTAGCCTGTGATGTCCCACTGCAGGGCAAAGGCCTCCCTACTCTCTTTCCACTTCTCTCTGTTCAAAGCTGTTAAGGACCAGTTCTTGTTGAAGGAGTCCAGCTCATCCCGCCATCTCCGTCTGGGCCTGCCACGATGTCGTAAGTACATACCCTCTTAATTTTCTTCCCGTACATGGACCAGAAGGTGACCTTGACTTCAGTAGGTTTGCCAGTCCTCGCGTCGAACACACGACAGCTGTCAAACGGAGGACAGTATAGGTGTAGGGAGACTGCACCGTCCACGTGGGAGGGGTTCTCAACACGATGGAGGCCTAGTGCATCTGAAAAACATGAAAAAGAATAATGAGTATTTTGTGTTCAGTCTAATTTATCGCACTTTATATTGAATTGAATTACCTATACATGCTTTATCCATACTAATATTACAAAATTCGAAAGTAACTCTGTCTGTCAGTTTGTTACCTTTTCACGCCTAAACCACTGAACGGACATAGTATAGTTTTTATCGACATACCTCGCGGGCGAAGGCGCGGGCAGAAGCTAGTAAACTATAACCTTGTATAATCTATCACCCTGCATAATCTAATAACATCTTGTATAATCTAATAACACCCTGTATAATCTAATAACACCCTGTATAATCTAATAACACCCTGTATAATCTAACATCCTTTTTGAAAAACTGAGTTATTCTGAGGCTATTCTTATATACAACAGCAACAGTTTGCCGTTATTTACCTAACAGGCAGCTTGGTATCTAACATCAGCAGCCCCCTCTTGTCCATTGGGCACTCTGGGCCCCGCAATCTTCGGGGGCCCCGGCCTCATCATCATCATCATCAGCCTATAGCAGTCCACTGCTGGACATAGGCCTCCCCTAATGAGCGCCATAGCGCCCTGTCTTCAGCTTGACGCATCCAGCATCTGCCTGCAGTCTTTCGCAGATCGTCATCCCACCTGGCCGGAGGGCGTCCCACACTACGTTTGCCGAGTCGCGGTCTCCACTCAAGAACTCGTTTACACCAGCGGTTGTCGGTTCTTCGCGAGATATGGCCGGCCCACTGCCACTTCAGCTTCAGCAGCCCCGGCCTGCTCTCATAAAAAACATTCGTTGCAGCCACCGTTGCATTCTACGCATTATTATTATGTACCCGATTCAATGACAAAATAAGTTATTTGCAGTGCGATTTACAATACTTTTCTAGCCTCCCAGTTATGAAAAATATTAGTATGTTTCTCTTATTTACACAGGGGCCCCGTGACCCTCATGTGCCCAGGGCCTCCAATAGGTTATAATAATAATACCTTTATTTACACCCCCCCCCTACCCCCCCCCCCCTTACCTTTACCTTTTTTTTACCTCTTTTTTACCTTTTTTTTTTTTTTTAATAGACGGCCCTGCATATCTATGAGTAGGGTAGTTCTTCGAAATATGATTCTTTGACTGATCCATATGGCCAAAATTAAATTTCACTTTCAGCTCTGTAACGGGTAATTCTTCAGGGACAACATTTTCGATGTCTGTGGGTATATTTCTGTAACCAACTAAATAAACGGCATGTAATATTTTTTTTTGTACAGTTTAGGTTTATCCCTTACTGGGACAAATGATTTTTTTTTAATAATTGCTGTCTATGTACAAAATAAAAATATTTGAAGGTCGTTCTTCTGATTCATATAGCGCGTCCGTTTGTCATTTTCCGGAACAAAATGATCGATGTCGCATTTTCCCTTTGATACATCAATATAAATTATAATTATATCGAAAGGAAATGAATTGTACTCTTACAAAAAAAATGTGTATTAGTTATAACTACGTTAGTCTGTTTATAAATAAGTAAAAAAGAAGTGTCCGGCGTATAATACTGATTAATGTGGCGTAAGCTGCGCTTGACCGTACTTGGTCGGGTAATAATAATGAGAGTCTGGCTTCCAGCGCGGGGGGAAGCCAGTCGTGCAACGGACGACCTAGAAGGTGGACGTGCGGCTGGTTGGCTTAGATCCGGTGTTACGAAGGAAAATACCTGATTCATCTGTGTTTGGTTCAGGTGGCATCCTGATTACAATGCCTACTTTATAAAATTTATTTTATTGTTTTAAAACTTCAATCTGTGTTTCGTGTGATGCTTTTGGGTTATAGATTCGTGTAGAAAAATGAAAATAATGAAGTCTGTATGTACGATGAGTTATGCATGATTGTAGGCAAAATCCTGATTCATCTGTGCCTGATTCGTATGGTCAAAACCCCATATGAATAATAAAATAAATTAGTTTTTCCCCTCTCCAGCACGATAGGAGCGCTTTTGTTGCGTAATTCTCCTTGTCCAATTTTTGACCGTGTACAAGTCAGTAGTTTTAATCTTATTTATTATTATTTACTTAGCTATAACCTTTTGAATAATAAAAAAATGACAGGAGTATAACCTTGTTCTAAATATGATACTTTTGATATGTCTTAGTCCTATTTAAGAATTAATAATTATTGTTTAGAATTTACATTCATAACTAACGGTGTATTTATTACTTTTTATTTCTGTTTCTGATTAATATGTAACACATTCTGATTCATCTTGGCACAAAATTAATATCTTGAAAACTACTTTATAAAAACGAGTCCCTCATTCAAATATATGTTATTTGGTATACCTATTTTCATATGAACATGTGTTACAGAGCTGAAAGTGAAATTAAATTTTGGCCATATGGATCAGTCAAAGAATCAAATTTCGAAGAACTACCCTAACACATGTTCATATGAAAATAGGTATACTAAATAACATATATTTGAATGAGGGACTCGTTTTTATAAAGTAGTTTTCAAGATATTAATTTTGTGCCCAGATGAATCAGAATGTGTTACATATTAATCAGAAACAGAAATAAGAAGTAATAAATACACCGTTAGTTAAGAATGTAAATTCTAAACAATAATTATTAATTCTTAAATAGGACTAAGACATATCAAAAGTATCATATTTAGAACAAGATTATACTCCTGTCATTTTTTTATTATTCAAAAGGTTATAGCTAAGTAAATAATAATAATTATGATTAAAACTACTGACTTGTACACGGTCAAAAATTGGAAAAGGAGAATTACGCAACAAAAGCGCTTTTATCGTGCTGGAGAGGGGAAAAACTAATTTATTTTATTATTCATATGGGGTTTTGACCATACGAATCAGGCACAGATGAATCAGGATTTTGCCTACAATCATGCATAACTCATCGTACATACAGACTTCATTATTTTCATTTTTCTACACGAATCTATAACCCAAAAGCATCACACGCAACACAGATTGAAGTTTTAAAACAATAAAATAAATTTTATAAAGTAGGCATTGTAATCAGGATGCCACCTGAACCAAACACAGATGAATCAGGTATTTTCCTTCGTAACACCGGATCTAAGCCAACCAGCCGCACGTCCACCTTCTAGGTCGTCCGTTGCACGACTGGCTTCCCCCCGCGCTGGAAGCCAGACTCTCATTATTATTACCCGACCAAGTACGGTCAAGCGCAGCTTACGCCACATTAATCAGTATTATACGCCGGACACTTCTATTTTACTTATTTATAAACAGACTAACGTAGTTATAACTAATACACATTTTTTTTGTAAGAGGACAATTCATTTCCTTTCGATATAATTATAATTTATATTGATGTATCAAAGGGAAAATGCGACATCGACCATTTTGTTCCGGAAAATGGCAAACGGACGCGCTATATGAATCAGAAGAACGACCTTCAAATATTTTTATTTTGTACCTAGACAGCAATTATTAAAAAAATCGTTTGTCCCAGTAAGGGATAAAGCTAAACTGTACAAAAAAAAATATAACATGCCGTTTTGTTAGTTGGTTACAGAAATATACCCACAGACATCGAAAATTTTGTCCCTGAAGAATTACCCAGTAATAGATTAGCAAACCCACTATTTATAAAGGAATGTATCATTAATTTATCAGGCGCTTTGTAAAACAAAACTGGTTGAGACGGCTGCAACTTACGACTTGCAGGTCGTAGGTTTGAACCTAGCTAGACAGGCGCTTTACTTTGTCTAAATTATTTAATCACCACTGCTCTCAAAACGGTGAAGGAAAACATCGTGAGGAAACCGGCACGTATTAGAACTAAAAAATCGAAGGCATGTGACATCTACCAACCCGCACTGGGCCCGCGTGGTGGATTACTGCCCACTCCCTCTCACTGAGAGGCCTGTGTCCCAGCAGTGGGACGATATAGCCTGATTATGCTGTCAACATATTTGCTTGGATGAAGCATTATTTTATTTTAAATGTTAACTGTATCTACGTCATAATTACGGAAATCCTTGTAGCTAAGTTTATTGTAAATATAAATAACTGATTATTGCATTCCTAAGGTTATGGGCACTTGTTTTCTATTTATAAATTAATTTATCAGACAATAATAATTATATCTCAATTAATACTATAATGGTGCCGATTCCCTTGTTCACAAACTAAACTAAATTTAAGTTTATTACATCTTTTTCTTTCTATTTCACTAAGAAAAGGACAGAAGATAAATATTAGTTTAGTCCTGTCAAATTAAGATACTCTATAGTCAAGTTTAGACGTGATAAAAAAATTTACTACTAAAAATACGTCAATTTACGTCAGGCGCTGACTAATTTGACAGGACTAAACTCAGATTTATCTTTTGTCCCTTTCATAATGAAATTTAAAGAAAAAGATGCGCTTAGTTTGTGAACAAGGAAATCGGCGCCATTAACTTGATTAGCTCATCATTTGACATCATCTGCCGAGCCTATTCTTAAAAAGTCTGCTTCCAGTCTAACCGGATGCAGCTGAATAGTAGTATTTCACATGGAACGTCGAGCCACAATCCAGTTACTGAGTAATAAGATAGACGATACCCCTTAGTAAGACTGCTTGTCAGGCTTTCAGGCTTCTGACGACCCGTAACGACTGTCAAAGATTCACGAATGACAGCCGGGAGAAACGGATTAACGTGCTTTCCGAGGCACGGGGTGGTCTCGATACGTAAAGATGGTCACCCATCCGCGGACTCACCGCAGTAAGCGTAGCTTAACCTGATTGGACGACCTGTGCGGCTGTTATTACTTAGCCACGAGCCCCTTTATAATAACTTGCTTAGCTAGACAACAAAACATTAATATAATAAGTTTTTAGCAGATACCAACCATTAATATAACAAACATCATTGACTTCCATTCTTGACCTCCCCCTCACTTGCATATCCCTCGCATCATACCCCTCCTCTTCACTTTCATCTTCATAACCATCGTCCCGCCTATTCTGACAGCTGTCACTCTCCCTCTCCTGACAGCTGTCACTATGCTTTCTCTTTTGATAGCTGTCACATACGAAACTGTCACTTTGTTGACTGCTGTCATCGTCGATTTTCAGTTCGGATACAATGTCCGATAAGTCTTGGCTCTCGGAGCAGCATTTTCTTCTAGATTTGTTGTTGTTTAAGACCTTCATCACTTCCGGTTGTACGTTCTCAGGCCATTCGTATCTGGAAATCGTTAATCATTTTTAATTGGTTGAGTAATTCAGGTCATCGGAACTGTGTGTTGATTTTTATGATTAAAGGAATTCAGTTTTAAAACAAAAGAAAATTAATGTTGGCTAAGATTTTGTTTATGAGTCAAGCCCCCGCTATCCGTCCGTCCGTCCGTCTGTCTGTCAGCGGGCTGTATCTCATGAACCGTAATAGGTTCGTAGTTGGCATTCACCTTTGTGGAATTCCCAGTGTGTGTGTTGCTATTGCCGCAATAACAACAAATAATAAAAATAATCGGTCGGTGCCGCATTTCATTAAAATTTCCTAAGGGGCCTTTGCGAGTAGGCTTCGGCCCCTCGTACGCCTTCCAAAGGACCGGGACCCCAGGGTCCCGAGAAATATAAAAAAAAGAATCATAGGGCATTAAACAATTCGTCCGCTGATCGCTGTCAACAGGAACAGTGCCCAAAAGGCTGGCAGCATTGCCACGTTGTATGGCGATGCTAATTCTTTGGCCAAGAAATAGTCCAGCCCTCTGGTCACATGAAGAGTCGACTAACCGCTTGGCGATATTTCGAATAATTAAATTTCCTGACTTTACATTACATAAAGAACTCGACTATTTTTTTTTGTGCTAGATGGGTCCTCTCTTGACCCCGATCACGCCTGATGGTAAGCGATAGATGAGGTCTATGATGGAACGAGCGTGCCCAGAAGATGCCTGTTCAATCTTGATTTGAAGGACTTGACATGTGGGAGGGAACACAGATGCCGGCAGAGAGTTCCACACTTTGGCTGTGCGCATGATAAATGTGGAGGAGAAGCGCTGAGTACCACTCATCGGGATATCAACAAAGTGTGGATGGTACGTATGGTTGTCCGGTGGTAAAAGGGCGACGGTGGGATCAGGACGTGGAGCTCCTGCGCACACTCTCCGCAGTGCAGTTTGTAGAAGACCGACAGGCAAGCAACATTACGCCGATGAGCCAGCCTATTTTCCTAAAGATTGGCAACACGTAGCAGTACATATGTAGATATAAGAGGAAGGAAGGACGTGAGGTCTTCGTCCTGCAGTGAGACACAAACAAACTGATACCAATTATAACACCCTGTAACATTCCACATAGCATTCATCCTTCAAAAAGCGCAACGAACTCCATTATCATAACTTATATAATTATATATCCATACTATAATTAATAATTATTATAAATTCGAAAGTAACTCTGTCTGTCTGTCTGTATGTTACCTTTTCACGCCTAAACCACTGAACAGATTTCGATAAAATTTGGCAGAGAGATAGATTGCATCCCGGGGAAGGACATAGGATAGTTTTTATCGACATACCTGCTAGTAATATTATAAATGCGAAAGCAAGTTATTTTGTTACCTTTTCACGCCTAAACCACTGAACCGATCATCCTGAAATTTTCATCATATACGTTGTCCGGTGTACCGAAACGGACATAGGGTACCTACCTTTCATCCCGAAAAAAGTGCTGCTCCCGAGGAAAACAACAACAACGTTATTATGATAATAGATGGCGCCACGTGTCTTTCGAACGGGATTGACACTTATGCGGGTGAAGCCGCGGGGCGCTGCTAGTTATCAATAATATTGATATTTGTTAACTAAAAACCAGTTAAAACTGCTCTTCAACTTTATCACCGTGAAGTTAAAACCGTCCATTGTGTAAAGTTACATATAAACAATAAGGTCCGATAACAGTGACCTGTGTTGAAACTGACCTAAGACATAATTATATAGATACTTTACTATAAGCTTCATCTGCCGAGCCTTTTCCCAATTATGTTGGGATCGGCTTCCAGTCTAACCGGATGCAGTACAATGCCAGTATTTACATGGAGCGACTGCCTATCTGACCTCCACAACCCAGTCACTGGGTCATACGATACCACTTGGTAAGACGGGTTGTCAGACTTTCGGACTTCTGTCAAGGATCGACGAATGACAGCCGGAGGCACGGAGGGTTCTCGGTATGTAAAGGTGGTCACCCATCCACATACCAACTGCGGCAAGCGTAGCTTAACCTGATCGATCGACCTGTGCGGCTGTTATTATTTAGCCACGGGCCAGTATAGTGATAAAAACTTCAGTATATCGATAGACGAAATTATGAGGTCAGAGGACTGTCTCAATTAAAACGCAAAGAAATAATGATAATCATTACGTAATGAAAGTGATAAGAGAAGAATATAATAACTACTGATAATGAATATAATAATATTATCACACTAATATTATAAAGGCGAAAGTTTGTGAGTGTGTTTGTTTATTATGTTTGTTACTTCTTCACGCTCAAACGGCTGGACCAATTTTGATAAACTTTTGTATGGAGGTAGCTGACACCCTGGATTAACATATAGGCTAATTTTTATCCCGATATACGGGGTCGACATTTAAGCGGGTGAAACCGCGGGGCCCAGCTAGTTAGTAGTTGCCAATCATAAATCTGGATAGGTATCTATGCATCTTAAGTTGACATGTACGTATGTAGAAAAAGCCCAGGGATGCACCACCAAACCTATTTCCGCTGATAAGACAGTACTTTGAGTATCGGGCGTAAGATAAAACAAGGCACGACGTTAGTGCCTTAATTGTTTAGTTTCACTGCTTATTCAGCCTATAATGTTCCCACTGCTGGGACACAGGCCTCCTCTCTTGGATTACAGCCCACTCCAATCTGCAATACGGGGCCAGTGCTGGTTGGTAGATTTACATGTCATTCGATAACAAGTGAAACAGTAGCGAAGGGTAAATTTTTGTAAGAGGTAAGCCGGAGTAGATACGAGTATCTATAAAAAGAATATATTATTTGTCTATAGAATACCTACTGACTGTGCCATTTTTCAAAGGGAAGCCGGTAGGAATCGAGTTGTATGGAACCTTCGCCACTGATGTGATATCCAGCTTTTTGGTTCTAGGGCTAGGTTTCATCACGATCCGGCCACCACAAGAAGGGGCCTGTGGGAGGGGAAATTGGGGCCATGTCGTTGGTCGAGCAGTCAGGCTCAAAGAGGTGGCATGCAGTATGCGCGCCTTAATAGAAGGTGATGGGGGCCGCTAAGCATGGCGGGCTGATACCAGTCGGGGGTGCGGCGAACGTACAATTTTCTCCCGGGCCCCCGACTCATGGTACTAAAAGGAACAGTGGTGTTTTAGCCATTTAGGAGTTTTGAGAGCAATGGTGATGAAATAATTTACACAAAGTAAAGCGCCTGTCTGAGTTCAAACCCACGACCAACAACTCGTCAGTCGCGGCCGTTACCACTTGGCCACCACTGCTCTCCTGTTTCCACGGCGACGACACAAAAAAAAAAAGTTGGCTTATCACGTCCCTAATAGCACAGAACACATAATAGTACTAGTACTAATAGCGTAATTTTAAACGTCAGTAAAAGTATCACATAAGCCGCTGAATACAAAGGTAGAAGACATTGATGTATTAATTTTATACATCTTCTTCTTACCGTGTCAATAGCAATCTAAATGGACTCGGCCCAGAATTCGGCTACTTGTTTGGCGCCATCACCAACGTCCACCAGTTCCTGTAACGTACAGCTGAGACGATATTATGTGTCCCATCGTTTGTGGAACAGTCGGCGGAGTCGTCCAACCTGGGTCCGGAGTCTGTTTAAAGACTTCCAGGTTACCCAGGGTAACTCATGTCCAGGTGGGAAGTCTTCAGCGGATTGGACGAACAGTTTGGGTAAGGAAGCACTGTCTCGCCAACATCAATGATAGAAGATTAATTTGATCGACTTCTTGACAATTCAAAAGTGCCTGTTATTAGTTTAATTGAAATAAATGCTTTTGAGTTTGAGTTTGATTTTGAACGCATTTGGCGTGAGAGTTTTGCTTGAATTATTATCATTTCTGTATCTATGGCAGAGGTTATCTCCTAACGTAAGGCGGATTGCCAGCTCCATCTCATCTTACTTGCATATTGTTTAGTTCGGTAGTCGACCCACCTTGCTGACTGATAAAGTCAATCAGTCAGCAAGTCAGCTACTTTAATCAAGTGTCTTTGACCGCTGCCTTAATCAAGCAGAACGTTACTTATAACCTGTGTAAAATATCTTATCTATTTTGCCAAGGTTATCTCCTAACGTAAGGCGGATTGCCAGCTCCATCTCATCTTACTTGCATATTGTTTAGTTCGGTAGTCGACCCACCTTGCTGACTGATAAAGTCAATCAGTCAGCAAGTCAGCTACTTTAATCAAGTGTCTTTGACCGCTGCCTTAATCAAGCAGAACGTTACTTATAACCTGTGTAAAATATCTTATCTATTTTGCCAACAGTACCTACACAAATATTATTTTGAACTTGTTATCATATTATCAACTAGCTTCTGCCCGCGACTTCGTACGCGGATCCTGTTGCTTATGCCAGCGACAACGGGGTCGTCAAAATCGGAGATCTGAAACGTCTGATGTCGAATTCTAAGAGCCCAGGGACTGAAAAACAACGGAATGCGCGAGACGTCATTTTCAGGCAATAATGAACCAATAAGGTGGTAAACTTGGCCTTGCACTTTGAATGTTGGCATAAATAGGCCTTCTGAAATCTGTTCTGCACCAAAAGATGTCATTTGAAAGGCATTATTGTACGAACGTATGTTATCCAAGAAATGTTTTGACTGTGGATGGTCACCGATTAGCAGTGATCTTAATATTTCTGGAGGATTTTGTAATATTTTAATATGTACTTTCCCACCTGAGCAACACATACCGTTTGTTTCTTTTTGCCATTTAACAGCTTCACAAAAAGTACAATTTTGAACCATACCTCCGATGGCGGAATATGTGGCGTAGTCAATCATAGGAGTATACGTAAATGCACTCCGTTCCTTATCAACCCAAGGAAGGTCGCCATGCCCTACGGCTATATCTTGAGACACATCCGATTCTTCAGATGATATCGACATTCTGTTCAGAGAATGTCGAAGTCGATCAGAATTCAAACGTTCGTTGCGCTCTTCTTAATCTGTCTCTTCATGCCGTACTCCAGCAATTCTTTCTTTCTCACTTTCTAACTGATTTGAGTATTTTGTTGTGTGCGTGTTCGGGACAATTTATGATAATCTCAAGTTCATCACTTGTTTCAAAAGACCTGTTAGTAGATGTGCGAATACGCTGAGAACTCAAGCGTGATTCTGTATCGGTAAACGTTTCCGATTCGCGAGACAATGCATGTCGCTCACGATCAGCGGACAGTCGCGCATCACGTTCCGCACTTGTCTCTAGAGACCTAGAAGCAGATGCGTAGATATGCTGAGAACTCAAGCGCAATTCTCTATCTGTGAACGTCTCCGACTCGCGAGATAATGCGTGACATTTACGATCAGCGGTCAGTCTCACATCACGTTACCGACTTGTCTCTGGAGACCTAAAAGTCGATGCGTAGATACGCTTGGAACTCAAGCGCAATTCTCTATCCGTGAACGTCTCCGACTCGCGAGACAATGGATGACGTTCACGATCAGCGGTCAGTCGCGCATCATATTCTTCACTGGTCTCTAGAGACCTGGATGTAGATGCGTAAATACGCTGAGAATGCAGGCGTGCTTCGCGATCCGAAGAGGTTTCCACGGAGCGAGTTGCAGCCTGATGTTCTCGAACAGCATCAAGTCTCTCCTGGCGCTCTTCGGTAGATTCTTGGGATCTTATGATCCGCAATCTTTTAGCTCCTTTGGAACATTGGAAAAGCTTTGACCTTTTTCTAGGCATGGTTATAGTTTTATTGTGAAGAAGATACCTGATCAATTAAAATCTAATTGACTGCTCCCCTACCAAGGGTGCCCAGACACGGGGTCGTCTGGCGCCCATGTGCTGGTTTGGTCCCTGGGGTCGTCACGGCGTGCTATGTGTTCTGGTGCGCCGGTGATGGGCGTACTCCCCAGAGGAGGGTCCGGTGACGGACAGCCGCGGCGGGTTCACGGATGAGTGCTAACGCGTGCCCATATTCCCGCCGTAAGCGGCAGAGGAGGACACCGTGGAGTTTTAGTGGGTTAGAGTCCCACATTACTGTACTATCTCCCCGTGGTAGTGCAGAACGCATGAGCATTTAATCACGTTAAAAAAAAAATGGGAGTTTTGGCCAGTAGAGTCAAATTTTCAATGATATACCATCGTCATCGAAAATCAGTCCTAAACTGTTACCGCCTTCACCGCGTGGGGGTGAAATTAGTGATAGTTTTGATTTCCACATCAGATGTTTCTGATCTTCGATTTTTAGGGTTCCGTACCCAAAGGGTAAAAACGGAACCCTATTACTAAGACTTCGCTGTCCGTCCGTCCGTCCGTCCGTCTGTCTGTCGCCAGGCTGTATCTCAAGAACCGCGGTAGCTAGACAGTTGAAATTTTCACAGATGGTGTATTTCTGTTGCCGCTATAACAACAATTACTAAAAACAAAATAAAATAAATATTTAAGGGGGGCTCCCGTACAAAAAACGTGTTTTTTTCGGCGTTTTTGCCGGCTGTCTGTCGCCAGGCTGTATCTCAAGAACCGCGGTAGCTAGACAGTTGAAATTTTCACAGATGATGTATTTCTGTTGCCGCTATAAATACAAATACTAAAAACAAAATAAAATAAATATTTAAGGGGGGCTTCCATACAACAAACGTGTTTTTTTCGGCGTTTTTGCCGTCTGTTTCTCACCAGGCTGTATCTCAAGAACCGCGGTAGCTAGACAGTTGAAATTTTCACAAATGATGTATTTCTGTTGCCGCTATAACAACAAATACTAAAAACAAAATAAAATAAATATTTAAGGGGGCTCCCATACAACAAACGTGTTTTTTTCGGCGTTTTTGCCGCCTGTCTGTCACCAGGCTGTATCTCAAGAACCGCGGTAGTTAGACAGTTGAAATTTTCACAGATGATGTATTTTTGTTGCCGCTATAACAACAAATACTAAAAACAAAATAAAACAAATATTTAAGGGGGCTCCCATACAAAAAAACGTGTTTTTTTCGGCGTTTTTGCCGTCTGTCTGTCGCCAGGCTGTATCTCAAGAACCGCGGTAGCTAGACAGTTGAAATTTTCACAGATGGTGTATTTCTGTTGCCGCTATAACAACAAATACTAAAAACAAAATAATATAAATATTTAAGGGGGGCTCCCGTACAAAAAAACGTATTTTTTTCGGCGTTTTTGCTTTGTGGTACGGAACCCTTCGTGTTGGCCAGTTTTTTTATAAGTCAACAGGAAATGCCCATCAGACCGAACAACTTTTGCTAAGACGTCATTCCTATATTATGTTATGGTGTAGCTGGGCTCTTGGAGTTCCACATCAGGTGTTCGAGATCTTCAAATTTATTCTCTCGGCAGAAAATGCTCATCACGTGGAACAATTTTTGCTATGGTACCATTTTTGTATCTCTTATAGTTTAGCTGGTCTGTTGCGGTTCTGCATCAGGTGTTCAAGTTTCCAAGATAAATTATAGCCTATATGTTGCCCAGACATAATACCTATACAACAAAACAAAAATCATTCAAATCCTTCCAGTAGTTCCAAAGATTAGCGTGTACAAACAAACAGACAAACAGACAGAATTTTTTTTTCGGATTCGTACCCTATTACTGTTTCTAAACCCCCCCCAATTTTTTTTTTTTTTATATTTTCAATGTACAGACACAGTTTTTCTACTGTTTTATTATTATATGTATATATATAGATAAACTAAAGTCTGACGAAGTTGCATCAGTTATTGCATTTGTTTCCATTCCAAACATGAAGGAGTCTTTACAAATGAGGCGTGCTTCACGAGTGATGGAAACGTCCGTGAAATCAAATTATCACCGAGTGAAGATATTTTATTTCATGGTGGCATGGCGAGACTATCTTTTTTATTAGCTGCTCAGCTTTACTTCTTCAAACAAAATGTATAAAAATCTTACCCAATCAACAAGATCGTAGAGGCGCTAACTGTCCAGGGTACGCCACACGTACATTTAAGTGTGCATACGACGCATGTTGCTCGTGTGTATATGTATTACCTATTACCTATACACACGAGCAACATGCGTTGACGCATAGGTAGAGGCAACTGCACAACAACACAACATTGACAACTTTTGACATATCAAACAACATTTGAGCACCGTACCTACACGGCGAGCAATGGGCAGCTCGCCGTCCGGTAAGGACCAGGCCCGGGTCGACGGCGCGTTGTGTTCCACGCGTGCCTCAAAGAGATGTCAGCACTAACTGACGGGGTCCGCTAGGGCCGATGCCTGGCAGGGTCGCGGGCTGTTCGTGGCCCCTGGCACAGGAAATTGAAGGAACACGGGTGGATTTTAGCCAGTAAAAGTCTGACACGCCCTCCCGCTCCGCCAAGAGCGGGAGAATTTATTAGATAATTTCCCAAACAAAAAAAGCACCGTACCTACTCAAATACACGGCTACGGCTCAAATATGGCCCCCCAATGAACGTGCCTGTATTGACGGGCACCATATATATAGAATCCGCAGGACTTTGGACATGCCCGTAACCTGACTGCCGCGTCCCCTGACCACCCACAGGTCGACTGCAGCCGTCGACGCGTCGACGACTGCAGTTGCCTTTACCTCTGACGCGTGTCGAACGTGTGCATGCACACTAACTAGGTATCACGACTCGTGGAGGCGATTTGATTCATGCTCTAAACTATCACTGATAATAAGCATAATAATATTATTGCAATAATAATCTAAAATATTGCTTGTTTCGTCATTGTGTTTATGTTGTTTCTGTGACGAGGGCTCGTCGCGTGTTTTCGTGAAACCTTCTAGTCTTATCTAGAGTTCTAATTGACGTAACTTGTGTGTTTTTATATCGAAAGTTTCCAATAGGAGATTGCTTAAATCTTTTTGTTTAAAAGTTTTTTTTTTTTATGTTCTAGGACTAACAACAGGTAACCAACAGCCCGTCTGATGCTAACCGCGGCTTACTGAAGGCGATACTAGAATAACCTAGTGCCTTTTAGAGGTCATTGCACACATAACAATTCGGAAAGGGATCAGCACTGTATCGCCTTACGCCTCGCGGGCGTCAACCTAACGTAAGCACGTAACCAAAGCGGATCAGAAGCTCCGATACGTCGACTCGGCTAGGCTAGGCGATGGCGACGCCGCGCTGATATGGCTCGCCATCCGCTGGTTGATGGTGCAGGCAGGCCGCGGAAGAGGTGAAAGGGGCAAGGGTGGACGAAGAGGTGTAAGCTCGGGTACGGAGAGACGTAAGCGCGGGGACGACGAGCCGTAACGCACCGCACCGCGGTTCGTGGCTTGTCCTTATCAGTGGCTTGTGAGTAAGAATTCAAGAAGTATGTAATTGGTAGATCGCACAGGGTGTCGTCAGTGAACAGTAGATCTTGGGTCCTACCAAGTTGGCCACCCCTGATCTATACCTACTAATGAAGCTGAGTCTGTTTTTTCAAAGTCAAAGTCAAAGTCAAATCATTTATTTCAAATAGGCACATTAAAGGCACTTTTGAACGTCAAAAAAAAAACTAAATAGAAATGATTCTAGTCGCCCATTCGAAAAGGTAGTTTTCGTATGGAGAAGAATGGGCAAGAAACTCCACCGTTACTCTTTTAAAAATGTTTTACAAGGTCTTGTATACATAATAAAAATTATATGTGAACACGATGCACCCATAATAAAATTAGTCTACCACAAAAGGTAAAAAGAATTAAAAATTAAGCAATGACAGGTAAATCAAATAAGTGATAGATCATACATGGTGCTCACATATTTACAAGTTATAAAAAAAAAAAAAATACAAAAGTAGTTGAACTTTAACAAGTGTGTGAGCCACTGTAGTCGCAGATTGTAAAAATGAATTAGAATAAGATGTCATAATTAAAAAAATATATATAAATTAAATTAGGAACAAGTTTGATTTTGTCTAGACTTTTAGATTGTCCTATGGAGCAGGACCAGCATGTTTCCAAACATTCTTATCTTGGATATAATCCTCTAATTTGTAATATCCTTGTTTACAAAGTGTACTTTTAATATGAGTTTTAAATTTTCTTTCATTTAATTGCAATATGTCACAAGGTATTTTGTTGTAGAATTTTAAAAAAAATATTTAACATATATACAGGGTTATTTGTAAAACACCAGCAACCTCTTAAGAGGTCATTGTACTCATCATTATGAACAACTTTTACTATGGGACCAAACCTGAAATCGCGAAAAAAAAATCAGCTGTTCCCTACATTTTGACGAGCTAAACGAACATAAATGTAGGGAACAGCTGATTTTTTTTTCGCGATTTCAGGTTTGGTCCCATAGTAAAAGTTGTTCATAATGATGAGTACAATGACAATGCTGGTGTTTTACAAATAACCCTGTATAAGCTATTTAATATCAAAAAAAAAACCGGCCAAATGCAAATCGGACTCGCACACGAAGGGTTCCGTACCACTAGGCACAAAACGCCGAAAAAAACGTTTATTTTTTACCCCTTTAAATTTTAACTTTATTTTATTTTTATTGTTTGTTCTTATAGCGGCAACAGAAATACATCATCTGTGAAAATTTCAACTGTCTAGCTATCACGGTTCATAAGATACAGCCCGGTGACAGACAGACGGACAGTGGAGTCTTAGTAATAGGGTCACGTTTTTACCTTTTGGGTAGGGTTCCGTACGAACCCTAAAAAGAAGCAAAAAGAACGCTAAACGAAGTATCGCGCGGGCAGGGCCTCAAGTCTGCTATTACAATACTGTCCGAATGGTTTATCATTGATTTCATAATTGTTGATTTTGACAAGTTTGGTAATCTACTAATATAGTGGCGTCATTATGACTTTCCAATGGTCAAACACTGACACTCCATTGAAAGAAATGGCATAGAATGGTAATCTCGTACATAATGACAAATGAATAACTGACCTATGCGTTAATCTGCTAAAATTTTGACAGTTCCTTTGATCAGTGACCTACCATTGGAACGTCATTGTGCAGTCATTGCTTTTAATTCGTTACGAGTATCGTATAATAATGTTCTGTGCCATTGATCGACCATTATGAATTTAGCAGATTACGAACTTTTAGCAAGCTGACAATGGGATCGTGTTGGAATGACGAATTTATAAAAATAGCAGACTAGGACGCCAGGCGATGCGATGGGACGGGGTGGGTCGAAAAATTTTGTCGCAGGCAGAAGTTACTCATGAATAGTCAAAGTAATCAAGTCAAGTAGTTGTTCCGGGTCTGGCTGTTTGTGTATGTGACAAAATGTTTGTAAACGCACCCACAATACAGGAGAAATTCCTAGTGTGGTGTGAGGCAACGTTTTTTTTTTTTTTAAAGAATAATTCTAAGAATAGTAGATCTCTTTACCTGACTTCATCAAGGTTCCCGCTCAGCAGTTTCATGAAGCAGTGGGAGTCAGCATGGTCGTGGATGGCAGACGCGTGTCCTGGGCCCCAGCAGAGGATCATGATGTTGAAGGCTCCATTACCAGCGTCCACCAGGTTTCTAGTGTACCTGCAACAGAGAGATAGTTTTATAGGGTTACTAGCTACGCCCCGCGATTTCACCCGCACAGGTTTCGATTCTATGGGAATATCGGGATAAAAGTATCCTATGTGTTAATCCTGGTTATAAACCATCTGTGTGCCCAATTTCATCCAAATCCGTTCAGTAGTTTTTGCGTGAAAGAGTAACAAACATCTATCCATCCTTCCATCGAACCTCAAAACTTTCGCGTTTATAATATTACTAGCTGCGTTTTGCGGTTTCTCCCGCGTAAATGTCTATCCCGTGGGAATATCTGGTTAAAAACTAGCCTATATGTTAATCCAGGGTGTCGGCTACCTCCATACAAAATTTTATCAAAATTGGTTCAGCCGTTTGAGCGTGAAGAAGTAACAAGTATATAAACTTATACTCAGCTCTACAGTCCCTTGAAGCTGTGAAAAAAATCAAACACCTAAGTCAACGTAAAAAAGATACGGTCGTTTATGCCGCAAAAAACGTATATTTCGACACTCGCAAGGGAATCAAAACCTATAGGCTACTTCCCGTTGACCTAATCATGAAATTTGGCAAGATCATGTAGCACAAATAGGAAAAAATCCGAAAAAAGTAAATTTGTAGGTACATTAAAAAAAACCGTGATAAACTATTTACATACCTACAAACTACGGAACCCTCGGTGCGCGAGTCCGACTCGCACTTGACCGTTTTTTTTATATTATGTGTTACATAATGATGGGATAATTAAATATCTATCTTTTTTTTTTGTAACCTCCAAACGACATAATGTATATAGGGTGACTGGTAATTAGTGACCGATACTTAAACTCGTGATTGTACTCATCATTATGAACAACTTTTACTATGGGACCAAACCTGAAATCGCGAAAAAAAAATCAGCTGTTCCCTACATTTATGTTCGTCTAACTCGTCAAAATGTAGAGAACAGCTGTTTTTTTTTTTTCACGATTTCAGGTTTGGTCCCATAGTAAAAGTTGTTCGTAATGATGAGTATAATCACGTGTTTAAGTATCGGTCACTAATTACCAGTCACCCTATATATGGAAGAATAACTGACTAGCTGGCCTTATACCGTATTACCCAGTAACTGGGTTGTGGAGGTCGTATAGGCAGTCGCTCCATGTAAAATACCGGTATTCAGCTGCATCCGGTTAGATTATTAGGATATTAATCTATGCCACAGACTACTTAGTCTTAGAGATACGCCATGCCACAGACACACCGGAGTGCCTACCATAGATTATAGTGCCTACTACTCATTGACATAGAAAATTCCTATCTCAATGCTACTACCTATGACACTGCAAGGCATTGACAAGTAATGAGGTTACGCCTGGCGCGTAGTGTAAAATGAATTTATTTTATTTATTTACTTTTTGTTTTTATTTGCTAATATTTTACATATTTATTTATATCTGTAACTGCCCGTGACATCACAGCGGGCCCTATCAGAATACCAGCGCTGCGACCTTTATTTTTTTTTTAAATGTCGCAGCATCATGCTGAGATAGGAGCCTTTTGGCCTCGTATAGGACTTTGTTTAATTTTCCTTTTGTTACTTTTTTTTTTATATAACTTGGATTTTTATTTTATTGTGTTTAGTTTAGTTTGTGATCTTCCTGTACGAGTCGCAATAAATACTTTTTCTTTCTTTCTTTCTTTCTTTCTAGACTGGAAGCCGACCCCAACATAGTTGGGAAAAGGCTAGGCTGATGATGATGATGATGATGAACTGACGAGCTGGCCTCTGACGTCAATGCATAAAGGATAATCACAAATCGACCCCTTGACCGCGACAAACACTGTTTAACCTCAGCGATCGGACAATAAAAGCTGTTATTAATAAACTACGACCCCCGACGATGTTATAAAAAAGATAAAAATTCATTAGCAACAGCTGCAGTTGCTATGTCTGTTATCAACTCGGGTAATCTACCTTTATTCGCGTGACAAGATATAATAAACAGCACTGACAAAATATTATGTTGAAGGAGTAAATAGCTGATAATGGTGGAAAAATTACAGGTTTTTTTTAAGTGAAAACTTCAAAAAAAAGCCTGACCGTCTTCTTGCCTACGTCTCATCCGTTACAACACCAAAAGCCTGAAAGTTAGACTACCAGTCTTACCAAGGGGTATATCGTGTTACTCAGTAACTGGGTTGTGGAAGTCAGTTAGGCCGTCGCTCCATGTAACATATTGGTATTCAGCTGCATCCGGTTAGACTGGAAATCGACCCCAATATAGTTGAGAAAAGGCAAAACCGGTGGCAAATCGTCTTCAACTAAACATAAGCAAAGGTTTTTAGCGGGATTGTCCGAAAGGGTTACCGCTGGCCCGGAACATAAAGGGCTAAGGAAGGAACACGGGTGGGTTTTAGTCAGTAAGAGTCTGACACTTCCTTCCGCTCCACCCAGAGCGGGAGGGGTCATTTGATGATTTCCCATCCTCAGAAAAAAAAAAGAAAAAGGGTTTCTATGGAGAAGAACGGACAAGAAACTCCACGGACACTCTTTTGAATCAAAATATTGGTTACATCATTCATGTTGAAATTATATATGTGAGAACAATGTAGATAGACGTGCACGTTAAAAGCGTCCGTAATAAAAAAGATTAAAATAATTCAGAAATTATGATAAGCCCTGGCAGCTTACAGATGACCAGTTCCTACTGACAGCGCCTGTTCACGAAATTGACGACGACCAGCACCATTCAGATCAACCATTTTGAAGGAAACTTGCCCCCCCAGGGAGACATTTGAGTGAGCAACAGAATGTGTCAACACTCTCAGACGCCAGGGGCAGTGCCGGGTTAGCCCATAAGCAAATTAAGCAATTGCTTAGGGCATCTCGTCTCGGGGGGCACCATAAGGCAGAAACAGCACCTTTACAGTATTTGCCAGCACATGAAAGGCAAGGCTGTTTATCAGCAAGATATTACAAGACCCAAAAGTCACTCTAGCTAGAGATGTGCGCCAATTTTTACAAATCGCTTGTCGTTGTTTTGAAAAAATACGAGGTGACTAGTGGATAGGAGGGCCTACAGGCGCGGATTACTTAGGACATCCTCTAGTCTTAATCGCCACTGGCCAGCTACCTAATTGCGTAACACATTACCGTGTAATGATTCAGATTAGTTGGCTTCGTTTCGATACGAATTGTCTTCATTTTACGCTTTTCGTATTGCGTAACTTGTTTAAATGGGAAACCAACAGGGCTCTGTTTGAAATTGGTATAAACGCTATAGAGTGAACGATACGTCATGAAAAACTGGGCAAAAGTAAATTTTTCGTATTGTGTAACTAATTTGACAAGCTATTATTGGCTTGAAACTTCAAATCGAAACAAACTGTAGTTGGTTTGAAAGAGGGGCACATTCATTTCAATGAAAGACGTACCCAGTAAATGGTAGCTTTATAGTAGGTACATAGTGCTTACTTATATGATAGTCTTTATCTTGACTGACACTTTATTTACCACTGTTTGTCTTATCAGAGCAGGTCGCTGGGGGCGTTCGAATAGGACAGACGTTGCATAGGCATGTAGTTGATTATAAACACCAAATAACTTTGCTGTTTGTACAAAAATGTATAATAATGTTTTCTCTCCAGGGTCTCATAACAGAAAAATATATATACCGGCTGACTTTTTTTTACCGTCTGGACAAAAACAGGGTATAAAAGGTGAACCTATATGTATAGCACAGAAATCTCTATTTTTTCACAAAAAATTAAATAGTTTCATGAACAAACTTTTGGGCGTATAGATATTATAAAAAAACTACTAAATGTATTTATCACATCACACTTCACACTAATTTTATAAAGGCGAAAGTTTGTGAGTGTGTTTGTATGTTTGTTACTTCTTCACGCTCAAACGGCTGGACCAATGTTGGTAAAATTTTGTATGGAGGTAGCTGACAATCTGGATTAACATATAGGCTACCCCGATATTCCCACGGGATCGACATATAAGCGGGTGAAACCGCGGGGCACAGCTAGTAATACAATAAAATTACTTCTTTTCACACTTATATACTAATTTCTTAGGTTTCCTTACCTTGGAACGAAAATGGCACCATTTTAAGGTCTTTCTTGCATCGTTATGGTATATTATTTAAAGTCTTAACTCACCTAAAACGATCAAACTTCGCAAACTTGCTCCAATCTTTGGGGTCAGACTTATATGCACCCATCAGTTTCTGAACATCCTGTACGTTGACGTGGTCGCGGGAGAACACCCTGTATAACTCTCCAATCATATTTTCCAAGCCGGTAATTTCCCTGTGAACAAGATTTAATTGATTAGAGGATGGGCAAAAGCCAGCGATTACTTATATAAAAGAGATAATTTTATATCGATCAATTAGAAGATTTAATGTTTGATAAAATGCAAATTAAATGTAATTGTTAAAAACAACGTGATCTTGTTATACCTCATAATAATATGGACTTTGTATAACATGCATAATCAGCCTACAACATTCCCACTGCTGGGACACAGGACTCCTTTCTGTAGAGGGAGTGGGCCGTAATCCATCACGCGGGCCCAGTGCAGGTTGGTAGATGTCTAGATGTCACATGTCTTCGAATTTTTGGTTCTAGGATAAATGCCGGTTTCCTCACGATGTTTCCTTTCACCGTTTTGAGATCAGTGGTGATGAAGTTATTTATACGAAGTAAAGCGCCTGCCTTCCAACCTACTACCTACACCTGGTAAGTCGCGGTCGTTACCACTGGGCTACCACTACTAATGCACATGTTAATTTGGACATCACTAACTGTCAGTTCAAAAAAACATTCTGATGAGAACTCTACTGTGACTCAAGCCTCGGGGTCAGAGAGTGGGCCGTAGTCCACTACGCGGACATAGTGCGCGTTGGTGGATGTCACAGCTGGATCCACACCGGACGATCCAATGCGCTCCGATCAAGCGCGACAGGAGCGCGATATGGCCAATTTGAACGAGGAATGGTTTTGCTTCTAAAGATTTGTTTGATTTGATTCTAAAGATTATGACCCGGTAAAGCCATATTTGTTACGATCGCGAATCATATTTTAATCAACATACAACATGACACTGTCCTGCAAATTGCAAAAAACGTAAGTGAATATAAATTTCGCGAACCCCAAGGCTCGCTACCCCTCACACAGGCCTGAGTCCCAGTAGTGGGCACATTGTATATGTTGTACTTACACGTCAATTTTCAAGGGTCTCTCAATAGACAGCACTTCCATGTCTGCACACTGAGACACTTTGATCTTGCAGTTAGCATTCTCAACGTCCATAGTGGTTTCTGCAGAAAAAAACATAAGATAAGTTTTGGATACCACAGAAATGGATTAGGTACTAAACCTCAGGTCAAGTTTATAGCCAATAAACCAGAAAGGGGCAATTCTCGTAATGTTAAGAGCGTTTACGCTATACGGCATTTCATACAAACTTTCAAGACCTTTTTTTATGGATGGGAAATCATCAAATGACCCCTCCCGCTCTGGGTGGAGCGGAAGGGAGTGTCTGACTCTTACTGACTAAAACCCACCCGTGTTCCTTCCTTAGCCCTTTATGTTCCGGGCCAGTGGTAAGCCTTTCGGACAATCCCGCTGACCCGGCAGGCTTCGGCCCTAAGGGGCCCCTCCTCGATGCCGACATCTCTTTGAGGCGCGCGTGGAACACGTACGCGCCGTCCGGCACGGGCCTGGTCCTGATCGGACGGTGAGCTACCCATTACTCTCCGCCCGCAGGCCCGCGCCTACGGTGGCCGGGAGTTGTCACGCGGCTCCCGACGCCCGGAGCGTCTCCCGCGGCGGCTGGGAAACTTTCAAGCCCTTGTTTGTCGAAATGAATGAACCGATTTTAATTAAACTTAATACGCGGCGGGATACAAAGGTCTAAAAAGTTACTTAAGAACACAAGAAGAATTACTATTAATTAAAATTCGTAGCATCGAACGTGCATTGAGTCTGGTCTGCTTAACCGGACTTGCCTGTGGGTGCCTCAATAAATTAAGGCCTCCAGCCAGGGCTTAAAAAACTGGCCGCAGTGCGAGTCGGACTCGCACACGAAGGGTTCCGTACCACAAGGCAAAAACATCGAAAAAAACACGTTTGTTGTATGGGAGCCCCCCTTAAATATTTATTTTATTTTGTTTTTAGTATTTGTTGTTATAGCGGCAACAGAAATACATCATCTGTGAAAATTTCAACTGTCTAGCTACCGCGGTTCTTGAGATACAGCCTGGCGACAGACAGACGGCAAAAACGCCGAAAAAAACACATTTTTTTGTATGGGAGCCCCCCTTAAATATTTATTTTGTTTTTAGTATTTGTTGTTATAGCGGCAACAGAAATACATCATCTGTGAAAATTTCAACTGTCTAGCTACCGCGGTTCTTGAGATACAGCCTGGTGACAGACAGACGGACGGACGGACAGCGAAGTCTTAGTAATAGGGTTCCGTTTTTACCCTTTGGGTACGGAACCCTAAAAACCAAGCGACTACACGCTAAGGGCACCCCCTGTGGGGTACGGACCTCGGCTTAGGGCGTCGCTGGGAGAGGGCAGCAAGGGACAGGCTGGATCGGAATTAGTTAACCCTCATGTTAACGTGGCTTGCTTTATACAAAGGGGTACAACAATACCCCATCGTTAGTATGACACATCGAGTTATAAAAAGGGACTGTCACGCAGTAATGAGTGATAGAGATATCCGATATCCGTGGAGATGACACTCTACAAAGGCGGCTTTTTAGGATCCCGTAGCCAAATGGCAAACTCAAAACTCCAACTCAAAGCTTTTATTTCAATGAAACCTTTTACAGGCACTTTTGAATTGTCAAGGAGTCGGTCAGTTAGTCAGAAAGTTGAAGCTAGTTGCCCATTCCAAAATGTAGATCTTTAGGGAGAAGAACGGGCAAGAAACTCCCAGGACACTCTTTTAAATCAAGATATTACAAAATCCTGGGTACATTTTTCTTGTCGCTTCGATAAATAATAATATAAATTAAATGAAGAAACTATTAACTATTATTAACAAAATATAAAAAATAAGCCTTTTTTTCAGGACGGGAAATCATCAAATGACCCCTCCCGCTCTGGGTGGAGCGGAAGGCAGTGTCAGACTCTTACTGACTAAAACCCACCCGTGTTCCTTCCTTAGCCCTTATGTTGTGGGCCAGCGGTAACCCTTTCGAAAAATAAGCCATGGCAGTTAAGAGATGACCAGTCTCAACCGACGGCGCCCGTTCACGAACATGAAACGTGGATCAGCACCATCCAGCTCAACCATTTTGATGAATGGCATTAATGGAATCCTTATAATTGGTCCATCTGTCCGTCCGTCCGGATGTGACATAGCCATTTTACTTGGAGACTATTTGCACATACATCTGCCTAGCCTTTTCCCAACTATTTTTGGGGTCGGCTTCCAGTCTAACTGGATGCAGCTAGCGAGCGACTGCCCAACTGACCTCCACGACCCAGTTACTGGGTCAAGTCAAGTCATTTATTTCAAAAAGGCACATTTGAACGTCAAACTTTACAAAAAAATAGAATTGATTCTAGTTGCCCCTTCCAAAAGTTAGTTTCATCTTGGGTAACACGATACCCTTGGTAACACTGGTTGACAGACTTTCGGGTTTCTGAAGACCCGTAAACTAGTATCTATAGTCGTAAATCGTTCAATCGTAATATATCATCCTTCAACAAGCTTAGCACTAACTATATATAAAGGCATCTAAAATATGTGGCTTCTAGGTATTTTGTTGTCTCCGGTTTGCCAAGTACACTGCATTTATTGTAAGGTCAGTATTGTACCTATCTGACTATAGTTAACACTTCCTGAATCGTTTAGCGTAACTGTAAGTCGGAAATCATAGTTTGACCTAAAAAGGGTTTGTTTTTCTTACCTACCTATGTAGTGTTTTCTTGTTATAAAGTAAATAAATAATGTTTTACTTAAAGTCTATTCAAATCCTTGTTTCCGATTGACGTTATTTCCATTTAAACGAATATGAATTGTATGATACTTTATATGTACTAGTGAAATAGTCTTATACATAAATGTTTGAAGTCGTAGAGCAAACTGAACTTGATGTGTGGGAATTAAAGTTGTTTTTCCAAAAACACATTTCCTGTCTGTTTACATGTTCGGAAACGAAATCGCGACGCAGTGTACAAGATGAAATTGAATAGGTGCGCCAAATCGAAATAGGAGGTCGCAGAAACTACTACATAATCATTGTAAATCGTCATTCAAGTCTAAATTTTTGAAAAAAATCGTGGCATTATCGTCTTAGATAGTGCTAACTAGGTTAAGTAGATACGAATTATCGTCGTTCCAGTATTCCATTTTTCAAAATTATCAAACAAATATAAAAATTTATGTTTGCGCGCGTCCAATATGCAATCTATTCATTGCAGAGTTCACAACATGAAGCAAGTTGACAACATGTTGAACTAGCGGTATCTATTTAGCTAATTTTGGCATATAAACCTTTGCCTAACCTTTCGAGAAATACAGGCGTGACGTTTGTTATGTAAAAGTTGCCTAAGCGATTACGTCAAAAGGAAGGGTAATAACAACAAACAGCTATTATCAATCGGACTGTCAGCCGTCTGTTTGCGCATCAACATGCAACAATAGCGCCTCTGACCAGGGGTGCTACACATTTGTTCGGGTCCGCGTACGTAACACACTCATGGACGTAATATTATATTATTACGTCCATGAACACACTATACTACATAAAAGATAGCTTGATCTCTGCGACATTTATGTCAAACTGACATTCCTAGAGTTGTCAAGATATAAAAAATTGTCGATAGAAATTATCGACGTTTCTTACTATTTATCGATGTTAATGCAACATATAATTGGGTTTAGTTTAATTTCAAACGTTACTAAATTGTAGCGGTATCTACAGCGCCACATGCAAAACAACGCGTCATACTACGTCACGCAAATCCTACATCGCGCAAGCAGAGTTTACCGCGCAATTAGCATAGATACAACGGCCCCGACATGAATCATTGGGCAGTTGCCCGCCAGACACAACACCCGTCTGGTCGGAGGATCCTCCCTTTTCTATGGAGGATGAGTGAACTTTACACCCTGTTCCTCATACCTCTATAAAATTAAACGAATATCTTCTTAAATATATAAAATTCAATGTCCTGACTGACTGACTGATATATCAACGCACAGCCTAAGCCGCTGGTCCTAGAGACATGAAATTTGGAGGGTGTGTTCTTTGTGAAGAGTAGGTATCCAATAAGAAAGGGTTTTTCGAAATTCCACCCCTAAGAGGGTTAAATTTCACGCGAACGAAGTCGCGGGCATAAGCTAGTTTTAATATAAAATGGGACGTTGACGGATGAAATGTTACATGAGTAGGTGAGAAATTAGATTTTATTTACTCACTATTATCTAAGATCAAGTATGTACAAATGTAAATAATGTTAGGATATCAAAATATACAATGAAATTAAAAGATAAATTAATTTAAAATTAAGTTTTATTTAAAATATCGATAGTTTATAGTCTGTGGTCACCATGATTCATCGCCCATCACTAATTAGGTCGGCATGCCCATAAAGTATGACATTGACAGGTACTGTATATCTACCATGGACGTAATATATAGAAGTAACTTACTTCTATATATTACGTCCATGATATCTACACTATTATGAAATTCAGGACTTCATAGGCGTGATTGTACTAACAGCTATCGCAGAGATCGAGCTGTCTTTTATGACGTATAATAGTGTAGGAATGGCTTTCATTTTGACATATCAACAACATTCATTGCGTTATTTTGCGTTGTTCAGCAGACAATTTTTTCAATGAAGCAATGTATTAGCAATATCTTTCAAAATGGTTCAGATTCAGATTGAAAGTGTGTAACGCAAGACTCTATATTGACTCTATTACTCACTCTCTCTCCGACTCTATTTAGACTGCCATCTACATGCTAAAAAGAAGAAAAATCTGAATCAGCCTATAATATTCCCACTGCTGGGACACAGGCCTTCTCTCTTCGAAAGGGAGTGGGCTATAATCTACCACGCGGGCCAGTGCGGGTTGGTAGATGTCACATGTCTTCGAATTTTTGGTTCTAGGACATGCCGGTTTCCTCACGATGTTTTCCTTCACCGTTTTGAGAACAGTGGTGATGAAATAATTTAAATAAAGTAAAGCGCCTGTCTGGGTTCGAACCTACGACCTACAAATCGTACGTTGTGGAAGTTACCACTGGGCTACCACTGTTCGGGGCACTGAGCGACTTTGTGAATCAATAAGGGCTTCCACACACATGCCTGTAGCTTGCACAAAAGTATGCAAGTGGCTAGCATGCCAGTATGGTATTCACCAATCAGAAGTTGTTATGACACACGGCATGCAAGCTGATTGGTGAATGCCATATATAAAATTTAAATAACGATTGGTGTAATATAAACTTAATAATCTGTGATTGTATCTTTTAAAGGAAACATAATGTTGATTTTTTTTTATTTGATTCTATATAACTTTTTTGACATTTTTATTTACTTACTTAATAGTTAATATTTTTCTAATGTTCTAAGCGTGTTGACATTGTGTTATTTTTTTTTTGATTCTATGTAGTTTAAGAAATAAAAAAAGCTGAAATCTATGGTAGGTAATTACATTTTTTTTTTCTGGGAAGGAAGGAATCGTAGAAACAGACTTCCCATTTGTCGTCTAGTCAGTCTTCAAAGGGAACAGTCGGCACAAATTGTCATCCCGGTGACAACTGGGAAGACAATTCCCAGCTGTCACCCCGGAGGACAGGGCTAGAGGGGACTATTGGGAATAATTCACTTGCATACTTTTGTGCCAGCTACTGGCATGTGTAATTGTGTATCCTTAGCATTAGTGTGTAGGACCCCTGATATTACAGCATTCCTGCATTTCATTCACGGAATCATGCACTATTGCACGTTTCTCGAATTATCAAAGAATCGCGAAAACAAAAGAAGTGTGTTTCTGAATCGATACGCGCTGCTGAACGGCGAACGTAAACAAATTAACGATAAAAAAAATAAAGTCCTCCAGACCGTATTTCGGCCACGGCGCGGCGGCCAGTCTCCACGGAGACTAGCCTTCGGCGCGGGAGATATTATAGTGCACAAGTGTGCGCGCAGACACAGGTGCACTCCCTCTTCCCTTACTCTCATAGTCCAATGGGGTCGCAAAAAAAATCAGCTGTTCCCTACATTTATGTTCGCATAACTCGTCAAAATGTTGGGAACAGCTGATTTTTTTTTACGATTTCAGGTTTTTCCCATAGTAAAAGTTTTTCATAATGATGAGTACAATGACCTCTTAAGAGGTTTTGGGTTAATTCATTAACACCCTGTATATACTTCTTGAAGATAATAATTAAACCCTAAGTCATAAGGCCCTATAAATATGTAATTAAATGGGCTAAGTCACAATCTCAAATCCAACCTAATAAAAGAGAAATTCCCTTTAAATTTTTTGCTTTAACTGGGTATTGAACCCCGGTAATCCTGTTCTGCAGTCCTGTTTGTTGCTACGAGCCTAATGGGGTTGCTTTTTAACAAAGTTTCAACATGTTCGCTTGATTATGGTTGAGTTTTTTTTTTTCATTTATTATTCATGTAAGTACCTAAATGAAACAAGCAAAGGAAATCATTAAGAAATAATATTAAAGACTAAAGTACTGCACTTATATTTTAAATTAAGAAAATAGACGGACGAATTTTTTGATGCCTTAAGATTCTTTTTCTGTTTTTTTTTTATATACGCGTACACATTATTAATATTATTTTAAGTATGTGAGCTTATATTATGAAAATAAAATAATGAAGGTCCATAATTCATTAAAAAAAAGAAAATATTAAATTTTATAAATTCGCGTAATTTTGTAAGTAAAGATTTAAAATTAAAATTTAAAATGTACTAACAGCTTGTTTCACAGTCTTCAGATATAGATTTCGCAATCTCAACTCAGCGACAATCAATGTCAAAAACTTGTCAAAAATGTACCTACGGAAATTAGAGGTATTTTTGACAGATTGCAATCTGTCAAAAATACCTCTAATTTAAAAAAAAAACTGAGATCAGACTGTGAACGTTCTTAAAATAACGAGAATTTCCCTCAGATTTATATTCATGCAATTCGTATTTATAAAATCTGTTAGCTAAGTTGACAGATACTTTAATGGAGGTCGTGAACCAGACCATAGATTCTAAAAACAAACCTTATTTCACAGATTCCACAAACAAAAGATATCCGAAAAAAAAGACGTCACAATTTTTCAACAGTTTCCAAATTCGAAGTGACTACTGACAATGATAACACGGTACTGCCACCAACTTCCAACGGAACAACTTTATTTAGCCGATCACTTTTCTCCGATAGCTTATCTTTTAATTACCGAAAACACTGTAAGTACATTAAATAAAAGATAAACACATCACTATACTCACACAAAATCTCGAAGTT
This sequence comes from Oligia fasciuncula, assembly GCA_963082905.1. Lineage (NCBI taxonomy): Eukaryota > Metazoa > Arthropoda > Insecta > Lepidoptera > Noctuidae > Oligia > Oligia fasciuncula. Next base: position 10,238,986 of record OY720413.1, on the reverse strand, counting down.
TCTTTAAGAAAGTCAAGTTAAACTAAGAAAAGTAAACAGTTTTAAAGTTGTATATTTATTTCGTACGAACGTCCGTTCGTGTGCGCGAACTAACTTGCAATGTACCGTGTTTTTCTTGTAGCTATGTTATAAGCACGCGAAAGTATTTTTTAAGGCGGCCTTCCACGGTCTGTTTGCAAGAATGAGGAATATTTCGCAAGAAACTTCGTTTTTTTATGGAATTTAGGTCCTGTGGAAAGTGTTCTAAGGAAAATGGTCGTCTAGCTTGTATGATATCTATGAAGGGCTAGCAAGATGGAGTACTATAGGTATACAATTTCGTCAGTATGAGGCTGACACAGGAACGCCAGCAAGTGCGTGAAGACGAGCTGTCGATGATGATGATGATGATAAATGTTATTGTGTATACAAAAGATCTTATTTTGGCATTTATCGGGTCGAACTGCGAAACTAGATTTGGCTTTCTCTCCTTTCCTATTTAAGTATAGGAAGTGAGAGAAAGCCATACTATTATTATAATAATATAAATTCGAAAGTAAGTCTGTCTGTCTGTCTGTATGTTACCTTTTCACGCCTAAACCACTGAACGGATGTCGTTATAGGCAGAGAGATAGATTGCATCCCGGGGAAGAACATAGGATAGTTTTTATCGACATACCTCGCGGACAAAGCCGCGGGCGGAAGCTAGTCCTCAATAAATTATTAGTGCCTTTTCATACGTCCCGGTTGCCGGGTACCCGGCGATCGCTTGCCAGGCAAACTACGCCGGGTACGTGTGAAAGCTAACGTGCATGACTTGACTATATACGTTTCGCCCCCGGGTACCCAGCACCGGCTACCCGGTAACCGGGACGTATGAAAAGGCACTAACAGTGACATCTTTTCTTAATTTTGACATTTGTAGATGTCTTTGTGGAAATCTGAAAACAACAGTCTTACCTACTTAATAGCCGTGGTTGGTTATGTCAAAGCGTATTGTGATAGTAGAGTGCATAGGTTTACAACCTCATTTTGCCCACAGCCCACTTCGTGAATTTTTCTAAAACCCCTCAATATTTTTACTTACTTATTGTCTCGAATTTCAAATAGCTATTGCCACAATTACATTTTAAAAACGTGTAATCACACTAATATTGTAAAGGCGAAAGTTGGGGTGTGTTGGGGTGTGTTTATATGTTTGTTCCTTCTTCACGCTCAAACGGCTAGACCAATTTTGATAAAATTTGGTAAGGAGGTAGCTGAAACCCTGGATTAACATATAGGTTACTTTTTATCTCGATATTCTCACGGGATCGACATTTACGCGGGAGAAACCGTATATATATCCGTATATATATAGTTGTATGGTTTTGTTGGTCGCTAGTTGGTTGGTTGGTAGTTGTATGGGTTGGTTGGTCGGCATGCAACCACCAACCAACTACCTACTAACTATAGGTAGTTGGTTGGTGGTTGCATGGGTTGGTTGGTAGTTGTTAGGTGGTTGGTTGGTGGTTGTACGGTTTGGTTGGTTGGTGGTTTATTGACGTATGGGTTGGTTGGTGGTTGGATGGTTGGTTGGCTGGATTGGTATTGTTGGGTTGATATTGCCAGCCTTATTATTTGCTGTACTATAACAACGATAACATTGTTTTCTTAAAAAAAACGGATCTGCGAAACGTTATCAGAGCATCGGCCCCCCACGAACTTATCACGAAGATTGATTAGCATTCATTCTTAGTAATTAACGCGTACATAATACATAACACGTAAATTATATTTAAGTGTATTTAATAATAGCCAAGCTGATTAGGAAAAGTGCAAAAAGATTAGATCTAAGGATCGTAATCTGCATTCGCGACATAATTGCCAAAAATGTAAACAAACATGAGTTTATTGAAAAGTAACTTTAATTCCTACACAATAAAGTGCAGTTTACGCTACAACTTCAAACATTTTTATATAACTTTTTCAATAGTGCTAGTCACTCCGAAATCAACTTATTACCATCACAATAAAGTTAATATTTGATCAATTTGAAACATAAATATGAATGGACATTAGATCTATGTACCAAAATGATTTTTTATTTGGGCGGATAGAAATGAAAATTAACAACACAAAGACCAATAGCTTCTATTTGAAAGTACAATTATTATTAAAAATTATAGCATAATCAGCCTATAATGTTCCCACTGCTGGGAGACAGACCTCTCTTTGAAAGGGAGTGAGCCATAATCCACCACGTGGGCCCAGTGCGGGTTGAAGATGTCACATGTCTTCGAATTTTTGGTCTTGGACATGCCGGTTTCCGGACAATGTTTCCCTTCGCCGTTTTGAGAGCAGTGGTGATGAAATAATTTACACAAAGTAAAGCGCCTGTCTGGGTTCGAACCTACGACTAACAACTCGTAAGTCGCGGCCGTTACCACTTGGCCCCCTCTGCACTCATTATAACAATGATATTTTTATCATTTTTGTGTTGATTTCTTACATTATAAAAACTTTACTACTTATATTTTGAATATAACAGTTCTTTGACTCAAGCTGTAAGTACCGTAATTATTTTTATTTTTCAAAAGCTTTTTCTTTTGTGACATGTCATAATTATTTTTTTTATTTAAATTACCTTTTGGTACTTACTTTATTATTAAACATAGTTATGGCGCCCTTTTAAAAGTTCTACCCTTTAATGGGTTAAAAACGCCTTTAAAAATCTAAGTCTTGAAATGGAGTCCATAATTCATATGCCATGTACCCACGTAGTTTTTCGAGACATCGTATTGCCAAGCGTAGAGTCTTCACGTGACCAGAGGTCTGGGGGCCTAAAAAGACCACTTTGGCAGAATCATAACAGGATAACATAATGGACAGTTGACCGTTAAGTTAATAGTATCAAATCCCATTGATGAAGCATTTTTCAGTTATTTTTTTTTGTCTGTGCTAAAATACCAATCAATCAGATCCAAATCCAATCCCAATCTCTTTGATTATACCTACGTAGTGCAGCGAAAAAAAGAAAAAGACTGACCGTCTACGTCATATTACGATTCATAATGTTATCCTTTTATGATTCTCCAAAGTGGCCTTTTTAGGCCCTGGCCTATTTTTTGACAAAAAAATCAGCATTCCCGTAAAACGTGGTAATGCTGCAAGCCGTTTGGGCACTTTACCTGCTTTTGATACCCTTTGATTATTTCCTCTCCTTTTTACCGACTTCAAAAAAGGAGGTTATCAATTCGATACGTATGTATGTAATATTATTGGATTTGCATTATATTCACATATGATGATCTATTAGGGCTTCCAAACAAATATACAAAATTTCATAGACGTATGTATGTATGTATGTATGTATGTATGTATGTATGTATGTATGTTTGTCCACGCATATCTCCGGAACTATTAATCGGATCGTGACCATTTTTTTTTATTGGCTTACATTTTCTTCAACTTAGGGAACAGTGCAAGTTTCATCAAGATCGATTCAGTAATTTTCAAGATATGGACTAATACGTGTAAGTGTGACGGCCTGGCTTATTGACAAGAGCTACGGGTGTAGTGTCAAAGGGAAAACATCTCAAAACCTTGGTCAAATACTAGTGCAAAAACTAAAAATTACGAAATAAAAAGTAATTTTAAAAAATTAAACCGACTTCAAAAAGAAATTAACTCAAAATTATGAAATAACTTTAATTTCGGAAGTCGGTGGCATAAAACTAAAATACAGATCCCAAGACACCGACTTCCGAAATTAAAGTTATTTCATAATTTTGAGTTAATTTCTTTTTGAAGTCGGTTTAATTTTTTAAAATTACTTTTTTTTATATACTTGTAGATATTATTATTATAAGGCTGTTAGGTTTTAAAGTAAATATTATCTTGACAAAATCTTGCTTCAAATCCTTGCAAGCTAAATTTCTTGCTTCCGATCTCGTGGGAGGCAGCCTTATCTTACGAGAACAAGACAACGCCTCTCGCCGATTATTGGCATACTTCAATAGAGATGTGCGTGCTACAGGCCGAATATAATGTTAGTTCGTTTTGTAAGGCCGAATATTAGAAGTGGCTTTTGAATTGGTGTCGAATGTTTTTGTTTTGGTTCTTGATGGTTGAATTTTGTGTTTAAACCCAAATAGAGTTAACAAAACCGCGACGAACAAAAAAATTCTAACCATTTATTTTGGCCCTAGTCCTTAGTCCTATATTTTTAATAATTCTATTTTTGCTTATTGTTATTCTGTCATGTCTTATAATGTTCTTCTTCTTATAATTTTTTATTGTATTAATATTATGTAATAATTATTCATTAATTTTATTGCTCATTTAGTGGCACTTATTACCACTTTTGTTTCTAATATGCGGATAATGTAGTAGGCCGTAGTATTGTTAACACTCCTTATATTATTTTTACAACATGTCATATTTATAGTGTAGAACGCTCAATAATAAATAAAATAATTTTTTTATAGAAGGTAGGGCTTAAGTTACTAAATAATTAACTATCTAACTAACCATACATAAAAAAGTAAGTATTTATTGTAAATAAGATAATATAGATTTTTAATATAACTGCACTGTCGCATCGGGTGCTTACTGCATTTATGTAATGATAGTAAGTTTTAAGGGAAATATAAATAACTAATTCCACTAAAATAATGTTACTTTCTTAATTTTTTACTAATCTCTTTTACATCTACGCTATTACACAAGTTTGAAGAGTACTGTTTTCAGTATGTTTCAGATAAAAGAATAACAGTAATCTTACTAAATGAATTAGCTAAGGATTGGAATTCAATCCCCGCCCGTACAGAAAAAATACTGAAAGATACTCAGAAAATAACACTAGTTTTTTTTTTCTTAGTATCTCCGTCAATAAAACAACAACTAAGAAGTATGCCGGGAAACATCAGTCCGCAAAGTCTACTAATGAGCAGAATGGACTTAAACTAACTTAACTTGAAACCAGTAGGTTTGAAAGAAAAATACCATGAGGAAAGTAATGGCAATAAGTAAATTCACCATACGTATACAAGGAGTACTTACCTACATACCTGTAATTTGTTATTAGTTAATTGTGCTTTTTATGCACTAAATAGTTTATCTACCTGTACGCCGCGCGCCGGAAACGGCTGAATAAATATGAACTTCCAAAAGTTGTCTTTAAAAGATCGCTTTTAGCGATAAGACCGCCCATTGTGTGACCGTACAGTTTCTATTTTTATGTCTGTAATTTATATGGTGTAGGTACATAATAAAGAGTATTTCTATTCTATTCTAACTTTTATAACTACACTGTAACAATGTTCTGCCAAATACCTAAAAATTACTACCGTAACATAATACCGTACTAGAAATTTCGGCCTCTATTTTTATAGAGGTCGAAAATTCCAATTTAAAGAAGAATATTCAAATTCAAATAATTCCCACTTAGAAGAAAAAGAACAAAAAGTTTTTAGAGGATTTATTTAATACTAGCTACGCCTCGCGGTTTCACCCGCATAAGTTTCGATTCCGTGGGAACATCGGGATAAAAAGTAGTCTATATGTTAATCCAGGGTGTCAGCTACCTCCATACAAAATTTTATCAAAATTGGTCCAGCCGTTTGAGCGTGAAGAAGTAACAAACAATCACACAAATATTATTTGTGTGATTCCCCTAATATTAGTGCTAAAAAGTCAGGCTGTTTTTTTTTTTTTTGGAAATTCCACAATAGTCCGAGGGGCAATTCTCGTAATTTTAAGAACGTTCACAGTCTGATCTCATTCTCAATCTGTCAAAAATACCTACCTCTAAAATCCATAAATTTTTGACACTGATTGTCGCTGAGATGAGATCGCCACAAGATTTTGAACGTTTTTAATTTTACGGGAATCGGCCTCTAGGACCTTTTTCAAAGTCCGCTTATTTACTTAGTCACATCACTAGTGGTCCGATCTTATACAATGTATAGTTCTCTGCCCTTTCGACAACAATTAAAACAACTCAACCACGTCATTTTAAAATGACTTTTAGACATCTGTTATTTTAATGTAGGTATCTACATTTTTTTCTTTTTTTTTTCGGATGGGTAATCATCAAATGACCCCTCCCGCTCTGGGTGGAGCGGAAGGGAGTGTCAGACTCTTACTGACTAAAACCCACCCATGTTCCTTCCTTAGCCCTTTATGTTCCGGGCCAGCGGTAACCCTTTCGGACAATCCCGCTGACCCGGCAGGCTTCGGCCCTATGGGGCCCCTCCTCGATGCTGACATCTCTTTGAGGCGCGCGTGGAACACGTCCGCGCCATCCGGCACGGGCCTGGTCCTGATCGGACGGTGAGCTACCCATTACTCTCCGCCCGCAGGCCCGCGCCTACGGTGGCCGGGAGTCGTCCCGTGGCTCCCGACGCCCGGAGCGTCTCCCGCGGCGGCTGGGACGGGAGGCTTTCTCCCTCATCCGTCCCGCCACCTCCTTCACTAGCATGACTGCTTCGCAGAAGGAGGTGACTGCCTCCCACTCCCTCTCGCCCCGGACCATGGCTTGCACCAGGGCCGGACGCGAGAGGTCGCCGCCGCTGCCGATCGCCTCTACGAGGACACGGCGCGGCGGTGCTCCGCCCAAGCGGGGCAGACCTCCACCGTGTGCTCCACCGTGTCCGCTAAGCGATCCTGGCAATGGTTAATTAATTAAAGTACACGTTAATAATATCGGTCATATTGGACCTTATCAAATACACGATTAATACCCTCGTTGGGCCATATTATGCTTCTAATAGTTTCAATACACCTACTACACATATAGGTTTTAATACACATTAATGTGACACCCGGGCGTTTCCTCCCGCCTGATGATGTGCAGGAACCTCCTGAAACTTCCGTGTCCGGAGAGGACCAGCGTCAGGCGGTAGGTGAGGGCGCCGTGGCGCCTCTCTAGCCACTCCTACGGTAATTGGCCTCTAGGACCTTTTTCAAAGTCCGCTTATTTACTTAGTCACATCACTAGTGGTCCGACCATAAACAATGTATAGTTATCTACCCTTTCGACAACAATTAAAACAACTCAACCACGTCATTTTAAAATGACATATAGACATCTGTTATTTTAATGTATCTACTGACCTAACTGTATACTCAATAATTTTTACTTTTATTATGTAAGCGTAAATCATTGTATTGTTAGGGTTTTCCTTCAGTTTCAGGGCAAGATTCACAGAACGCGCTTTGACTTGGAGTAGTAAAGTACCTAAGTTTTTCATACGAATATGAACGTAATTCCTAGGTTTGCAATGTTCATATTCAATTAATCAATCAACTCAAGCTTTAGCAGTCCACTGCTGGACATAGGGCTCTCCCAGGCTGCGCCACAATACTCTGTCCTCCGCCTAGAGCCTCCTACAAACAGGCGCGACACGCGATATAATCGCGCGCGACACAAAGGCACCGCCCGTTGCTCGACTTGCGGTGCCTTTGTGTCGCGCGCGATTTTATCGCATGTCGGCTACCTCCATATAATTTTTTTATCAAAATTGGTCCAGCCGGGCAGCCTTTTTTTGCGTGAAGAAGTAACAAACATATATACTTACACACACACACAGTGTGTGTGTGCTCTATATTATTGTGATTGTGTTCATATCTTTATGCCGTTGGTCCCGGCTGTCACTTGTGGATCATTGACAGTCGTTACGAGTCGTCAGAAGCCCGAAAGTCTGACAACCAGTTTTACTAAGGGGTATCATGTTACCCAGTGATAGGGTTGTGGAGGACAGGTGACTGCCTATCTGACCTCCATGGAGCGACTGCTCCATGTAAAATACTGGCTTCAGCTGCATCCGGTTAGACAGAGTTGGAAAAGGATCAATCTGCCTAGATTGATTGACAAGCGAACGTGAGCTAGCGTTTCATACGAACATGAGCATTAACTTTAGACAAATAATGTTCAAAGAATGCGACGCTTACTTATGCTCGGTTCCTATAAACAAAAACGAATCGTTTTGCTTACAGCATTTTATATTGCCAAACTGCCCCATATTTCTAATCTCTATTTTTATATCTGTGAAAACTTGTAGTTGGCCTTATTTATCGTCACACATTAATCGTGCTAATTATTTAGCTGTAAGGTTTACATAAATAAATATAATAAATAAAAAAAGTAATTTAAAAAAATTAAACCGACTTCAAAAATAAATCAACTCAAAATTATGAAATAACTTTAATTTCGGAAGTCGGTGTCTTGGGATCTATATTTTAGTTTTTTGCCACCGACTTCCGAAATTAAAGTTATTTCATAATTTTGAGTTGATTTATTTTTGAAGTCGGTTTAATTTTTTTAAATTACTTTTTATTTCGTAATTTTTAGTTTTTGCACTAGAATTTGACCAAGGTTTTGAGATGTTTTCCCTTTGACACTACACCCGTAGCTCGTATCAATACGCCAGGCCGTCACACTTTCACGTCTTAGTCCATATCTTGAAAATTACTGAATCGATTTTGATGAAACTTACACTGTTCCCTAAGTTGAAGTAAATGTAAGCCAATAAAAAAAGAATGGTCACGATCCGATTAATACTTACGGAGATATGCGTGGACAAACATACATACATACATACATACATACATACATACATACGTCTATGAAATTTTTACCGACTTCAAAAAAAAGGAGGTTATCAATTCGATACGTATGTATGTAATATTAATGGAATTGCATTATATTCACATATGACAATCTACTAAGGCTTCCAAACAAATATACAAAAGCCTTAGTAGATTGTCATATGTGAATATAATGCAATTCCAATAATATTACATACATACGTATCGAATTGATAACCTCCTTTTTTTTGAAGTCGGTAAAAAATAGATTCGTACAATACGACCGACGCGCGACGTAACTTGACGGGCCAGAGTATAGCCTTTGCGAACTTTCGCGCATGTTCTCTCACTCACACTCGCCTCATGTCACCATTTGGTTCCTAAAAAAACCGTTCGTGCGCAGCCTTCTGCGCGAAGTTCAGACCCGCTAAGTTATTTCGGTGGTATTGTATTTTGACGAGTTATACGAACATAAATGTAGGGAACAGCAGATTTTTTTTCGCGATTTCATGTTTGGTCCCGTAGTAAAAGTTGTTCATAATGATGAGTACAATGACCTCTTAAGAGGTTGTTAATGTTTTACCAATAACCCTGTATACCAGCAACTGGGTTGTGGAGGTCAGATAAGTCAGCTGCATCCGTCCGGGAAAAGTCAGATAGATGATGATGACTTTTGGTAAGCGATCGACCAATGCGGATGTAAGGAAGCCACGAGCCCCGAATGGTACACAATAGGTACCTACACAATTCTACGTATATACGCAGTTCTTTCAGAACAATTGAATGAGCTGAAATGTTTACTAAACATACCTTTTGTAATTGTACTAGAAGAATTTGTTGTAATGAAACCGAGAATATAATGATAAATGCTCACGCGTATCACGGAAAGAAGCGCATAATCAGCCTGTAATGTTCCCACTGCTGGAACACAGGCCTCCTCTGTTCGAGAGGGAGTGGGCTATAATCTTTAAATTATATATTCATATATTCATTTACTTATTTTGTGAACACAGGGTACAATGATGTTTTTATAAAAAAAGTTTGGTCCATCCTATGTTCCGCCGAAAGGCCTACAAAATATTATCAAATTTAAATTAATTATAAAAGTACAAAATCTCATAAAATACAATGTCAGCAAAATTTTAAAGTTATTAAAATTACATTATTATAACCGTAGAAAATCTGTATAAAATGTCACTAAAATTTTAATTGTCAAAATTAAATTAAAATGAACAAACTCATCTTATCAATATTTGTCATTAAGGTATTCATCGACAGAGTAATATGCCTTGTCTTTCAATAATTCAAAAAGCTGACGTTCAAAACTATTTACGTTGGTAGCTGATATAATTTGATTTGGTAATTTATTGTATAGTTTGGGAGCCATTGCATAAATGCTTACATGGAGAAATTTGGTTTTTGTAAATAGCAACTGCAACTTATTTGAGCGTCGCTGACTTTCGACATGTCTATAAAGATGCATATTATTTTTTACAAAAATACAGGCTTCATAGATGTAGAGAGATGGTACCGTCAGTATTTTCAAGTTCCTGAAATGTGGCTTGCATGAATCAGTCCGTTTTATTTTGCATATAGCTCGAATGCATGTTTTCTGTGCTATAAGTATTTGCTCAACTTTAGCAGCATTGCCCGAAAATATCAGGCCATATCGCAGGGTGGAGGTAACGTAACCATGATATGCTGCTAAGAGTGCGGTCATGTTTGCAACTTTACCCAACATCCGAAGAGCATAGGAAAACTTACTAAGTTTCCCACGCACATTGTCAATTTGCGTCCTCCAATACATATCGTTCTCAATAAATAGGCCAAGAAATTTTGTCACATTAGATTCATGTATTGGGTCTCCTTTATAACCAATCTGAAATTGTGATTGTAATTTTTGTCTAACTTTCAAAGTTAGACAAAAATTACAATCAAAATTACAATCACAATCACAATTCATGATTTTAGTTTTGGTAAGATTAATTTTAAGATTATTAGCTTTCAACCAGTCAATAATCGTAACCAGACTAGCGTTAACGTCACTTTCTATTTCTTTATTACTACCACTATTATAAATAACTGTACTGTCGTCTGTAAATAGAGACATCTGGTGTGTAATTGCTTGGGGAAAGTCATTTATATAACAAATGAATAGCAAAGGCCCCAATATAGAACCCTGCGGAACACCGTGATGGAGATCTAAAACGCGGGCCCAGTGTGGGTTGGTAGATGTCACATATCTTCGAAGAATATTTGGCTCTAGAACATGTTGCACCCTAGTTGTGTAACATACCTACTATTATTAATCTCAATTTGAATCATTTTGAAGCATATTGCTAATCCATTGCTCCTTCTGTACGAAAAGTGTGTCTGCTCAACAACGTAAATAACGCAATGAATGTTGTTGAACTGTCAAAATGAAACCCATTGCTACTGATCGTGTGTTACGCAATTACCCTGCTGGTTTCGTCACGATGTTTTCCTTCAGCGTTTTGAGCGCAGCGGGGAAGTTGCATAAGTAACACATTATTAATCGGAATCGGTTTCATTTTGACAATTCAACAACATTCATTGCGTTATTTACGTGTTGAGCAGACAAATTCTTCGAACTTAGGAAGCAATGGATTAGCAATTTGCTTCAAAATGATTCAGATTCCGATTGATAGTATGTTGCGCAATTCGGGTGCTGTGGTAATGAAATAATTGACTGATCGATCAGCTGTTGATATTTAGACACGCCCCCCCCCCCCCCACTGAAGAATAATCGAAAATTTTCTTGTAAGAAAACTAAATATCTTTTTCACTTTTATCACTTGCTGAATAATTACTTGTTATCGCACCATATTATTTTATCTCTGTATTTGTTTCTACTTATAATAGCTTATCAATAACAATTATTTATTATTATCAAATATTAGATATTTATCTTGCAAGATGCGTATTTTCGCGCAGTTACTGATAAAGGTCGCTAAGTGCTTATAGATGTTCGCAAAACAATGTGTTATGTAGCAATTTGTGTACGTAGTCAGATGCGTCATGAAAATATTTGTGTTATATTTTGCGTTTATTATTATAGATTATAATTATCACAACGTCACTAGCTGCGACCTGTAAAATTCCGGAATAGTCTTCTTTATCTATATTATATTTTGACACGACAACACACACAACGCCGCCGGCGCGGCGCCCCGCCGCGCTCGATTGCGGACAGGCAGATCGCGCGCGTTCCCGAACCCGCGTCGCTCCCCGCCCTGCGCTGCCAGTTTGGCCAAGCACTAAAATTTATCACATTAAAGCTCCTTCAAACAGGCGCGATACGCGACAAAATCGCGCGTACCATATACCTACCCTTTTAGTTTGATTTATTATCTTTTATGATAACTGTTATTCACGTGTTTCGGTAGCGTTTTTCAGCACGTGCTTTTGAAATGACACATTTATTTTTAACCAGCTACGCCCCGCGGTTTCACCCGCGTAAATGTTGATCCCGTGGGAATATCGGGATAAAAAAATTATTTAAAAAATTAAACCAACTTCAAAAAGAAATTAACTCAAAATTATGAAATAACTTTAATTTCGGAAGTCGGTGTCTTTGGATCTGTATTTTAGTTTTATGCCACCGACTTGTGTTTTGTTTTTAGTAGGTATTTGTTGATATAGCGGCAACAGAAATACATAATTTGTGAAAATTTCAACTGTCTAGCTATCGCGGTTCTTGAGATACAGCCTGGTGACAGACCGACGGACGGACGGACAGACAGCGAAGTCTTAGTAACAGGGTCCCGTTTTTACCCTTTGGGTACGGAACCCTAAAAACATGTTTTAATAAAACATATTAGTTATGTTAAAACGCAGATGTCAATCAATAATTTACTGATTTTGTGTCTCTAGTTGAAATGATGAGGCATTGTCAACTGGTTGACGTCCATTGAAAAGCATCGACGGGTGACAACACTATGTACGTCTGACTCACTCTTGACATCACCCTAGTGGCGTAACACATTATCATTCACAAACTGTATCATTTTGACGGATATTGCTAACCCATTGCTTCATATATTCCAAAAATGTGTCTCCTTTACAACGTACATAACGCAATGAATGTTGTTGAACTGTCAGATTTTGTGTTACGCAGTTACACTGCTGCCTCCAACTGACGCTGACTGACTTATCTATTGGTACATCCTCTTCTAGATCGTGATGATCTGAAAAAGCAGGATTCTCCTGATATTGTTGGTCTTATTAAAGTTCCCATCACCAATCACGAGCTATCCACTTTATATATTTGACGGAGAAGGTATGTGTGTCTTGTTATTATCAGCCAGATTTTAACTACTGTGGGCGTACTGTCGGTAGTGTTGGTCATTGCGCAATAGAAAAACCGTTCACGTTTCAAATCTTCAGATTATAATTTCAAGAAAAAATTAATCATAGCGAATCACAGACTGTAGGTACACGACACAACCAGATATGGAACGCGAGACAGTTTCTGAGCACATGTTGTTCGTACGATGTCCAACCTCCAAGAGAGCTCCACCTTGCTGCTCGTTCTCCTAGGCTCCCCACGAACTCAGGCTAGACTCTGTCAAGCGCCACCAGATGGCGCTAGCGTTCCGTATAGTCAAACGAGTGACCAGATGCGACATCCATACTTTAATATTATAAATTCGAAAGTAACTGTCTGTCTGTCTCTATGTTAGCATTTCACGCTTAAACTACTAAACGGATTTCGATAAAATTTGGCAGAGAGATAGATTGTATTCCGGGAAAGGACATAGGATAGTTTATATTGACATACCTCGCGGGCGAAGCCGCGGGCGGAAGCTAGTATTTAATAAGTCCTTGTTTATTATTGTCACAATATCTGCAATGATTTCACACTATTATTGAGTGATATTCGCATGTGAATTTCTAGAACATTCATGACGCTAAATAAATAGAGGTCAGACAGACTCACAGCCTCTCGATATTATCAAGAAAATAATATTTACACAATAACCCCTACGCTTGTCACATCTCGTTGTTTCGTCATCCTGAAATTCGTCTCAACAACTACCTACACAACTTTATTCTTTCAGCGGGATTGTCCGAAAGGGTTACCGCTGGCCCGGAACATAAAGGGCTAAGGAAGGAACACGGGTGGGTTTTAGTCAGTAAGAGTCTGACACTCCCTTCCACTCCACCCAGAACGGGAGGGGTCATTTGATGATTACCCACCCAAAAAAAAACTATAATCCTCGAAGGGTAAGGCTGAGGCGCAGACATCACGACATATCAGAACCTTACTGTAGAATAGTTACATAATTTAGGTTGCGGGTCATCATCTGCCCAGCCTCCGCAACTTAAATCATCTCCCTAGCCTTTTCCCAACTATGTTGGGGTCGGCTTCCAGTCTAACCGAATGCAGCTCAATACCAGTATTTTAAATGGAGTGACTGCCTATCTGACGTCCACAACCCGATGGGTAATACGACACCCCTTGGTAAACTGGTCGTCAGATTTTCGGGTTCCTGACGACCCGTAACGACTGTCAAAGATCCACGAATGACAGCCGGGACCAACGGCTTAACGTGCTTTCCGAGGCACGGAGGGGTCTTGGTATGTAAAGATGGTGACCCATCCATGGAGCAACCGCGCCAAGCTTAGTTTAACCTGACCGATCGACTTTTTATCCCCATATGGACAGGATCGACATTTACGCAGGTGAAACCGCGTGGCGCAGCTAGTAATAAATAATAATCTTTATTGCTTTTAAAAACTAGCAAAACCGTTCGCCAATACTTAGCAATACCGATTGCAAGGGCTTCAATATAACTCGTTGCGGTAGGTCAGAAACCGGTTGGAATCGTAATTACGTAAGGATACAACTGGTTGTGTGTCCAGCGATTCCTAAACAGGTAGGTTAGCGGTAAACCCCTTCTACGAACAGCTTAGATACACTGCGTTCGCGAATTAGCTTCCAAACATGTAAACAAAGACAACTTTAATTTTTATCTTTCATCATAATCATAATCAGCATAAAACGTTCCCACTGCTGGGAAACAGGCCTCGTCTCTGTGAGAGGGAGTGGGCCGTAATCCACCACGCGGGCCCAGTGCGGGTTGGCAGATGTCACATGTCTTCGAATTTTTGGTTCTAGGACATGCCGGTTTCCTCACGATGTTTTCCTTCACCGTTTTGAGAGCAGTGGTGATGAAATAATTTACACAAAGTAAAGCGCCTATCTGGGTTCGAATCTGGGACCTACAACTCGTAAGACGCGGCCATTACCACTAGGCCACCACTGCTCTATTTATCTTTACATAGTATAAAACAAAGTCGCTCCCGCTTCCTGTTTACTTAGATCTTTTAAACTCCGCAACGGATTTTAATCCAGTTTTCAGTAATAGATAGAGTGTTTCAAGAGGAAGGTTTATATGTATAATACATGCATTTATAGTAGAGAAAAGCCGAGAAATTCAAAGATTTGTAATGTGATGTCGTAAAAAACATATTTTTGTGCGCTTATGTTGCAAACGCTGGCTAAACCTTACGAGATAGATCAAATTAATGTACTACGGAATTTTATATCTTAAAAATATCGATAAAAAGTTTGGTATATGTTTATCTCGTAACGATAACCCACAGTAAACATTTTTAACTTTTACATATTACCTACAAAAAAATATGGGTTATTTACCTAGCTATTTTAAACAATACAGTATTATTCCATAACCAATTAAATAAATACGTTGTGCATTTCATGATCAAAATTGCCCTTTGCAGAATATCATTAAACAGAATATCATATAAGATATCAGAGGTTTTTTTAATTTATATCATTGTTCCTCTCAACCAAAGCACCTATCATTTAATCTCTTCACCACCCTTGGTTGACTGGTAGAGAATGCCTAAGGCATTAAGTCCGCCTTTGTACCTTTTTGTGCGAAAAGTTTAAATAAATAAATAAATTTAAAATGCGGGAGCAGAGCGACTGGCGGGGCGGTACGAAGTTCGCCGGATCAGCTAGTTATTCATATGCTAAAGAAACAGAACGGAAATCCGGTGAGCAAAAAAGGTTGACTTCAGTACCTAGACGATCTTCGTCAGAGGACGAAGGCAGGTCTGTATGTGTTTGCTGAGCTTGAGGTCCTAACCTAAATTCTATTCCTCGGTCGGTTGACATAACCTAATTACTTACCTAACTTGACCACACGAACATGAACGGCGAAACTGACGAATCCGGACGTGCTAACTGCTAAGAAGTGACTCTTATCTCATTGTTTTTAGGTCTTAATTAGGACTTTTGATGAACCCAAACCACCAACCATTTCAAACTAAAAAGTCCTTGCAAATGTCAATCATCTAAGTACCAACCCGCACTACTGGGCCTGCGTGATAGATTACAGCCCACTCCCTCTCTCTCCCTCTCCGTTCCAGCAGTGGGAAGACTGTAGGCTGATTAATATGCTTATGAAGTCACCACCCTAGTAGAAAGCTAACACATACCTACAATGAAAACTAATTTTAACAAACAGATTATAAATATTGTAAACTCGTAAACGAAAGCATTTTTTTATCTGTTACGCTTTCAAAAAACCGCCAATTCCATAGAATAAAAACATCGTATTTTCGCATCATTTGCTAAAGACATACGCCATTTTGTAACCAAAGACAATTCGCGCGGAAAGTAGTATACCATTTCCTAAACCGGAATAAAACCTTTTTGAATGAAGAACGTCTTATCCTTTTGCTAAAACTCTATGTTCTTATTACCTTTTAGAGTGTTAACGAAATCGTGCAAAAGTAGTATACTATATTTTACTTCGAAAGGATGAAAGGTCGTAAGTCCACACAAAATGGCCGACTTTACGTCGTTTTGGACTTGAAAATCAGCGTCGACGAAATAAAAATTCGTGGGTCGTAGTTCTAATATAGGTGAACGAGTGAATTTGTACGTTGTATGAATTATTTAAACTTAACTTGTTTTTTTTTTCTAGCAACGTAACATTGACCACGTTTTGGGGCTCAGCAGAGGTAGGTATAATCGATAATATTTATGCAGTAGGATCAATCTATTTTGACTGATGTTATGACAATTACTATAATACCTATTATAAATTCGAAAGTAACTACGAGTATGTCTGTCTGTCTATTTTCGATATCAGATTTCGATAAAATTTGGCAGAGAGATATAATTTCTTTACTAATTAATTGCTGAAAAAAAGAAAATGATAGGGACGTGTTTACAGCAGACCTTGATTTTATGAAAAAAAATATTGCTCTAGAGGCATTATTCAGGAAGAAAAAAGGGGAATACGTACATTTGTATGGAGAATCGCACGCCCTCTTCCTCTTATGAAGATATTATCGCCATTCATAAACCTATAATGATAATATGAATTCAATTAAAATCAAATTATCATAATCTCATTTTGATTTCCAAAAATTCCAACTCGACATGTCAAGTTATTACCAGTAATAATACCAGTTCGAACTAAACAATTCGCATTTGCAATCACGTTCCAAGTAATGTCCTACGTTGACCTATCACCTAGCTTGACCTTATGACCTATAGCCGACAGTAGCTTACCATTAACGAAGCGTTAACTTCCATACTAGCAGTTTAACCAGTTTATAGTGGATTCGATTCCCGGGCTGTGATGTAGATCTAAGTATCTATACATTTTTTTTAATATATGCGAAACCCGAAACACGTGTCTAGTATTATATGTAAAGAATCTATGTACAAAGTACCTGACTAAGTACTTGTTGTCAGGCCTACGCTGTCCTCCCACACCTACCAATTACTTACCGCAACTTGAAAACATTGTAAAAGCCAATTATTTTTAAAAGAGTAACCGTGCGTGGAGTTTCTTGCCGGCTCTTGTCCATAGGAAACGACCAATTGGAACCGTGCACTTAGCTTCTGACGTTTCATAAGTTCCAATGTAGGTTTATGTGAAGTGAAATAGAATATTTTGAATGGATTAGCGATGAAAATGTGTTGCTTAAGCATAATTGGGTGCGATGAAATGATTATTAAGATCAATGATGATCAGGTTGCCTAAAAAGGCCACTTTGGCAGAATCATAAAAGGATGACATTATGAATCGTAATGGACAGTTAACTGTAATTTAATCGTATCAAATCCCATTGATGAAAGATTTTTCAGTTATTTTTTTGTCTGTGCTAAAATACCAATCAATCCAATCCAAATCCAATCCCAATCTCTTTGATTATACCTACGTAGTGCATCGAAGAAAGGAAAAACACGGATGTCTTCGCCATATTATGATTCATAATTTTATCCTTTTATGATTCTGCCATAGCGGCCTTTTTAGGCCCCCAGAATATAAATTTTCTCAACGTTGTATTGTAAGTGAGCAGAGCAGTGGTGGCTCAGTGGTACCGGCCGCGACTTACGAGTTGTACATACTTCGTAAGGTTCGAACCGAAACAGACGCTTTACTTTGTGTAAATTATTACATCACCACTGCTCTCAAAACGATGAAGTAAAACACCGTGAGGAAACCTAGACATGTTCTAGAACATATCATTCGAAGATATCTGATATCCACCAACCCGCACTGGGCCTGCGTGGTGGATTACGGCCCACTCCCTCTAACAGAGAGGAAGCCTGTGTCCCAGCAGTGGGAACATTATAGGCTGATTATAATTATGCGCTATCCCAATGAATACCTTAATGGAAAGTTTCTCCATGTTGTAGGTACCTACCTCAAGTAAGTTTTTAATAAACCATTTTTATCAATGAGATTACAATCTATGATTGTTTTAACTTACATAATTATCTTGTATTCGATCTGCTAATGTAAATATTATGTTTGCATTAATACTATTAAGTGGCTAAATAATAACAGCCGCACAGGTCGATTGACCAGGTTAAGCTACGCTTACCGCGGTTGGTCTGTGGTTGGGTGACCATCTTTACATACCAAGAAGGGGCGTACCGCCGTTCAAAACCGCCGTTGGCCCCGGCTGTCATTCGTAGATCTTTGACAGTCGTTACGGGTAGTCAGAAGCCCGAAAGTCTGCTTACCAGACTTACCAATGGGTATCGTATCAGTAACTGGGTTGTGGAGGCCAGATAGGCAGTCGCTCCATGTAAAATACTGGTATCCAGCAGCATCCAGTTAGACTGGAAGCCGACCCCAACATAGTTGGGAAAAGGCAAGGCAGATGATAATTAGTTTGAAATGAAAATGTTTTTTTTTTTAATACAATGTCAAGTTCTAGCACCACAATTCAGTTTCTAGGTAACAGTGTAGGGCCGTAGCATTATGCTGAGCGATGGTCGTTTTGCGTGAATATGACTTTGACAGTATTGGGTAGCTTGATGTGCTGGTGTCTGTACCTTCGTTACTTGACCTAAAAACAATAAATTATTATATATATCAATGAGATATTGCGATCTAAGATTACCATCAACATGCTAAATAAACTTATTAAAGTAAAGTGATTGAATCGATATCAGATCATCAGTCTCCGATTTATTTGGAAAACGGTATGATCAATGGATCTGTAATCTGTACGACTTCATTAAAATAAGTAATTGTTCAGAGATCTTGGTCTTTGTTTGTTTTATAGGACTTATATCTTGTTTTTGTAGCGGTATCTACAATTTCTGCAACGCCACATGCGAACAACGCGTCATACTGACGCCACCCAAAATCCTGCATCTCGCAAGCAGAGTTTACCGCGCAACTAGAATAGATACAACGACCCGTTAAGAATCATCGGGCAGTTGCCCGCCAGACATAACACCCGTCTGGTCGGAGGATCCTCCCTTTTCTATAGAGTATGAGTGAACTTTACACCCTGTTCCTCATACCTCTATATTTTGAACACTCAAAGGTAGTTCATATGTTTGAGTTCGCCGCCGTAAATGTGGTGCTGTTCCACAAACGATTGGGACACTTAATATAGTGTCCTGCGTGTCCTGTCAGCTGCACGTTACAGGAACTGGTAGACGCTGGTGAAGGCGCCAAACAAGTAGCCGAATTCTGGGCCGAGTCCTTTTAGATTGCTATCGACACGCTGAAGAAGAAGTTCGCCGCGTCACGCACAATGGTCCAAATCAAATCATTTATTCGCATAGAATGTGGGTATTTAACAAAAGTTGGTAAAAGAAAAACATATATTGGCCCGTGCACATTCTGCCTGAGTATTGGCATGCAAAATTTAAAAAATTAAGTTTCAAATTTAAATACTTAGGAACACCAAATAGATTTAATAATTTCAAAGATAAGTTTCAAATTTAAATACAGTTGGAACACTAATAAAATAATTAATAATTTCAAAATTACATTTTAAACTTAATAAAATAATTAATATAATAATTTCAAATTAAAATGTCAATAATAGCTACTTAATGTCAATTATAATTAATGTCAATCAATAATACTATGTTCATGGTCATGGTTCAAGGGTCATTCAAAAATCACTTATTGTATAGTAACATTTTTGAGTCAAATATGCCTTGAGTTTGTTTTTAAATTGTTGAAGGGTTAGGTGGTCCACTGAAGGACTAAGTGCGGAAACCAAACCCTTAACATAGAACATAGAAGTTCGCCGCGCCGCGCCCGCCCTGCGCCCGCGCTGCCAGTCTGGCCAAGCACTAAGTTACATAGCTAGATTCTAGATAAATTTAAAGTAGGCGTGTCCGACTCAGAAGCCAACTCCTCGACCTGTTTGTTACCAGCCAGTGTTCCTCAGCTAATATTTACTTTCCTAACTATGTTGGGGTCGGCTTCCAGTCTAACCGGATGCAGCTGAACACCAGTATCTTACATGGAGCGACTGCCTATCTGACCTCTACAACCCATACCATAATCAGCCCAGAATGTTCCCACTACTGGGACACAGGCTTCCTCTCAATGAGAGGGAGTGGGCCGTAATCCACCACGCGGGCCCAGTGCGGGTTGGTGGATGTCACATGTCTTCGAATTTTTGGTTCTAGGACATGCCGGTTTCCTCACGATGTTTTCCTTCACCGTTTTTGAGAGCAGTGGTGATGAAATAATTTACACAAAGTAACGCGCCTGTCTGGGTTCGAACCTACGACCTACAACTCGTAAGTCGTGTCCGTGACCACTGGGCCACTGCTCTGTCTACAACCCAGTTACTGGGTAATACGATACCCCTTGGTAAAAAACGGGTTGTTAAACTTTCGGGCTTCTGACTACCCGTAACGACTGTCAAAGATCCTCAAATGACAGCCGGGACTAACGGCTTAACGTGCTTTCCGAGGCACGGAGGGGTCACGGTATAAAGATGGTCACCCATCCTCGGACCAATCACGGCAACCGTAGCTTAACCTGATCGATCGAATCATGCGGCTGTTACTACTTAGCCACATGCCTCTCAAACCAAAAGTACCTAAGTAACCCAAAGTTATCTATCCTACAGTCCATACCATTTGAAGAAATTTAAATAAACCTTTTTTACAGTCCATTCAATCGATTTTGACTTCAAAACTGTAGGCATGAGTGCATGACACACCTCCTTTAACCGAAATCATTTGTTTATCTCGCAATCATGTGGGGCATCGTAATTACACAGCATTAGGTATATTGTAGTCTTTGATCGTAATGGTGACTAAAAACAAAGACAAGCAAGCATTTTTTAATAAATTGATGATGATCGATTATAGGCTCCTACAAACAGGCGCGACACGCGACGCGAATCGCGCGCAACACAAAGGTATGTACCGCAACTACCGAAAGTCACGCAACGAGAGTTGTCTTTGTGTTGCGCGCGATTCGCGTCGCGTGTCGCGCCTGTTTTTATGAGCCATAGATTATACAGTCTATTTTATGAGCCTTAAGACTAGGTACCTACCACAATGCGATTTCTTTACCGTAACAATATGTGCTATCATTAACAGTAGTACCTAAGTGGGTCATTCAGCTTTGTCTTTAGAACAGCAATGCAGCTGTGATATCGCCCCTAATTATGTGGGTATAAATTACAGCTGTTGTACATAAGTGTATCGCCTACCACATTACAACGAATTTAATATTTTTACACTTTTTGTAAGCTCAAATAATAACTTATATAAATTCGCTTAATTTTGAACGCTATGAAATTATCTCTCGTTGAAGTATCCGAACTACTAAATAAAATATTGATATACTCAACTGTCAAATTGACGTCTTACTCAGCGTTGCCAATATGTGGAGAATACCCCAAACTGCGGGGAATCTCAAGTAAATTCGGGATGTATCGGGAATTGGCATTATACGGGGAAAGTGCGGGGATTTTGACATTACCTTATTTTTCTGAGCGGTGCTTACTGATGTTGTGGCGAGATGGCAATAACGCCGACAGACGTAATGACGAAGCCTGGTTGTAAACCCGCGCCACGTTCACCGAGACAAATAATATCGATAGTTCGGTAATTTTATGGCTAATTAGTGATTAAAATTATATGAACTACATAATAAACTGTGCAATAACTTGGATAGAAGTCTGTAATGTTGTACATGTTTATATCAAATAATTACCCGAACATAAAATTTGTGATGTCCTTAAAATGCTGATGCTGAAGCTGAACTAACGTTTTCAAACAGCGAAAATTTTGTGTTCTCAAAAATTTCTAAACAGAAAACTGCAATCGATTCTAAACAGATACTATAATTATTGTAGTGTATTTAATGGCAACAAGATAAGGGATTAAAAAATTATGCGGTATACGTATAACCGATCCAGCAAAATGATTGCAACAAAAATATGGAAAAAAAAAGGTGATGGCAAAATACGCGCATTGACGTGGAGTTGCGGATACCAGCCCGTAGTACCTATTACCGTAGTACCTATGGAAAAAGGTGTCCGTTATGAAAGATAAAATAAATATTATTTTAATACTTATGACCAGTTATACGCAGACTCGTTGAAACTTGTTCCATTTCCAATAATTTTGAGAGGAATTTGTGGGTACTCAACAGATTTTTCTCCCCAAACTGGGGAATTTGATAAATTGGCATTGGCAGCCCTGATCTTAATGTCACCGCATTACTGTCAGTGTCAAAAATGTCATAATAACCAAATGGTTTGTAAACCTATCTTATAGTACTCTTTGTTGTAAACATAGAAGCGTCCGATTCAATATATATTGTTACTTCTCAATTTACACTTTATTACAAAGTAATAAAACATACAATACCTCTAAAAGTATTAAAATAAGAGTAAAACATAGTTTACAGTAAGATATGAGTGTAAAATATAAGTTTTAAGTGCCAAAAATGTCGGACGTAGAGATTGAAGTTCCTTCTACATTTAAAAAGCGTAATCTCAAGAACAGAGGCGGAAGGAAACGGAAAACGTCTAGCTCTGAAGGTAATTTACAAGTTATAGTGTGTAATTAACAAGTGAACTGGTGAAGTTAGTGTAAAATTGATAGTAGCTTTTGAGGTTATGTTAATGACTATAATTATTGAAGAAATATCTAATTTCATAATGTTATTTTATTCAAAACCACGAGTTCTTTGCTGGACAAGTTTTATTTATCCAGATTGTGGTTGCATTAGCATAATTAGTCAGCATTAAGGCGAAAGCGCCAGGGTAGCCCGCGAAATTATTTTTTTTTAGGTTTTTTGCAATTTGCTGGTCAGTATTAAGTTGTACGTTGATTAAAATATGATTCGCGGCCGTAACAAATATGTATTTACAGAATTATAATCATTAAAGTCATCAACACAACTCTCTAAGACCATGTAATCCCCAAGAATGACTATTTCATGAAATCTTGACATTTGGGTATTACTTTGATTTGGAGGTATGAGGAACGGGGTGTAAAGTTCACTCAACCTCCATAGAAAAGGGAGAATCCTCCGACCAGAAGGGTGTCATGTCTGGCGGGCAACTGCCCGATGATTTATGTCGGGTAAACTGCTTGCGACTTGCGAGATGCAGGATTTAGCGTGACGTCAGTATGACGCCTTGTTCTCATGTGGCGTTGTAGATACCGCTACAGTTGGGTTATCTACAATCGTCAAACTGTTTAACCTGTTAACTCTAGCCAAATCTTTATAATTTCAGAGAAGAACAGCTCAGATTCAGATGAGCAAACGGTAGTGCAGCCAACGAAGCGGCCTCAGAAAGAGAACCCCAACATACAGAGAACTGCTGGTCCGAAGAAGAGTAAACCTGATGTAGACGTTGGAGGAAGCGATAGTAGTGATGAGGAGAAAGTAAGTACCAACAACAAGTAATAGACTAAAAAATAAAAAAAGGCATTTAAAAAATTAAATCGACTTCAAAAGAAATTAACTCAAAATTATGAAATAACTTTAATTTCGGAAGTCTGTGTCTTGCATCTGTATTTTAGTTTTTTTGCCACCAACTTCCGAAATTAATTTCTTTAGTTATTTATATTTCAAAACGGTTAAGGAAAACATCATGAGGAAACCGGCATGTCCTAGAACCAAAAATTCGAAGACATGTGACATCTACCAACCTGCACTGGGCCCGCGTGTTGGATTACGGCCCACTCCCTCTCACAGAGAGGAGGCCTGTGTCCCAGCAGTGGGAACATTATAGGCTGATTATCATTATGGTTATTTATATCTCCAATCGGTTCATCGATCAGTTTTCCCTATACCAGAAGTATTAAGATACCGCCAAGAGCAGGGCCATCTTTAACCTATTAGAAGCCTGCGTAGATAAGAGACAATAAGAGAAATATACTAATATTTTTCATAACTGGGACTCTAACTTATTGTAAATCGCACTGCAAATAACTTATTTTGTCATTGAATCGGGTGACTGCAACAAAAGTTTTTTATGAGAGCAGGCCGGGGCCCCGGGCACTTACTTGCCCAGAGTGCCCAATGGACAAGAGGGGCCTGGCCAAGAGAGTATCAAGTGACCATGTACTCACTAGTCTTAACACAAAATAATGTTATATTGTTATCTTTCCAGAATAAACAACGTACAACGCTATCAGTACAACAACAAAGAGAGAATGCAACAGCTACATATGAGATGGACACGGAACGGGACAGGGATGCACAGGCCATCTTTGAGAAAGCTCAGAAGATTAACGAGGAGTTGTCGGGGCAGGCTGATGATAAGGTAAGATTGGATTTATGTTTTGTCTAGCTGTGCCTCGCGGTTTCACCCGAATAAGTGTCGATCCCGTGGGAATATCAGAATAAAAGCCAGTCGGGATCGGCCGGGGCCTGTAACATTTGCTATACCTGCTACGTGCGGGGGGCGCCCGCGCTTGGACGGTCAAAAACCGGCCAAGAGCGACTCGGACTCGCGCACCGAGGGTTCCATAGTACAGAACCCTTGGTGTGCGAGTACGGAATCCGTACCATCATGTTTTTAATTTTTCATCGACGAGGCCTATATTCGTCAGAGAATTTTAACACTGTGCACTGCGGTGTAGAATATTGTAGTTTTATGTCAGCGCCATCTCTTGACCGATAGAGGAACTAATGTAAGTTTTGTTGATTATTTCTGAAAAAGTGTGCTATTTAGAGACTTCGTTTTATTTTTCCTGTGATCTTTATATAAACTTCTATCACATAGAATAATTTCAGATTTTTCACTTTACAAACTTCGGAGATAAGAAGGGGGGGACGGTATATTTTTTTACATTTTTCATCAAAAGTCGAAAACTATGTGGCCAAAAAAAAAAGAAAAACTGTTTGAGAATGTGCAAACTGCGCTCTTTCATATGATACCCCACTTCGAATTTTTTAGACCCCTTTCAGTCCCTGTTGCAAAAAATATACACATTTTTTTTCTTTCTTTTTTGCAAAATAGTTGGGCAAACGTCATCTAAAACTGTTCCAAATTTCAAGTTAACAGCATTAGTAGTTCTTGAGATATCCAGCTGTGACAGACAGACAGACAGAGTGAGTCTCACCATAAGGGTTCCGTTTTTCCATTTTGTTACAGAACCCTAAAATCATTACACAACTAAAACTATTACGAAAAAGTTCTGTTTTATCTTGTAAATATTAAACAAACTTAGTTTGTTTAAGGGTTTAAACCTTAAACAAACTAAGTTTTACCATATTTTCCCCTAGGTAAAATTTGCTACAGGCCCCGAACTAGCTTAATCCGACACTGCTACCTAAGAAAAAGCGGCGTCATCTAACACAGGCAATATCTGCTTAGAAGGAGGCGCCATTCACCAACAAAATGTAAACAACAATGGTCAAGAAATAAACATTTTAATGTTTTTTTTTTGTATCATCGGGAAAGCCATATGAAGGGTCAATAATACTTTGTAAAAATCCAGGTCTACCGCGGCATGAATAACTACGCCCAATACTATAAGAAGCGCGACACGGCAGCCGGTAACGCGAGCTCTGGCCTCGTACGTAAGGGCCCTATCAGAGCCCCCGCCAACCTCAGAGCTACTGTCCGATGGGACTACCAGCCGGACATCTGTAAGGATTATAAGGAGACCGGATTCTGCGGGTTTGGAGGTCAGTATCAATTTTATAATAACCTTTGATATGTGTCATTGGCATGAGGGGCCTGTGGCTAAATAATAACAGCCGCACAGGTCGATAGATCAGGTTAATCGCTTGCCGCGGTTGGTCTGTGAATGGCCCGTGACCCCTCCGTGCCTCGGAAAGCACGTTGGTCCCGGCTGTCATTCGTGGATCTTTGACAGTCGTTACGGGTAGTCAGAAGCCCGAAAGTCTGATAACCAGTCTTACCAAGGGGTATCGTATTACCCAGTAATTGGGTTGTGGAGGTCAGATGGGCAGTCGCTCCATGTAAAATACTGGTATTCAGCTGCATCCGGTTAGACTGGAAGCCGACCCCAACATGGTTGGGAAAAGGCTAGGCAGATGATGATGATGTGTCATTGGCATGGCCTACTCGAAAAACCTTAAATAAACTTTTGGGATGCATGAAGAAGCCTCCTCGTGTAGCGCAGTTTGTTCCGCCAGTTACTCAACTAAACCGCGCGCTCGGCGCATCCTGGACTGTCACACCCAACACCTTATTTGACTTCCAATTCTTCCCTTGCGGTGGTAGGGCTAACGCCAGCCTGGTTTCCGACCACCCTCCCACCGGCGTCCGGCGTCAAGCAGCCTGCTGTTTCGTCGATGCGTGGGAGTTCCAGTGCCTTAGGCATCTTCTGGGCACGCTCGTTCCATCATAGACCTCATCCTTCGCTTTCCATCAGGCGTGATCGAGGTCATTCAGCAATAAAAAAGGGACTTCGTACCCAAATGGGCCGCAGCAAGGGCAACCTCTACAAGTGGGAGTTCATGGACAGCTCAGACCTCCATTGTGTATGCGGCGTCTCTCCACAGACAATGGCTCACCTCCCATCTTGCGCCGCATGCGCTTTCACCTGCACACGTGAGGACCTAATGGCTGCGTCAGCAAGCGGTATTCGCGTTGCTGACTTTTGGGCAAAACAAAAAATAATTACATAATATATTTAGCATTATCACACTAATATTATAAAGGCGAAAGTTTGTAAGTGTGTTTATATGTTTGTTAATTCTTCACGCTCAAACGGCTCGACCAATTATGATAAAATTTTGTATGGAGGTAGCTGACACCGTGGATTAACATATAGGCTACTTTTTATCCCGAAATTCCCACGGGATCGACACTTATGCGAGCGAAACCGCGGGGCGCAGCTGGTTAGCCCTATAAAATTCCCCACCGCTGGGACACAGGCCTCCTCTCTTCGAGAAGTAGTGGGCAGTAGTCCACCACGCGGGCCCAGTGCGGGTTGGTAGATGTCACATGTCTTCGAATTTTTGGTTCTAGGACATGCCAGTGTC
This sequence comes from Oligia fasciuncula, assembly GCA_963082905.1. NCBI lineage: Eukaryota > Metazoa > Arthropoda > Insecta > Lepidoptera > Noctuidae > Oligia > Oligia fasciuncula. The sequence continues at coordinate 10,211,663 of OY720413.1, read as the reverse complement.
CCTTCACCGTTTTGAGAGCAGCGGTGATGAAATTATTTACACAAAGTAAACCACCTAACTGGGTTCGAACCAACTACCTACATATCGTAAGTCGGGGTCGTTACCTCTGGGCCACCATTACTCACGCCACCATAGCGGAATCACCTTAATATAAACTTTTAAATTTTCCAGACTCCTGCAAATTCCTCCACGACCGTTCCGACTACAAACACGGCTGGCAGCTGGAGCGCGAGGAGGCGGAGGGGGCCGCGGGCGGCGGGGACTCCGACTACGAGGTGAACAGCGACGACGAGCTGCCTTTCCGCTGCTTCATATGCAGGAACAGCTTCACCAGCCCCGTCGTTACCAAGTGAGTAATTTAGCCGCCATTGTGGTACGAGTAGATTATGTGGGTTATAGAAATGATATTTTTCTATAATCATTGGTAGAAATTGTTGTTTTTGTGGTAGTTGCTCTATGGTAGTTTTCGTAGTAGGAATGGTAGGTTTTATGGTACTACTAGCTTCCGCCCGCGGCTTCGCCCGCGAGGTATGTCGATAAAAACAATACAATGTCCTTCCCCGGGATGCAAACTAACCCTCTGCCAAATTTTATCGAAATCCGTTCAGTGGTTTAGGCGTCAAAAGGTAACATACATACAGACAGCAGTTACTTTCGAATTTTGTTTTAGTAGGAAACAACTTCAAAATAATTTATTTTTCAAGTTCCGTTTTATAAACATCTACGTAGAATGGAATTCGATTGTCACGGCCGGCATACTACTGACAGTACTGACACTAACAGTTGTTAGTTTATTTACGCAATGAGTTTTATTTTTGTCCCCCTAACCTGAGTTACTGTTTTCATGTACGTCTTCTCTGCACTGATAATTTCCCTGTATATAAACATCAGTGCAGAGGAAAGAGTAGATGAATTCAGGATAAATATGATTTTTGCAAAGGAAGGAACCATATAAGAGTGGTTTAATACTAATGCTATAGCTATATTTTATATGGCACGGTTAATAGCCGAAGTGCGGCTACACCTAGTTTTAGCCGGCCGAAGTGCGGCTACACCTAATTTTAGCCGGCCACATGCGGTTCGTGTGTATTTCGGGAGGCGACATAGGATGCAAGAGCGAGCGAAGGGCACCCCGAGGTTCGGTTTGGTTAGGTTCCTTTAAACCCCTTACACAGAAATCGATCGTCGACGTAGGATGCAAGAGCGAGCGAAGGGCACCCCGAGGTTAGGTTTGGTTAAAACTAGGTGTAGCCGCACTTCGGTCATTAGCCGTAATATATACATAGCCGGTTGTAGTTCCTAAAACTATCAATAGATGGCGCCTTACTGCCGAAGCGACTGACTACTCTATTCTCATAATAGGCTATTTGACTGGTTTCTGATAAACATCTCAGATTATTTAATGGTGTCTAACGAGCCCACAAAAACCTATTACTTCAAATTGCATAATGTATTTCTTTTAAAAAATAGTAAATAAAAATATACTGTATAAATAAGCCGCCAAAACGCTATCTTTAACAATATGGCGTCGTGATGTCACGATTCACGTAAACAAACGTTGAAACTAGACAAAAGTCATCTGTCAACGATAGACAGAAATTTACTAAATCATGACGTCTCCTTAAGTTCAGCCAATCCAGACCGTTTTCGATTACGTGGCGCCAGATTTAAAAAGATGAAGTTTTTTCAGGATTTTTTTTATAAATAATACATTGTTTTGTAGTAAAATTAATGCAAATCGATTTTAAAAGCGATAATCTTTAGGAGTGTCAATAATTATGATCTTATTTTTTACATTGTCAAATAGCCTATTGTAATGCACTCTGTGCTCCCTTGTCCACAGATGCAAACACTATTTCTGCGAAAAATGTGCCTTAGAAAACTACAAGAAATCAACGCGTTGTTTTATCTGTAACACACAGACTAACGGTATGTTCAACCCTGCTAAGGAGTTGGAGGCCAAGCTGGTGAAGAAAGACAGTGATGATGATGATGACGATTGATTTATTAAAGCTGTTGAAAATATTTGTGGTTTTTTTTTCTAGATTTTGACATCAGGCTTTTGCTATGATTCTTCTTCTTCTTCTTAGTCAAATCATTTATTTCAATTAGGCACATTAAAGGCACTTTAGAACGTCAAAAAAAACTAAATAGAAATGATTGTAGTCGCCCATTCAAAAAGGTAGTTTTCGTATGGAGAAGAATGGGCAAGAAACTCCACACTCCACTCTTAGCGTGTCGATAGCAATCTAAATAGACTCGGCCCAGAATTCGGCTACTTGTTTGGCGCCTTCACCAGCGTCCATCAGTTCCTGTAACATGCACTGATGGACGGTGGTGAAGGCGCCAAACAAGTAGCCGAATTCTGGGCCGAGTCTATATTTTCATAGGCGCCACAGACAGCCCCCTTTGCAGGGGCTGCCTTGACGCCGAGGAATCAGCCGCCCACGTCATCCTGGAATGCGAGGCCGTGGCTTCTCAACGTGCAGAAATCCTCGGAACAATGAGGTCGCTCCGCGAAGCCTGTGAAGCTCCCAGGAAGCTTCTGGTATTTATGCTTGTGACTGTACAGACCAGCACATCAACCTACCCGAAACTGTCAAATTTTCCCAATCAACTTTGAACCTTATACTTTAGCGATAAAGTTGAAAATCTATTAAAGAAATTTGACAGATTATAGTAGCTTGATGTGCTGGCGTCTGTACATCGAGGTTGCTTGGCGTTAAAAAAGGTAAGTTAGCAACAGTTCTTGAAAAACAATTGGATCCAATTCCCGGGTTGGATAATGTGTTATTGGGTTTTTTCATGAGTACCTACATTGAAAATGATTCGATTTCCGGGTAGGGTAGGTAGGTATAATATTTTTATGTTAAATCCCATTGGTGAAGTTTTTTTGTTGTCTGTGCTAAAATACCAATCAATACAAATCCAATCCCAATTTCTTTGATTATACCTACCTACGTAGTGCAGCGAAAAAAAGAAAAACACGGACTGTCTTCGCCATATTATGATTCATAATGTTATCCTTTTATGATTCTGCCAAAGTGGCCTTTATAAGCTCCCTGATGTCGCGATTGGCTAAGGAATTCCGTGGACATAGTGAATTATGGTCCAGGCGTGATGTTATGTAACGCCGAGATATTCGCGGTAACACAAGCCCGTGTTGACCACAATGGCGCGACCAATGCGACATATGCAGATATCGTTTAACTTATTAGTTACACTCACATAAACTATGTAAAGTTGAAATAAGTCTTAACAAAGTAGAGGTACTGGAATGTACCTAAGTACCTATTTCTTTATTCTTCTAAGAAAACACGTTACCGCCGATATGCATTTTCCCAAGAAGTATCTGTAAGCAGTTGGTAGGACTTGGTACTCATCTTTATCTGCCTACAGCAGTCCACTGCTGCACATAGCCCTCACCAATTGCACGCCATTTAGCTCGATTCGATGAGGTGATCCGGCAGAGAACAAAGCTGTAACTTCGGTTCTTTTCCGGATAATTTCGTTCCTGATTTTATCCTTCAAAGAAACTCGAAATTTAGCGCGCTGAGTGACTATAAATTTGGCCCTGTCAGTGTCCACGTTTCGGAATTCTGATTATTGGACCTAATACACGTGCAGAAAGGACGGGCTCGTGTCTCTACGAAAATCCACGATAAATGATTGACCTGATGATTGACTGAACGCGCCTGTGGGGGAGAGCCTTTAACCGTAATGGATATCCTCTATTTTAAGAAAATAAACTGTGTCGGTATGTAAGTAGCTACCATAGATATAGATACACCTAGATAACGCAAGAGCAACTACTTCGCGTGCCAAAAATCGCACCAGTTTACGATAAAAAATCATAAGCCGCCACTTTCGCGCTCAGTCCTGTGTACTGCTGGCTGGGTAAGCGTGAGCGAGAGCGCGAGCTTGTGACGTCATAGTAGGTAGTCAAAAAATGGCACGCTTGGTTTTCATACATTTCGTGATACTTGCGTTATCTAGGTCTATCTATATCTGTGGTAGCTACCTATTCATCCCAATTAAGATTAAGTACTAAAATTACGTCCTAATTGAAGCATTTACGTCATAAAATAAAGATTTTACGCATTTCTTATAATTTCCTGTTTAATCGATTTAAATGGTCATTATTTATAACTACGATTGTCGGTAGTAGGTACTTCTCTTAAGTGGTTATTGTATACATTGTTTTGTGAGCAGCCAGTGGGTTGGGACTACCCAAAATGGGTAACTAGAAGTGTTTTTTATTTCGTAAATCTTTACCCTAATTGCATAACACACTATCAGCCTCAATTTGAATGATTTTGAAGGATTATTGCTAATCCATTGCTTCATAATTATGTCCGAATTTGTCTGCTCAACAACGTAAGTAAATAACGTGTATGTAACGTAAAATGTTGCTAAACTGTCAAAATGAAACGCACTGCTACTGATAATGTGTTAAGCAAATTACCCCGCTTAATATTGTTTATTTAGGTAAGGGCTGATTTATCAATTGACAGATCATTTTTATTCGTGGAATAAAATTGACGTCTGACAGTTTTTGTAAGGAACTGTCAAAAATTCAAAATTATTCCTCCGTTAAAAATATCTGGCGTTGGAAAATCAGCCCTAAGATAACTAACTATTTACACTAGTACCGCTGAAAGAAATAAGCAGTAAATAAAAATAAAAAAACATTGATCTGAACTGCTACAAACAGTTCCATATGAACCTAACGTTCAAAACAGTATTTATTACTAATCCGAAAAGAGTTAAAGCTTGAGGCAAAATCTTAGATACCGTCATGACAGTAAACTTTAACGTTTAATTAGCTAAAAGGAGTAAAAGGTCACAAAATTAACTGTTCATTTTGTGATATCGTTCAAACCATTGCAAGTTTAGAGCTACGTATGGTATTCCGAAATACCGCTCACCGAAAGGACGGTTTTCCGATAACACTCTACTCCGACGGTTAGTTGAACGAAAAAATAATTGGCCGATGAAACGTTTCGCCGATAATATTATTCATCGACGGCTGGTATTCCGAATTAATCCTTCGCCGATGTAACGGTTCACCGAAAACACTCTTCAACGACGATTGGTTAAACGAACGAATCTTTCGCCGATAGCACTCGTTGTAGGGGAATTATTTTGCCAAATGGATAGTTTTTCTTTCAGCTTGACAACACCCTTAGGTCTTGTAGAAGTCATGTTAAAAATACAGGTAATAATAAAATAATACATGGAAGAGTGGCAATAGAAAAAAAAAACAAAGTTTTTATTTAACCAAAAATTTAATTAATCATAAAGGCAAATTTATATTGTTTTTTACAATAAACAATATGATTATGATTATTATGATTTCTCTATTAGAACTGCGACAATAGAAAAAAAAAAATAAACTGTGCGAACAAAGCAAAAAACAAATAAAAGTAACACAACGTGATAAATTTTTGAAGTTATAGTAAATTGTGAGTTATTATTATTATTTGTACTTATAATTGTTATAATTCTTTAATGATGTCATGAATGAACGATGGAACACCCTTCTCCATTGAAAAAAATGGAACATTTATAAAACAATTATTGAATTTGCTAAAGAGCAGAAGCATACAGAATGTGTCATTGAACGAATCAACTCCTCGGAACCCATGCCAAAGCGTAGACGTAATGCACAGGTTGAATATGATGTTAGGATACAAACACACTTATCACAAAAGAGTGAAATGAATATTGAATCTTTCTTAGGTGGATTGGCCCATATTCTATACCTGAAAAACAAGAAATAAATATGTTTTTTTATATCATTAAAGAATTATAACAATTATAAGTACAAATAATAATAATAACTCACAATTTACTATAACTTCAAAAATTTATCACGTTGTGTTACTTTTATTTGTTTTTTGCTTTGTTCGCACAGTTTATTTAATTTTTTTCTATTGTCGCAGTTCTAATAGAGAAATCATAATAATCATAATCATATTGTTTATTGTAAAAAACAATATAAATTTGCCTTTTTGATTAATTAAATTTTTGGTTAAATAAAAACTTTGTTTTTTTTTTCTATTGCCACTCTTCCATGTATTATTTTATTATTACCTGTATTTTTAACATGACTTCTACAAGACCTAAGGGTGTTGTCAAGCTGAAAGAAAAACTATCCATTTGGCAAAATAATTCCCCTACAACGAGTGCTATCGGCGAAAGATTCGTTCGTTTAACCAATCGTCGTTGAAGAGTGTTTTCGGTGAACCGTTACATCGGCGAAGGATTCATTCGGACTACCAACCGTCGATGAATAATATTATCGGCGAAACGTTTCATCGGCCAATTATTTTTTCGTTCAACTAACCGTCGGAGTAGAGTGTTATCGGAAAACCGTCCTTTCGGTGAGCGGTATTTCGGAATACCATACGTAGCTCGCAAGTTTACTTACCTACATTACATTAGCTAATGGTGGTTTGCCTTATTTTTGCTGTTTTTTTTTCAGTAAATAGTATGTTCAATCATTAAAAGTTACTGTTTTGTCTTTTACTGTTTTACAAACATTTCTTCTTACTGTAATCAGAAATTATTTTTTTCAGTACCTATTAGGTACTAAATTAAATTATTAGAGGGCTGATTTTTCCAACGCTACGCTAACAGTTTAGATATATTTTTTACCGACTTCAAAAAAAAGGAGGTTATCAATTCGATACGTATGTATGTAATATTATTGGAATTGCATTATATTCACATATGACAATCTACTAAGGCTTCCAAACAAATATACAAAATTTCATAGACGTATGTATTTATGTATGTTTGTCCACGCATTTCTCAGCAACTATTAATCGGATCGTGACCATTTTTTGTATTAGCTTACATTTACTTCAACTTAGGGAACAGTGCAAGTTTCATCAAAATCGGTTCAGTAATTTTCAAGTTATGGACTAATACGTGTAAGTGTGACGGCCTGGCGTATTGATACGAGCTACGGGTGTAGTGTCAAAGGGAAAACATCTCAAAACCTTGGTCAAATTCTAGTGCAAAAACTGAAAATTACGAAATAAAAAGTAATTTAAAAAAATTAAACCGACTTCAAAAAGAAATCAACTCAAAATTATGAAATAACTTTAATTTCGGAAGTCGGTGGCAAAAAACTAAAATACAGATCCCAAGACACCGACTTCCGAAATTAAAGTTATTTCATTATTTTGAGTTGATTTCTTTTTGAAGTCGGTTTAATTTTTTTAAATTACTTTTTATTTACTAGCTGTGCCCCGCGGTTTCACCCGCGTAAATGTCGATCCCGCGGGAATATCGGGATAAAAAGTAGCCTATATTTTAATCCAGGGTGTCAGCTACCTCCATACAAAATTTTATCAAAATTGATCCAGCCGTTTGAGTGTGAAGATTGTGAAGAAGTAACAAACATTAAACACACCCCCACACACTCACAAACTTTCGCTTTTATATAGTGTGGTGTACTATTAAATATAGCACACAACTCAATGGCAACACTGCTGAAGTCAGTCACGATTTACCCCCCGTGGCGACTGGACGTGCCCGTTGGGTTGTTGTGTACTTGCTGATAACTTGGTAGTTTTAACCCTAAGCCCCTAATAAGAGATTATAGTGAACTCCACATTAGTGTGATTTACAGATTCCCATCTATTATTTCTGCTGATATACTCAATCTCTGCTTTCGCAAACCCGTGTCAACACCGTCACAAGGCCGCCTTCCCACATGAGACTGACTGCGAAAAATATGTTTATTGCAAGCGGGGAGTCCCCACTGTGGGCGTGTGCCCGGCTGGACAGGTCTTCGATGTTGATCAAAGCGTAAGTGTTTATTTGTTTTATTCTCTGTTTTCGGTTTAACTGGCATTGGAGTAATCCATACTCATATTATAAATTTTTTATTTTTCTTTTTTTTTTTTTTTATTGTGTGATAATATATTTCCTTCTATACTTTATGTACAGTATTAAAATAATAATAAGAATATGTACAAGTATATAAAAAGGAAAGGAAAGAATCAAAGGGCATCAAAAAATTCATCCGCATCGCTGTCAACAGGAAACGTGCCCAAAAGACTGGCAGCATTGCCACGTTGTATGGCAATGCTGATTCTTTGGCCAAAAAATAGGCCAGCCCTCTGGTCACGTGAAGAGTCGACCAACCGCTTGGCGATGTCTCGAAATACCACGTGGGCACTCGGGCCCCATGGCCCTAGAGTTTCAACCCCAAACGGCTCAAACATATACGTTCCAAAGAGATTGGAGTATTTGCGCCGTTTGAGGTTTTCCGCACCTGCAGCAGCTGCCCCAGCACAGCTCACCGTGCTTGGAAGATGGGATGGCGCAAGGGTGTCGACACACGTTGCATCCCACACCAAAGGCCTACCAACCTTCCAAGGCATTATGGTCATTCCGTCTGGTCTCTTCCCATCGTCGCGTGCCAAGCCATTGGGTTCTAAAACAGCTGGCACCCCGGCGGTGACAAGAGCACGACGGATGATGTCATTGATGCTAGCATGCCGTGCTATCCGGCCTGCGCTTTTACTGCAGGATAAGCCATGGTGTCCGAGGCAGTCGACACTTTCACCGCATTGGCATCGATGCGGAGCCACGCAAGGGGCGCCCAGACGCAGACAAGTAGCGAGCCGGAAAGTGGAATCACCCAGCAAAGTGCCTATGTTGGGTGACGGTAGCGCCTGAAGCCAGAGACCCGACTCCCACTCACCCACAGCCAGTAGGCGGGCACGCTCAGCAGTATTGGTGGACGTATTAATAAGATTATTCCGTACCAACCTGCAGAGCGGCTCATCCCACTGCCTCTGGGTAGATGGGTTCGCGGGCCAATCTGTATCCGGGCAAGCCATTTTCCAGGCGTTCACCGCGTCGGCCAAACACGGCACTTCCGAGTCAACCAGGGAGGGGGCTAAAATCTTCCCGGTCAACTTTTCGGTGCTGTGGACAGAGGACAGGAACGCCGGTAAGCTAATGCTGGTAATTTTGCGGACGCCGAGGCCACCAAAGCGGATGGGTAGTGTGGCTTGCAGCCACGCTCGGTCGTCCAAAACCACATTAAGAATGGATGTCAGTGTGCTGCGAATAATTTGGTCAATTTTGTCCAAGAGGTGTGGCTGCTTCCATAAAGGGGAAGAGCGTAGAAAATACATAAAATTTGGGCCAAAACAACAGTATCTAATCAGGGTGAATGCCGAATGTAAATTAATTTTGGAAAGTCTGTCCGAAATGTCGTTGAAATTTTTGATTTTTTCTTCGATGAAAGGCGAAAAACTATCTTCCAAAATTGGGGAACCTAGGAGGTGCAGTGAACTTTTTTCTAAAAATTTTATTTTCGGGGCTATTTCATTAAATTTCTCTAGGGTCAATTGTCTGTCGGTAATGTCAGAAAGGTAAATTTCGCATTTTGAGGGGTTAAGGTCCAAGCCAATAGATTTAAATTCCTGTTTGAGAAGTTCTAGGTCTTTCAAAACGGTGTCTACATCACCTCCTAGCGTTCCATCATCTAGATACCACACGTTGAATTTTGAATTTAGTTTTTGGATAATTGGGTGAATAGCTAAACTGAAAATGACAGGACCGAGAGGGTCACCTTGTTGGCATCCTACTGCAGATTCCAAAATATTGTCCTTATATAATAATTTAGAAGGGTGTCTGTAACACTGCCACAAGAAACCATAAATTTCGGGTAGTTCCTTTTTGACTTCAGCCAACAAAGTGTCCCTGTTTACAGAATTAAAGGCGTTCTTCACGTCAACCTTGAGGATGACCTCACCTTTATTCGAGTTTATGAATGTGGAAAGGGCATGGACGGCAGCCTCACAGCCCCCTTTTGAGCCAAAACCAAGCTGCAGGGGCTGAAACTTAGCTGCAAGTGATTCGCTATACAGCTTACAGCATATTTTGGCTGCCATACGCCTGTAAGTGCACCCAACGGCGATGGGACGAATGCCGCCGTCCTTCTTGCGCAGGGCACATAGGTTGGCCCCGTACAAGACATCGACGACGGCCTGGTTCACACCGCCGGTGAGCATGAGGTTAATAAGGGCCGCAAGCTCCTTCAAAAGCGACTCACCAGCTTCCCCGGCGCCTGAACTCAGTAAATCCTTGAGATGTTGTGGAGTCAGGCCATCGAGGCCGCCGGCGGAACCACTTCGGAAAGAGCTCACGGCAGCAATTAACTGAGGGGCCGAAACATTTAGAAAGGTTGAATTTAGGTCGGGAGGGTCGGGGGGGTCGGGAAAGGTGAGACCATCCGCAGGCGCTGGGTGTTTACTCTCTAGAGCTGATAGTGTTTCTGGAGAGTAAGGCGCCACCACATCGCTGCTGAATAATATCCTAGCCGCTCCCTTGATGTCACCTTCACTTAATTTCGATTCCACATGTGAACACAAGCTTTTTTGTGATTGGTTGTTAAATGCAGGTAATTTTGGATCTAAAATTAAGGTCGAATTGTTACAGTTGTCTTTAATTTGGTTTGTTAAGGATTTTTTAGTTGCTAAATTTTTCTGGACATGTAGAATCCTAAAAGGGAAGGTGAGCAATTGCTCCCAGGCACTTTGTGAGTTCTCCTGGGTCGCAAGACGGAGACATCGCGACAAATTCAGTGCAACAGACCGTCTCGCGCCCCGGGGAACTCTCTTTAAAACCGGGATAGAATTTTTGAATTTAGCTAGCGTTTGCCACAAGGTTTGGTCTGGAGTTGTTGGTGTTGGAGATGTAGCTAGGGGGCACAAAGGTACACTATGAGTTTTGTGGATCTTGCCATAGTGTATCCTCAGCCCCCGTTCGCCTTTAAAAAAGCGTGCCTGTGAGCAATACGGGCATCTCACCAGCTGGATATCGAGCGATGTGGCAGGTTGACTAGCACTGTTTCCGGCGTCGCTATTGCCGTCATTGAACATAAATAACGTTGTGTTACACTTACCTACCTAAAAAAAATTAAATAAACTATATACACATGCACTAAAAACAAACATTAAAAAAATAGACCACAAAACCAAATTTTTCAGGATTTACACTTCACAAAAGTCACTGCCATGAAGACTGTCACTCTTTGACGGGTGCTGCGCAGTCGCGCTCGTAACCTGGGGCGCCGCGCATACAGGGCGCAGCCCTCGCAACCACGGCTACAGGCGCCGCAGGCTTCCCGTCGCGTCGTCGTCGTTGATTGCAGCAGATTGTTTTGCCTTTAAGACTCTCTTATTTAGCTTTTGCCATAATTTGAGAAAATGAAATAAAATAAAATGAATGTCATCTTGAGTTTTCAAATATCAGCATCGAATCAATTTAATATTTTTATTTTATAGTTTTGGCTCGGTATCTATTCAGATTATCAATATTGTAAATATATATTTTATAGTCATTGCTATTTAAAATTCACGTTTTATTTCAGTTGAAAAAATCCAAACTTGTTCTCTTAAAAATATATAAATTATATATATATATATATATCTTCTATTATAAATTCGAAAGTAACTCTGTCTGTCTGTATGTTACCTTTTCACGCCTAAAACACTGAACGGATTGCGATAAAATTTGGCAGAGAGATAGATTGCATCCCAGGGAATGATGATGATGGGACTCCCGTTTCCGCACTTAGACTCTCATTCGGTCCGTTGTGCGTGGGGATTCTGGCTAACAGAGCCAGCCTATCTCCGCCCAAAAGCACAGAACAGCACAGGCTTCGCGGAGCGACCTCATTGTTCCGAGGATTTCTGCACGTTGAGAAGCCACGGCCTCGCATTCCAGGATGACGTGGGCGGCTGATCCCTCGGCGTCAAGGCAGACAGAGGGAAGACAAAGGGGGGCTGTCTATGGCGGCTATGTTGAAAAGATGTTTGTTGAGGTTATGGCCCGTAATTGTTCCTATTATTATTATAAGGTTATTTCTACTCAGGCTGAGAAGTTTTTTGGTTAATCGCGGGGTGTATCATAGGTAAAACCAATTATGACTGTCTACAGTCTGTTGCCCGTGACCATCTGTTGATAAGGAGTTCGGTCGATCTTTGGCGAATCCACGCACGAAATTGTGAGAAAGGCAAAGGGAGAAGTGGGTACGGGCCTAACACCTGCATATCAGAGCCTCTCTTCGCAAGTTCGTATGCAGCATCAGGCAATAACACTTATTATGGGACCAACAAATGCTGAGAGTACGCCGTCAACCCTTAGTACGCCAAAAAGTACTAGCACTTAGACTGAGATCTATATCAAAGGAATACTTGCAACTGAAGCTGTTAATAGGTTAGGTTACGCTGTCAATCCAAAGCGCGTATTTTGCGTAAGTTGCTTGCAATTAGAAGTTTATAAAAAATATTTATTAGTTTATTAAAATTATTATTAGATTCCGATATTCATCACACCAATGTCATCAATGGTCGCTCACAATGGGCCTTATAAGAAGGCTAAAAGTCACCCAAAGGGCAATGGAGAGGGCTATGCTCGGAGTTTCCCTGCGTGATCGAATCAGGAATGAGGAGATCCGCAGGAGAGCCAAGGTAACCGACATAACCCGAAGAATTGCCAAACTTAAGTGGCAGTGGGCAGGGCACATTGCTCGCAGAACAGATGGCCGATGGGGCCGAAAGGTTCTGGAGTGGCGACCGCGTACCGGAAGACGTAGCGTTGGAAGGCCTCCCACAAGGTGGTCCGACGACCTTGTGAAGGCCGCAGGAACCCGTTGGATGCGAGAAGCACAGAACCGGTCACAGTGGAGGTGCTTGGGGGAGGCCTATGACCAGCAGTGGACGTCTTTCGGCTGAAATGATGATGATGATTCATCACATATGTAATGTTTTACTAGTTAATTCATTTGACCTTGATTTTGTAGATCAACTTTTCAAGTTACTCCAATTTAATTACTATTTTAACACTGACTGTCTCATTCCATAGGTATGCCTCCCCAAAAACCAAGCAGGTTGTCACAAAGTATCAAGACGTTCCTTGAGAACCAACACCAGATCATCTCAGGTCCACATTAGTAGTGTACCAGTTGACGATGATTTAAAGGCTGCTGAATCTTCATTTGGCACACATGCTGTACAAGCGTGTACTGTTTTTGATGTGTGGTCAAAGCCCGATCCTAGTGACTGTAGTTTCTACTACAGGTGTATGAGGGGAAAGATCGAAAGGGTGAAATGTCTGATAAATTATTATTTTTCGGCTGAAAAACTGGTGAGTTTAGCTTTTGTTTTACATCTGCATGCATGCCGAAAGCATAGAAAAAGAGAAATACTTTGTAAAGAAGTAAACCTCCAATTTCGAACGCTTTCAAAATTTTGTTATTCTGCCGCACTCACATATGTAGCTTTAATAACCATTCATTAATATTAACAGACTAGCAAATTATTACTCACTAGCTTTTGAAGGTGATCGCATGCCGCTGTACTAACATACAAAGCTATGGTAGCATGCGACCACGGGAAAGTACTTTCTTGTTTCATCCTTCTCAGTAGTTATTGTTTTTATATTACCGACTGATCTTTAGTATCTTTCATGTATAATTATTTGTTGCAGATTTGTGTCCATAAAAATGAGTCCAATTGTTTAATGTCAAAGGACGTGACGAACCCCTCGACTCCATGTGGCCCATACGATGACTGGGTCCAACCCGACCCTCATGACTGTACTATGTACTACCTCTGTTACTACGGTGTACTGATGCATGTGACTTGTCAAATTAATTACGAATATAGTCCTACAGAACTGGTGAGTAACTAAAACCATTATTATGCTAACCCAAATAGTATTTTTATAGAAATTTCGAGACGGCTGGTTGACACTTCCCGTGAGCCAAGGCCTGGCTCTGACTTTTACCTTGACCAGAGGCTAAGCGTTGCCATACAAGCATACAACGTGGTAATGCCGCCAGTCTCTTGGGTATATCTTGTCGACAGCGATGCGGATGAATTTTTCGACGCTATTTTTTAGTTTCTGTATAGTTTTAGTTAAGTTAGGATTTAATTTTGTTATTTTTAGATTTGGTCAAATCAAATAATTTATTTGCATAATACATGCGAGAAAGGTGTTACAGGTATAAAAGGTATATTGTATTATAACCTACTGACTGAGGTATGCAAATTAATATATTAGGTACTAATAGCAACATTAAATATACAGAATCAATTTTAAATTGAGTTACCTACATAAAAAAATAGAAATGTTAAATTAAAAAAATGACAAATTATTATACACAAGTCAGATCAAAATTTCAATAATCATTAATTGAATAGTAACATTTTGTAACTAAGAATTGGTTAAAGTAAAGTTGTAGGTATATATCTTGATTTTAACACGTTCAGACCGGCGTGTACCACCGGTGGAGCACGGAGTATTTGCTGCCACGGCGAGGTGTACCACCGGTGGCCACGTCACACTATACTTTCAATGTACTAAGAAATTCGCGCCGCTTTGAGAGAAAGTGTTGTATTTACCGTTCCCGCCTAGTAAAATAGACAAATTTTCATAGTGTAGCTCAGGAGGAGGATATAATTTCGAAAAGTAAGCAAAAAACAGTATTGAAAAATTGTATTTATTAGAAAAAAAAAATTACATAATCACGACATAAATTGTACGAAATGCGAATTGTTTATGATAAATTACGTTGAGAGAATGTAATAATAAGAAAATTAAATCAAAATTGAAAAAAATATAAAATAAAATGCCAATGGATGGTATAAAATGAAAATTATTTTGCATGAATAGTATTGACACAATCCAAACACATTGGTTTTTCACACGCAGAGCAAAATGTCTTTACGCGTTTCGATTTTTTTCTAGCCATAGGTACTCGCAGATTCGATTGTTGTAAAATGGTCGTAACAAGGTCTGCATCTCTTTCTGGTATCTCTGAGCTTTCCTTCCGTTTTCTCTAACTTGTGTTTTGGCTTTCTTTGTGCATGGGGCCTACCCTCCTCTGCAGCGTCATCGGGTTGATTATCAGTGCTGGGGTTGCTAATCATCTCTTTTATTATTTGTTCCCGAAATTCTAATATACAATTTCAAAGTACTTAATATTTTCGATTCATAATTCAATTACGTGAACGATGCGTACCTTCCCGTCTGAATTCTATCTCTTCTTCAATTGTTTAGGGGGGGGGTTCTTGAGGGGTGTGTGTGTGTTTTTCGACGACGACGAATTTTGTTTTTTTCCTGCTGCAAATTTTTGGTGAATAACCCAAGCATTTACCAACATTGTGCCACAGAAAATCTCAATGATTAGCTTGCGGTACCATTTTAGGGTTTTTCTAAGGCTGGTATAGTACGACGCCATCTGATCAGATATATCTACCCCCTTTTTTTTATTTTATTTTTTTATTTATGAGACAAAACTCTTTACTTTATATTACGATTACTAGCTTATTAGAAAGAGAGAAAGCATAATTCCTGTCCGTGTCCACCGGTGGCGCACCCCGCCCGGCAAGACTTGGTTCATGGGGCGGTGATGTACCACCGGTGGCCATATGAAGATTTGCGCCGTAGGATACCAAGTACCTACTCATGAGGTGCCGGTCTGAACGTGTTAAAGGACTAATAATTATTAAAATTTACACCACTTAAACCTACCCAAATAGACTAGTCTAAAGACGAGATTAATAAACGTGACATAACTCATACTTTGACTTAGCACTATTTTTGTCACTGTCGTACAACTGTCAAATAAAAAAATAATAATATCCTTCAAAATGATGCGGATTCTGGTTGATAGTAATAATAATAATAAGACCTTTATTTTCAGGCTACTTTGGCCCATAGATAAATACCTTACAGACTAACATATATATTTAATAATACAATGTGTGTTAGTGTATAAACTTAAAATATGTTACTAAAATTCACTTCACTCGAGCACTGTCTTTGTGCGATCGTGTGGCACTTGTCCGCGGAAGCGACGGAACATTACACCTTGCGGCCAAAAGTCCTCTGCCATGACGAGGTGCAGGTAGCATGTAGGTACTCGCACCACGAACGCCTTGAAGTTGACGTTGCGGCGCGATTCAAGCAACTGCACTCTCGGTCTGTACTTGGTCCTTTGGCACGTACGTATAGTGTACGCAAGTAGGGTGCAGGCGCAGGGCCAACAGTTTAACGTGCTTGTAGTGGTATCTACAACGCCACATCACAGAAAAGCGTGACTTAAGTGCTGGTTTAAGTCACACAGTGCAATAAAATATGTTTTTGATATTATTGCCATTTTACAGAAATGTCAACCCAAAGAGATTGCAGGTTGTAGCTTATCTACAACAAGGAGCAAGTCGATCACAACTCTGAACCCTTCCGACTTCTGGCTCCCATGTGGTCCTTTTGACGACTGGTCTCAACCCGACCCTTATGACTGCACTATGTACTACCTC
Organism: Oligia fasciuncula; assembly: GCA_963082905.1. NCBI lineage: Eukaryota > Metazoa > Arthropoda > Insecta > Lepidoptera > Noctuidae > Oligia > Oligia fasciuncula. The sequence continues at coordinate 10,195,302 of OY720413.1, read as the reverse complement.
TGTTATTACGGTGAAATTATGCATGCTACGTGTCAAAGTTATTACGAATTTAGCCCTACACATTTTGTAAGTACTGCAATCTTCTAAAACATATATTTTTTTCACAGCCTAAAGGAACTTTCAACAAAAAACTGTTTTTATTTCGCAGTTGGTTTGTTCTGTATTGTGAGTGCCGTGAGTACGCCATTAAGTCTCAGTACGCAAACCTCATCGAGTAATGAGATTAATAGGCATTAAAACACAAGTGGCAAAAGTACGCCATTTACTACCAGCACACCAAAAAAGAAACCGCCTAAGTGCATGACCACGCACAATGCAGGGTTCCGTAGTTAGGATGAATTTATCCCAAGAACAAACTTAACTTTGTATGCTCAATTTTCCAACTGCAAATGTAAGTTTGTAATTATTATTGCCTAAAAAAATTCGGACTTATTCTACTTCTTCTTGTCAAATTTCATGATTCTATGGAAAGCGGGAAGTGCCCTATATGTTTTTTTTTATTGATGTTTATAATATTTAATTCAACCTTCACCTTTATTTGCCATTAGGTACTATTACACATAATATACAATAATAATATTTTTTTTAACTTTCGTAAACTATTTTGTAGGAATGCTTTCCCAAAGAGCTCGCAGGTTGTAGTATATCTACAACAACCAACAAAGTGATTACAACTAAGGATCCCTGGCCGAAGTGTGGTTCTTATGACGACTGGTCTCAACCCGACCCTTATGACTGCACTATGTACTACCTCTGTTATTACGGTGAAATGATGCATGTTACGTGTGAAATTTATTACGAATTTAGCCCTACACAGTTTGTAAGTACAACTAAGGGGTTTATTTATAAACCTTGCTTAAAGTTAAGAGACATATTTAAACATCAAAAATGTATGGTTAAATAATCGCTGATCAGTACTTAACTTTAAGCAATGTATTTATAGGAGTTTATGACTAAACAAAATAACTTTTCTTAGCTTAGTAAGAAATAGCTGCCAAAGTTAATGAAATGCGTTCAAACTACTTTCAGCAATATAGGGCACACTATTACCAATTTTATTGTAACTACAACTAATACGAGAGTACGCCATCAGCACTTAATACGCTAACAAAAATACGTGATTGAATCCTAGTACGCTAAAAAGAAAGACAACGCAACACACGCGTTACTCATGATCTTATTGTAACTACAACTAATACGAGAGTACGCCATCAGCACTTAATACGCTAACAAAAATACGTGATTGAATCCTAGTACGCTAAAAAGAAAGACAACGAAACACGCGTTACTCATGATCTTATTGTAACTACAACTAATACGAGAGTACGCCATCAGCACTTAATACGCTAACAAATATACGCGACTGAACCCTAGTACGCTAAAAGGCAAGACAACGCAACACACGCGTTACTCATGATCACCCTATCCTATGCTGAGGCTCATGCCTCTCCTATGCTAGAGGAAGTGGACCGAACTCGCATTGTGCCCAATGCGAGTTGGAGAATGTCACACATCTTCGAATATTATGTTTATTATTTTTTCTAACGCTGGTACAATTTCGCAGGAATGTCTCCCCAAAGAGGTCGCAGGCTGTAGCATAATATCTTCAACTACCAGCAACCCGGTCACGACCCATTCCCCGCGGTCACATTGTGGTTACTACGACAGCTTGGTCCAACCCGACCCCACTAGTTGCAGTCACTTCTACCAGTGTTTTTACGGCCAAGTTATCAGAAGTCAGTGCCTTTTAGGCTACGAATTTAGTCCTATAACCCTGGTAAGTTACGCTTTAACGATTTATGCTCATTCCAAAACCCATTCAAAGTACTTTTTAGGGTGGGTAATCATCAAATGACCCATCCCGCTCTGGGTGGAGCGGAAGGGAGTGTCAGACTTTTACTGACTAAAACCCACTCGTGTTACTTCCTTAGCCCTTTACGTTCCGGGCCAGCGGTAATCCATTCGGACAATCCCGCTGACCCGGCAGGCCTCGGCCCTAAAGGGCCCCTTCCTCGATGCTGACATCTCTTTGAGGCGCGTGTGGAACACGTACGCGCCATCCGGCACGGGCCTGGTCCTGATCGCACGGTGAGCTACCCATTACTCTCCCCCCACAGGCCCGCGCCTACGGTGGCCGGGAGTCGTCGCGCGGCTATTCAAAGTACTCTCCACTAGCCTCATACGTCTAAACCAGTTTTCGAAACACTTTTTCCAGTCCGCCGCAGACACCTGGTTTACAGCCTGCTCAAACGCTGACAGCACATCTTCCGGCGACGAAAGTTGTATCCCTTAGAGCTGTTTTTTTTTCGGAAATATAAAGAAGTCACATGGTGCTAGGTCAGGGCTGTAAGGAGAGTGACCCAGGAGTTTGACCGGCGTGCTGTCAAAGTCCCTCGTTTTGACCCACCGTGGTGTGCGAAGGCGTGATGTCGTGGTGGACCAGTAGCCCGCGGAGCCCTGTTTGGTCGCTTGTTGCTCACAACAGAGAAAACTTCTGCCAAGAATTTGGTAGTAAGTATACCATTCAGCGTTGATGCTTCTTTGGAAAGGAAATTATTATTACGTAAAGGAATTGACACCAAGTAGCCAGTCAATTTGAAAAAGCTCGCGATCAAAATCTTCCCCACGCTTCTAGATCGCTTCACTTTGGTATGCGTTGATTCGTTTTGAAGCACCCAAACCGTTGACTGGCGCTTCTTTTCTGGATCGTATTGATAAATCCAAGACTCATCACCTGTGATGATGTGGTAAACACGCCGAGAGAGAGAGACGAGCCTGTTTATCATATCACGACACCATTCCACACAGGCCTGCTTCTGAGCATCGGTGAGGTTGTGCGGCACCCAGCGTGCAACTATCCTGCTCACGCAAAGATGCACCGTGTGTAGAATTTCGTGAAGGCTTCCCGATCCCAGTATGTGCTGAATCTCTTGATAAGTAACTCGCCTATTGTCTTGGATTAAATATTTCACTTGTAGCGTTTTCTTCCGTAACAGCCGTCAAAGGGCGACCACTTCTTTCTTCACCTAAAGTTAGTCGACCGCGCTTGAATTCGATAAACCAACGATACACGGTTGCCTTAGAAGGGCCTTCATCCATGAATGCCATTTGAAGTCTATCGTAAGATTTGTCCGATTTCAGGCGACACTTGAAATCGTAAAAAATCATAGCGTGAAAATGTTCCCGGCGCAGATCCATTTTTCTCGATAATTCACGATCACGATAATTTAAGTTAGCTCGCAAACAATGTGGAGGGAAATTTTGAAATTGGAACATACCTATTTTTACTTAAGGTGAGTCGATGACACCGACAAGTTGGGGTGTTTGCCCAACTTTGACAAAGGCCTCCATTTCCTTCCGCTCTGTTCTGTTTATCGCTTTCCTAGTCCATGTTTTTTCTGCTATGGCCTTTCGTCTTCCCTCCTTCGAAACTGTCTACCTCGTTTCATTTTATTTCTTGGGTACCTAAATACAATGTTTTGTTCCACTTCTCATAATACCTCAAACCTACCCCAAAGAGCAATGTCAATGATTTAATAACTGATTTAAATTATTTTCTAGATTTGTCAGCCTAAAGAAGTTGCTGGCTGCTCAACAACAACAACTTCAACCACAAGTACGCCGTCTACCACAACTTCTACTAAGACAACGCCGTCAACAACAACATCATCAACGACTTTAACAACACCAACAACAACCATTACTAAGACCACGCCATCAACGAAAAGGACAAAGACTACGCCATCAACAACTTCTACAAAGACTACACCGTCGACAACTTCTACTGAAACCACGCCAACAACTACTAGTACTAAAACAACTCCATCAATAACGACTATTACCACAACGCCGTCAACAACAACATCATCAACGACTTTAACAACTCCAACAACAATCAGTACTAAGACCACGCCATCAACGACAAGTACAAAGACTACGCCATCAACAACTTCTACAAAGTCTACGCAGTCGACAACTTCTACTAAAACCACGCCAACAAGTACTAGTACTAAAACAACTCCATCAACAACCACTATTACCACAACGCCGTCAACAACAACATCATCAACGACTTTAACAACTCCAACAACAACCAGTACTAAGACCACGCCATCAACAACTTCTACAAAGACTACGCCGTCGGCAACTTCTACAAAGACTACGCCGTCGACAACTTCTACTAAAACCACGCCAATAACTACCAGTACTAAAACAACTCCATCAACAACGACTATTACCACAACGCCGTCAACAACAACATCACCAACGACTTTAACAACTCCAACAACAACCAGGACTAAGACCACGCCATCAACGACAAGTACGAAGACTACGCCATCAACAACTTCTATAAAGACTACGCCGTCGACAACTTCTACTAAAACCACGCCATCAACGACAAGTACAAAGACTACGCCATCAACAACTTCTACAAAGACTACGCCGTCGACAACTTCTACTAAAACCACGCCAATAACTACCAGTACTAAAACAACTCCATCAACAACGACTATTACCACAACGCCGCCAACAACTTCCACTCAGACTACACCAACTACTACACATGAACCATTTTCGGATTGTGGCTACTCTGATAGGTGGATACAACCGGATCTAAGTGATTGTGAATACTTCATACTCTGTTTTTACGGAATTTTCACACAAGCAAAATGTCCGCCTGGATACGAATTCAACCCTGTTGCTTTGGTAAGTGTTGTTTGTAAGTTACAATCACTCTTAAACAAAATTCAATACATTACATTTACAACACTCAATACCTACATTAACAATACAATACAAAACAAAAACTACCGTATTTTCATTAATGACCGACGACTGTAAGTAGGCGTCGTGCAAGTCACTCCAACGTCGTATGCATGGCCAGTCGAGGCAGTCCGCTATCATCATCAGCACGCTGTTGGGGCTGCCGTGCACATCCCACACACACGACCGTGTGCGTAACTCTGTCACTGTGTGCGTAAATTAATGGGTCGGTCGGTCGGGTACAAATAGCCAACGCTAAAGTTTTTGTGTGCGCAACATATACCCACATATTTATACCAATAACTAATATACCTACCAATATAATAGTAATCATAATTGAATGAGTTCTATTATTTCAACATTATACGCGATGCGATTTTTTTGTTTTATTTTATAAAAGAGTATTCTATTCTATTAACTACTACTTTTGTAATGTAACATTGCGTTACTGTCCATTCCCACGCAAAGAAAGAAAGATTGAGTCCCAGCAGTGGACACATTGAAGGCTGAATATGAAAAGGAAACACGTTACAAAAACTCAACCTATTTGTAACATAAATTCCGAAGTAGCATTGCGTAGTTGAAGCTAAATCCTAATTACTCCCTTCCTACTTCGCTTAAACAGCAATGATTTTCTTATTAACAGCAACGTTCATGTTCTCAATTATTTTACAGCAATGTCAACCAAAATCTGTAGCAGGTTGCTCTAAAACAACAACAACTTCAACCACAACTGAGCTAACTACGACAAGCACGAAGACGACACCAACCACAACAAAGACTACACCAACCACAACAAAGACTACACCGACAAAGACTACACCAACCACTACAAAAACGACACCAACTACAACAACTGTAACCACGCCGTCAACAACTAGCACAAAGACTACACCAACCACAACAAAGACTACACCATTTACAACAACTGTAACCACGCCGTCAACAACTAGTACAAAGACAATTCCAACCACGACAAAGACTACACCAACCACAACAAAGACTACACCAAGCACAACAAAGACTACACCAACAACGACAAAGACTACACCAACCACTACAAAGACGACACCAACTACAACAACTGTAACCACGCCGTCAACAACTAGCACAAAGACCACTCCAACCACGACAAAGACTACACCAACAACGACAAAGACGACACCAACCACTACAAAGACGACACCAACTACAACAACTGTAACCACGCCGTCAACAACTAGCATAAAGACAACTCCAACCACGACAAAGACTACACCAACTACGACAAAGACTACACAAACCACAACAAAGACTACACCAACTACGACAAAGACTACACCAACCACTACAAAGATGACACCAACTACAACAACTGTAACCACGCCGTCAACAACTAGCACAAAGACAACTCCAACCACGACAAAGACTACACCAACTACGACAAAGACTACACCAACCACAACAAAGACTACACCAACAACGACAAAGACTACACCAACCACAACAAAGACTACACCAACTACGACAAAGACTACACCAACCACTACAAAGATGACACCAACTACAACAACTGTAACCACGCCGTCAACAACTAGCACAAAGACTACACCAACCACAACAAAGACTACACCAACTACGACAAAGACTACACCAACCACTACAAAGATGACACCAACTACAACAACTGTAACCACGCCGTCAACAACTAGCACAAAGACTACACCAACCACAACAAAGACTACACCAACAACGACAAAGACTACACCAACCACTACAAAGACGACACCAACTACAACAACTGTAACCACGCCGTCAACAACTAGCACAAAGACTACACCAACCACAACAAAGACTACACCAACAACGACAAAGACTACACCAACCACAACAAAGACTACACCAACCACAACAAAGACTACACCAACAACGACAAAGACAACTCCAACCACAACAAAGACTACACCAACAACGACAAAGACTACACAAACCACTACAAAGACGACATCAACTACAACAACTGTAACCACGCCGTCAACAACTAGCACAAAGACAACTCCAACCACGACAAAGACTACACCAACTACGACAAAGACTACACCAACCACTACAAAGACTACACCAACCACTACAAAGATGACACCAACTACAACAACTGTAACCACGCCGTCAACAACTAGCACAAAGACAACTCCAACCACGACAAAGACTACACCAACTACGACAAAGACTACACCAACCACAACAAAGACGACACCAACTACAACAACTGTAACCACGCCGTCAACAACTAGCACAAAGACTACACCAACCACAACAAAGACTACACCAACAACGACAAAGACTACACCAACCACTACAAAGACGACACCAACTACAACAACTGTAACCACGCCGTCAACAACTAGCACAAAGACTACACCAACCACTACAAAGACTACACCAACTACGACAAAGACTACACCAACCACTACAAAGATGACACCAACTACAACAACTGTAACCACGCCGTCAACAACTAGCACAAAGACAACTCCAACCACGACAAAGACTACACCAACAACGACAAAGACTACACCAACCACTACAAAGACGACACCAACTACAACAACTGTAACCACGCCGTCAACAACTAGCACAAAGACTACACCAACCACAACAAAGACTACACCAACAACGACAAAGACTACACCAACCACAACAAAGACTACACCAACCACAACAAAGACTACACCAACAACGACAAAGACAACTCCAACCACAACAAAGACTACACCAACAACGACAAAGACTACACCAACCACTACAAAGACGACATCAACTACAACAACTGTAACCACGCCGTCAACAACTAGCACAAAGACAACTCCAACCACGACAAAGACTACACCAACAACGACAAAGACTACACCAACCACTACAAAGACGACACCAACTACAACAACTGTAACCACACCGTCAACAACTAGCACAAAGACTACACCAACCACAACAAAGACTACACCAACAACGACAAAGACTACACCAACCACAACAAAGACTACACCAACAACGACAAAGACTACACCAACCACTACAAAGACGACACCAACTACAACAACTGTAACCATGCCGTCAACAACTAGCACAAAGACAACTCCAACCACGACAAAGACTACACCAACCACTACAAAGACTACACCAACAACGATAAAGACGACACCAACTACAACAACTGTAACCACGCCGTCAACAACTAGCACAAAGACAACTCCAACCACGACAAAGACTACACCAACCACAACAAAGACTACACCAACCACAACAAAGACTACACCAACAACGACAAAGACAACTCCAACCACAACAAAGACTACACCAACAACGACAAATACTACACCAACCACTACAAAGACGACACCAACTACAACAACTGTAACCACGCCGTCAACAACTAGCACAAGGACCACTCCAACCACGACAAAGACTACACCAACTACGACAAAGACTACACCAACCACTACAAAGACTACACCAACCACGACAAAGACAACTCCAACCACAACAAAGACTACACCAACCACGACAAAGACAACTCCAACCACAACAAAGACTACACCAACAACGACAAAGACTACACCAACCACTACAAAGACGACACCAACTACAACAACTGTAACCACGCCGTCAACAACTAGCACAAAGACAACTCCAACCACGGCAAAGACTACACCAACCACAACAAAGACTACACCAACAACGACAAAGACTACACCAACTACAACAACTGTAACCACGCCGTCAACAACTAGCACAAAGACAACTCCAACCACGGCAAAGACTACACCAACCACAACAAAGACTACACCAACAACGACAAAGACTACACCAACTACAACAAAGACTACACCAACAACGACAAAGACTACACCAACTACTACAAAGACTACACCAACCACTACAAAGACGACACCAACAACGACAAAGACTACACCAACCACTACAAATACGACACCAACTACAACAACTGTAACCACGCCGTTAACAACTAGCACAAAGACAACTCCAACCACGACAAAGACTACACCAACCACAACAAAGACTACACCAACCACAACAAAGACTACACCAACAACGACAAAGACAACTCCAACCACAACAAAGACTACACCAACAACGACAAATACTACACCAACCACTACAAAGACGACACCAACTACAACAACTGTAACCACGCCGTCAACAACTAGCACAAGGACCACTCCAACCACGACAAAGACTACACCAACTACGACAAAGACTACACCAACCACTACAAAGACTACACCAACCACGACAAAGACAACTCCAACCACAACAAAGACTACACCAACCACGACAAAGACAACTCCAACCACAACAAAGACTACACCAACAACGACAAAGACTACACCAACCACTACAAAGACGACACCAACTACAACAACTGTAACCACGCCGTCAACAACTAGCACAAAGACAACTCCAACCACGATAAAGACTACACCAACTACGACAAAGACTACACCAACCACAACAAAGACTACACCAACAACGACAAAGACTACACCAACCACTACAAAGACGACACCAACTACAACAACTGTAACCACGCCGTCAACAACTAGCACAAAGACAACTCCAACCACGGCAAAGACTACACCAACTACAACAACTGTAACCACGCCGTCAACAACTAGCACAAAGACAACTCCAACCACGGCAAAGACTACACCAACCACAACAAAGACTACACCAACAACGACAAAGACTACACCAACTACAACAACTGTAACCACGCCGTCAACAACTAGCACAAAGACAACTCCAACCACGGCAAAGACTACACCAACCACAACAAAGACTACACCAACAACGACAAAGACTACACCAACTACAACAAAGACTACACCAACAACGACAAAGACTACACCAACTACTACAAAGACTACACCAACCACTACAAAGACGACACCAACAACGACAAAGACTACACCAACCACTACAAATACGACACCAACTACAACAACTGTAACCACGCCGTTAACAACTAGCACAAAGACAACTCCAACCACGACAAAGACTACACCAACTACTACAAAGACTACACCAACCACTACAAAGACGACACCAACTACAACAACTGTAACTACGCCGTCAACAACCAGCACAAAGACCACACCAACAACTACAAAGACCACACCAGCAACTACGAAGACAATACCAACCACTACAAAGACGATACCAACTACAACAAAGACTACACCAGCAACTACAAAGACGACACCAACTACAACAAATACTACACCAACCACTACAAAGACAACACCAACAACGACAAAGACTACACCAACCACTACAAAAACTACACCAACAACTACAAAGACCACACCAACAACTACAAAGACCACACCAACCACTACAAAGACGACACCAACCACTACAAAGACTACACCAACCACTACAAATACAACACCAACTACTACAAAGACCACACCAACCACTACAAAGACGACACCAACCACGACAAAGACTACTCCAACCACTACAAAGACTACACCAACTACTACAAAGACTACACCAACCACAACAAAGACGACACCAACTACAACAGCTGTAACCACGCCGTCAACAACTAGCACAAAGACTACACCAACCACTACAAAGACAACTCCAACCACAACAAAGACTACACCAACTACGACAAAGACTACACCAACTACTACAAAGACTACACCAACCACAACAAAGACTACACCAACTACTACAAAGACTACACCAACCACAACAAAGACGACACCAACTACAACAGCTGTAACCACGCCGTCAACAACTAGCACAAAGACTACACCAACCACTACAAAGACGACACCAACCACTACAAAGACAACACCGATACCAACTACAACAAGCACAACGGATAAACCACATCCTTCTTGTAATACTTCAGAGTTGAGGCGGCTACCTGATCCCAATGATTGCAGGTTCTTCTTTAATTGTGTCTATGGAGACTTAAAGTACGAGCAATGTCCAGATGGAATGGAATTTAGCCCGTTTGATATTGTAAGTATTCAAAGTCAAATTATTTATTTCAAACTAGCTGCGCCCCGCGGTTTTACCCGCGTAAATGTCGATCCTGTGGGAATATCGGTATAAAGCCTATATGTTAATCCAGGGTGTCAGCTACCTCCATACCAAATTTTAGCAAAATTGGTCCAGCCGTTTGAGCGTGAAGAGGTAACAAAATTATAAACACAAACACAGCCCCACACACACATACACACCCCCCCACAAACTTTCGCCTTCATAATATTAGTGTGATAGGCACATTAAAGGCACTTTTGAACGTCAAAAATTACAACAAAATAGAATTGATTCTAGTCGCCCATTCCAAAAGGTAGTTTTCGTATGGAGAAGAATGGGCTAGAAACTCCACCATTACTCTTTTAAAATGTTTTACAAAGTTTTGTGTACAATAGTATAATTATTTATGAAGACGATGCACCTAGAATAAAATTAGTCTACCACAAAAGGTAAAAAGAATTAAAAATGAAGCAATGACAGGTAAATCAATTATGTGATAGATACATGGTGCTCACATATTTACAAATTATTTACAAATATTGTAAAAAATTATGATTTCTGTGTGAGTTACTGTAGTCACAGATTGTAAAAATCAATGTCATAATTCTTTTTTTTCAAGTTTTTATAAATCAAACTGGTTGCTAATTAGTATGAATTTAATACAGGGTGGCAGGGCTACACTGACGCGTAAACTGTAGCCATTAATTCAGCACATGATGGTGAACTCCCTCTAGCGGAGAAATTTTTTGCCGGTTATTAAAAAAGAAATCTGCTGTTTCATAAAAAAGTGCAACACCTACGCAGTCAAATTGTATGGAACAGCATTTTTTTTAATCACCGGCGAAAAATATCAAAATGTATGGAACAGCAATTTTTTAAATTTCGACAAAAAATATGAAAGCAGGGATCCAGAATCATTATCAGGGTTACATGTTGCGCATTGCTGTCCCTGCCAGCCTGTATTATAGGAGGTGAGCCTATTGATAGCAACCGGGCATAAATCTAGACTTAGGGCTGCTAATCGAAAACCCAAAAACACTTCACCTGGCCTGGGAATCGAACTTTATGCTTAGCAGTAGCGAGGAACGAACAACGAGGAACCCCTAACATAATATATCAGTATCAAAGAAGAGTTTTATCAGACCGAATCTTTCCATGCCCCTATTAAATTATAACGTTTTTCCAGGAATGCCAACCCCCAGAGAAAGCTCACTGTCGCATTACAACAACCACAGAGCCAACAACCACAGGGTCAACAACAATTGGAACCACGTTAAGTCCTTCGTATGATTGTGATGTGTATGACTCCTGGGCGAAACCCGACCCGTATGACTGCGAAAACTTCTACTTATGTGTCTATGGACGTCAAATGCATGGGCCGTGTCCAAAAGGATTTGAATTTAGCCCCACTAAATTAGTAAGTACACATATCTACTGGCTACTCAAGCGCCCGTGCGGCTTTTAAAATGTCATTTGACCGCTTCCGACCATGGCGATAAAAACACCTGTGGTTCACAAACTACAGGGCTGTGGAGGTCGGATAGCATTTCATGTAACATTCTGGTATTTAACTGCATCCGGTAAGACTGGGAGCCGACCTAGGCAGAACAACTCAAAAACTTAAACCACTTATTTCAAATAAACCAATTACAGGCACGTTTGAATAGGCTATTTGACAATGTAAAAAATAAGGTCATAATTATTGACACTCGTATAGATTATCGCTTTTAAAATCGATTTGCATTAATTTTACTACAAAACAATGTATTATTTATTAAAAAAAATCCCGAAAAAACTTCATCTTTTTAAATCTGGCGCCACGTAATCGAAAACGGTCTGGATTGGTAACCGCAAGGTACTGTCGTAGGCCCGCTATTCTTTATACTATACATTAATGACCTACCCAAAATTATCGACCACCCGATGACACTTTTTGTCGACGACAGTACCATTACAATCGCTTGCAAAAACAGAGACACATACGAAACGGACATTAACAATTCCATAGAAGCAATGGTAAAATGGTTGGAAAACAATAATCTTAAGATAAACCTTGAGAAAACTAATATTCTGCACTTTGCCCAAAGGTCATCCATACCAAATGTAAATGTCCATTATTGTAATAACAACATAGACAAAGTAAACACAACCAAGTTTCTTGGTGTAACTATTGACAGCAAATTAGATTGGAAAGCGCATACGGAAGCATTAAGCAAAAAAATTTGTAATTAAACATATGCCATGTATAAATTGGCCCCCGTCTTAAATGTTGATGCACTGCTAACTGCTTATCACGGCCTGGTGTCTTCTAACTTGAGATATAGACTAATTTTTTAGGGAAATTCAACAAATGAGGATGTGATTTTAAAACGCAGAAGAGGTGTGTGAGGGCTATGTTTGGTCTTCATGTTACAGAGAGTTGCAAACCATTTTTTAAAGCATATAAAATATTAACCCTTCCGTCAATGTACATTTTAGAGACCATCATGTTTGTCAAATTGAATCCACACCTATTCCCCTTAGAGTCAGTTAAAGTAGTTCGAAATAGACGCGACAATAGCAAGCTATGTATCCCGAGATCCAGGACAACTCTAATGCGTAAAAGTGTATTCTGTATGGCGCCAATTCTTTATAATAAGTTGCCAAAACATTGGAGAGAATTAACTACTGAAAAATTAAGAAATAGATTAAAAAGCCTTCTGTTACAGAAAGTCTATTACAGCACTGACGAATTTTTAACTGACAAATTTATTTTACTTGTATTGACATCCTAATTTTATTAATAATAGCTTTAACATTTGTATTTTTATTTATTTTTATTGGTATTATTTGCTATGATGAGTTTATGACACTATTTGATTGTATTTTTATTTAGTAAGTTAAGTTAAGTATGGTCTAAAATGGATTGCTATATTAATTGCTGTGTGTAATGGACGAATTTTAAAATCAATTGATGCTGTGTAGCGTCCGACATCTTATATTTGTACCCGTTCAGGCAAAACATGACTGTCATAATTATAATTTGATGTAACATCTTGCATGCTATGTGTGTGTATACTCATGTTTTGGACAAATAAAATAATATCTTATCTTATTGGCTGAACTTAAGATGACGTCATGATTTAGTAAATTTCTGTCTATCGTTGACAGAACAGATGACTTTTGTCTAGTATCTCGACCGTTTCAACGTTTGTTTACGTGAATCGTGACGTCACGACGCCATATTGTTAAAGATAGCGTTTTGGCGGCTTATTTAAACAGTACATTTTTATTTACTATTTTTTAAAAGAAATACATTATGCAATTTGAAGTAGTAGGTTTTTGTGGGCTCGTTAGACACCATTAAATAATCTGAGATGTATATCAGAAACCAGTCAAATAGCCGACGACGACGAGGTAACGAGAGCATAATCAACCTATCATATTCGCCCGCCCGTGTGAAAGTACCTTGAATATTGTGGATGAAACATTTGACTAAAAGAAGACATTGTTTTAATTAAAAAAACAATTTAAACTCCATTCATAGATTTTTAAATAATTACATGGTTGAACCGGGAATCGAACCCGCTACACGAGACAAAAAATTACCCTGTAGCTTTATCTTACCGATCGATAGGCTTCATCATAAGGATTATTTTTTGCTAAATAGCATCATCATCATCTGCCTAGCCTTTTCCCAACTATGTTGGGGTCGGCTTCCAGTCTAACCGGATGCAGCTGAATACCAGTATTTTACATGGAGCGACTGCCTATCTGACCCCCACAACCCAGTTACTAGGTAATACAATACCCCTTTGTAAGACTAGTTAAAAAGGGAACCCCTTGGTAAGGTTAGTTAGTTAGTTGGTTGGTTAGTTAGTTAAGTTGCTAAATAACATAATGTCAGAAATAAAAGGAAGACCATAAATTTTACATGACCTAAACACAAAGAACACAAGTTTTAGAAACATATCTATATAATATATTTATATTTTTATGTATATGATCGACTACAGTAAACAAAATCAGAAAAATATATGATATTCTTCAGGATATATGCTAGATAGATAGTGTGTTGAAAACATAATACAACTTATTAGATACGATAGAAAAAAATCATGAAGACAACTCTAAAAACTTTCTTTTTACAATAAAAACCATACTAATATACATACAATCATTCTGATTTTTTTAGATTATTCTACAAGCAACATATTATAATATTAGTGTTTCATTTTTTTAGTCCAAACAATAGATTTTATGTAACTAAATAATTGCTTCATATTTTGCAATAAATTACCAGCGTTGTGTCATCGCGCTTCTCTATCTTTTCTATGCAGTCCGACAGTGACCACACTTTAGGTCATGTAAGCCGTGAGAGTAGACCAGTGGTGGGCCAGTTGTAACGGCCCTGACTTATGAGTTGTAGATCGTGGGTTCGAACCCAGCCAGCTAGGCACTTTATTTTCTATGGAGGGTCTGTGTCCCAGCAGTGAGAACATTATAGGCTGATTATATGAAGTTCATGAGTTCGCACCCAGGCACTTTACTTTATGTATTTAATTTCATCACCACTGCTCTCAAAAACGGTAAAGGAAAACATCGTGAGGAAACCGGCATTAAAATCAAAATATTTTATTTCATACTAGCTGACCCGGCAAACGTTGTTTTGCCATATAAATTATTTCTAGCTGCCCGGCGCTATCGTTCGCGTGGTGTCCAACCCCTTACCCTATCCTACTCCTACACTACTCCTACCCTCCTCCTACACTACTTCTACCCTACTCCTACACTACTCCTACACTACTCCTACCCTACTTCTACCCTACTCCTACACTACTCCTACCCTACTCCTACACTACTTCTACCCAACTCCTACCCAACTCCTACCCTACTCCTACCCTACTCCTATATGTAAATAAAAGTATTAAATACTATGTCCGTCTAAAACCGGATAAAAAGCCGGATCCTATGTCCGTCTCCTGGTTCTAAGCTACCTCCCCACCAATTTTCAGCCAAATCGGTTTAGCCGTTCTTGAGTTATAAATAGTGTAACTAACACGAATTTCTTTTATATTTATAGATTATAATCATTATCATTACTTTTTTAAATAACACAGACATAAGTATCAGAGTTAATAATACACATGATAATGTTTTAAAGATCACAATATGTTTTCTTTAGTACTATATCGTCCCAATAGATGTCGTTACGTGTTTCCACTTATTGCAATAAAAAGTTTGTTATAGAATGCTTTAAATTGATTATATCTTTTGATAGACTGAAGCGATTGCGATGAAACAAAGACTAATCACTACTCCGAGTTCTACACTATATTTGAGTATACTACACATATAATGAGCCATATTGGTTTGGTACTGTTGACGTTGAACCTGTTCAAATGAAAAATCTGTCACATCCAAACAGACAAACAGACAAAAATTCCAAAAATTGATGAAATGGCATCTGTTGGTTATCCTTTACCACCCCACCTATTTTTTTTTTAATATTTTCAATGTACAGAAACGCCTCGTCTACAGATTTATTATATGTATAGATATAGATATAGATAAACCTACATGGGGCACTTAAGAAACGTCAGAAGCTAGGTGCACGGTTCCAATTGGTCGGTTACTCTTTTAAAAATAATTGGCTTTTACAATGTTTTCAAATTACAGTAGCATGTCCTAGAACCAAAAACTCGAAGACATTATGACTGTGACATCTACAAACCCGCACTGGGCCTGGGTTGTAGATTACAGCTCACTTTCTTTTGAAGAGAGGAGGTCTGTGTCCCAGTGGGAACATTATAGGTTGATTATCCTAATTACAAATGGCAATGGAGAGGGCTATGCTTGGAGTTTCCCTGCATGATCGAATCAGGAATGAGGAGATCCGCAGGAGAACTAAGGTAACCGACATAGCCCGAAGCATTGCCAAACTTAAGTGGCAGTGGGCAGGGCACATTGCTCGCAGAACAGATGGCCGATGGGGCCGAAAGGTTCTGGAGTGGCAACCGCGTACCGGAATACGTTGCGTTGGAAGGCCTCCCACAAGGTGGTCCGACGACCATGTGAAGGCCGCAGGAACCCGTTGGATGCGAGAAGCACAGAACCGGTCGAAGTGGAGGTGCTTGGGGGAGGCCTATGTCCAGCAGTGGACGTCTTTCGGCTGAAATGATGATGATGATGATGATCCTAATTACAAACACTTTTTGTCCACAGAAATGCCGTCCAAAAGCAGAAGCTGGTTGCAGTGTAATACCAGAAAAGCCTTTAGCACTTTCACTCCTCGGTCAAAGACATCAGGAGACTCGTCACAACTTCCTCGACACTGCTGTCACTCAACGTGGTACTCGTGACTCCAAATGTCTCCACCCGATTTCTGAACGTCTTCTGTACTTCGCAGAAGACCCAGAAGACTGTACAAGATACTACATTTGTTCTTTCGGAAGAAGTACCCTTCTGAAGTGTCCTGAAAACTTTTCTTTCAGCGTTGAATTAGAGGTAGGTTAGGGTTTAAAAATAATGATTTTGTGTTGGAAAACCTTTCTTACCTTCAGTAGCAACCTTTAAATGTTATGTGGTAACACCAGAGGCATCGCAGATACGTTGCCATTCCAAAGATAAAGCTGAAATGTCTATAGAGGTTTGAGGAACAGAGTGGAAAGTTCTTCATCATCCTTAGAAAAAGTAGCGTGACGTCAGTGTGATGCGTAGTTCGCATGTGGCGTTGTAGATGGCACCACATGTTTGATAGACAGAGGTGTACAGTCACGAGCACCATTATGTCAACACTTGGCAACTTTAAATTGCAATTTTTTCACGAAATAACGAATGCAACATTGAAATACGACACTTTACATATACCTACCTATGGGTTCGAAAATACTATGTTCCTACTAATATAGAATATCATTAAAAATAAAGGAGAAAATCGCCTTTGAATAAAGCCAAGTGTATACATACTTCTGGCCGGCGATTCTGTAAAAATCTCACCGTGAAAACTTAGGTGAAGTGAGTTTGTTTTTGATAGGAATTGACACTATTGACAGCTCACTGCACGCTCACTTCACCTAAGTTTTCACGATGAGATTTTTACAGAATAGCACCGCTGTTCTTCAGTACGACCACATTTTGCCAATTATGATTAAAACGCCATCAACTGGGCACAAATTCAGACTCCGGGCTGCTACTAAAAAAATCTTGGTAAAAATCCTTGCCCGACCCACCCCACCACCACCACCACCACCACTGGGTTGTTGAAACTGAACCCAGGCCCACGTGCTGAGAAGGAACCCTTGCGACTAGCCCAACGAGGCAGTCCGAATTAAACCTTAACATCTAAAACCTCTTTCCAGAGTTGTCTACCATCACACCAGGTGCAATGCAAGAATAAGCAGAAGTGATAGAAGCGCCATAGAAATATAAAAATTAGTTTAGCTAAAGTTAAGTTAAGTTTGTCAATCATTTTTCGTAACACAAAAGAGCAAATAAAACATATGACACAACACAACAGGAGATGCAAGACAATATTTCACATTAAATAAATTAAAGTATCATTTTATGGATTACAATAAAACAAAAGTTTGGAAAATAAAATACAGAAAGACACAACAGAACTAATTTTTATTTGACCCTGAGATTCCCGGCATGATACACCACTCTCCCCACCACCCACTCCCACTCTTCTACTCTCCCACTCTTTCCCACCTATCAAAATAATAAGTCTTCCAGACCGTACTTCGGCCATGGCGACCAATCTCAACGGAGACCAGCCTTGGACGCAGCCTTGTATGTGTGCGCAGACACAGGTGCACACTCTCTTCCCTCACTCTCATTGTCCGATGCGACACGACCGGAGAGAGGTCAGGCGCAGGGCCAACGGCTTCGCGTGCTTTTCGAGGCACGGGGGTATCACACCGCCGACTTCCAAACTTCCGGGCTGTTACCAAGGAATTCCCAATGGAAAACCCAATAACGCTTCTGTGCCCGACTCTTTTTTTTTAAGGAATACTTTTGGTGCATTTCGAGGAATACCCCCCATTCCTCGAAAGGCACTAAAAGTATTCCTCAAAAAAAATAAAAATTATAATTTTATCCCTCGAAATGCATCAACAATGAAACAGAGAAGAGAGCATGAAGGATTCGTATAAATATTTTTTTTTTTAATCGAAACGTTGCCCCACACTAGGAATTTCTCCTGTATTGTGGGTGCGTTTACAAACATTTAAATTCACATACAAAAACAGCCAGATGTTGATATCGATAGACGTTTCATTTGGTGCGTTTCGAGGAATACCCCGATCCGGGAATCGAACCCAGGACCCCAGCATAATCAATACAATTTTCCCGCGTCCACGCCCGCGTAAATTTAGAAACTATTCTACGAGAACATATACCGGGATAATAAAGTACCTATGTCGTAAGACGGTCGGACGGTCGGTCGGTCGTCTGGCGGCGAGATCGGCGGAAAAATTGGGTAAGGGTTTTTTATTACTCGTACTTTACCCATCGTACTTTCATCGAAATTCGGTCGGCGATAAAGCGTAAAAAAGTAACAGACCTAACGTAACAGACAAAGATCCACGAATGGCAGTTGGGACATGCTTTCCGAGGCACGGAGGGGTCTCGGTATGTAAAGATGGTCACCCATCCACAGACCAACCGCGGCAAGCGTAGCTTAACCTGATCGATCGACCTGTGCGACTGTTATTATTGTCTGGTCTGTGGATGGGCGACCATTTTTACGTATCGTGACCCCTTCCGGTCCCGGCTGTCATTCGTGGATCTTTGACAGTCGTTACGGGTAGTCAGAAACCCGAAAGTCTGACAACCAGTCTTATCAAGAGGTATCGTATTACCCAGTAATTGGGTTGTGGAGGTCAGATAGGCAGTCGCTCCGTGTAAAATACTGGTATTCAGCTGCATCCGGTTAGACTGGAAGCCGACCCCAACATGGTAGGGAAAAGGCAGGCAGATGATGATCATTGACAACTTAGACCATTTCAACTACAAGTAATCTAGATATTCATAGAAATAAATACGAAATTATAAAAAAAAAACAAATGAAATACATACTCGTATATCTAATTGCCATTTTTAACAGTAAATCAATTCGTTTCAGAAGTATAATTAGTGGGACAAATTAAGAATATACCTAATGTGCATTTTATTAGGATAATTAGTCAATAGTACACGGCCCAGATATGTTGACGAGAACAAAATTTTGTAAGTAACCAACCAACATTTATATGGTTTTATTTAATATTCCAAGTAAATCCCTTTCAAGTGTTATTGGGTTTTCCCATCAGGAAATTCCCAGTTGCAGCCAGGAGTCAGGATTTGTACCCGGTTGATGGCAATAGGCTCGCCCCCTATTACATGGGACCTAAGGGGCTTACATGACCTAAAGCGCGGTCACTGTCGGACAGCATAGAAAGGAAAGAGAAGCGCGATGACACAACCCTGGTAATTTATTGCGAAATGTGAAGCAATTATTTAACAAAAATCCATTGTTTGGACGAAAAACTAAAAACACTAGTATTTTAGTATGTTGCTTGTAGAATAATCTGACAAAAAATTAGAATGATTGCATATATATTAGTATGGTTTTTATTATAAAAAGAAAGTTTTTAGAGGTATCTTCATGGTTTATTTTCTAACGTATGAAATTAGTTGTATTATGTTTTCAACACACCATCTACCTAGCATACCTATATAATCCTGAAGAATATTATATATTTTTTTTTCTGATTTTGTTTACTGTAGTCGATCATATACTTTTATTGTTTCTAAAACTTGCGTTTTTTGTGTTTAGGTCCTGTAAGCCCCATAAACATAACTCGTGAAATGTAGGTGTACCCACCCAACTATAGGTACACCTCTGCCTCTCCTTTCGGGGTTTACAGGTGTGGTGTTGTGGTATGTAAGCCCTGTGATTTTTAACGTAGAGGCGATCGGCAGCGGCGGCGACCTCTCGCGCCCGGCCCTGGTACAAGCCATGGTCCGGAGCGAGAGGGAGTGGGAGGCAGTCACCTCCTTCTGCGAAGCAGTCAAGCTAGCGAAGGAGGTGGCGGGATGGATGAGAGAGAGAGCCTCCCGTCCCAGCCGCCGCGGGGGACGCTCCGGGGGTCGGGAGCCATGGGACGACTCCCCGCCACCGTAGGCACGGGCCTGCGGACGGAGAGTAATGGGTAGCTCACCGGACGATCAGGACCAGGCCCGTGCCGGACGGCGCGTACGTGTTCCACGCGCGCCTCAAAGAGATGTCAGCATCGAGGAAGGGGCCCCTTAGGGCCGAAGCCTGCCGGGTCAGCGGGATTGTCTGAAAGGGTTACCGCTATCCCGGAACAGAAAGGGCTAAGGAAGGAACACGGGTGGGTTTTAGTCAGTAAGAGTCTGACACTCCCTTCCGCTCATACCTATCATCATATGCCTATCCCTGTACCAAATATGTTGGGATTGGCTTCCAGTCTCACCGGCTCCAGATGAATACTAGTATTGTACAGTCACGAGCAAAAGTATGTATACACTTGGCTTTATTCAAAGACCATTTTCTCCTTTAGTTTTGAATGAAATTTTATGTTATTACGAACAAAGTATTTTCAAACCCATAGGTCTGTGTAAAGTGTCGTATTTCAACGTTGCATTCGTTATTTCTCGAAAAAATTGCAATTGTAAGTTGCCAAGTGTTGACATATTAGTGCTCGTGACTGTACATGGAGCGACTGCCTATCTGACCTCCATAACCCAGTCACTGGGTAACACGATACCTCTTGGTTGTCAGACTGTCAATGTTCTGATTACCAGTAACGACTTAAGCTAAAAGTTAGAGATTTATAATTCCTTCTCTTGTTTCAGTTGTGTTATTATTTGTATTACACTGTCCCCCATCGCTGCTGATACCATTGGCACAACAAGATGTAGCTTCCATATCTAACACCAACAATTTAGTGGTAAATATAATATTCCGTTTGCTTTTACATCATTTTTAGGGTTCCGTACCAAAATGGTAAAAACGGGACCCTATTACCTACTAAGACTTCGCTGTCTGTCCGTCTGTCTGTTCTTCTGTCTGTCACCAGGCTGTATCTCAAGAACCGCGATAGCTAGACAGTTGAAATTTTTAAAAATTATGTATATCTGTTGCCGCTACTTATAACAACAAATACTAAAAACAAAATAAAATAAATATGGGGGGCTTCCATACAGCAAACGTTTATTTTTTTGTTGTTTTTGCCTTGTGGTACGGAACCCTTCGTGTGCGAGTTCGACTCACACTTGGCCAGTTTTTTATATTCAGTATCTAAAAAAATACAAAAAAAAATTAGGTACATAAAAAAAAAAAATATCTGAAGCTGGATATGCCGTCTTCGCTAGGGAACCCGAGCACAAGGCCAGCACAAGCGGAGCACGAATTCACGTAGCGAGGTGTGCTTGGCTCGGATATGCTCGGATACTGCCAGATTAAATAAATGGTAGTCTACAATTGCAACAATATAGCTTATAACGCTTTGGGAATATTTCTATTGATTTTATGTCATATTCAGGTATTGGGATCCAATCAGATTAAACAAATAACTCCAAATAACTCGAATGTCGCTGAAATTATACAGCAGATCGATGTAAAGGATGGTGAAAATCACGTGATAAGTAATATCAATCATGTGGTTATAACCGACGAAAATAATCAGAATGACAATAATGAAACACAAAACAATGGAACTAATAATGTAGTTGTAAACAATGTACTACAACAAACTGGGAATATCAGTTCCGTACTGAATACTACAGGAGTAACAAATCCATTGAATGATTCATCATCTCTGCTGTTGACCAAGTCACTAAATGACACTTCTGGCAATCCATTGAAGGCTTATAATTTAGCGGTAAGATAAGAAAATAAGACTACTTAACATCATCATGCTATGCCCTTATTCCAATGCATTTGTTGTCGGGTCAGCTGTTTTCTTCTTCCATACATTTCTAACCGTCCCTTCAGTAGCCATCTCCTTTCTCGCCATATAATATAGAAGAAGAGTAAGCTTAATCAACCTATTCTGTTCCCACTGCTAAACACATGCATCCTCTGTGTGAGGAAGTGAGCCCTAATCCACCACGCGGGGCCAGTGCGGATTGGCGGATGTAACATGTCTTCAAAATTTTGGTTCTCGGACTTGACGGTTTCCTCTTTCTTCATCGTTTTAAGAACATTGGTGATGAAATAAATTACACAGAAGAAAGAACTTATCAAAAATTGTGAACTACCATCGAATTTAAATACTGATTTTATTTCACAGGTAAAAGGACTCGAAAATAAACTTGCTAACGAAACACAAACTAAATCATTGAATACTACTAATAATGCCAACGCAAACAATAGCCCTGTAAAAGAAGTCGGTACAGTGCAAAATGATATTACAACCACAGTAAAAGTGAGCAGTACTATAGTACCGTACATTTCAGGAGGAACTACAATTAATTTCATTGAAGAAACCGGAGTTCCTACATTAAAAACTATTGATGGAGAAAATACCCTACATGAAAGTTTAAATGATACTGAAGTTGAACTTGCCTGGAGATCTGATATTCCCGTTGGAAAAAACAAAACGAAAAATTTAAAACATATCGCTCAGTTAGATGCTCAAAATGCTACTTTACATCCAAATAACATCAATGGTATTATAAATAATAACAATAGTGATTTGTTAGATTCTGAAAATGACGAGGAAAAAAGCATTTTTGTGATCTTAAATTCTGGAAACATTGACGGTCTATCTGTCAATTCACCTCATATTAACGGCAATCTTCAAACAAATCTAGAAAATAATGCTACTGAAAATCTCAACTCTAACAGTTCCAAATTGTTAAACGATTTAATAAATTCAACGATAAATGATGTTCTTTCAAAGATACTAAAACAAAACCACAGAAATTTAAATTCCACACAACGTATATTCTTGTTGCTAAATTCTGGTAGCATATCAAACGTTCATGTTAGTTCTCCTGTATTGGAAAATATTGTTAAAAATACAAATTTAAAAGACAGATCAAGAAGACATTTGAATGAATCAAATACAAATAATACTGACATAGAATCTGTAACATTAAAACCTGAAACTGATAAATCAAATAATATTATTGACGTTAAGTTCAGAACCGGTGAACATCAGAGTACCCAAAATAATGTTACTAAAGAAAATCATGTTTCCACTGTACCTTTAGATAACAAGCTAAATAATACTACCCTCGGATCAAATGCTCCTGATAATGCATCTCTTGCTAACTCTATAGAAAATCCAATTGAAGATATTTCAAGTGCCGAAGCACCGGCTTTTAGATCTTTGATACCAGACAAAATTAGAAAATTACAACAAGTTTCCAATGTCGTTAACAGCGAGCTAAATGAAACTAAAAACCATAATTTAGTACTTAAACTATCTCCAAAATCCTCACCAATATCTATCGGTTTAAACCAAATACCAATAAACGATCTTCTTGGTGGCGCTTTAAGTTTAATTAAAAGATTGAAAAGAAGCACACATGTCAAAGCAGAACATATTAACCCCTGGAAAACGAATTGCAAATCAAAACAAATTGACGAACACCACACTATAACATCTTGTAAGAAACTAAAATTGAACGTCAATGATTTGAAAATTTCAACCAGAAAATCTTTTGATGATGATATTTCCAATGTACTAAAACTGTATGATTCTGTAGAGCTTGTTTGTCCACTTTCCGTTATCGTAAAATTATATACTCATCGGGTCTTAGACAATTTAGAGAACGATCCAGACAGTGTTTTGAATAAAATTCTTATTTCATTTGTGAAAGGTAATGAAGATGCTATCAATTTGGCATCTAAGGAGTTAATCGATCTGCCTGTCCCTGTTAAGGTAAGGTTGCAGTTAGTGCATGGAAAAACAAAGGAATTAATGGAACAGTTAAGTGATTTTGTCGATGCAACGCTATGTTCGTTGTCTTAAGATTCGCGGTGCGACCTGTGTTGGCAATTCCAGATTATTAAGTCCATGATTCTTATGACATTGAATTTGCAGCTGAAAAACAGTAACTTGGGTAACATCACGCCCAACAAACATGAATGAATTGTAAATATGTAAAATGTTTTTTTAATGAATCCAGGATTTTAACATTGTTTTTGGAGTAAAATAGTCTAGTAGTAGTAGTAGTAGTAGTGGAATTGTTTTTGGAGTAAATTGTTTATCAAATTGACACACTACGTCAATTTACCATGTTATAGACAGACATCTCATATAACTTTCCAAGAGTGACAGTTGTAATTGAAATATCCCAACGATTTATGTTGGTCATTAAATTAAACAGCCTTAGCGACGAATGGTAATTCAGATTCAGGGACCTTTGCTCTGCAGGTTTTCGTGATATTGTAACGGGTGTAAAGAAACACTTATGGTAGCCACGAGTCACTTGTAGGTACTCCCCGGCCTCGTTTTTTTTTTTTACTGGCCCATACCTGGGAACCTTCAGTATACGAAGATGTTGAAGGTAAAACATCCGACTTTTGCTGATGTTTTTTACGACAGCAAGTTTTTAATGTTCACTCATGACGCCTGCTGTACCGTTGCATGCACCCATAAGCAAAATGCGTTTTGCGTGCGTTACATTACGCACTCCCGCAAACAGCAAATTTTCACACCAAAAATAAAAGTCGTTTCCCAGCAATTAGTTTTGTGCAATGTTACTCAGTTTGAAGTACAGAATTCGTAGTTGACGGGTATATGATGAGTCTCTTTTACATCCTGTATTTTGTATATAATTAAGGCATCATCTTCCTAGCCTTTTCCCAACTATGTTGGGGTCAGCTTCCAGTCTAACCGAATGCAGCTGAATACCAGTACTTTACATGGAGCGACTGCCTATCTGACCTCCACAACCCAGTTACTGGGTAATACGATACCCCTTGGTAAGACTGGTTGTCAGACTTTCGGGCTTCTGACTACCCGTAACGACTGTCAAAGATCCACAAATGACAGCCGGGACCAACGACTTAACGTGCTTTCCGAGGCACGGAGGGGTCTCGATATGTAAAGATTGTCACCCATTTACAGAACAGCCGC
Organism: Oligia fasciuncula; assembly: GCA_963082905.1. Classification (NCBI taxonomy): domain Eukaryota; kingdom Metazoa; phylum Arthropoda; class Insecta; order Lepidoptera; family Noctuidae; genus Oligia; species Oligia fasciuncula. Next base: position 10,169,398 of record OY720413.1, on the reverse strand, counting down.
GACAAGCTTAGCTTAACCTGATCAATCGACCTGTGCGGCTGTTATTATTTAGCCACGGGCCCCTCATTTTGTATAATAAGGCAATAAATAAAAATATTATTAAAACATGAAACTTTTTATTTACAACATCTTTTCGCACCTCTCTGGGTTTTGGCCAACTTTTGGTTTCAAATCACAATAATATAAATAACCTATTAATCAGACTAGCTTTATCCTTAAGCAAAGTTATACAATAAATATACTTATCCTACATCAAAATCAAAGACTTATATTACAAAAATAAAAGACAATAAGAACGGTGCGAAATATTTCAAATATCATTAGTTATCAATTTCAGGCAAAAATATTTGAAATTCAGATTCTTATTTGTTGTTCGATTAGTTTTTATGAAATTGATTGTTAAGAGAGGTGAATCGAGAAATCTTGGGACTTAGGACCACACCTTAAATAATAAGAATGATAATAAAAAAGTCAAAAGAATCAAAAAGATAAAGAAGAATGAAAAAAACGCGAGTGTGGGCAGCCCTACTAAAAAGAAAAATAACATCTTGCCAAGTATATCTTCTCCAATTATGGCTAAATTATTATCACAAGAAAGAGACAGAGATAGTGTCTCCATCTCCTTTCCTCTTTTAGCAGATTTCTCACTTCTTCTCAACCGAACAATCAATTTACCAAACAACATTATTTTCTTCAGCTGTAGATCTCAAAGTTTCATTACTAAGGATTATTTTATATACAAGGTATTTAAATAAGTAATCTACTTTACAATATTTCGTTTCTGACCACTTGGTACTTTTAGTGCCAGACGGACAACTGTCGTAGTACCTATAAGTAAGTAGTCTGACAACGTTATAAAAGTATAAAATGTTGTTGTAAATAAGATTACTCAATAAATGTTATAGTGCCAAAGTCATTTTGTTCAGTGGTCGTAGTGTCAGGCCATTACATCGTTTTTTCATTTAGTTTTGCTGTGCAGCCGCTGTGTGATATTTGGACGCAAGACTGTGAAAAAAAAAGAATATTTAGGGCATAGGTTCTCAACGTGGGCGATAACGACCCTCGTAGGCGTTTGAGACTTTCAGGCAGTATAAAACCCAGAGAAAATTATATATCCTATCTTACGACTGTATACGTTTAAATTGGGCGGTTGCCAAAATAAGGTTGAGAACCAATGGATTATATTGTTATATGTTCATCTTTTTTATACATACATGTAGAAGTGTATCTGTATTTACATTCGGGGAAATTAATCATTAACTAAATTGATAAATTACAGTCAATTTGCTGTATTTTTATATAACTGTTAAATAATGTTGAATATAAGAATAATTTAAGTTAAGTAAATTCCAACGAATAAGTATCTAATCAACTCACCTTCAACTCCGGATCAAACTCAAATCCAGTGCTACAGTACATTTGCGTTGCATATTCTCCTGCGCAGAAGTAGTAAGACTCACACCCTTCTGGATCAGGCATATTTCCATAAACGCCTAGAGGACAAGCTATATCCGCCATCTTCTTTTTCTTATTCTCAGCTTCGATTTGCGTCACAAGTAATTCTTCAAAAGAAGCATCTAGCTCCAAAGAAGAGTTTGTCTCTTCTGAAGTTGTGTTTGTTGCTTCTGAAGGTAGTAGTGATTTTTGCGCAGTAGCGCCAAGTGTACAACCTCCTTCGGCGATTGGTATACAGTTCTGTAACACGAGCAAGCGGTTACAAAAGTGCTAAGTGAAACTATATTTGAATTAGAATCTCGGATCATTGTAAAGTTTTGGAACAATAAACTCGATGTCAAACAGAACAAAGTTCAAATCCCATTGCAACCAAAACTTATTTAGGACCTTTTTATTACAAATGGTCACTCAGAAATCAACATTTTAATAAACAACCCTAAAGTAGAAAGTTGAGTAAGTGGCAATGGACGAAAATTATCTGTTTAGAATTAAATTCTTATTTTCAGATAAAAACCCGTTATTATTCCGATTAACGCAGAACATTAAGGGGGATTCGCTAAGGTAACCCGCGAAAGATTTTTTTTTTTTTAGTTTTTTTTTGCAATTTGCAGGTTGCATGTTTATTAAAATATATGTTTCGCGACTGCAACAAATATGACTTTACAGAATTATAATCATTAGAATCAGTAATACAATTCCTTCAGTTAGAATTCCTCAAATGTCATGATTTCATGAAATAGTCATTCAATAGGGTAATATGATTTAGGAGAGTTGTATTGATGATATTTATGATTATAATTCTATAAATAAATATTTGTTATGGCCGCGAATTATATTTAGATCAACTTATAGCCTGATACTGACCTGCAAGTTGCTAAAAACGTAAGTAACTGACGGTTTCGCCTTATGAAAGCATTTGATTGAATCAACCAATCGTCTTCTCAAATGGTCTACTAAAGGAGACCGCGAAAATATTAATATTTTTAAAATTCAAATCACATTCAGTTTAAAACCGAGATTCAAGTTTGAGCATCGTCCTAAACTCATCATTTTTATCATTCTCCAGCCCATAATCTAATTTACAGGTCTTTTTCTTCCATACTTCTTTATATTAGTCGTCATCTCGGTAGTCACCACCTTTCTAACCATATCAGCATTCACAGTAAGATCGTCCTAAAATATATACCTAAATAAATATTAATTAATAAGACTCACCATAACTGAATGGTCATATTCTAATCCGTCTGGACAACGCAGATGCAGTGGGTCTCCAGCACCTATACATCTGTAGAAGAAGTCACAGCTCTCAGGGTCTGGCATGTTTCCAAATATTCCCACTGGGCATATTGGCGCCACTGTTGTGGGCGCTTCTGTAGTTATTGTAGATGCTTCTGCAGGTATAGTAGTTGCTTCCGTTGTTGGTTCTTCGGTAGTTGTTATGACTTCTGGAGTTGTTGTTGTTGATTCAGAAGATATCGTTGTTGGGATAGTTGTGGTAGTAAGTTCAGGAGTTGGGTCTGTTGTCAAGGTGCTTCCGAGTGTACAACCTCCTTCTGCGATTTCTACACAACTCTGTAAGAAAAGATTCTTGGTTAAAATAAGAACTTACAGCAGTAGAACAGCACCCTGATTGCGTAACACACTTTCAATTTCAATGTGAATCATTTTTATTGCTAAGCCATTGCTTTTTATGTTCGAAAAATTGGTCTGTTCAACAACGTAAATAACGCAATGAATGTTGTTGAACTGTCAAAATGAAACCCGTTGCTACTGTTACTGTGTTACGCAAGTACCCCGCAGTATTTACTCAATAGCTTCAGATTTACATTAAAATGATCAAGGTTTCAGAAGATTGATATCGTTAGGCAAGTTTTTGACGGGAAAGTGTTTATTTTTTTGGAGGTGTACCTACTAGCATACTCATAAAGCAACTTTGCTGGCAAAAGAAAGATACCCTTATTATTAGAATCAGCTTAAACCAAAGTCATTGAACTATTGAACTTCAGAAAGATAACAAACAAAAAAACGAGTGCGGTCGATGTCTTCGTCGGGAACGAAGTTCCTAACGCGTTACTCGCACAAACACACACGTGTCATATAAATGTTTAATAGAAAAAGAGAGAGAGAGAAAGTGTAAATTTAATATGCGTTTTTAATACAGAGCCATCTAGTTTAAATTTTTAGGAGCTCTCACGAAGTTGTAAACATGTTGGATTTTCATATTGATCTCGCTATAAGCTTTAGCACCCTTAAAAACCAAGAAAACGACACCCATGACGACAAATTTTAATGTTTTCACAGCCGCCATTTTGGATTTTCATTTTGACCTTACTATCGGCTTTAGCACCCTCGAAAACCATGAAAACTATAGTAGTAGTTAAGTAGTATGTGAAAGTGGCAAGGAGGAGGGTTTATCGCATTTTCGAACCTACGACCCACCGCGACCGGCCGCGACTCGTAAGTCGCGTCCGTTGTCACTTGGTCACCACTGCTGACATCACTGATTTTTAAATACTCACCCTCAAATCACTATCAAATTCAAATCCATCAGCACACAACAGATGCAGCGGCGAGCTACCAGAACAGTCATAGAACGCGTCACACCTGGCCGGGTCAGCGACATTGCCGACCTGATCGTCAGGGCACTCGAACTGAGCTGTGGTCGTGTCGTCTTGTGGTTCGAAGGTTGTTGGGAGCTCTGTGGTCGGGCTACCACCTAATTGGCAGCCTCCTTCTGCTATTAGGACGCATTCCTGGGAAAATGAAAGGAAGTATAAAACTAATGTTGATTTTTTTTTCGAAGCCGAGAATTACTTGAACTCCCCGTTCGTTACTGTTATAATGTTTTTTGTACTGGATCCCCGACCGTTCTGGTTACGGAGATATTGAAGGTCAAAATTCCAACTTTTACTGACATTTTTTTACGACAGCAAGTTTTTAATGTTCTAACACAACTTTAAATACCCCCACGACCCCTGTACCTTTACATGCACCTATAAACACAATGTTTTACATGATGTGTTACATGACGCACTACCGTAAACAGTAAATTTTCACACCAAAAATATAAAAGTCGTTTCTCAAAATAGAAAACAGAATACGTAGTTAACGGCTGTGTCTTTTTACACCCTGTATTTTCAGAAAAACAAATCTTTTACTCACCCCAACAGCAGCACTGAACTCGAATCCTTCACTGCAGTGCAACAATATCGCAATTCCATTCGCACACATATAGAACGATTTACAATCCTCCGGGTGGGGTACATTGCCAAACTGTCCTGCTGCACAAATCGGAGCTGCGGTAGTCACTTCACTTCCTATAGTCGTTTCAACAGGTTCCGCAGTCGTTACTAATTCAGAATCGTCTCCTGCGACTGTGGTCTCATTTTCTATCCCTTCTGGTGCTATCGTGGTAGGTACTTGTTCTTCTGATGAGGCATTGCCGTCAGAATCGTTGCCTGTGTTTGGTCCTAGGGTGCAACCACCTTCTGCTATTTCGATGCAATTCTGAAATAAGTAAAATCAAATTTATTACAAATATATCTAAAGTAATTTATTCAAATTAGGTTGAGAATCAGCACTTTTCGAACGTCAAAACTATATGACAATCCCTAAAAATGCCCGCCGTCATTACTTCCAAGAATTTGATCCTTAATAGGGACACTATCGAGTGGTGTAATAATACAGTGTGTTTCTTTAATCAAAATCAGAGGGTTCGATTCCTGGCTAGAAATATTGATTTTTCAAAAATCTAATGATGCAGTTTTAGTTTTCATCAAAATCGAACCCGCGACTCCTTTGGGTACTTTTCGCTATTTCTCATAGTTTCGGATTTGGCCATCCACGACCACTTGAAAAATTCACCCTGTATATATAAACATCCGAATTGAGGACCTCCTCCTTTTTTGAAGTCTGTTAAAATCTAAGTTTAATCAACATGTTGCTGAGTTGCTGTCAACATGTTGCTGGCAGCACTGGGTTTTGGAGAGTTGAACAATGTTGACAAGTTCTCACTCGACTAGGGACAACATCCGTTTATCAACAATTGTTGACTTGTGCGGACATGTTGGCAACCAGTTTAAAAACATGGTAGTAGTGTGAAATACATTACATACAGAGAACACAGCCTCACTACTTCCTCGAGCAACATTTTAACGCAGACTGGCGTGTGGACAAAATATATTGACATAAACTTGGTTTCCAGCAACTTGCTCAGCAACAATGTTGATCAACTGTTGCTCAATGAATGTTTACCATGAATACGGGGCTTAAAGCCGCGTTTCCACTAGGCAACAATTGACGCGCAACATGTTGCACAACAAGTTGCCTAACATGTTGAAAGTCAGCGCGGAACTTTTGTTGAATAACGTTGTCTGTCTACGCATCTACTACTTTACGTCAGTCGTCGACAACATGTCGCCAGAGGACCTTGTGTTGATTTCAGCGACAGTGGTTATAATTTTATCGCAAAATGCATCATAATTTTATAGAAAATTGTTGCGCGTCACGTCTCCACACGACAACAATTGATGCTCAACTAACGATGCTCTTAAAACAAACAACAAGTCGCGCGTCATGTTGCGCGCCAGCTGGCAACGTCGCGCGCTGTTGTGCAGCGTTGCCGTACATGTTAAGCGTCACGTGTCGCGCGCCAAATGTTGCCTAGTGGAAACGCGGCTTTAAGCTTGACTTGTGTTGCAAGCGCGCCTGGTTTAAAAAAATATAAAATTCCAAAAAAAAACATAAATTAAGCTATTCAACTTACCCTCGATTCCGGATCAAATTCGAACCCTTCACTACAGAACAACTCCATTGCAAACCCGTTAGCGCACATATAGAAACCATGACATATTTCTGGGTGTGGTACGTTACCAAACACACCAGGTGCGCAAATCGGTGCTGGAGTGGTTACTTCGACTTTTTCCGTAGTCGGGTCACTTTCCAAAGTCGTTTCGGTAGGTTTCAAAGTCGTCTCAGAATCAGAAGTTGTTGATTCTGCTTCTGTGTCTTCTGAAGATTGAGTAGTTGAGTCTTCAGGAATTGGTACAGTAGTAATTTTGTCTACTGTGGTAGTTTCTTGTGGGGAGACAGTTGTTGTTGTTACAGCTTCAGTGTTATCGGAAACTGTTGTTGTTGGCTCTGGAACTAGAGTGCTTGTTGGTTCTGTAGTAGTCTCTGTTACTTCTGCAGAATCTGGTTCCGAAATATCAGCAGGTGGAATCACCTCTTCACTTTCAGAAGTCGTTTCGGAACTTTCCGAAGTCGTTTCGAAACCTTCTGAAGTCGTGGGGGTCGATTCTGAAGTATTGTCGGGTTGAGTATGTGGGCCTGATGCTTCGTCATCATCGGGTGTTGTTACAGAGTCCAGTCCAAGGGTGCAACCGCCTTCGGTAATGGGAACGCATTCCTAGAAGAAGAAGAAAATAATAGTTTATCATTTCTACTCGAACTTGAAAATCTTACAAACTTGTGGGTTGACTGATTCGCGGTCTTCACCTAAGAACACATTGGTTCTACAGCTTTTATAACTAACCATTCGCTCTTTAGCTTGCTTATTAGGTGGGCATTTCTGAACAATGAAATTCTCTAGGTACACAAGATTTGAATATTAAAAGACTAGCTGCGCCCCGCAGTTTCACCCGCATAAGTTTCGATCCCGTGGGAATATCAGAATAAAAATAGCCTATATGTTAATCCCGGGTGTCAGCTACCTCCATACAAAATTTTATCAAAATTGGTCCAGCCGTTTGAGCGTGAAGAAGTAACAAACATATAGACACACACACACTCACAAACTTTGGCCTTTATAATATTAGTGTGATTTACAAAATAGAAACAAAACGTACCTGGACCAAAGGTTCGAATTCATGTCCTTCGCTGCAGGTGAGTAAGATAGCTTGTCCTGCTGCACACATGTAGAAGGCATTACATTTGTCAGGGTGGGGTACGTTGCCAAATACTCCAGGTGGGCAAACTGACTCTGGTGTGATCACTTCCTCACTTTCTGGTGCCGAAGTCGGATCCACTGGTGCAGGAGTCGTTTCAGAACTTTCTGGACTCTCGGGAGTGGGCTCTGGTTGAGGGACTGTTGGCACGTCATCGGGAGTTGTTTCAGTGTTCGGTCCAAGGGTACAACCACCTTCAGTTATGGGAACGCATTCCTAAAAAAACAATAATTACAATTTAGTATAATATTAGAAGTGGAGTGAAAGTTTTGACTCTGTAGCTAAGCTGAGCACCACCATAAATATCGGCGCCGATTCTGTTGTGTCACAAACTAAACTAAATTTAAGTTCAGGCATCTTTTTCTTTCTATTTCATTAAGAAAAGGACAGAAGATAAATATTAGTTTAGTCCTGTCAAATTAGTCAGCGCCTGACGTAAATTGACGTATTTTTAATGGCCATTTTTTAAATCTCGTCTAAATGGTCTATGGAGTATCTTAATTTGACAGGACTAAACTAATATTTATCTTCTGTCCTTTTCATAATGAAATAGAAAGAAAAAGATGCATGAACTTAAATTTAGTTTAGTTTGTGAACAACAGAATCGGCGCCATCATCATAATGAATTTGTTAACATTCAATTCACTGAAAAACACTGATAATAAGTACCTACCAAAATACTTAGAAACCATACCAACAGATTTTATTACATATTGTTTAAAGTTACAAAAGAGACACCACTTACCCGAACTTCGGCGTCGAATTCAAGTCCGTCACTACAGGTGAGTAAAATAGCTTCTCCTGCTGCACACATGTAGAAGGCATTACATTTGTCAGGGTGGGGTACGTTGCCAAATACTCCAGGTGGGCAAACTGACTCTGGTGTGATCACTTCCTCACTTTCTGGTGCCGAAGTCGGATCCACTGGTGCAGGAGTCGTTTCAGAACTTTCTGGACTCTCGGAAGTGGGCTCTGGTTGAGGGACTGTTGGCACGTCATCAGGAGTTGTTTCAGTGTTCGGTCCAAGGGTACAACCACCTTCAGTTATGGGAAGACATTCCTAAAAAAACAATCATTACATTTTAGTATATATTAGAAGTGAAGTGAAAGTTTTGACTCTGTAGCTAAGCTGAGCACCACCATAAATATCATCCCAATGAATTTGTTAACTTCCAATTCACTGAAAAACACTGTTAATAAGTACCAAAATACTTAGAAACCATACCAACAGATTTTATTACATATTGTATAAAGTTACAAAAGAGACACCACTTACCCGAACTTCAGCGTCAAATTCAAGTCCGTCACTACAGGTGAGTAAAATAGCTTGTCCTGCTGCACACATGTAGAAGGCATTACATTTGTCAGGGTGGGGTACGTTGCCAAATACTCCAGGTGGGCAAACTGACTCTGGTGTGATCACTTCCTCACTTTCTGGTGCCGAAGTCGGATCCACTGGTGCAGGAGTCGTTTCAGAACTTTCTGGACTCTCGGGAGTGGGCTCTGGTTGAGGGACTATTGGCACGTCATCGGGAGTTGTTTCAGTGTTCGGTCCAAGGGTACAACCACCTTCAGTTATGGGAACGCATTCCTAAAAAAACAATAATTACAATTTAGTATAATATTAGAAGTGGAGTGAAAGTTTTGACTCTGTAGCTAAGCTGAGCAGCACCTTCATTATCATCCCAATGAATTTGTTAACTTTAAATTAGACTGAAAAACACTGATAATAAGTATCAAATACTTAGAAACCACATCAACAGATTTTATTACATATTGTTTAAAGTTACAAAAGAGACACCACTTACCCGAACTTCAGCGTCGAATTCAAGTCCGTCACTACAGGTGAGTAAAATAGCTTCTCCTGCTGCACACATGTAGAAGGCATTACATTTGTCAGGGTGGGGTACGTTGCCAAATACTCCAGGTGGGCAAACTGACTCTGGTGTGATCACTTCCTCACTTTCTGGTGCCGAAGTCGGATCCACTGGTGCAGGAGTCGTTTCAGAACTTTCTGGACTCTCGGGAGTGGGCTCTGGTTGAGGGACTGTTGGCACGTCATCGGGAGTTGTTTCAGTGTTCGGTCCAAGGGTACAACCACCTTCAGTTATGGGAACGCATTCCTTAAAAAACAATAATTACAATTTAGTATAATATTAGAAGTGGAGTGAAATAGCTAAGCTGAGCAGCACCTTCATTATCATCCCAATGAATTTGTTAACTTTAAATTAGACTGAAAAACACTGATAATAAGTATCAAATACTTAGAAACCACATCAACAGATTTTATTACATGTTGTCTATAGTTACAAAAGAGACACCACTTACCCGAACTTCAGCGTCGAATTCAAGTCCGTCACTACAGGTGAGTAAAATAGCTTCTCCTGCTGCACACATGTAGAAAGAACCACAGTTTTCTGGGTGGGGTATATTGCCAAAGACTCCAGGTGGGCAAACCGACTCTGGTGTTGGGGTCGATACGACTGGTGCTGGAGTCGTGGTAGGGTGTCCTAGTGTGCAACCACCTTCTGCTATTTCGACACAGGTCTGAAATAGACATTTTGTTTTTAATTTCAAAGTAGATTGCTCTTTCTAAAAAAAAATGAGTAAAAACTTAGCAGCAAGTACATTTTGACTCTTTAACAGACTGTTTTTTTGGGACAAACTCATTCGGCTTTAGTATCAGGAGTTGTTATACCAGTACCCTAATTGACAACACACTATCAATCACAATCTGAATAATTTTGAAGGATATTGCTAATCCATTGCTTCACATGTTTGAAAAATTTGTCTGCTCAACAACGTAATGAACGCAATGAATGTTGTTCAACTTACTGTCAAAATGGAAGGCAATGCTACTGTTAGTGTGTTACGTAATTACCTCGCAGGGTATGATAAAACAAAAAAAGACATCTTAGTTTTGTTTCTAAGATCAGCTACGTCTTCGCAAACCCCTTTTGTTAACTAAGATCTGTAGGCGTCGCTAACCAATACCTATTAGAGCCATCAGCTTCCTGGGCTCGGCTTCCAATTTAACCAGATGCAGCTGAATACCAGTATTTTATATGAAACGAATGCCTATGCCTGTTGGCTATATGTGAAGCCCTACATTTAGTAAGACAGGCTGGTTATAATTGTATCGTTGTTCCATTAGAAGATTCAAACGAACGTCAAATAATTTAATAGTGTGTTTTTGTTCATTGCTAGAATTATCGTTGAATTATAAACTTGTCAAATTATATTAGTTCCAAGTTTACCTTCTTTTATTAAACTGTGTAAGTCCCGAATGGACCTTCACAGTACACTCTCTCACTCCCATAGTCAGATGGGACGGAAATCCGATAAGACCGGAGGGACCAACGGCTTAACGTGCTTTCCAAGGCACGGGGGTAACACATCGCCTACTTCCGAACTCCGGGCTGCTCTTGGTTAACTCAAAGTCAATACCCCTAGGTAGAACTGTTTACACCCGTAACGACATAAAACAAAAATATTTTTTTTAACTTACCATCAACTCAGGATCGTATTCATATCCTTCACTACAGGTCAACGGTATGGGAACACCACCAGTACATAGATAAAACGCATTACATCTATCTGGATGTGGCACGTTGCCAAACACTCCTGCCGGACAAATGGGTGCTACTGTTGTCGCTTCTGAAGCTTCTGTAGTTGGTGTTTCACTTATTTCTGAGCTTTCGCTAGTTGTTTCTTGTGACGATTCTGTTACCGATTCCGACGCATCTGTTGTTTCATACGTTGCATCTGTTGTACTGTCCCCGGGTTCTTCTGTTGTAGATGGTTGTTCAGTTTCCGTGTCTTCGTCTGTTGAATCGATTGTTGTTTCATCTGTATCTGGGTAGTCAGTTGTTACTGACGGGTCCGTTACTTCTCCTGAATCATCAATTCCTGTTGTTGATTCTGTTGTTTCCGCTGATGATCCTGTTGTAACATCGTAATCTAAAGTTGTTAGCGAAGGATCTTCAGTTGTTTCTACTGATTCAGTGGTAATTGACTGTTCTGTAGTCGAATCTGTCTCAGTAGATGAATCGTCTCCAGTGGTAGATTCATAGTCTGATCCGTCTGGAGTGTGATCTTCAGAAGATTCTGTTGGTAGAGATTCCGTTGTAGAAGATACTTCTTCTGATTCCTCATCTGAAGTCACTCCTTGTCCAGTAGTTGGTCTATTATCATCAGAAATTAAGTCATCTTCTGTAGTCGAGTACCAATCTTCTGTAATCAATTCTGAGCTTTCATCAGAAGCGCCTGTTGTTGTTTCTATTGCTGGAGTGGTTTGAGAGCCGAGCGTGCAACCTCCTTCTGATATAGCTACGCAAGTCTGAAAATATCCGCTAATTATAGTCACAAAAACATAATATCACACCTTGTTTTTTTATCTTGTTTTGATAGCAATATTCATTAAGTCTTCGGAGTTTCGCTAGTTAATTTAATTTGACCCTATAGAATTTATACCAGAAGGTTTATAAATGTATTTCATTATCGCACCTTTAAAGTAAAACTGTTACTAAACGAAATTATAAAATTTTACAGGAGAGCCTTTATTAGAAAAAAGTCACTGTGTTTTGTCAATAAAATTTTAATCTGAGTGCAGGGTTCTAAGACATTAATTTAATAACTTAAAGAACCCTGCACCCTGCTGATTTTATTGACAAAAAACAGTGACTTTTTTCTAATATTGGCTCTCGTGTAAAATTTTATAATTTAATCAAAATCATTTATTTGCATAAAATGTGGTAGGTACAAAAGATGATAATGCAAAATTGTATAGTGCAAAGACACATTCCGCCATGTAATAATGGCATGCAAATATCTATTACATGAAGTAGGTATGTGTTAACAACATGCAGTAACATACTAATATCGTACAGTTAATTATATTAACAAAGGAAGATAAATCATTTAAAAAATATTACAATGCATTTCTGAAGTGGTAGGACTGACAAGATTTTTTATTCAGAAATTCGCCGACAGAATAAAAACAGTGCGATATCAACCATTAATATAAACCATAACTGTTTTGTTAGGTCGGTAAAACCATGCGAAACAGCAAGTATCTAGTTTACAAATAAAAAGCAAATAAATTATTTTTAAACTCACCGTCTCCTCAGGATCAAACTCGAACCCTTCGCTACAAAACAGTTGTATCGCATTCCCTCCTGCACACATATAGAATGAGTTACACTCGTCCGGGTGGGCAATATTACCCCATTGCCCTGGAGGACAGATAGGTTCCGGCGTGGTTGGCGGGGATGGTTCAGTGGTGGTGGTAGGTCCAAAAGTACAACCACCTTCGGCAATTGGGACGCAGGACTGGAAAAAAAATATGCATTGTAATGAATATAGTTCACGTAACCTATATCGACCAAGAGCGGATGGTACTAACGTCACTTAAAACTCACCCTAGTTTCAGGATCAAACTCGAAGCCATCACTACAGTACAACTGTACCGGTATACCACCAGCACACGTATAAAACGAATTGCAGAATACTGGATGAGCCACATTTTCATACTGGCCTGTAGGACAGATTGATGCCGGTGCTTCCGTGGTCACTCCAGCGGTGGTCGATTCTCCGTTAATTGGTTCAGTAGTCTCTTCGTCCGGATTTTCTGATGTTGTGGTACCGAGCGTGCAACCTCCTTCGGCTATTGGAACGCATTCCTGAAAGAAACGAAGTTTTTAGTTAGTGATTTGACTAGAAAAATTATGTCAGCAATCATCATTAGCATATTGCTGTAGACATAGCTCTCTCCAATCGCTCGCCATTTAATTGAATCATCGGCTATTCTCATCAAGCAGCTACCAGCTACTCTGCCAAGATCGCCATTCCATCTAACCTGAGGGCATCCTACCATTGACGATTCCAGGACTCTAATCAAGAAACACTCTACCCATCCTATCGATCCTACGGATAATATGGATAGCCTTGTGGCATCTACAGCGCACACCGACGTCACGCAAAATCATGCATCATACAAGTAGAGCTTACCGCGCGACTAGGATATATACAACGTCCCGTCACCAATCGCTGGGCAGTAGCCAGCCAGACACACACAACACCCGACTGGTCTGAGGATCCTCCGACTGGTCTGAGGAGGAGGAGTGGAGTGAACGTTACACCCAGCTCCACATGCCTCTATAGCCTTGCCACTTCAATTTGCTTATTCTGGGGGTTGATATGCTTGTCAGCTCAGTATAGAATAATGAAATACAATTAAATGATTTTAACTTTAACTAAGTCTACTACCTAATTCAGTTTTCTCTGGTGGATCTCCTTATTCCTCAGAGAGTGCACAAATACAATATACTTTAAAAAAAATCCTTTGCAGTGTAAGACTAAAAGTTTCTTTTCACATTTTCATAATAATTATGCACTATAAAAGACTAATAAAGGACCACTTACTCTAGTTTCACGATCAAACTCAAATCCATCTGCACAGATCAGTTCCAGAGGTCTGCCGTTAAGACACAAGAAGTATACGTTGCACAATTCCGGATGTGGAACGTTACCAAACACGTCCAAAGGACAGGGGTCGAATGGCTCTACTGTAGTAGTTTCGTCCGTGTCTTCTGCAGATGTTGTAATAGCAGTTGTGGTGTCAGATTCTCCTGAAGCTGCATCTACTGTAGTTATGTCAATATCTCCTGGAATTGTATCTATTGCAGTTGGGTCTGATTCTCCAAGAGTCGTAGGAACTGTTGTTGTGTCAGATTCTTCTGAATTCGTAACTCCTGTTGTTGGGTCTGACTCTTCAACAGTAGTAGGAACTATTGTTGTGTCTGATTCTCCAAGAGTCGTAGGAACTGTTGTTGTGTCAGATTCTTCTGGATTCGTAACTCCTGTTGTTGGGTCTGACTCTTCAACAGTAGTAGGAACTGTTGTTGTGTCTGATTCTCCAAGAGTCGTAGAAACTGTTGTTGTCTCTGATTCTCCAAGAGTCGTAGGAACTGTTGTAGTGTCAGATTCTTCTGGATTCGTAACTCCTGGTGTTGGGTCTGACTCTTCAACAGTAGGAGGAACTGTTGTTGTGTCTGATTCTCCAAGAGTCGTAGGAACTGTTGTTGTGTCTGATTCTCCAAGAGTCGTAGGAACTGTTATTGGGTCTGATTCTTCTGGATTCGTAACTACTGTTGTTGGATCCGATTCTTCTGAAGGTGTTGGAACTGTTGTTGTGTCAGATTCTTCGGGATTTGTAACAACAGTTGTAGTTTCGGGTTCGTTTGAAGTCGTGCCTTGATTGTACGTGCAGCCGCCCTCAGTTATTTCGACGCACGTCTGAAAATTATTGAAATTGTTTTTAGATAAAATAAATAAAGTCCTCCATACCGAATTTCGGCCATGGCGACCAATCCAATCAACAGAGTCCAATCTTCGGCGCAAGAGACATACCACCGCAGACACAGGTGCACTCTCTCTCCCTCACTGTCATTGTCCGATGGGACGGCAATCCAACATGAGATCAGGCGCAGGACCAACGGCTTATCGCTTTTAGCGATAAGACCGCCCATTGTGTCACTCTTTGTACAGTTTCTATAATTATGTCTGTAGTTTATATGGTGTACATAATAAAGAGTATTCTATTCTATTCTATTCTTAACGTACGCACCTTGGCACGGGGGTATCACACCGCCAACTTCCAAACTCCGGGCTGCTACTAGGACGTTCCCAATGGAAAAACCCAATTACACTTTGCCCGACCCGGGAATCGAACCCAGGACCCTACGCTCAGCAGTCGCGCTTGCGACCACGAGACCAACGGGCACTATTTTTACATAAGCACATATTGATGAATTATTATGTACAGACGCCAGCACATCAAGCTACCAACCCACCACGCGAGCCCAGTGCGGGTTGGTGGATACTCGTAAGTCGGGACAGAAACCACTTGGCCTCCACTGCTCTACATTAAAAAAAAACCGCACCAGAGCGAGTCGGACTCGCGCAACGAGGGTTCCGTACCATCATCACCATCATCATCTGCCTAGCCTTTTCCCAACCATGTTGGGGTCGGCTTCCAGTCTAACCGGATGCAGCTGAATACCAGTATTTTACATGGAGCGACTGCCTATCAGACCTCCACAACCCAATTACTGGGTAATACGATACCCCTTGATAAGACTGGTTGTCAGACTTTCGGGCTTCTGACTACCCGTAACGACTGTCAAAGATCCACGTAACGTGCTTTCCGAGGCACGGAGGGGTCTCGATATGTAGAGATGGTCACCTATCCACAGACCAACCGCGGCAAGCGTAGCTTAACCTGATCGATCGACCTATGCGGCTGTTATTATTTAGCCACGAGCCCCTCTCGGTTTCGTACCATCATATGTTTTTAAATTTTCACCGGCGAGCTACTTACTAGATCTTGTTCAAACCAATTGTCGGTGGAAGATTACATGGTAATACATCATATATTAATTTTAATTTTTATCATTCTCTTATTTTAGAAGTTACGGGGGGGACGGGACACAGTTTACCACTTTGGAAGTGTCTCTCGCGCAAACTGTTCAGTTTAGAAAAAAATTATATTAGAAATCTCAATAGTAATCTTAATTTAATTTTTGAAGACCTATCCATAGATATCCACGTATGGGCTTGATGAAAAAAAAATTTTGAGTTTCAGTTCTAAGTATATGGGTAACCCCCAAAATGTATGGTCTTTTTTTCTGTCTTTGTGTGAAAATCTTAATGCGGTTCACAGAATACATCTACTTACCAAGTTTCAACAGTATAGTTCTTATAGTTTCGGAAAAAAGTGGCTGTGACAGACAGACAGACATGACGAATCCATAAAGGTTCCGTTTTTTGCCATTAGGCTACGGAACCCTAAAAACTGTAGTTCAAAAATTAAGGGTTAATAATATGTTAGTAACTCACCCTCAATTCAGGGTCAAATTCAAACCCTTCACTGCAGTACAGCTTTATCGGCTGCTCACCGGCACACATGTAGAATGCATTGCAGATCTCCGGGTGGGGAACGTTACCCCAAGTGCCAGGGGGACATATTGCGCTGATGGGAGATAGCGTGGTGGTGGAGCTGTAGGTGCAACCGCCTTCAGCAATGAGGACGCATGTCTGGAAATAATTAGTAGTTAGTTTTTTGTGTTCCACCCGCGTGAAATTTCTTGTTCAACCGAACCAACCACATCGCATCGCATCGGCTGCCCGTTCTTTTTGCTCGTCTCCTTATGGTTTTAGCGTGATGTTAAATAGTCTTCCTCGAGAATTGGGCTATCATTGTTCCCACTGCTGGGACACAGGCCTTCTCCCGGTGAGAGGGAATGGGCCGTAACCCTCCACGCGGGCCCAGTGCGGGTTTGTAGATGTCACATGTCTTCGAATTTTTGGTTCTAGGACATGCCGGTTTCCTCACGATGTTTTCCTTCACCGTTCTGAGAGCAGTGGTAATGGAATAATTTACACAAAGTAAAGCGCCTGTCTGGGTTCGAACCTAACTCTTAAGTCGCAGCCGTTATCACTGGGCCGCCAGTGCTCTCTCTAATAGGCTAATGAAAACGAATTCAAAACTCACTGCCAGTTCAGGATCGAACTCAAATCCTTCGCTGCAATACAGTTGAATGGCGGTTCCTGCCGCACACATATAGAAGGAATCACATCTGTATTCATGGGGAATGTTACCCCAAACTCCAATTGGGCACAGTTCTGGGGGAGTCACAGCCTCAGTGGTAGTCAGGGATGGGTCTGGAGTCGTGTTGGATAAGTCTGTCGTTAGGGAAGAGTCTGTTGTTGATTCTGTCGAGTCGCCCAAAGTACAGCCGCCTGGAGCGATTTCAACGCAGGTCTGTAAGAAAAGATTTATTAAGTTAAAATGTGCCATAGTACGGAAGAAGCAAGTTTTTAGCTAAAAACTTTATTGCTCAAAAGATTACAATCAACATTAGATTAGATTAGATTAGATTACATCAACAGCTAATCGCGGCAACAAGTTCAAAACAGCGATACGTTTGATGTTCGTTCAATCGAGTGACCACCAAAATAAAAGTAATTTTGCAGTTTTCATTCAATTATTAATTGTAATAAACAATATTGTAACATTGGATATTTAGTTTTAAAAAGTTGAGAAGACATTCGATAGAGAGAGAGACGTAAAACAAAATAAATAAAATAGCAGGGTAGGACTGTGATAATGACAATACTAATCAAAATTAAAAACTCACCCTAAGTTCAGGATCAAACTCGAATCCACCAGCACATTGCAACTCCACGGCTAGTCCACTCACACACAGGTAGAAGGAATTGCACAATTCTGGATGCGCAACATTTCCGTAAATGCCAGGAGGACATGGATTATCATCTACCGTCGTAGGCTCTTCTGTCGTCACCGTCGTGTCAACTTCCGTCGTAGAAGTGTCAACTTCCGTCGTAGACTCTTCCGTTACTGTAGTTGTTGGCTCCTGTGTGGTAGGATCTGTTGATTCCTCAGAGGAAGCTTCCTGTAAGTTAAAAATATTGTTTATTGATTATTTATTTAATTCTGTATCTACCCGTTTGTTGTAATCAGGGTTCGTAAAAATCCAATATAAAAAAAAATCCCGATATTTTATATTATGTATTTGTCGCAGCCAACTTGTTAAATTAGCCGTTTAGTTAACCGCCTGGCCTTTGGAAGTAGTGCTCGCCGTCGCGTCGATCACAGTGCTAACCTAACCTAACCCATTTGGTCGGGGTGCCTTGGCTTAGTTACTGCGACGAAATTCGGCTCGCGCATGATTGGTTACAATTTCAACCTAAATTATAATTGTATTATCATTCAGGCCGTTAGTCGAACGGCCGCCGTTTAGTTAAAAGGCTAGGCGGTTAACTAAACGGATAATTAAACCAGTTGGTTGCGACATATATTATATCGTGTACGTATAAAAAAGACGCGATTTTCATAACGGTGTGGTCTTTCATCATGATAATGCCAGACCACACACAACTTTAACCACTCAGCAAAAATTGAGAAAGCTTGGTTGGGAAGTGTTAATGCATGCACCATATAGTCCTGACGCTGAACCCTATGATTTCCACCTGCTCCGAAGCAGGTGCTCTCTTTATGTTAACCTAACAACACTACCTAAAGAATTCTGAAGAGATCTCTTCAACATTCTTTAGGTAGTGCTAGGTTAACATAAAGAGAGGACCATCAAAACCACTTGTCGCAGTTTTTTGATCAGAAGACCCAAAATTTCTACAGGAATTGGATTATGTCACTACCTACAGAATGGCAACAAGCAAACAAAATGGCACTTAAATATTATAATCAAATGTTACAAATGTAAACTATGAAAAAAAGTCTTGAATTTGTATTAAAAATTGGAAAAAACTTTTCCCCGACCTTTTACAACACGTTAAAAATATTAGCGTACCCGATTGTAATTTTTGTTGATAACTCGACTGTCGTTGTAAAACCCTCTGTTGTAGCTGGCAATGCAGTTGTTGGTTCTAGTGCTGACCAACGTGAACCAAGGTTCATAAATGTAGTTGGCTCTAGTGTGGTAGGAACTTGTGTTGTGGTAGGCTCATAAAATTGTCAACGGTACCTGAGTTGATGGTTCCAATGTATTCGGGTCCAGTATTGTCGTCCTCGTGTAATCTAAGTCTGTTGTTGGCTCTACAGTTATTGTTGGCTCTTCAGTTGTTGTTGGCTCTTCCATCGTTGTTGGCACTTCTGTTGTCGCTGGAACCTGTATTGTAAAAGAAACATGAGTTGTGGGTTCAGTAGTTGTTGGTCCTTCTGTAGTTGACTCATATGGTGTGGAAGTAAGTACCTCTGTTGTAGTGGTAGTGGGTTCCTCTGTCGTTGTGGAAGTGGGTTCCTCTGTAGTGGTGGTAGTGGGTTCCTCTGTAGTGGTGGTAATGGGTTCCTCTGTGGTGGTGGTGGTAGAGGGTTCTTCTGTAGTGGGTTCTACAGTAGTTGTGGTAGTGGGTTCCTCTGTTGTTGTGGTAGTGGGTTCCTCTGTAGTGGTGGTAGTAGGTTCCTCTGTAGTAGTGGTGGTAGTGGGTTCTACAGTAGTGGGTTCCTCTGTCGTTGTTGTAGTGGGTTCCTCTGTAGTGGGTTCTACAGTAGTGGGTTCCTCTGTCGTTGTTGTAGTGGGTTCCTCTGTAGTGAGTTCTACAGTAGTGGGTTCCTCTGTCGTTGTTGTAGTGGGTTCCTCTGTAGTGAGTTCTACAGTAGTGGGTTCCTCTGTAGTGGTGGTAGTGGGTTCCTCTGTAGTGGGTTCTACAGTAGTAGGTTCCTCTGTCGATGTTGTAGTGGGTTCCTCTGTAGTGGGTTCTACAGTAGTGGGTTCCTCTGTCGTTGTTGTAGTAAGTTCCTCTGTAGTGGGTTCTACAGTAGTGGGTTCCTCTGTAGTGGTGGTAGTGGGTTCCTTTGTAGTGGGTTCTACAGTAGTGGGTTCCTCTGTAGTGGTGGTAGTGGGTTCCTCTGTAGTGGTGGTAGTGGGTTCCTCTGTAGTGGGTTCTACAGTAGGCGGTTCCTCTGTCGTTGTTGTAGTGGTTTCTACAGTAGTGGGTTCCTCTGTCGTTGTTGTAGTGGGTTCCTCTGTAGTGGTGATAGTGGGTACCTCTGTAGTGGTGGTAGTGGGTTCCTCTGTAGTGGTGGTGGGTTCCTCTGTAGTGGGTTCTACAGTAGCAGGTTCCTCTGTCGTTGTTGTAGTAGGTTCCTCTGTAGTGAGTTCTACAGTAGTGGGTTCCTCTGTAGTGGTGGTAGTGGGTTCCTCTGTAGTGGTGGTGGTGGGTTCCTCTGTAGTCGGTTCTACAGTAGTAGGTTCCTCTGTCGTTGTTGTAGTGGGTTCCTCTGTAGTGGGTTCTACAGTATTGGGTTCCTCTGTTGTTGTTGTAGTGGGTTCCTCTGTAGTGGGTTCTAAAGTAGTGGGTTCTACAGTAGTGGGTTCCTCTGTCGTGGTTGTAGTGGGTTCCTCTGTAGTGAGTTCTACAGTAGTGGGTTCCTCTGTAGTGGTGGTAGTGGGTTCCTCTGTAGTAGTGGTGGTGGTGGTAGTGGGTTCTACAGTAGTTGTAGTAGTGGGTTCCTCTGTCGTTGTTGTAGTGGGTTCCTCTGTAGTGGGTTCTACAGTAGTGGGTTCCTCTGTAGTGGTGGTAGTGGGTTCCTCTGTAGTGATGGTAGTGGGTTCCTCTGTAGTGGTGGTAGTGGGTTCCTCTGTAGTGGTGGTAGTGGGTTCCTCTGTAGTGACTTCTACAGTAGTGGGTTCCTCTGTCGTTGTTGTAGTGGGTTCCTCTGTAGTGGTGGTAGAGGGTTCCTCTGTCGTTGTGGTAGTGGGTTCCTCTGTCGTTGTGGTAGTGGGTTCCTCTGTAGTGACTTCTACAGTAGTGGGTTCCTCTGTCGTTGTTGTAGTGGGTTCCTCTGTAGTGTTGGTGGTAGAGGGTTCCTCTGTTGTTGTGGTAGTAGGTTCCTCTGTCGTTGTGGTGGTGGGTTCCTCTGTAGTGGTGGTGGTAGAGGGTTCTACAGTAGTTGTGGTAGTGGGTTCCTCTGTCGTTGTGGTAGTGGGTTCCTCTGTAGTGGTGGTAGTGGGTTCCTCTGTAGTGGTGGTGGTGGGTTCCTCTGTAGTGGTGGTGGTAGAGGGTTCCTCTGTTGTTGTGGTAGTAGGTTCCTCTGTCGTTGTTGTAGTGGGTTCCTCTGTCGTTGTGGTAGTAGGTTCCTCAGTAGTGGTGGTGGTAGAGGGTTCTACAGTAGTTGTAGTAGTGGGTTCTACAGTAGTGGGTTCCTCTGTCGTTGTTGTAGTGAGTTCCTCTGTAGTGGTGGTAGAGGGTTCCTCTGTTGTTGTGGTAGTGGGTTCCTCTGTAGTGGTGGTAGATGGTTCCTCAGTTGTTGTGGTGGTAGTAGGTTCCTCTGTAGTGGTGGTAGAGGGTTCCTCTGTTGTTGTGGTAGTAGGTTCCTCTGTCGTTGTGGTGGTGGGTTCCTCTGTAGTGGTGGTGGTAGAGGGTTCTACAGTAGTTGTAGTAGTGGGTTCCTCTGTCGTTGTTGTAGTGGGTTCCTCTGTAGTGGGTTCTACAGTAGTTGTAGTAGTGGGTTCCTCTGTCGTTGTTGTAGTGGGTTCTACAGTAGTGGGTTCCTCTGTAGTGGTGGTAGTGGGTTCCTCTGTAGTGGGTTCTACAGTAGTGGGTTCCTCTGTCGTTGTTGTAGTGGGTTCCTCTGTAGTGGTGGTAGAGGGTTCCTCTGTTGTTGTGGTAGTGGGTTCCTCTGTCGTTGTGGTAGTGGGTTCCTCTGTAGTGGTGGTAGTGGGTTCCTCTGTAGTGGTGGTGGTTGTAGAGGGTTCTACAGTAGTTGTGGTAGTGGGTTCCTCTGTCGTTGTGGTAGTAGGTTCCTCTGTAGTGGTGGTAGTGGGTTCCTCTGTAGTGGTGGTGGTGGGTTCCTCTGTAGTGGTGGTGGTAGAGGGTTCTACAGTAGTTGTGGTAGTGGGTTCCTCTGTAGTGGTGGTGGTGGGTTCCTCTGTAGTGGTGGTGGTAGAGGGTTCTACAGTAGTTGTGGTAGTGGGTTCCTCTGTCGTTGTGGTAGTAGGTTCCTCTGTAGTGGTGGTGGTAGAGGGTTCTACAGTAGTTGTGGTAGTGGGTTCCTCTGTCGTTGTGGTAGTGGGTTCCTCTGTAGTGGTGGTAGAGGGTTCCTCAGTTGTTGTGGTAGTAGGTTCCTCTGTCGTTGTGGTGGTGGGTTCCTCTGTAGTGGTGGTGGTGGGTTCCTCTGTAGTGGTGGTGGTAGAGGGTTCTACAGTAGTTGTGGTAGTGGGTTCCTCTGTCGTTGTTGTAGTGGGTTCCTCTGTAGTGGTGGTAGAGGGTTCCTCAGTTGTTGTGGTAGTAGGTTCCTCTGTCGTTGAGGTGGTGGGTTCCTCTGTAGTGGTGGTGGTGGGTTCCTCTGTAGTGGTGGTGGTGGGTTCCTCTGTAGTGGTGGTGGTAGAGGGTTCTACAGTAGTTGTGGTAGTGGGTTCCTCTGTCGTTGTTGTAGTGGGTTCCTCTGTAGTGGGTTCTACAGTAGTGGGTTCCTCTGTAGTGGTGGTAGTGGGTTCCTCTGTAGTGGTGGTAGTGGGTTCCTCTGTACTGGGTTCTACAGTAGTGGGTTCCGTTGTCGTTGTTGTAGTGGGTTCCTCTGTAGTGGTGGTAGAGGGTTCCTCTGTTGTTGTGGTAGTGGGTTCCTCTGTCGTTGTGGTTGTGGGTTCCTCTATAGTGGTGGTAGTGGGTTCCTCTGTAGTAGTGGTGATGGGTTCCTCTGTAGAGGTGGTGGTAGGTTCCTCTGTAGTGGTGGTGGTAGAGGGTTCCACAGTAGTTGTGGTAGTGGGTTCCTCTGTTGTTGTGGTAGTGGGTTCCTCTGTCGTTGTGGTAGTAGGTTCCTCAGTAGTGGTGGTGGTAGAGGGTTCTACAGTAGTTGTAGTAGTGGGTTCCTCTGTTGTTGTGGTAGTGGGTTCCTCTGTCGTTGTGGTAGTGGGTTCCTCTGTTGTTGTGGTAGTGGGTTCCTCTGTAGTGGTGGTAGAGGGTTCCTGTGTTGTGGTAGTGGGTTCCTCTGTCGTTGTGGTTGTGGGTTCCTCTGTGGTGGTGGTAGTGGGTTCCTCTGTAGTGGTGGTGGTAGAGGGTTCTACAGTTGTTGTGGTAGTAGGTTCCTCTGTCGTTGTGGTGGTGGGTTCCTCTGTAGTGGTGGTGGTGGGTTCCTCTGTAGTGGTGGTGGTAGAGGGTTCTACAGTAGTTGTGGTAGTAGGTTCCTCTGTCGTTGTGGTGGTGGGTTCCTCTGTAGTGGTGGTGGTGGGTTCCTCTGTAGTGGTGGTGGTAGAGGGTTCTACAGTAGTTGTGGTAGTGGGTTCCTCTGTCGTTGTGGTAGTAGGTTCTTCTGTAGTGGTGGTGGTAGAGGGTTCTACAGTAGTTGTAGTGGGTTCCTCTGTCGTTGTGGTAGTGGGTTCCTCTGTAGTGGTAGAGGGTTCCTCAGTTGTTGTGGTGGTAGTGGGTTCCTCTGTAGTGGTGGTAGAGGGTTCCTCTGTTGTTGTGGTAGTGGGTTCCTCTGTAGTGGTGGTGGTGGGTTCCTCTGTAGTGGTGGTGGTAGAGGGTTCTACAGTAGTTGTGGTAGTGGGTTCCTCTGTCGTTGTGGTAGTAGGTTCCTCTGTCGTTGTGGTAGTGGGTTCCTCTGTAGTGGTAGAGGTTTCCTCTGTTGTTGTGGTGGTAGTGGGTTCCTCTGTAGTGATGGTAGAGGGTTCCTCTGTTGTTGTGGTAGTGGGTTCCTCTGTAGTGGTGGTGGTGGGTTCCTCTGTAGTGGTGGTGGTAGAGGGTTCTACAGTAGTTGTGGTAATGGGTTCCTCTGTCGTTGTGGTAGTAGGTTCCTCTGTAGTCGTGGTAGAGGGTTCCTCTGTTGTTGTGGTAGTGGGTTCCTCTGTCGTTGTGGTAGTGGGTTCCTCTGTAGTGGTGGTAGTGGGTTCCTCTGTAGTGGTGGTAGTGGGTTCCTCTGTAGTGGTGGTGGTGGGTTCCTCTGTAGTGGTGGTGGTAGAGGGTTCTACAGTAGTTGTGGTAGTGGGTTCCTCTGTAGTGGTGGTGGTGGGTTCCTCTGTAGTGGTGGTGGTAGAGGGTTCTACAGTAGTTGTGGTAGTGGATTCCTCTGTCGTTGTGGTAGTAGGTTCCTCTGTAGTGGTGGTGGTAGAGGGTTCTACAGTAGTTGTGGTAGTGGTTTCCTCTGTCGTTGTGGTAGTGGGTTCCTCTGTAGTGGTGGTAGAGGGTTCCTCAGTTGTTGTGGTGGTAGTGGGTTCCTCTGTAGTGGTAGTAGAGGGTTCCTCTGTTGTTGTGGTAGTAGGTTCCTCTGTAGTGGTGGTGGTGGGTTCCTCTGTAGTGATGGTGGTAGAGGGTTCTACAGTAGTTGTGGTAGTGGGTTCCTGTGTCGTTGTGGTAGTAGGTTCCTCTGTCGTTGTGGTAGTGGGTTCCTCTGTAGTGGTAGAGGTTTCCTCAGTTGTTGTGGTGGTAGTGGGTTCCTCTGTTGTTGTGGTAGTGGGTTCCTCTGTAGTGGTGGTGGTGGGTTCCTCTGTAGTGGTGGTGGTAGAGGGTTCTACAGTAGTTGTGGTAGTGGGTTCCTCTGTCGTTGTGGTAGTAGGTTCCTCTGTAGTCGTGGTAGAGGGTTCCTCTGTTGTTGTGGTAGTGGGTTCCTCTGTCGTCGTGGTAGTGGGTTCCTCTGTAGTGGTGGTAGTGGGTTCCTCTGTAGTGGTGGTAGTGGGTTCCTCTGTAGTGGTGGTGGTGGGTTCCTCTGTAGTGGTGGTGGTAGAGGGTTCTACAGTAGTTGTGGTAGTGGGTTCCTCTGTAGTGGTGGTGGTGGGTTCCTCTGTAGTGGTGGTGGTAGAGGGTTCTACAGTAGTTGTGGTAGTGGATTCCTCTGTCGTTGTGGTAGTAGGTTCCTCTGTAGTGGTGGTGGTAGAGGGTTCTACAGTAGTTGTGGTAGTGGTTTCCTCTGTCGTTGTGGTAGTGGATTCCTCTGTAGTGGTGGTAGAGGGTTCCTCAGTTGTTGTGGTGGTAGTGGGTTCCTCTGTAGTGGTAGTAGAGGGTTCCTCTGTTGTTGTGGTAGTAGGTTCCTCTGTCGTTGTGGTGGTGGGTTCCTCTGTAGTGGTGGTGGTGGGTTCCTCTGTAGTGGTGGTAGTAGAGGGTTCTACAGTAGTTGTGGTAGTGGGTTCCTCTGTCGTTGTGGTAGTAGGTTCTTCTGTAGTGGTGGTGGTAGAGGGTTCTACAGTAGTTGTGGTAGTGGGTTCCTCTGTCGTTGTGGTAGTGGGTTCCTCTGTAGTGGTAGAGGGTTCCTCAGTTGTTGTGGTGGTAGTGGGTTCCTCTGTAGTGGTGGTAGAGGGTTCCTCTGTTGTTGTGGTAGTGGGTTCCTCTGTCGTTGTGGTTGTGGGTTCCTCTGTAGTGGTGGTAGTGGGTTCCTCTGTAGTGGTGGTAGAGGGTTCTACAGTAGTTGTGGTAGTGGGTTCCTCTGTTGTTGTGGTAGTGGGTTCCTCTGTCGTTGTGGTAGTAGGTTCTTCTGTAGTGGTGGTGGTAGAGGGTTCTACAGTAGTTGTGGTAGTGGGTTCCTCTGTCGTTGTGGTAGTGGGTTCCTCTGTAGTGGTAGAGGGTTCCTCAGTTGTTGTGGTGGTAGTGGGTTCCTCTGTAGTGGTGGTAGAGGGTTCCTCTGTTGTTGTGGTAGTGGGTTCCTCTGTCGTTGTGGTTGTGGGTTCCTCTGTAGTGGTGGTAGTGGGTTCCTCTGTAGTGGTGGTAGAGGGTTCTACAGTAGTTGTGGTAGTGGGTTCCTCTGTTGTTGTGGTAGTGGGTTCCTCTGTAGTGGTAGTGGTAGGTTCCTCTGTAGTGGTGGTGGGTTCCTCTGTAGTGGTGGTGGGTTCCTCTGTAGTGGTGGTGGTAGAGGGTTCTACAGTAGTTGTGGTAGTGGGTTCCTCTGTAGTAGAGGTGGTAGTGGGTTCCTCTGTAGTGGGTTCTACAGTAGTTGTGGTAGTAGGTTCCTCAGTTGTTGTTGTTGTGGTAGTCACCTCTGGAGTAGTTGGCTCTTCTGTTGTCGTTGTAGTTGTTGTTGTTGGAGCTTGAGTCGTTGATGTAACATTACATTGCACCATGAATGGCCAACTGCAGTACTGAAAAAGAAATACACCGTATTAAATATGTGAGCATTTTACATAATTGTGTAGAGGGAAATTTATTGTTGAACTGATTGACACTTAACTTTGATTGATTTTGTTTTAGCCTTTTCTCGACTGCTATGGAGTGCCAGTTCGTAGACAACTATTAATACTTATTAAATAATAACAATAAAATAATAAACAATAAAATAATAACAATAAAATAAAGCTCCTTAAATTTCTGTCAAAAAAATTACAAAACAAAAAAAAAAAAACTTTTTTTTATTTTTGTTTAATTTGTACTTATAATTTACTCTATAGATCATGTTCATTGCTACCGCAAATCACATTTTGATCAACTTAAAACTTCATACTGAGCAGCAAAATGCAAAAAACTTGAGAAAAATTTGAATTTGGGCTACCTTAGCGGATTTTCTTTAAAATCCCTCCCTAAAATCTAAATCCTATAGGAAGAATCTAAATACATTCTCTGTACAATACAAATAAATAAAAGTCAAGTGTCTGTTTGTCATGTCAAAATAACATCTTTTGACTATGAAATTAAATACGAAACTTCTAAGAAAAAAAAACATTTTTTTTTTTCTGTCTGTTTTTTTGTTCCGGCTAATCTCTTTTAACCCTGGGGAACGACATGGGTTACTTTTTATGGACATACCTAAC